>JAZDUA010000008.1:8375000-9030000 GCA_038098605.1 Gryllus longicercus | reverse complement strand
ATGCGTCACACCACCTCTATTAAGAACGCCCTCTACTTCTTTTCTCTTGTCTTGGGTCCCATACTGTTACCCTGTATGTCCATCTTTCATCTCGTAACAACAATGAGCATTAATCTGACCCTTCCAAGAGTATATGTGTAGGGTACTTTTGTTTCAGGATAAAGGCTACGTCTGTCCATTCGCAAATATCTTCTCTCCACCTTCATTTGCGTCACACATTCCGTGACCCCCTCCACATAATCGTATTTCATCCACACATATTTAACGATAAGCACGATGTGTAAAGTTCACTTCATTGTCCTAATTGCATATTTCAGACCGCGCGATTGCCGATGTTCGTTTTGTATTTATGCGCATGCGTATCGAGTTGTCTTCTAATTCATTTCCATAACGAGTTCGCTTCACTCCGATCGGCTCGGCGAGGCCTCCTGGAAGGCGCGGAGGCTGACCGTAAAGTTCTGCGAAAAGAAGAGCAGCGCTGTGCCTCTCCCGACAGTTCCCGGTAAAAGTAATTGCTTTCCTGCAAGGTCACTCGATATGTAGCTACTACTACGGTTTGTCATCCCGTTACGTACGTTCTGTGATCAGTCTGACTGACGTTTAACCTCGAATGTTGCGTTTTTCAGTCATTCGTGACGTTGGCGTTTACCAGGTAGTAATTGCTAGTGTGAGAGAACATTAAGACGAAAATATTGCGGATTGGAGATTGGGTTTATGAAATAATTCCCAACTCTAGAAATTGACTGGAAATCTTCCAAGTATTACAGACACCTTTCCTTTTTTCGATATTTCTCTAAATATTACAACCACGATACATATTTTATTACGACACATATTTACCAACAATTAATGCATTCTGTCGATTAAAAAATACATCGCTTAATCAGTTTGGTGTATCATACCAATTTAGACCGGAAATTTCAAGCTTGATGATTTTATTTATACGTACGGCCTTAACCAACTGGAGGCTATCGTCTTAACCTCCCGCAAGGGCAGACAGAAGAAGGCATTGAGAAATACGTGAAGAATGAGCATGAGTTACTGAAGACGTATCGGTAGATAGCCCCCGCCCCAGCCACCGCCTCGCAACGTTTTGCTCCGAAGTAAACAGAGAATGATAAAGGTTTGTCTGCTGCCTGTGATGGGTCTTTGTGAATATGAGAAGCTGTCAATATCGCATATCACAGAGTATGTGTTGCATAATGAAGCGTTCGCAGCTGCTGTAAAAGCGAAAAATATGCTAATTTAATCCTCAGAATGATGTAACGCTGACATTATTGAGCACGTGGGTATTCGCAATTAAATTGATATCTTATTACGGGCCAAAAGTGGACACTAATTTGATCTGTTTTTAAATGATAATGTAAAGAGAAGATCGGTCGTTCTGAGATGTAAAAAACAAGAACATATTTTAGCACCATAGCAACAGCTATCCACGAAAATAGTTTATAAAGCTTTTAAGACATATCCGAAATTAGTTTATAATGTTGGTGCGCGTCCTTAGACAAACCGGCTTTCAACATAACTTCTGTGGGGAACTCTGGAGTAACATCATAAAGATATCCCCTCATTGTTTCTCATAAGTCAGTCACTTTCATAGTTATGTTCATAATTTGTTTTAATAATTAAAGTATCTTAATCATTTTTAATCAAAAGAAAAAATATATTTTCTTCCAATGACATCTGATTGCCCATCCGTCCGCCCAGCCTGTCGATCTGTGTTTGGTCTGCCCGATCTGTATGGTCGGTTACCTGTCTGTTCGGTCTGTCAACCTGTCTGTGCGTCTCTTCATTTGCCTCCAAATTTTAACTAGTGATGTTGAACAGCATACACTTTCTCGCCCGTACAGTCGTGCAAAAGTATGGCGAAAAGTACTCAAATTTTCGGAAAATTATACATGACTCATTTCCAAATCTATCTTTAAAGAACATATTTCATTAAGAGCAAATTTGTATTTTAATAATTGTAGTTGTAGGAAGACGCCGAAAAACTTTTGAATTTTCGCAAAATCAGACTTTTAACGAAAATAAGTCCTGCACAGTTTTTTAAACGCCCTTCACACTATCAAACAACAAAATTTCATATAATGTAAAGTACCCCCAGAAATTAAAATATCAATTTCAAATCAAGGGGCTACGATATCGGTCAGATCGATTGTGGAATATCAATTTTGGAAAAATCGACTGCAGGATTTGACCGCTAGCGTTGTTCACTGTCGGACAGACCCAGACAGACGATTTGCCGTTATTCGATTTTTCGGTATAAAGAATTCACAAAACATGAATTCTGTCTACTCCACGTGTTAAGAGGATTTTTTTCTAAATTTAGCAACTGGATTTATCCACTTTTTCGTTACCAGAACCCTGTAATAAGAGTTTTTCTGCCAATCATTCACCTTTTTTTTTTCGTGCAGTATCACATAACATTATCTCTACTGCGTAAGTTGTAGCGAGAAAGTAAAAAGAGATATACTAACTATTTTTACTTGTTCGCCCTTACGAAATTACTTCATAAGAGGAGAAAGTTATGTAATAGTGCGCCGGAAAACAGGCGAATTTTCGGAAGAAAAAGTCTTATTGAGCCCTGGCAACGAAGAAGTGGATACATCCGGTTGCTGTATTTAGAAAAATATCCTCTAACACGTGCTGCAGCCATAATCCATGTTTTATGAGTCTTTAATACCGAAAAATCCAATGACTGGAAAACCTCCGCCCGTTCGTCCATTTATCCGTCCGTCAGGTGTATGTGAACAACACTAGCGCCTAAACTATGAGCACATTTTTTTCCCTAACTGAATATACCCGTGTCGATGTTTCCTGAGTCAAAGCTCTTAGATTTTGAAAAACATTCATTTTTTTCTGTACAAGAAGCCCCTAGGACATTTTGAAAATGTTCTCAAAAATGGCCCCAAGTTTTTTCTTTACATTTTTTGAGAGTATCCAGTAAAATACACTTGTAAAGGTGGCATAGGTCCGATTTTCAGGTTTGACCCCAAAAATTTGAAAGTTTGAATTTCTTTCGGCGTCTGCTTACAACTACAAAATTGAAGATAGAAATTTTCTTTCAAATAAAATCAGTTCTCCATATTTAGTTCTTTCAATTATGTATGTACATTTTTTGAAACTTTTAGTAATTGCGCACAATATTGCGTGCAATGTGTGCAATTAAAAAAATTCTTAAAAGCCGCTCCAATTTTTTCTTTAAACTTTGTATAGGGATGTTGATAAATGCACTCTATGAGATGATATAAACGCCATGTTGGTCTATTCTTTTATTCTATTTTTTCCAAAATACAAAAGTGTAATTTTTTTGACTAGCTTCTCACGTTGTTAATATTTACATTACCGGCCATTTCTTCACATTATTGCATTTACGAGTACATGTGCTTTAAATGATGTCATATGAAGTTTTTGGAAAATGCTATAGTTTTCTGCGAAAATGAGCTCAAAATACCGCATTTTCAGAAACACTGAAACGTCTTTTTCATAAAAATGTTTTCAAATTTTTTGTTCAAATTTTAATTACGCATAGTGCTAATTACACTGTTTAATATGACTTAAAGTTTATTTAGGGGTGTTTGTTTACTTTTTCAAAAATTACATGAAGCATTACATCACATTACACATTCTTTTTTAAATAACTCTCACGCCGTTAATATGCACATTTCCAGCGATTTGTAAAAACTATAGCATTTGTGAGTGGAAATACTTCAAATGACTTCAATTGTAGTTTTTCGAAAACTCAAAAATTTTCTGTGAAAAGAAATTTCGTATTTACAACAACGCTTAAAGGCCAATTTCTTAAAACGGCTCCAAATTTTCAGTGGAAATACCATTTAGAACAAAGTTTTACTCTTCTTTAATGTTTTTAAAGAAATATTTCGGTTCTGCTATAACAAAAGCGAAGAATTTAAAAAAATAAAAAAATGTACTTTCGGTGTACATTCGGTGTACTTTCGGTGTACACATTAGATAGCAGCATGCAAGAGCATGAGCCAAGTCCAAATAGCTAGTCCAAACCAAAGAAAATAGAAAACTAATACAAGAAAGTCTGTGCCATTCTGCAGCACCATTAGTTTAAAATACGAATAGACTCATTCAAGACGGGAACGTTAGCTAGCTTTTAATATGTAAAAATACAAATAAAAAATCATTATTTTCCTTGAAAATTCGCTTTTCAAACATTCAAAGAATATAATTTATTTTAGAACTTTAATTCAAGGCAGTTGTGAAAATAATGTTCATAATTTAGTACGCCCGGGGAGAATATGGAGTTCTTGTTCGGAGAAGCAAATATTCTCAGCTCTAATGATTTTGTTTATAATTATCAGAATAGTGCTTCAATGAATGAAGAAGAAAAATGTATTTCTTTCATGTATGTCGGGGGTGGCGATCCCCTTATGGGCTATTATGCCTTGGAGAAAGAATAATGGTAACCGGCTTGCGCGTTCAAAAAAGGGTCATATGAACCCGACGACATAAATGAGGAACTTAATCACTTTGACAGAGCCCTACAAGCTAATGGATACTGTTTGACTGAAGTTAAGGGAGCTCTCCACCCTAATAAAAAGTACACCTCCTACAATGAAATATACGCCAACACAAAAAATTATTCTACCGTACTTGAATGACAGTACGGACCGCACGCGGAGAATGCTAAAGAAACCGATACCGACACCATTTTCAAGCCTACAACTCAGCTGTGCAATTTTCAATGTTCAGATAGGCTAAGAATGCAAGAGACAATTGAGATTCATGAACATCCTTTTAATTTTAATAGGAAAGAGGAAGGGATAAAAGTCCACTCGATATGGATACCCGCACTCCGTCGGGTGACACCTGAATCTCACCAGTGAGCTGTCTGAAACTGCGTGTCATTGCGTTTACCAGTAGCCACTGAAGATGTCTGCCACAGTAGCAGACGAAACGTTTGGTCACAGAATGTCCAATAGACCACGGCTATCCAGCCCGGAAGGAATTTTTATAAACTTTTTTGTTGTCTATGAAAATCATTTGACAATTTAAGTTAATAACGGCTTTACTGTATTAAATTTTCTGTAAAGTGACCTTCATTTGATGAAAACATAATTAAAAAATTGTTTAGTGGGAAATGGCTCTTTCCATTATATCGCCTCCAAAATTATTAGTTAAACAATTAAATACATTTATACATGAAACCAGTACATTTTTAATAAATATTTACATCATAATGTAATACTAATAATAAATATTTTCTTGTTTATAATACTGTTAGAACCTTATTCAGTACAACTAATTTCTGCGTCTTCACATCTTGTACTTCATCATAAGATAGTTGACTAAAAAATCTATGATTAAATGGAGAAATAAAAGGGAACAAGCTGCTATTGCGTAAGTTTGCTAGTGAGCACGGAAGTTTTAGATTTCGGAAATGGGGAAGCTTATGACATTCTGCACTGCCCTCATCGTTTTCTCAGTGTTTTATGACACAGCTCTAACTTAGTACTTGAACTTATACGAGTACATTTCTGAGCAAATTTACCCAAATTAAAAATCTATTAACTGTTGGTTTCCCGAAAATTAGAAATATTTCGTTCTTAGCAATATGTATTTTTGTCAAAACTTCGGCAAAGATGACTGTCAAAAATCATCCAACTTCATAGCATGTATCTGCAACTATTGTTTCTTTGAAGCTTTCTTGATTTTGTTAGTTACTATTATGGCGCTCTCGAGACATTTCCCTGCAAGTTGTTCCAACATTTTCCCATCACGTTGTCCGTGTATTCCCCATCAAGATCACTGCATATCCTATAACTCTTGATAGAAAGTCGGAATACCTCCCAAAAAGCCAAAAAGATAATATAATGTTCAAAACTATTACAGAAAAAGATTACAGTTTAAAGAATATTTTTAATGCATTCACGGTTTAAAATATTTTTCTATTTACCTTCCTTCTTCCTCCTACATTTTGTGTAGAAGTGATAATGCCCGAACTGAGGGGAGCGTGCATAATGGGGACACCTCAAGCGGTGATTCGGGAGCACATGCGCAAGTGAAATAGGGAGGGGGGTTCTGCTGCGTTGCCATGGCTACAAGCTCCAAGTTATTGAATCACCCCCAGGAGGAGGCAAGCGGGTCACCGCTCTGTTGTTTCGGCGGAGAATCGGAATTGGATTCGCCGCAGTCATATGGATTTTTAAAGGGACACTAGCGTGGCTGTTGCTACTACACCGAACAAAAGAAAGCGCAGAAAATATACTACAGCGAAGTTCGACCTAATCACTAAACAATAAATCTAAAACGCGAAAAATATTGTTTGTAGGTAAAGTATAGATTTTGGGGGGAGAAGGGACAGAATAATTGCTAGATATTGCAAGACGTACATACTCGCTCATCTTTAGTTAACATTTAACAACACCCCTCTTAGAACGTAAAAAACTCGCCAACTTTGGTTAGCGTTGGTATAACTTAAACAATTAACTGTAACTTAAACAATTGAAGTCTGTACATAAATTTAAGTTAAAAGTAAACCCTTTTCTGCTGCATTACTGTTTCTATACAATTAGACACAATACTGATCATCAAAAAGAAAAATAATATAACATGCTTTTAAGAAATAATGTACTTCAGCCTCAGGGTCAATGACCTCCATCTCGATCAGGTTTTTGTTCAGTTTCTCTAATACATGGAGAAAATTTTGAGATGGGCCTTTGTTTTGCTTCTGGATGTAAATGTAGCTTCACTATGCGCACGTTTTGTTGAACTTTCCTTCTGTATGCAGTGATAGGAGTAAAGAAAATGTCTAGTGTTTCAATTGTTGCTTAACTCACACTTTTTTTAAATGTATTTTATTTATTTATTTATCTTTAACCTTTACTCATCTTTCAACTATTTATAGTTAAAATGATGGAAAGGAATTCTGGAACTCAAAAGAAATTTCGGAGATGATCTTTTCCCCATACGTCCCATACAGTGTTTTTTGACTAAATAAATAAAAAAATAAACCTCAAACTCACAAGCGTGCTAGCTCTAGACCAGATTTTGCCAACTGACGGAGAAATGACGTCGGAGCTGCGTTCTCCTCCCGAGCGCCTGCCCAATGAAGCGGTGCGAGCAACATGGCGGGGGGGGGGGGACAGACGGCGGTCGCCGATAACAAAAACCAGTGGGCCGTTGCCGATATTTCAGGAACCTGAGAGGAAGACCATCTACTGCCGTTAGTTTTCTTTCGGTTTGGGAAGAAAGGTTTCCTTTTGTATATACTGTAACATGGGCAAAGTGTGTATTCGAAATAACTCAGTATGTTAAAGAGTTCAATCCACAGAGACATTACGCAGTTTTGTGACTCAGAGAAACTTGCGAGATGAAAATAATTTCTGAGAAGTTACAGATAACCTGCCATCATGAAATGAGAAAAGGATTTTGCTAATAGAACATTGTGGATAAGTAATTGATAATAACGAGGATTTACAACAATCTCAAACAAAACTCTATTTTATAAACAATCAAGCCTAGAATCCAAATTCTCACACGTGACCACTCCCGGGTATATATTTGTTAACATTAACTACACAGGCACTTAAAATATAAAGTTTTCAGACTCAAAGACTTTATACATGCTTCTTTATGTATGTGGACGCGATGAATCAGAATCTGAAGCCAGAATTGCGCCATCACCCCCAGTTTTTTAATCGCGAATAAACACCTTCACGTTGTATTTTTTGTGTTTTGTTTTCGGGGGTTATTGTCAGACCCAAAGACTTGACACATGTTTTTCTATGTATGTTGACGCGCTTAATTTGATTCTGAAGAAAGAATTGCACCACGTGCGTTGTTTTCTTTAATAGCGAAATACACCGTGACATTGTAATTTGCAAATTTCATTGTTTTTTCGCATTTAAAAAAATTGGACGATGTTGGCGTTATTCTGGCTTCGTATTCGATTCAATGCGTCGGCAAACATAAAGAAACATGTATCAAGTATTGGGTCTGACAACAATCCCGGAAAACAAAAAAATAAAAAATAAAAATACAATGTGGCGGTGGTTTTTCGCGAATAAAAAAAATGGAGAGTGGTGGCGCAATTCTAGCTTCTCATTGTGATTCAGCGCGTTGACATACTTAGAGAACCATGTGTCAAGTCTTTGGATCTTTGTTATTTTACTTATTTACCACTTCTTGACTTTCTCGCACTTACTAATGTAAAAAAAGAAAGTTTTGTAACCGTGCGCCGGGAAACAGCGAATTTTCGATACAAGACTCTTATTGCCGGGTCCTGGTAAGAAAAAGGAGGATAAATCCAGTTTGTAAATTAAGGAAAAAATCCTCCAACACGTGCTGTAGCCACAATCCATTTTTGTGCGTCTCTCATTCCGAAAAATCGATTGACGGCAAAACGTCAGTCTGTCCGTCTGTGCAAGACGGTAGAATTTACCAAAAAATCTCAAATTCCGCTCCAAATTGTGTCTTTAAATTTTCTCAACCTATCTAAAAAGAGCTGTAAGAAATATAGCGCTAGCCTCATTTTCGGATATTGCACGATTTTTTCAAAAATTGAACAAATATATTAAAAACTACACAATTGAAGATAGAGATTTTTGCTTCAAAGTCTGTTGTTCAAAATTAGCATTAAAAATATTCATGTACAATTGAAACAAACTAGTCGTTTTGCGTTATATATGCTTGAAATTTATGAAATGTATACAACTTTCACACCAACTACGGGCCATGAGAAACATTGAAAGAATTATACGAAAAATAATGACTTTAATTTTAATTATAATTTTCTGTTTAAAATGTCAATATTAATTCTACTTTTGCTTTCTCGCTCTTTTACTTTACTTCATTCTACAATTTGTATTCTCTATGTATTGATGTATATTTCAATGTATTTGTATTTCTCAATGTATTTGTATATTACATATATCTTTGTTTGTTTCTTACATTCGACGTTTGTTGTACATTTACATATTAATTTTTTTTAATTTTTTAAAGCCTAATTAAAATACTGTTAACTTTCAAGGAATATCAGAGTGTAATGCTACAATGACTTGGAAGTTCATTTTTGTGATTTGCTTCTTATTGTTGGGACATGATTTTCCTGTATGAAAATCAATTATGTGTGTATTATGTTGATATTTGCTTGAAAATATTTAGTTTTTGCACCAAGTTTGTAGAATTTGTAATGAGAAGAGTTTGGCACTATTTAAATACTTTTATTTGAAATACGTATTTTAAATACACTCATATGTTCATTTTCGTCGATTGAATGACGGTTTTCGTTTGCAGGTTTTATATATTCTCCCACTAGGGGTTTGTCTGATGATTTGGTTGAAAAATCAGTCGTTTTAAGAAAATTTCATTTCTTTGTTTGACATATTTTTGATATCATTTTTTATTTGAAAATGTTAATCATGTTGTTACAATACATTACAATATTTATTGTTGAGAAGTTTGTATGACTCTTTGCAAAGTGTCTTCCTGCAACTCTGCAAAATAACAAGCCATTTTCCCGAAGGCAGACATTCGCGCTTTTTAAAGACCATCACTCCTAGAAAATTTTACCTTTGACATTAACTAGATTTTCAGCAAAGATGAAATTTGATAGATATAATACAAATATAAATTTTGCTGAATAGAAATTAGAATGTAGAAAAGTGTTGAATGTTTGCAACTTTCGAAAACTCAGGGTTTTCAACGAAAATGAGACCTACACTATTCGCATAAATGTCCTTCATACTATCGAACAATAAAATTTCATCAAAAAAGTTGGAGCTTTTCTTTCAAAATGTCCCAGGAACTTCATGTAAAGGAAAAAAAAATAGCTACACCATGCAACATCGCGGCCCGTGTCTGGTCTGACTTTTCAAACGAAGTGCTCGTGTGGTAGTCACGTGGTTCATGACGCAAACTGGTGTTGCGCAGAGCGAGCAAAAGTCGGTGCGCCGGAGGAACTCAGCTATGTATTTCCACCATGCAAAATATCATGCCACTAAACAACCTAATGAACAAATAACGACAGATAAATATTGTATAGATATTATGTATATTAATTTTAAAATATTATTAATATATTCCAATTAATTTTAAGATATGTAATAATCTAAGAATTTCCATATGTTATGTAGAACAACCAATCTTAGGAAAAGTCAAATTCAGTTTTTAATGAATTTATTTTTGACAATAATTCATTGCATATTATTGATGCGTGTTTTTCTGGTCTGTTTTATCTCATCTATTTATCAAATTAGATTTATCAACTGTTATATCGTATCTGCCGCTTATTATTATAGCGCTTTCAGTGAAGAGCAGAATGTTGAGTCCGCAGTTTTTGTCCGACAGGAAAAAGTGCTGGGAATCGTTATGGTCCCATTTAGACAAATAAATGAGTAATTATGAGTATGGTTGAAAGACAAGGAAAGAAAACAAATAATATTAATTAATGTATATGACATAGGTTTCGAAATCGGTAACTATATGTAGAACGTATGCTTGTGAATACAGTCGGATAATCCCTTGTAATATGCAAATCAAATCTGTTGGTTTCGTACAATAATAATAATGATATTATTATTATTGTTATTATTATTATTATTATTAAGTCGGGATCGACCATACCCCGAAAACGTGTTAGTGTTGCAATAGGAATACAGCTTCTAGTTGGACCTGTAGATTCAAAGCAACACAATACTAAGTTTTTCAAGCATTCAAGCTAAAAAGAAGTTCAAGTTTGATTTACTAACTCGACATATCTTACTTTACGCTTCATTAAATCAAAACACTAATAATTTTTGTAACTGCCTCAGAAATCAACAATTTTGGATTACATTTGCAAAACGCAATGTACCTTTCAATGCTTCTACAGAAATGTATTAAGATAAATGTAATCAGGCCACGAAAGAGACTGTGCTGACAGTATCTTTATCCTCATTGATGCTACAATCACGTACTGCACGGTCGATGTGCCAGTAATAGGTGGTATTGTGCTCAAGTGGATAATGCCAAAGTTAACGTCAAGACTTCGAAAGGTCGCCAATTACTGACCTTCATGTTCGCATTGTATGCAGTAGCGTGATCTAGTTACGGCAGTTTAGTTTAGATGGAGAATGATGAGAAGCAAGACTGACCTCTTTAGTATAACAGAGACTTTCAGACCTTGCCGTGTATGTGATACTCCAGTGACAAAACTATGACACTGTACTAATGAAAAGTAATTGTTCTTACTAACGTTTATATGACTAGGAATTTAAAAACTATCACAATCGTGGAGTAAAATAATATTCGTAAACCTTTTTATAGGAAATCTAACTCTTGCTTTGAAAAAAGCATAAATATACAATATTATCTACTACTCAAAGTAAATATCATCGTGATTACGGTTTGTAAACCGCAACGTACACCGTAAATATCATTCCAGTAAGTAAGAGCAGAAGAAAATTACAACAACCTAGACAGTCATGTCTTATTGTTGCTCCACTATTTCTTTTGATTATCTTCGTTCCGCAACCTGTTCTCAAGCATTGAACACAAACGTCAATTGGGTCGTTTTATATTACTTGTTTTACTCATTATTTCGTTATAAATTAATTGCTTAATAAACCAACGCTTTGCAATAAAAGTAAAAAGATCATTGCATCACATGAATGTAAACTACAACAATTGGATTGACAAATTAGTTATCCTGGTTTTTAGTCATCCTATTACTAACATTCGACACAGATACCTTTTTCTCTAAACACCATTGATGATAAAATCTCTTTACTTCAAAGCCCATTTACTAGACTTAAGAAAGGGTCGCAGAATGAAGATGTGTGTCTAGAACAAAAGGGAGGAGTTAAGTAAGGTTTGGAAGACCGATTAGCTATACTTGATAGTGCAAAAGCTGCAAAAATAGGTGTAGCTGTAAAGGAAGCTTCACACATTGAAATCGCTAGACTAACTTATTCAAAGAATTCGAGTCAAATCTACTTTCTCTAATACAGCCTGATGGTATATTTTCAATTAACTTTTCTAAGAGATATCGTTGAGAAAATACAGCTGACGTGCATGGCGTTACCCAGGAATTTGCAGGTTTACAGAATCACATTCTTCAATATAATAACCGCATAGTGCTTATTCTGGATATGTTTAGGTGAAAAGATAGTAAATGGTAATCAAATTAAAAACATAAATTCTACCGCCCCGTTTCGCCTACTATTTATTCAAGTGTATGCCCGCCCCTCCCTGACTTGCCCAGCCTTGACTTTACAATGGATTGGAATATTGCAATTTAATCAACGGTTATGACGATAGGATGGATATAGGATTCAGATAAAAAGTAGTCGAACGAGAGGCGCAGGTGAAATCTGGCGCTCTGTCTGCCACGCTACGGACCGCGCCTACAGCTCACTTCTCGTGCCTCCACCCCCCAATGTTCCAGGCAGCATCGCTTGTTTCATTCGACCTTCTCCTCCGCTCCGCCTCCCCCGTCACCGCCCCCGCCCCGCCCCGCCCCCGCCCCACTCCCCCGCCCCGGCGCGCAGTGCATCGCATCGTCCCACTTACGCGCAATCGGGCCAAGGCGCCCCCCGGCGGAGAACGGCGGGTCGCGTGCGATCGACTTGCGCGATCGACTTGCCGCGATTACTCGCAATCGCTAGGGGACCGCTCGCCATTTTCTCCCCGCGCTCCTTGTCTCCGCCCTCGAAAACTGAAGATTCCATTCCCGAGACAATGATCGGGGTGACCCGTAGCGTAGCAGTTGTCATGTTCGCTTTCCATCTTTAGACAACGCCGCTTTGAAGCCCGGGCACTCAATGTGAAAGGAATTTGAGGTGTACAAAGTGAGTTTGCCGCAGGTGTATATCGATTCTCGGCCTCCTAATCGCTGCTTCATTGGTAATCCTATCTTATGATACACCTAGCAAACATTTATGCTTTGCCTCTTCCCGTAGACGTAACTCGAACCTTGGTTGACCTCTAGGAAAGGACTGGGAGAGAACGTCCACTCGAAGTTTAGAGTTTTTTTGGCGATACCCACGTCGTTAGTGCCAAGGAGGTCGCAGTGGGGAGTCAAGCGCGGGATTGAGGATTCTTAAAATCATTCACCAATTGGGTCACGGTTTCGTCGTGGTGGTTACTCGTCACTCGGTGGAGAACGAGGAGGAATTGTCTCCGACCATAACGAGGAGTGAATCTTTCCCTTGACCATCGTCGGAGTTTGTATCTATTTAAGACCTACCCAGCTTCCAAGGCATATTGGCGGCTGAGTTGGAGACTTCAACATCTCCGGCGTTTATGTCACTGCCAGCTGAGTCAATGCGGTCTGGAGGAAGAGGTAAAATCGTAGCCAAAAAGGTTTGGTGTCCATTCTTGGTGTTTCAAAGTCGTTTGGAAACGGTGATTGGTGCGTGGGGAGCCGCAGTACAAAAATGAATACGTTCATATAATCATGATTTTCTTGGAACTATAATACAGTTAGCACGTGAACATGTAACGGTCTACATGAGATCGAACTTGCCTACATGAACTCGATCGCGTCTTGGGGTACCGCGGTTCAAATCCTGAGACGAGCTTTTTCTTATGGCAGTTATGATTTGCACAAGTTTTCAGGAATCCTTTTTTTATTTCACTATCTACATTTCCATTCTCATCTTTTATTTAATGTAAATTCCTCCGTCACATTCCATTTCATTCTGTGTCCTTGCGTTCATTGACGCTTTATCTGTGTACAGTAAAATGGGTTAAATAGATAGCGGGACACAATTCACGTGACCGAATCCCGGCTATTCGCTCAGAAAATAAAATAAATGACGACAGCGTAAAAAGCTGAAAATAAAATGTACAGAATTCAGTTTGGCCACACAAAACGTATTTTATTGTCGATTGTTCTCGCAGCCATACTCTCGCGATCTCTGACAGCGCGAACCCTCATTTTCTGACAGAAAAATCTATACGTAGGCCTCTATCAAGAATTCCAACTATCAATACCGTTCTTCTCGTCTGTTCTCGGCAGTATAGGCGGCAGAGGCGCCAAGAGAAAACCAGGGGGATGGTCAGTTGATCTACGGGGCTTCTTATTTCAAACAAAAAAAATCCTCTTCCCACAAACAACCCTTCGTAAAGAGAATTAATTTCTCCGTACATCGAAAATAACTTGCAGCGTTTAATTTGAATTAGATACTGTGTTATAATGACAAACTGTTATAAGTCACTTTTTAAAAATTTTCAATGACAGCAATTTTAAGCATCAAAATGTAATGAAAAATTACTCTGTGGCTTTTGTCTTATTGCAGTTTGCCACCAAAGGGTTTTTCATAAACTACAAGAGAAATGCATATTTTACCTACTTCTAAACATTAACAAACAAGAGTGACTTACGTCATTTTTTTGTTTCGTCTCATGAAAAAGTGACTTACGTCATTTTGTTATTTCAGCACAGAATATATGTTTCATTTCTTTTGAATGAAAAAATTTGGTGCCCCAAATAAGTCGGGGCCTGGGTCAACTAGCCTCAGCTAACCCTCCTGCTGGTCACCCCTGATCGGCGAGCAGACGGACCGTGCTCTGTGCACATTTTGTTGGTAGTTTCGGTGTATTTCGCTTATGAGAAGCACCACAAGCTCTCTTACAAAGGAGGAAGTAATTTGATTAAGAATTTTAACAACATTGTGATTTTACAAATGCACATACTTTCTCGCATTATTTGTCGTGATCTCACAAATTACGCTAAAAATTTCTACATTTTCAAAATCTTTTAAATTACATAATTTAAAAATTTAGTATTTATTCTAGATACCCAGCTAGAAATTGCAAGTGATAGCATCTGGTGTCCAGTATCTTTCATTTAACGCGAAAATCATGAAAGCTGATTGAGTAGAAAGCTCAGATTTCTTTTTCAACGAAAACCCTTGATGTTTTATTTAAAAGATAGTATCAATCTTCACAAAACTACTTAAAGATTTGTGGTTTCAATAAATTATTTTAAATTAGATTGAACAATATTGCAATTATTTATTCTTTGTTTATATGTTGTATCTAATGTGTGTTATATCTTGTTTAAATGTTGCTAGTATTTAAAGGTGGTCGCTGATGACCTTAGCTGTTTCTAAAGCGACATAAAAGAAATAATTTCTAAAATTATCGTCAATTATAATTTGATAGCAAAATGTACGTTCAAGACATAATCAGCATTAACAGAACTGGAAAACGTTTTGTTATCTCAAGAAAAAACTAGCTAGATATTGAATGATCTGCTTAGAAACGAAATTATGTTAAAAACATTAAACAATTTAATATCTTGATAAAACGTTATTTTGAATATGAACTTCCATTTATTATGTTTTAAATAATGAAATTGTATCATACAACTCACAAAACGTACGTTAAGAATTTACAATTTCCAGAGAACGGCCTCATTAAGTATTTTCTGGCGGCCCTGAATTCAACCAAAGAGCTTATGGGTTTCTTTAAGGTAGAGTTTGATATATAAGAAGGGTGGGCAACTCCGGATGAATAACACATGCAGGATCGACGTCGGCACGTTCTCTGCCCGCAGATCCTAGAACAGGAAATGTGTAAAAAAGTGCCTTTGACTGTAAGGGCGACTGCACAAAGCAGATCCGTGTTCGTGCGACGTCATTTCATACGTGACGTGTTGCCGTGAGGCCAGCCTGCCTTCCATCTCAGGGTTCTGGGTTCGGAACCCGGTAATTTCTAAAGGTAGTTTGACGGGTTCGCAACATGATTATGGCAACATTCCTTCTGCTGCTTTTTATTCCAGTTTGTTTCACCTTCACGCTACCATCCACTACATCAGTTCCTTGTTCTATCCTCACCCCTTACTTACACATAGACTCACATGCACTACACTACCACATATGTCGCGAGACGTGCCGGGCGCTTTGAACTTGTTTCGGCTAGGGCGGGACCACATTGCTGGGAGATACCTGTTTAGGAAAAATCCGCAAGTGGTCGGCGCCGGATCTAGCCATCCAGCGGGGAACATCACAGCCACCGTCTGCGATAAAACATCACTATATTTACGGTACTAATGACCTTAGTAGCTAACGTGCCCAGAATAGCTAATTAATCGATCAATCAATCCAAGGTTCGGTTACATGGTTTATAAACGTGATAGCGAACCTATGCATGCCGAGCTATTTTGGGTAGCACGAATTGTTCATGGGCGGTCATCCCCCACGAAGGTATCTGCCCGACACTTTCTTTGTTCACCCTTTGTTTCTCTCTCGCTCCTATAGTTGCCTGTGATCATGACAAACGGAGACACTCGATCCGAGTTGTCAAAAACCGTATGTAGACTTCTACATTTAGATGGGAAAAGATATGCCCAATCATTTCAAAACTTCTTTCTTCGGATACGTGGGCGGTAAAAAATGTAGCTAACAAGAATGAAAATTGAGAGGATATTATATATTGCAGGGGTTAAATTTTGAACAGTAAAGTAATGTACAATTTAATTTATACGTATTGTAAAGTACAATTTAATTAATAGTTACAATAGTTTTTGACACGTAAAGTTATTAAACTATCAATAATTTTGCTAGTTTAAAATAGTTGTGTAATTTGAAAGATTTTGATTTTAATTAAATTATGTTTCTGGGTATCAATATTAATAGTACTAATAACTAAGGTGGACGCAATTTATGTTTTGGATATCATTCTGCAAGGAATGATATCATTACGGCCTAAATTAAATTTTTGAGTTAGAGGAGAAAAGTTCAGTGAAGAGAAACATTTTTTAGACATTTTCAATATATGCTTTTTAATGTAATCTACCTGTAATTCTCTATGAATTTGGGAATTTGGTACCAACTAAGGGTCTTGAAGTGTCCACATAAGGCAATTATTTTGCACAACTTGTAACTTTCATGTAGTTGTATCTGCAGTATTGAGACAAATTGGGTATGCATTAGTTAAAATTATAATTAAAATAATTATAATTATAGTTAAAATTAGTAAAATTATATATTTGAATAATATCTGATATTCAATTTTTAAGGAAGATTTTCTATTTATAAATGTATAATATTTTAATGATTTATCCGTTTGTACTATTTATTGTTGCCCCAAATGTGTGGTTTCCGGGTTAGTCTTTTATCTTTGTTTTCTTTAAATAAAAAAGTGCATCAAAAACTCGTTTTATCTAGTTCTTCAAATATCACAAAATTGAAGATAGTTGTAGATGTCACACGGAATGTCATATAAGTAAAGTTTTTAAAAGAAATTTGAATACGGATATCGACAGAGAGAGAGGCCATCATAAAGTACACTAATTATTTTGATTTAAAAACTTTAAATAAAATGATGGTGATCTATATACTATTGATTTAATTTATTTCTTAAATAATTAGTGATTTCATGTTAATGAAAAATCCAATCAAGACTGTTTCCTGAATATCGCGGTAAATGTAATGTTTAACTATGTATTTTCACTATTATTTTTGATGTAGATGCAAGCCTCTAAAATACACATATAACAGTCTCGTGCTAATTTCATTCTAGACTTTAGAAAGGGTAATGACCTTTCGAAATGTTAAATTCTGTTCCCTAAATTTCCTTTTAAATTATTATTATTTATTGTTATTATTATTATTTATTGTTATTGTTATTATTATCGCGCGTAAATAACCATAATACTAACATTCAAGTGCATTAACACATCAAAATATGCATGTTATCTGTGAATTGTAATATATTAATACCTTGGTCAATAATGTGTAAAGGATAGATTACACTGAATGTTTACAAATACGGCTCTTGAAACCATTCATCCTTTGCGGACTGTAATGTAGGAGTATGTATCTCGTTTATTTGCGACGCAATTTGGGAAATCCTGTTACAATTTGCCTTCCACAGGCCATGAGCCTTTTTACTGTGAGAGTTGTGCTTTTACGACCGCGCAAACTAGTTGGGGTTTACCCACTGAGATGTATATTCAGCGTTTAGAATCTCAACATGATCGCCTTCTGGAAGTTCCCTTTCATTTTTTTGCCCCACCCTGACTTGCTAAGGTAGTGTTCACTTATTCAACCCCTCTGTTTAAAACGGCTAATGAAAGGTGGTGCTTTTGTATCATTAATTAATAACGATTGACAGAAATTCCATTAACATACTTGTACTTGGTTGGGGATTCCCTCAGTCCTACATCCAATTAAATCGCGAAAAAAACAAAGCGTGTTATGATAAGGGAAAATGTGCACAAGTCACAAACAATACACATAACACTACAATACAATCGTGCGTAACTCGAAAACGATGCCTCCTAGCTCCTTAAATCCAAATTTTCATGTACTCAAAGGATCACGAGTAATGTTTCTTACAAATCTTTTCAAAATTTCTTTAATGTTTTAGGAATTTTAATTCGTTTAGGTATCTGAACTTCATAGAAGAGGATCAGAAATTAGCAGACTTAAAATCTAGTAAATTTAAATTGACTTTTTGATATTCGGTGTACTTTAATCAGTGTACGCTTAACAAAATTAGAATGTTAACGTATTTACAGTGCCCGCCTTAAAATGTAGCGACGCGTAATTAAGGACAAGAAGTCGTTCAATTTTTTTCATTTAAAAAAATTATTTCCGAAGTTCGGCATATACGCATAAGACGAAATGCTAAATTTTAAAACTAAAAATACACGATATTTATTCTACCTTTCTCAGAAAAGTATATCCATATTTCTTATACAACTGTATTTTTTTTTAAATCAATACGCAAAAAGCAATTTCACGTTTTTACAACACTCGAGGTAGGAGTACATACAAACCCGCAATACACGACGCGTAATCGAGCATTACTCGGAAACTGTGTGTAATAGGCACTTTAAAAAACGGAATTTGAGAACTTTATTGCCGTCAGATTGTTATTATTATTTCTATATAAAGTGAGACTTTTTTGATCTCGGATTACAATTTGGAAGTATAGTTCTTCTAGGCACCCCTGCTACTTGGATCGAAATGCAGAATCTCAAGATCTGTATAAAATTAAATTATTGTATTTGATCATGATAATCGCATGGATCTAAATATTACTGTTCGTTAATAATAACTTAGTAGTATTAAAGTATTTCCTCCCAAAGCACTGGATCTCTGTATGTTACTCCCAATGGAAGAGCTGGACTTCGAAGATGGATTCTTGTAAGAAGCTATTTTTACTTCCTAAAACTTTTCAATTTCTTTAGATGGTATCTTTTCCCAAACAGTATTACGTACTATTTTTTTAAAGTTTGAAAATTTTCGGTTTAATAAGGTTATAGATTAGAGAATTGAAATGTTGCGAAGACACGGGCTTAAGCCAAACTACACTAGAGAACAAAATACAAAGGTTTCATTCCTCTACAATAAAAGTAGGTTATTATACGTGAAACATCACGCTGACTTCGAAAATTATTATAAAAAAACTTCTATCATGCAAGGTTTAAAAGATATGAATATATTTATTATTTGAAATAAACAAAATTGTATAATAATTTCCGCATCCGGTTATATTACAGCACAATTTTATGAGCAAGCTTCATATGCGGTAACAAGAAGTTAAATATGGAATACGCATATTGTGCAATAATATTGAAACATCGTGAGAGGATGAATTTCTATTGCATTTCTTATAAATGCTTTTGCGCCTTGTCACTTACTCTAGTTTACCCGTTTACTCTCTCTGACCAGCAATAATCTCCCATCATTGAAGTATCTTAACGCCCTTGGTATATCTTCTCCGTTGTAGCAATATTTTGATGAAACATCAGGTTAATCACTAATATCACCGAAATTCTCCGGGAAAAATGAAGATGGAAGTAAAGAAAATTAATCTTCAGACATTCTACGCCTCGTATTTTGGTAGCTTTCTAACCATTCTATGACAAATGTTTTAAAATTGTCTTCTTTCTTTTTCCTAAGAAATGCATGAGCAACTCTCTTAAAGAATTGTCATGCTGCTAACTTAATGCTTCGCAATTTTTCATCCAATATTTTCTTCAAATCCAGACATGAATTTCACGCGCTGCGGGTACAGTTCCGCATGACACCGACTGACTCAGCCGACAGACAACTGAATCTGCCACGGCAACAGTTGTATACTTTGCGATGAGGTAAGGTGCTAAAATAATTCCTTTGGATGACTGATGCTCAGTAGGAAATATGAGGGTGCACGTGACTTGTTTTAAAAACATCCTACAAGACGTACTAAGGCCACTAAGAGCTACTGTAATTGAACACGACTACCAGATGCGAGAACAGACAGTAAGCTTCGGAAACGGAAAATAAAAAGCACGAAAAGCATGAAAGGGGCATAGATGAACTTAAAAAAAGATTTTATTTTAAATAGATTTTATGAGTATTGATTCTACATATCTTACAGATGCAATTTAAACCTATTTGAATTAATAGCAAAATACGGTATGATACGGTATATTTAAAAACTAATACGTGATATGACGTTTTTATTATGATATTCGAAATCTACGTATAAAATTGATCACGTTGTGCACTCAAACTTTCTGGAGGTAAAAATCGTGTTCCTAAATGTTATTTTTGTTTATTTTTGTTCCATTTGTTCATCTTATATTTGTAGTGGTGTAATGGCTTACTGCCATACGTTTGTTGCCAAATCCTCCTAGAGAATTTAGAGTTTCGGAGAAATCTTTACATAGCTATTTTTATAACTGTGATTTATAGATTTTTTGGAACATTTCTTTTTCTCTCTTGAAAAAATTGTGACTCAGGTCTGTCATTCTCAACCCATCAATTGGAACGGAATAGAACGTTAGAAAATATTGTCTCAACTTGAGTGTATTTTCCATTCAATAAAGTTCATATTTGAACCATTTATTGGCAAAATTATGGAATGTATCCCTCTCTGAATTTAAAAATAATTCTGGGATTTGTAAATTATTGAAATCTGTTTTTTAACTCCTCAAAAATTTCAAGAATATACTGTTTGATAATTTCTAAAAATTCTGTCTCAAAGTTCTCATCAGCAGTTTTTTGGTATACTTGTCACAGTTATTCCCCGGGAAAAGTTCTGTTTAAGAGACGACGCTATTATTCTGTAGATCCCCTGGGCAACGTTATCCAATGATTCATCAGACGTTCTCGTTATGGTGCATAGATGACCTTTGTCTACTCCTCGTGCCACCTCGTGAAGATTTTGGAAAACAAGTGACTTGCAGAGATTCGTCGCCTGCGGTCCTTGTGTTGCATCAGAGAACGCAATGTTTGGAAATAGCGGCGTGAAAACACCGTCGGAATCGTAGTTGTGGGATACAATGGTTTTGGGTTATTTGGGAGCTACGATAAAGTACTGATTTTGCAGGCGTTTTGAACGGCAAGGAAGGCATATTATTTTTACCTTAAGGCATATTAGGAAACTAAACAAGTATTATAGAATCATTCTTGTATGCATATTTTGGCAAGTCACACTTTTGCTTGATAACTGAATATTGTCTTGAATAGATAACTTGTCTATTTCAATTATTTTTCATATTACAAATTAAACGCGACACATTCTTTGATCGTTAGTTAACACGTTTTATGAATTTCTCCATATTCATTAATAATTAAACTTATAACAATTAAATTGTATGAAATACTATTTTGGCATCATCCTGCATTTATCGATAAGATTTTTTGGTTTTTTTAAAATAGTTGTAACCATTTTGTAATAGTTGATTCAAACCTCAGAAATAATCTGCTATAAAAAATCAACACAACAAATCGATTTTTTTGATTGGGTGCTATGTGGTGGAAAATAATGGCGAGTTTTTTTCACTGTAATAAAAGGTTCTAAAAAATGTCTAGTTTTGTTACTAATAGACTTCATACATCCCAATCAATACAGCAAAGTCATGGAAGTCCAGAGTCGTCCATCTTTGAACGTACAATTTTAGAGAGAAACTCAGGAGCGACTCCATCGGAAGACTTGTTGACAGCCTGAATTTTATTCAAACGCCTTTTAAGAATGTGACCATTATTTTTTGGGATTTTTTAAAAATTGTAATAACAAGAAAAGCAAATAAGAAGTCTGAAGACGAAAGAGTAAAATCAGAAAACTATTTTTATATATTACATAGAAAGTTGCAAAACCATAATGAATATAACAAATACCAATTATTAAAAACCTTCTATCATTGTTCTCCGAAAAGAAAATCAAAAAGTCTATCGTTTATATTTGTATATTAAAATACGAAATGTAATCTATTAATTTGCAATTTTTCTGGAATTATAACGAAGAACCACTAAATTGTTGTCCCAGACTTTCATTTCATAGAACTTACATTTTATAGTGTAGTTTCGGAGGTCAATAAAATATAATAATATAATGTGTTTTCCCTTCCATTGCCGAATCGCTTCATGGGTCATAGTACACGATTTGGTATAATAATTGTTTAATTGAATAATTTTTATTATGAAGCAGAATGTTTGATTTATGCAATTAATACCATAAATCAGAACAAAAACTAAATTATGCCGCACAGTTATGAATTAATAAATAATGATTTCCAAGATGATATTCGCAATGCTCTGCGCTCAGTGGCACAAATCCTTCACGAAAACATTCATGCGTTACGCGTTTGGTTCGTTCGATGCTGTTGCCGTCGGAGAACCCTACACTATCCGAAGAGAATTCGAGGAGCGAGCAACTAGCTAAACATTTTGAGAAATATTTTATTGAGGAAGGAGAAATTATAAAAAAAACATATCAGTGCTCATTCCCGCAACTCGAAAAAAGATGGAAATAAAACATAACCAGCAGGGAATTTCCACATAGTTCAGTTAAAGTTAATTTTTCCTTAAAACAATCACGCTAAACCATATATACGGCAAACAAGAATAAAGGCAACTGTCCCTCTAAAAAGTATTAGTAAAGTAACTTTGTGATTGAAAAAATCACGCCGAGCTACAGATGTCTCCGAATAAATGTTACAAATTTCTAGTATACGAAGAGAAGTGGAAAAGGATCACGTTTTGACAATTTATGATAGTGTAGAAAATTTCATTGGCGGAGTTAATTGTACTCGTATGGTTTCCCCTAAATGTTAAGCAACCCCGAATGCACACTCCCGACCTGTATTTAGAAGTATCATTGCCAGCGTCAGAACGTGACCTTCAGAACCCTTGTGTAAAAGGAGTTGCCTAACAATCAAGGGCAAAATTTAAAAAAAATAAAAAGTAAACCCATGAATAAACTAGCGGTGCTACAGAATTGCACAGACATTCCCTATTAGTTTTCTATTTCCTTAGGTCTCGGCTAGCTACTCGGACTTGCCACATACTCTCACCAGCTGCCATCTATCGCCGCCAAAAGTATTTTTTTTTATTTTCTTAATATTTCGTTCTCTATATCCTACATATATATTAGAACAGAAATATTATTTTAAGAATATAAAATAACAGTAAAACCTAGTCCTAAATTTCAATTTCTTTTGACAAATGTGGAGGCGTCTTTTAAAAAACTGTTTTTTAAGCGCTTTAATTTCGAAATTTTTCACAGCAATTTTTCAAAACAATTCAGCTCAAAATTTTTGAGTTTTCAAAAATCTTCATTCGAAGTCATTAATTCACAAGGACAAGAGTGTTTACAAATTCATAGAAATGTGCATAATAATGGCGTGAGAGATCTTTCAAATAAACTACATTTGTGCAATTTTTAAAAAAAACAAAAACAATCCCCGAAATGAACTTTACATTATATTAAAGAAAGCAATTAGCACTATCCATTCGAAAAGTTAGAAGAAAAAATTTGAGAAAATAGCGTTTGACCAATTCTGAAAATGCGGAATGTTGAGCTAGTTTTCACAGAAAAACTGTAGAGTTTTCGAGAAACTTTAATTGACATTACTTATAGCACATGTACTCATAAATATAATATGAAAAAAAATTCTGTCAACATAAACATTAAGGTCGTGAGAGACAAGTCAAAAAATTACATTTTTGTTACTTTTCAAAACAACAAAAGAATAGAGCTATATGGCGTCTGTCATCTTATAGAGCATATTTAGCACTATCTGAACTAAAAGTTTAAAGAAAAAAATTCGGATCCGTTTTTGAGAAAATCTTTTTAAGTATTTTTTTTAATTGCATAAATTGCACGCTATATTGCCCGAAAACTGCTAAAATTTTTAAAAAAATATACACCTGATCTTAATGAAAGAACTGAAAGTGAAGAACAAATTTCATTTCAAGAAAAAAACTCAATCTTCACTTTTGTAGTTGTAAGAAGACGCCCGTAAATTTTTGAAATTTTGAAATATTCTAAAATTTAAGATTAAACCTGAAAATAGGACCTATGCCACCATTATAAGTGTATTTTACTCTATTCTTACAAGAAATTAAAAGATAAAATTTGGAGCCATTTTTGAGAAAATGTTGAAAATGTCTGGGCGTCTTTTCAAAATCTGAAAGACTTGACTTGAGCCAGATTGATATGGGTTTCTTCAATTTGGAAAAAATCCTATGGTTTAGGCGCTAGTGGTGTTCACAGACAGACGGACTGAGGATGATTTCCGAGTTGAGCTCGAAATTGGGAAGTATGTTTTGTCTTTTTTATTAAGTAAGTCGTACAATTTTAAATTCATAAATCGGTCACATTTTCCGTCTTCCGCCGCTTTCAACAAATGCTCGTTTATACCATTTTCTTACGTACTAAATATAGAGTAAAAACTGCTTGCACTTCTTCGTGTAATAACAGAGATATTTACATGTAATGAAAGGTATATATTCAACGAAACAATTCAGGATTTTCCTGGTACAATTGTTTTTCACTGTGTTCGTTTGTTTATGTTTACATTCGCTTGTTTTCCGCTAGAAATCTAAAGTATGTATTTGTTGCACTTGTTCACATTGAATGGCATTGCTAGGAGATGCGCGAGGTCAGAATCAGCATTACGCCATTGAATACACGAGTTTCTCGGTTGTTTCACACGAGTGGGCAGTGACATCGAGCATCCAAATGTTTACTTTCCCTCGCTGTTATACTTAAGGACGTTCTGTTCAATGACAACTTCCTTGAATATCAAGTGAAGTTTCTGGAAGGATCATACTATGCCGGTTAGATAATACATTCCTGGAATACCTACTCCAGACTAACGGCACGATATCATGACACAAATAAAATATAATTTTCGTTCACCGGAATAAAAATTAATGCTCAAGTGTTCAAAAATTGAAACGCCATGCCTAGTTGCGCAAGGGGGCGAAAATATGGTGGGAATTTCTCAAGTTGATTTTTGTGGACTTATCACAAATGTGACCTGCATTTTGACCTTCAGAGTAGACGGATTTGCCCCTGATTCAGCAACTGCGAGATTTGTTTCTCCTTACCTTGTTTTCTAAAAGTTTCTTAACTAAGTTAAAATGTGCATTCTCAGTATTTTCGTCGCTCTGGTTACGTCAGCGCTGACGCCCAGAGTTCAAAGTCCGCGTCTCAGGTGCCGAATCTGATGCAAGTGGCCCGCCGGCCGCCATGACACCCTCTAATTGCACCGGGGCTATTTTTAGAGGCCGCAGAGAAAGCGGCCGAACCGGAAAACAGGTGGCGAGCAGTGGGTGGTGTGCTTAAACGCGTGCCTATTAAACGCGAGTAAATTAAAGACCTGCCCCTCGGAGAGACAAGTGGCTGAGATGGGAGTGCCAAAGCACTTCGATTGAAGGGGGGCGTGGTTTCGAATTCCCTCTAAATCGTAGGTGCTTTTGTATGTCATGTTTCTTATCACAATAGCGAGACATAAACATGGAATCCACTCCGCCCATCAGTTACAATGGATGAGTGCGTGATAAAAGATGATTGGTCGTATGCTTGCTGTTCTGCATTCGATAACACATTCCTTTGATAATCGTTAATTCATTGAGGCTTGTGAAATTGTTCAACACATCTGGGATCTGGTCCCATCAAAACAGGAAAAAAAAGTCTATTACCTCACATTGTGCAACTTTGGAATAAGAGGATAATCTATATTATATGAGTTAAGTATGTTAATTATTAAATATATAATAATTCAGATGTTCAACTTATATCACTAGCATATCACGAAATATGATAGGAATGTAATAAAAAGCCTCATTTTGTTTATAAAACTATAGACATCATGCCCCTATGAAAGAGGACTATTTGAATGTTTGTTCAAAATGAATACGTCCAGCAAGGATCTTCCCGAATACATCAAAATGAAAGCTTGTGCAGTGTACTTCAATGTATATTGTTACTGGTCACCCTTATACATTTCTCACCGCCGTCGAAATTCACGTTGTATTTGAACTAAAATCTCATCAAATTCTAATGAAAAATAATAGTGTAATTTTTCTTTAAACTCGTCATTTTTACTCGTTTTTACTCGGAAGTTTGCTCGTCACGAACACGTCCCGCAAGGACCTTCGGTAGTGTAGGTTTGGCCCACTGTGTGTGACTGCCGGCAGGGGTGGGGATGCGTACGCCGAGAGTGGCGAGGAGGCGCTGACGACGCGGGCAAGCCCCCGCGCGTCCGGTTCAGGCCAACCAGCGCCGGCCTCGCCGCTGCGTTCGCGACCGGCCTCTCCGTATTTACGATAACGTACGGCTCGCCGTTCGCGAAAGCTCTCGATCACGTGGGAAGAATGGCGTAGCAAGAGACAGGATCTGAGGGAAAAGCCGACAATACATACTCTTTGATTTTGGGGGGAAAATATTTGCACCGCAAGAGAAAATGAACGACGTGGCTCCTTACTGTACTTGATCTCTTGGTCTGGGAAGATCAGGATGATTTCTTGAAGTCAAGTATGTAAGTAAAAGGTCACCGAAAATAATTATCAGCCTTTGCCGCTCTACCTTTACCCTTCTATTTGCAATTCAAGTAGATTGAAGAAATCGATTAAAACGTCTCTCCCAATCATACTGTAAATTAGGCAGACCATCCCCTTCAAGAAATATCTGAAAATGTAATATTACATGTTTACGTTAATAAAGAATAATTTCGTGTGTTGCAAATAATTCTAGCCTCTATTAAATTCAAAAAGTTCTGATATTAAATTGCTACCATGAAATTTCTAATCTACCGCTCTTTTACCATGCATCCCTTATGATTGATTATTCCAAAATAAGAACGAACGTAATATTTGTAGAAACAATTATACATTGTTTAAAGCATTGCAGTCGACTCTGGTTATTGTGATCTCGGATATAGTGAACTCTCGTTTATAGTGAACTTAAGTCACAGGTCCCGTTTCACTTTCATGACAAATAAGCACAAGAAGACTCGGTTATAGTGAACTCTGAACTTCGGCTATAGTGCACGTAGGAAATACATCCTGGAAATTAATTCCCTCCTGGAAAAAAAAATATGTCCTCAGTACCACAAATTCCAACTCTAGGCACCATGGAAAAAATATCGTTTACCAAAGGTCATAATCGAAGAAGTGTTCCCTGAAGTGGAGGTAGCGGACTTGGAATGTGGACCTTACTGCTGACCTTGTGTCACAGTTTCACTGCGGAAACAAGGGCCGTGTTCCGCGTTAACTACAACCGGCGTCGGCGACGCGCGCTTGCTTGGTTCAGTTTCAAGCTTGATGTTACATGATTTCCGCGGGACTAAGCCCGTTGTGTTCTGCTTACGCGGCAGGAAGCGCCCGACTGCCACGCAGCCTGACGGCACCCGCCGCGCCGCGCGGAGAAGAGGTCAATTTCATTAGCCGCTTGCCCCGTGCCGCTACCGAAAGGGTCTTGGACGAGTAAAAGAGACTTCGGGGAGCGGGACGGCGTTCCGCCAGTGCAAAAAGCATTGAAGGGTGTCAAACCAGCATGACGATTCTGAGATAGTGGACAATGTAGAATCAAGTGTGGAGAGCATGGACTCTATGGAAGGATGTAATGAAAAACGTACGGAGCATACAAATGAAAATAAGATAAGTGATGCGAATATGGCCAGTACAGGTAATATGACCAAGTAGCGGCTACGGTGATAGCTGAAACTATTTCCGATTGATTGCGCTAGCATGCAGAGGGAGAGTAAAAGAAGTGCGTTAACACCCTTCCAGACTTGTTGATTCGCGCATTCGCACTCTGGAGCTTTTCTTGTCAAGAACGAGCTCTGTCCTTATAACTTCGTATAAACTTCTTATAAACTCTCGTGCTGTTGTTTAAAAAAAAAGGATTTATTTCAGACCGTATTTTTGTAACATTAGACTGTAAGAATGTAATTTATATTATATATTAGTAAGCTAGCCCTAGTTTCATGGTCCAGCTACAAGCAAAAGTTACTTTGGCAATGTCCATAAAACCTGTATGTGGGCATATTGCCTTCAAATTATGTTTTTGTAAAATAACAACAACAAAATTCCTGAATCACTTTTGTTTGATAGAGCTGCTCCAGCTTGAATCAAAAGTGTTCAATTTCGTCATGATGCTGTTAAATTGGCCAAATGTTGAAATATATAAACGGCCAAATTTGAGGCGCTTAACGTGGCATACCCTTAACATACCTTCATTCATATTTTTAAGGTCAAATAAAGATATTGAAATTTTCAATTCGTACTTTTAATGTATTTTGCTGTCTCTCTATATTAATAAAAACAATAATTGTGAAGAAATTCTATTTAATTTGGACATCGTGAACCTCTGATAAAGTGAAACAATAATGCTAGCCTCATAACCGGAGCCAACAGTATATACATGCGTATATAATACATATTTATACAATAACTCAGTAAAATCAGTGAATTCTGTAAATTGTACCTACAATTCTGCATTTTTTGTTGAAGACAATATCGAGAAAATGGAAGAGTTATTTTGGAGACTCTGTCAGGCGCGGCTCGGATGTGGAACACGTCGCCAGGAAGAGACGTCACGGCGGAAGGTAACTAATGATTTGACAGTTCAAATGGATATCCCGCTATTTGTGAAGAGATATATTTGGAACTTTGTGAGGTCAGAAAATCTTCTCGATAATTAGCGTTTATTCCGAAGATTACAATCATTTAGTGAGAAGATACGAACATAGACTCACGGCGTGAAAAACCGCACCCTTTCTTCAAGGAAAATCGTCATAGATGGCTCTCATATTGGAAAAACTAATTTCGAAAGAAAATTCGTCAATAAGAATGTGCATTAATCGTCACGTAAATGTAATGAAATAAAATAAAATTGAAATTAGTGTACAATTATGGTAATTTATAAGCTAACGTTTTCAGTAGGAATTTTTTCGATGCATTCAACTTTTATAATAATTATTATCAAGAGGAGTCTTTTCGAAAGCGAAGCAAAAAAATCTCAATCCCTTAAATCTCTCGAACTTGCCAATTCTGCGTAATAGTATTGCTTTCTATCCCGTATTTCGTAAGAAAAGAAAGTATTGTAATTGTGAGCAGGAAAACGGTGAATTGGTGATTTTTTTTAGAGAAAAATGTATTACTAGACCCTTGTAATGAAAAATTGGATAAATCTTGTTAATGGTGTAATAATACCAATTACATTAGTAACATATTTTTATCACAATATTTTACCACGATGGATCAACATTCTACTCTAATTTGGTATTAGTTACTCCAGAAAAAAAATAAAATATTGTCACATGTTAAATATGTTGTATATCAGTTTAACAACGGAGCTAATCTGTTGTAAGAAGTAACATTTAGCGCACATAATGTTTTCAAAGAGATACTCCAGGTAAACAAATCAATTTTTCAATTTTTTTTCTGAAGTGTGATTCTCTTATAAACTTGAATGAGTATAATACATATTGAAGAGGAATTTATAGGTATGGCTAGTAGCATAAGTTTTGTTACTATTATTGGTTTTTGAATTGAGGTAATAGATTTTGATCTGCATAGGTGGCTGTAGTCATCAATAAATTGATGCCTCTGCAGTGCTTTTGTTCTGCAGTGATGCTCTGCAGAGGTCGGTGGCAGGATTTTCGACTCTAGCCAGATAGATAGATCGCGTACAGCCGCTGTCTGGAGGAGAAGTCTAGCGACCAGCTGATCTGATCAATAATTTTCTGGGTTTCTTCATGGTTTCTTCTATCAACACCAGGCAAATGCTGGATCAATACCGTAACAAACAGGGTCACGAACCGCATGCTATCTTTCCTTCCTCGTCTTGTCCTCACACCCTTACTTACTTACTTACTTACTTACTTACTTACTAAATGCACACAAATGTTCATATGAGGGGAGTCCAGTCGGTAGCTCACAGTTTTCCAGGGCTCGGGTTTTGCACCTCTGGTGGGAGATACCTGATTGGTAAAAATCAGCAAGCCGACGTGTAGGCCGGCGTCGGATCTCAGCATCTAGTGGAGCAAGATCAGCACCCCATCCCGCGATAAAACGTGCACCATACGTACGGAAATAACGACGTTTGAAGTTTATGCGCATGGAAACTCTAGTCTATCAATAGTTTTTTTTTTTTTGTTTTTTTAGAAAAAGAACAAATGAAATTCATTGTTAACGTTCTCTGTGACTATTTTTTTCAGCAAAGTTAAAAAAACGTTGAAGATTTTCTTCAGTATTCTTATATGGTTGCCAGGTATTCTTCCAAAAAATAGCGAAGAAGTGGGGGATTAAGTAATAAGAAAATTTGCAATTAAAATATGTTTTTTCTCATAAACATTTAAAACACTAAAATATCGAAACGTACTTCAAATTCAAAACATCTAATACATTATAGTCATATGTAAAAATTAAATTATGTTTTACTTTTCTGTCGTGTGCATTTTTTATGTGACTGCACGGCTTTGGTCAATTTTGTGTGTTTAAAGAATAATTCTTTAATGTCTGTACAATGTAAAGAAATATAAAAATAATATATAAATGTGAGTTATGATATATGTAAGTAAATAATTTTATATACTTTTATGAAATGTCTTGTGAAACAATTGAGTATGATTAATTTTTTTCTGAGAATAGAGTTTAATAGTAAATAGGGTTCATTCTTTGTCTCGTTCTAACTTATGAAAAAAAGACAAAACACGATTCTGATGTCCTTAAACTGTACATCATTAGTGTATGTGTTATTTTATCATATAGCTTTTGAATTTAAAAATGCCCATTATTTTGTGAAAAAAAAGTAGTGAACATAATGTGAAAAAAGTAAACTGTCCGCTCAAATAGTGAACTCCTGGCAACCCTAATTCTTAGTGAGAGTGCGCCATTCATAATAGATTTTCTTTTCACCAAAGTTTTGATATTCACAGAAAAAATCGTTCATATTTATCGGTGTTCATATCTATGTATTTTATCAGACAAAAGTCCTTCAGTGTCATTGAAATATATTATTTTAGCCATTATTTTCACAATTTCAGTATCATCATTGGTACCCAAACTGTGAGCTTCCGAACACGAGAGACACTCAGTCGACGCAAAACATGTTCAGACAGGGTCAGCTCTCAGCTGGGGCTCATTAGCGCCGCCGGCCGTGCCAACCGCCTGCTGAACACACTAGTAGACTCGTCGAATGATGCTGTTGAAATAAAAGGCAAACACAGCTTGCGAGATCGTTCAGGAACATCTACAAGTAATATTATGGATTTTGATTTCAAAATTAAAGATTGAATTGTAATTCAGTTAAAATAAATTAAATGAAAGTATTGATATGTAAGTCAGTGAATTGATTCCACTGTATTACATATCAAAGTATCCATTTCTATTCCATGTATTCTAGTTAATAAATTGACAATAAATGACATGGGCAAAAGTGAAGATTAGCTTTAACTTTAGTACCTGTTAGCCATTTGTGTGAAACATACCGCGGATGAAATTTTTGCTTTTTTTTCGCCAGGACAACCGTACTCAACATAGGAGTAGGTCGACCATTGTCCAAAATATATCTTTTCTACGTCGTTAAAACGATAAAACAGTGTACGTAGTAGTACATTTGTTGTATCTGCCGTAATATTAACGTAAAATCAGATTTCAATATAAAAAAAGATCCCCTTACTGCAGCGGGCGGCGAGATCATAGCCCTCCACGGTGACAGGTTGCATTAAATCTTTCACCTACCACCCACCTCCTTAAATAATAAATACGTTCGCGTACTGAGAGAGGTGGCTCAGTGCGTCAACTGATGTCACTGCAGTGCCTCTGACTGGGAGGTCCTAGGTTCGAGTTCCGACAGTGGCAAGATTTCCAACACGAACTTGTCAGCTAGGTTGAATTCAATCACTGTCTGGAGGAGAATTCTAGTGGCCAGCTGCTCTGGTCACTAGTTTTCCGTTATTTCTCAGATCAACACCAGGCGAATGCCGGAGCAGTACCCTAACAAACGAACTACAGACCGCACGCGATCGTTCCTTCCTCTTCCTTGTCCTAACATTACCCCTTACACACACTTATACTAACATACACTATACTACCACACGCGCCGGGTAACCGGTCGAGAGCTTAGAGTTTGTCCCGGTTGGGGCGGTGCTACGCTGGTGGGAGATACCTGGTTCGGGGAAGCCCCGCTAGCCGACGGTAGGTCGACGTCGGATCTCGTCATCCAGCGGAGAGTAGATTACAGCCACCTCCTGAGGAACAAAACGTGCACTACGCTTGCGGAACTAATGTCCTTTGAAGTTGACGCGCCCGGAACCAATAACAACCAACCAATTACGTTCCAGTTTAAATCTTGAAAGCTGTGGGCAACATTTCTTTCGGTAACATTTGCTATACGAAATGAAAAAGCCAAATGAGTTGGCAAGCAAGCTAATAAGTTTCAATGAATCCTTCAATACCAGAAAAACGTCTAGTTGAGCGTTACATAAAGACATCAAGTCGTTAATTTATTGTGATAGAACTGATATTTCTCCAAGTCACAGAGCAGCCTCACAAATATCATTGTAGTCCGTGCAGGTTAGATGAGTATTCCTTTGACATGGAGCTTTACCTTGGAGATATTAAAGACAATAAAAATATTTAAAATAATACTATTTCACCTCGCTTCTTAACCCAGTTTGTTAATATTATTTTTTCTTTATCCAACTTCCTGCAAATAAAGAATTCCGAGATTCTCATTGTTGATGGACTCGTCGTAGAGGTGGCACAAAGATACTTTCCCATCTTAGCATCGCTAAATATCTCTAAAACCCTCCAGCACCTTTCTGAGTGGAAACTATTTCATTGGACGTGCTCTTTGTATTAGATTTCATTTTACACATTCGCATTAATTTTTGCAGTAACAATTATCCTGGAAATGAAATGTATTTTCTATTATTTACACTTTAAGACAGTAATCATTTGGGGCTTTGTTTTTATGAATAACCTTGTCAGACTAGGGAAATTAAAATGATTTACAAAATCTGTTATTATTCACCACACCTGGTTCGAGTTACCATAGTCTATTTTTATATTTGAAAGTCCTTCAAAATTACCTTCGATTTTCTAATGTTCATAAGCCTGAAGTGTCGTTTCGGTCATAATGCACTTCGCGTCGGTTTGTCAGGTCATATGAAACTCCAAGGTAACAACTCCATCTGCGTATGTCTGTGACAAACGCTTGCGATATTTGAAATGGCGTATTATAACATATTTTTAGTTTACCTTCATTTTTACTTTTCCATATACCATGTACATACGCAGAAGGGACAGAGTTATTTAATTCTGCCGCAAAAAAAAAGAGAAATTTTGGCAGAAAAATTGTAGGTTCTTGATACCGATAGGTGACTTATTCTTAAGCGTCTATGTAAAAAATTACTTTCTCTAACACATTCTGTAGTCAAAATAAACATTTTCTGGAACCATGTTACTGATTTAAAGTAAACGTGTCATTTTGTCCTCCAGTTCATCTGTCCGTGATCAACGCTAGCTGGTAAACCTTATACAGGATTTTCACACCAACTAATATTTCCCTTTTTTATAAAAGAGAAATATCAATTTAATAGTCTTAAAATTTAATGTTATTAAAATGTTTTTTCTAAAATGCCCTAAAATTAAAAATTAATGTCGTAAAAAAATTAAACAAAATCAATTCAGATGAATAACTCAAGCTCTTGTTGTTAATTCTGCAATGTTAATTCTTCTAAGCTTGTTTAGTTTCGTTTGACATTCTTTCTTCCATTGATCTGCAAATATTTTAAGTAATTCTTGGATTTGATGAGGTTCAGTGCTCTGAACAAGATAGGTTTTGCTTTCGGTTTGAGCGTTGTTATTGTGATCTGTTTTATTGCAGAGGTGCTATCGTATATATCCGAATCTTAGAAGATCCGTGATCCAAGGCAATCTCCTCTCCATTTTAAACAGAGGAATTACAGAAAATTGTTAAAAGCACATAATAGATACATTTTCTAAATTTATGAATTCAGACCTCATTTGGCCAAATACAGATAACACTTAATCTGCCTCACTGGAATGATACATAGAATTTGAGGCGGAACTGTCACTGTCGTGATTGTGCTCTTCCTCTCAAAGTAGAACGTCTTCACTGCCATTTAATACACTTGTTACAAAATACTTCTTAAAGCCTCTTGTAATTTACACTCTTGATACGCATGTCGAAGCAGTCGGGATCCATTTCAAAATTAGAGGCAGTGAAGGCTTCTTCAACGTCTCGTAAGGGGTCAAGGCCTGACCACCTAGCAGCAACCAACTGTTGTACAGCTGCTTCAAATGTTCTTTAAATTACTTATTCACAACCACCTCTAACACTTGCAGCTTCAAAGTCATTTCTCCTGGAATAACGACGAGGTTTAATTTACGAATTTCTCCTTATACTGATGATCTGAGGTGCTCCTTAAATGTAACAAAAATCAGTATCTCTCGCTTCTTGAGAAGAGCAACTGGTTCCCTGTTCCAGCCTCTGCGGTGCCAATCTAAAACCAGCTCATTGGCCATAGACCTTTTTTCCGTTGTAACGGTGTATGACACCGAGCGGCGGCTTTTCTTTGGGCGTTGTTTTGCGATTAAGGATGGAGTGGGGCCACATTTTAGTTCCATGAGCAAGAACACACATCACAGTGGATAGAGATTTCTCGTTACCCGCAGTACGAACCAAGACGTTTTTACACTTTTCTCATCAACTGTTGTGCTGGGTGGCATATCAAAGTAAACAGGTGTCTCATCAGCATTTCCTATTTGTCCTAAGATGTAAGTATGCTCTTTTCTCTGTCTTTCAAGATGTTTCTGATAATCGACCAATTTCTCCTCATGCGCTGCTGGATGACGCCGAGCAAGAGAATTCTGACATTGCAACACAAATTAATTGCATCGCATCATTCTTGTACACTACAAAACTGGCTTTAAAATTGCTACCATGCTTCTGTGTCCTTTTACAAGATTTTATTCATACAGCATCACAGGAAACAGCTGTTACTTGTTTTTTACATTTCTGACGCTGAAATGTCACTACACCCATGCGTCTTCAATAGTTTCGAATCGACCACTATGTGCGCCCACCATGTGTACCACTGAAATCTTTCCTAGTCAAATGGGTAGCCCGTCTTTGTTCTTTCAGCACCTTCGAATAGAGCTTCTGTTACACCATACTTCTATGATGTTGCACATTCGTTTGATTCTTCTATAACCTATGTTTGGATTACCTGGTACTATAACATTGATTTGAATGTGTACATCATAGTACGGCTTGCACACTTTTGCGATGTTGGAGGTTGAACCTCGTTGCTTTAGACTATGATCCATTATGCATGGATATCCTCAAAATAAGTTAAAGAAGATTATTTCTACTGCACCTACTAACTTTTTGTAGCATGATATTGTCCTTTACTGCAAAATTCACTAGTGAAATCTACAATAATTGTTCGCTAGAACAGTTGCCTCGTGATAGTGCTACAACAATCACTAAGTGTAATCGCTCAGTAATTCTCGGAACGAATGAAAACGTGCTTAAGAGGTATACTTGGAAAAGGCTAAAGATAATAGGAAATATCGTGGTATATCAATTGAACGGTAATTGTGGTAATAAGGATAATTTTTCTGTAAGGGAAAATAATAATCCTCATCACATGTCTCGATTGCAAGATGACTCCAATTCTTTCGGCAGGAAATTGAGGAAAAAGTAACGTCTTGAATTCGCAAATACGTAGTTTTTTGGTAGTATTTTCTATTTCAGTATCAATTTCTTGGGGTGTAATTAGTTTTTGATTAGGTTTGCAGTAGTTCATCATGGTGCTGATTTTTTTGTCAGTTATTTCCTTTCTGTGTTGTTAGACTCTTTGGACATCTGTGGTGATAGTGATATGATCACTGGGCATTGATTATAGTCTAGGTCTGACAAAACGATATGGTGGAGCGGAAAGTTAATACTCTTTGTTAGTCTGAAATTGAGGATATCTGGGATGATGGCTGGGGATGATAGGCATATTGTGGGTGCGTTTTGACCCGTTATTACCACGCTAGTAGAGGATCGAAAAATTGAGAAAATGAAAAAATCTGTCGTTTAGGCGCCGACGGATGGTAGCTGGGGGGAGGGAAAGACAATGACGAAAATCACTAGTTAGTAAAGGAACTCGCGCGAAAAATGGTGCCATTATCAAGCATCACTAGTTCTGCTCTTCAATTGGAGTCATCAAGAATATTTATGAAATAGCATGAGTCACGCTTTCAACGTTCACAGATTTTTTGGTGGACAAACCAAGATCTTCATCAAGGAAAACATCCAACGAAACCGGTCATAACAGGAAATATCCATCCTCTAAAGAAAATGAAAGTTCCGACATTCTGGCATGACATCGGGTCACCACAATATTGTGCAATGGCATGCAAGGTACTAATCTGCAGAACAGTTTATAACTTCCTGGTACTTCTAATTTTGCGAAATGCTTTATATCAATTTTTGTGTTAAAAATGTTTCTCGATATAAAAATAGATATATTTCTTTATCATGATTTTTCTGATCATGCATGACAGAGTTCAGCATTTCCATATGCTGCTGGAAAATTCTTATTTTAAAGAAAAGGTTTAATGTTCCGTGTGGCATATAATTACCGAATAAGACATCTGGTGATCTTCAAATTTTGCGAATTATGTAAAAAAAAATAATATTGCCTTGCCTTAATAACGGAGTATTTTGCACTTGACATACGAACAGTGATGGTGTCAGGTTCAATCTGCTTTTGAAAATATTATTATTGTGTTCGTAAAACATAACGGACAAAATACCTTGTACAGTATGGAAGTACGGACCTCCCGCCCGCCCGCCCGCCCGCCCGCCCGCCCGACCGACCGACCGACCGACCGACCGACCAACCGACCGACCGACCGACCGACCGACCGTTTTCCAAAAAAATAATTTTTTCGTTATAAGGCCACCTAAAACGTTTATTTGTGTTGAAATCTCGAAATCGTGGCGTAGGGATGTAGCGCCCTGCACGCCCTTACCGGTGGGTGGGGAATGCAGCAATTAGCCTGGTTTCTCCTACCTACAAAGGAGTGGCTGACCGCTGTCCATAACTGTAAGATATCCTTCTTACCTAAAATCCTTTCCCGAACCCCGGGAGCCAATGGGTGGATTGAGTAGCTCGGAGGCTTCCGTTTTCTAACCTTAGGTGTATCCTTACCATTCCCTTTTTCCTGTTCAGAAGCAGAAGTGCTTCAAATAGGGGTAGATTGAGCTCCAGAGTCTTGGAAGACACTCAATCTAAGGGAAGAAAACCCTAAAAGAAAATTACCCGGTCCTCCTGGAAGGGGGTTGAGGCATGGGGCCAGCACCTCCATACTCGGAAAATAAAAAAAGCCGCTCAAACTCTCAATGGAAATGAGCCTCGGATTAACTCACGACGTCGACAGAGGCAAAGAAAATGGTCTATGAATTTTGGATGCTGGAATGTTCAAGGTTTAAGCACTAAAGTAAATGAAGTTTTTAACGCAATAGAGGAGTTTAACATAGATATAATAGTGTTGAGTGAAACAAAAAAGAAGGGAAATGGAAATGAAAGGAAAGGAAATTATGTTCACTTTTTTAGCGGAGTGGGAAAAGAAAAGCGAGCAAGAGCAGGAGTGTCCATAGCTGTACATAAAAAATTGGAGAAAAATATTCAAAGCTGGGTAGCAATTGATGAGAGAATAGCATGTCTCGAACTTGTACTAAGAGGACGCAATGTTTTTATTATAGGAATTTATGCTCCAACAGACGATGCAAGTGTTGCAGAAAAAGATATATTTTTAGAGAAACTGACTATGCTGCTGGATTCTGTTGGAAATCGCAAAGAAGTGGTGCTTCTAGGTGATTTTAATGGAAGAGTTGGAAAACGAATGGCGCATAATGTTCTGGGGCGATATGGTGAAATTGTATTAATGACAACGGAGAAAGACTTATAGTGACATGTGAACTGTATGACCTTAAAATATTGAATGGCTATTTTCCACATAAAGAAATACATAAATTCACGTGGACCCAACCCACTAGAAAATTGCAATCAATAATTGACTACATAATTACTAAACAACAGTCATCAATAAAGTGGAGCGATGTTCGGGTTCAAAGAGGTGCTTCCTGTGGATCAGATCACTACCTACTAAAAGGAAAAGCTTACCTTATGTATAAACCGTACTTCAAAAGTTACGGAAACACAAAACCAAGTACAAAAGGTGGAAAAATAGAGAGTCAGATGTGGCCGAAATACAATATTGAGAACCTTCAAGATGATTCTATTGCATTTTTGTACAAATTGCGCATGGCAGAAAAATTAAAGTACATCCCAATAGGAAGTACTGAAGAAAAATACCAATTTTTAGAAAAATGCACTCATGAAGCCGCTAAAGAAGCTTTGGGAGAGGAGGGAAAATGTAATAAACAAAAAGACTTGTGGTGGACAAAAGATATAAAGAACCTGGTCGAAGAAAAGAAAAAGTTCTATTTGAGATGGCTTTCCACAAAGGATTTAGAAGACAGAAGTGAATACAACAGAATGAAATATTTGGTCAAGAAAGAAGTGAAGAAGGCAAAAAATGTATTCTGGGAACAAAAATGTGACAGATTAGACAAGTGCATTGGTAACACCAAATCCAGAGAGGCATGGAAAATGTTACATTCCATGAAATTGAATACAACCCAAGAATGTCATTTAGTAGACCCAATTGGTATTGAAAAATGGCAAAAATACTATGAAAATCTTTTGACAGAAAATAGAGCTAAATTTCAGGGAATAAATTATGAACCACTGCACGTAAATTCCATCATACCAGATGTGACTTTGGAAGAGTTAAAAAAAGCGTGAAGAAACATGAAAAATAATAAAGCACCTGGGCCTGGAGGTATATCCATAGAACTGGTTAAACATTATCCTATCGTAGGTTTGGAATTAATTACTGAAATATTCAATGGCATTTTAAAAGGAGGTAAAATGCCTGAAATATGGAAATTAGCCTACATAAATTCAATTTACAAAAAAGGTTGTAAAAATGATTGTAATAATTATAGAGGGATAAGTGTGACTTCATCTTTGGTTAGACTGTATGGACGAGTGCTAAAGAATAGAATTGAAATGCAAACATCAGACTCAGAAGAGCAAAGTGGTTTTAGACCAGGAAGACCAGTGTATTGACAATATTTTCTGACTCAAACAACTGTTGGAAAAAACAATTGAGCGAGGAAGAGAACTTCACATAATTTTCATTGACCTCAAAAAGGCTTATGATAATGTACCAGTGAAAGAAGTATGGGGGGCAATGGAAGAAAAAGGAATATCAACAACATACATAAATGCAGTCAAACAACTTTATAAAGATAACAAAAGTCAAGTAAAAGTGGGAAAATGTCTATCAGACAACTTCCCAGTAAATAAAGGGTTACGGCAAGGCTGCTGTATATCTCCAACCTTGTTTAAGATATACATTGATAAAGCCCTAAAAGAATGGAAAAGAAAGTGCAGAAGCATGGGTGTGAAAATAGGCGAAGAAACATTGTTTAGTCTACTATTTGCAGATGACCAGGTGATAATGGCTGAAGATGAAGACAATGTAACTTATATGTTCAGAAAATTAGTAGAAGAGTATGAAAAATGGGGGATGGAAATAAATTTACACAAAACTGAATATATGGTGGTGGGAGGTATGCCCCATGATTTAGAGACTAGTATAGGAATAATTAAAGGTAAAACACAATATAAGTGTTTGGGAGTCACACTAACAGCAGATGGTAGAGACGAACAGGATGTGAAAAATAAAAATATAAGAGGAAAAATAGCCACAAGGCAGTTGAACCCAGTGCTATGGAACTCAATTATTTCAATGAAAACAAAGAAACGCATATATAGCTCGTTCATAGAGAGTACCACACTCTATGGGGCAGAAGTCTGGACACTATCAAAAAAATTGAAAGACAAATTTCAATCAACAGAAATGATGTTCTGGTGAAGATGTTGTAGACTTTCTCTGTTGGATAGAATAAGAAATGATGAAATAAGAAATAAAATGAAAGTGCAAACAACCTTGAACGATACAATCGAAGTGAGACAACTAAAATGGTATGGACATATGAGAAGGTTGAAATCGGATAGACTTCCTCAAAAAGTTTGGGAGTGGATACCAAATCGAAGAAGATACAGGGGAAGACCGAGAAGAACATGGAACATGGCAATAACTGAAGCCATGGAAAAAAGAGAAATGGAAGAAAACGATGTATGGGATAAAGAGGCATGGAAATTGGGATGCGGGAGACGGCCAAGGCTGTAAAAAAACGCTAAATAGAGATAGATCTCGAAATCGATTATCTGCAATATTACGTAAGTTTCTCTGTACTAGGTATATTCCTCCGTACGTAGTACGTACGAACACGAGAAAGAAAAAAAAAATCTGTTGGCCCTCTTTCGGATTAGATTAAACCCCAATGAAATGTGTGTGGTTGGCAGAAGTGGCGCCGGTGCCAGCGTTAGCGCGTGCGGTGCATTCTTGGCCTCCGCTAACGAGTTCCAGGGGAAAAACAGCTGCCGGCGCGCTGCCCCCTGGGCCCGGCGGGCCGCCGGCAGCCGGTGCGAACCGCCCCGAGGACGCGCCGTGCGCAGAGCCCCATTTCGCAGGCGGAATTTGGGTTGCTCAACCGCCGCTCGCCCACCGCCACGTCGCTCCTGAGGATCACGCATCCGGAACTTCCGAACGCCAACGACAAATAACGGGCGATATTCCCAGGCGTCGATTTCTAGTGGCGATACTATGATTTTTAACGGTTACGTGATATTACAGTACTGAAACATACATCTTCTCCTTCCATCGTTTCAATAGATAACCTCAGAGGTTACTTCTGGTGTTATCCATTCAGCTGGGAGGATGTCAGGATAGGGTGCAGACATCGTTAAAGATGATCCCAAGAATAGGGAATATAGAATTCATTTGGACTTCAAGTCAATAAAATATGGATTAGATGTAATTGATCAGACAGCAAGAAACTGTTCCTTTAGAAAAATACTTTACCCCGTTTTTACACTTCTGTAACTGTTGTAGGTATTGTATTGTAGTCACAAATGTCTACCCAACATTACGCCTGAATTTTCAAACTTGAAATGGAAAAGGGTTGAATCGTCGCAGTGAATATCTCATAGGCTTGAGTATGAGGCTAATGAAACCTAATTTAGAAGCCACTTCTTAGATGAGCTGCAGTAGTAAATTTTATCAGAGTAGATAGCATTGTGGGCAAGGAAGTTCTATGCTCGTCACAGTATTTTTTTTTCTCGTGAGGGAACTGAAGTGCTGGTACTACAACAGCACATTCTTTCTCACTTTATTTATAATTACTCTGCAATAATACACTACTACACGAAGCTGAAAAAGTGTTCTCAACTAGCTAAGTTTTTTTCCGAAACGAGACACGAACTCAGGACTACCCAATTAATGCGCCTCACCTTTACACCAAGCCAGTCTCTCTGGCGTACCAACCTAGCCGACGCTTAAAAACTATCTCAACCCAATTTCTCCAATACGTAATTGTAGAAAATTCAGAAATTCTTTTAAGCGTCTCTTTTTTATCCATAGAAAAAATGTATATGTTAAAGTAGGAGAGAATTTAAGAAAACGTTTTTTTCATTAATGTCAATCAGAAATTACGTGAAAAGTACTCGTTTTTTAAAAAAAATGTACACAAGAGGCTTTTAAAGAGCTGGGTTTTCAAAACAGATTTTGTTGATGGCAAAAGTTCTCAATTTTATAGTTTTGAAATGTTTATATTTTGCAAATTTCGAAAAATAAGGAGAGTTCAAAAGTAGGTCTGGAATCAAATTTACCATCCTTTTATACACACAAGGGGAAAATTTAAAGAAAAATTGGAGCGGTTTTTGATACATTTTTTTAGGAACTTCATAAATTTCAACCACAAATTACGCAAAAACTACTCGTATTTTTAAAAAAATGTTAATGGCCTTCAAAAAAGTGCTTTTTACTACAGATTTTGTTATAAAGAAAACTTTGGAGCTCTTTAGAGAACATATTTGATAAAATTTAAAATTGCCTTTTATTCGCGCACAATTATGTGAAAAGTTAAATAAAAAATGCTGTAGTTGTAGAAAGACGCCAAAAAATAGAACATTAGCAATTTTCGAAATATCAGGCATTTGAAGGTAAATGAGACCTGCATTATGCTCTTCAGGGATCCAGCGCTGAGGACAAAATTTAATCAAAATTATTTTTGACATTTTCATAATTTTGAAAATGTTTAGGATTCATTTAAATACTCAAAAATAAAATATCTGTTTCAAACTCCCAAAGCCTCCAATTCGCTTAAATCGATCGGGGGATATAAGTTTTGGAGAAAATCAGTTGAACCGTGTAGACGCTAATGTTGACCACAGATACGCAGGCAGAGAGACATTTTGCGGTCAATCATTTTTCAGTATCAAGAAACGACAAAACACTAATTCTGACTACACAACGTGGTAGAGGAGGTAATTTATTATATACGAACCACATTTATCAAACTTTTTGTTGCCAGGCACCAGCAATACTAAGAGTTTTGGAGTCGAAAATTCGCCGTCTTCCGGTGCACAAATAAAATTTATTTCGCTTCTTACGTACGCAACGGCCAGAGAGTAAAATTGGAGTAATTGATTGAAACATACGAGTAGTATTGGGTCGATGCATAAGTCCGTAGCGTTTTTCACATGTTTATTACACCGAGAAAGACGGAGAGAGAGAGAGAGAGAGAGAGAGAGAGAGAGAGAGAGAGAGAGAAAGGGAGAGAGATAGAGACATAGAGAGATAGAGAGATAGATAGAGAGAGAGAGAGAGAGAGAGAGAGAGAGAGAGAGAGAGAGAGAGAGATATGAAGGGCAGAACAACTTCTGCCAGGTCCTACTAGTATTAATATAATATTATTAAATGCTTTAATGTTCCAAACAAATTATCAAATAGAAAAATATTGAATAATAAATAATAATTGAAATTATCAAAAAATAGTTTACGTTAATAAATTACATTAATTTAAAATAGTTAAAATAATAAATGAAAGTTAATTGTAAATGCGGTTTTGAAATTGTTGATAACGAGGCCAAATCATGTGCGTCGAAACTTCTATCCCTTTCAATTTCTCCTATATGGAAAAAGAAAAGTAAAAATAGTATTAATAAGAACAAAAATTCTTATATTGATTGGCTCAAATAATCTGGAACTATTGAAGTTAATGATATTGAAATAAAAGTAAGACTATCGCTCTCATTACATTATATTACTTTATCGTAGTATAATACGGGAAGATGTAAATCACTGCAGGCCTGATCTAGACTTTGACGAGGGTCATAGTACTATGGGCTACGGTATTCATACTATCTGATATGTTAGATAGTCCCTAATTCTCCAATTCAAATGAATGTTTTATATGCGTCGTTGAGTAGTATTTCCCATTAATGTCAAAACAGGATTTTTATCAGTAATGTAACTGCTGACTTCCGTGACAAAAACACACAAACCCACGTACTTTTAGTGCTCTCTTCCTCTCCACCTGAATATGATTATTCGTATTTAATATTAACAAATATTATTAATTTTTTTCATTAGCCTACTTAGATTGTGAAAAAATTATGCTAGAACAGATTGAGGAAATAGTTCATCTCGTGATTTCAATAATTGAATGAAAGTAGGAGATGGTAATAATTTATTGGACATTGCTAGTATCGAAACAAAACTGTTTTCAGCATTTGTTGGAGGATGTCATCGATCGAGCAATATCATATCCTTGAAGGGAGATTTAGGACGTCACTCAGAGTCACGTACCTAGTTTCTTCAATTGCGAAGGAGTGATAATTTGGATGGTTTGTCGAGAGTTTCGGTGCAGAATTAAATTGACGAAGCAACTACACTAACACAAATGATGTTGAATTTTACTGTAATCACTTTTCTTTTCTCATGATTGTTGCTTATTTGACAATGTTTTTCTCCAATATGTATACCATATTTAATCAATGATTTTTCTTAATATGTAGGGTAGTACACAAGAGACGTGCAGATGCTTCTTATGTACCCTTCATTACATGAATAAAACAAAACCACACGTTTCTGTTATCTACATTTTATTCCAGGTAAAGGAATCACATTAAAATACAATTTTAATAGAAATAAAACAAACACAAGTTATTCCGCAATTATTTATTCATTCAATGGTTCAGATGTGCTTGGCTCTACAAATTCCCTTTATATTTGGATAAACGTAGAACAAATTATTCGCTGTTCCTCACCCAGAGTTTTGAAATTACAGCGTTTCAATGATTTCATAACTGTCAGAACAGAAAATGTTCATTTCATGTGTGTTGTCCATCATGAGCATTGCATCTGAATAATAACTGAAATAGCTGAATTATTCGCGAGCCATGAATCTGCAGGATGTTGTGAACCGATTTTGGAAAACGCTATCCTAGAGTCTAATGTACGCCAAATGACGCAGAGAGCTGCGGCCGTGCATAGCTGCCTCGATCACGTACAGCTTTGGGTTTCCAGACTGCGCCGGTCAGCCCCGGATACCCGATGACTGCAGACATGTAGTAGGAAGCAGATGATAGTGTCACATTAACGGCAATATGGGGTGTGGTTGTGAGAATCGTGAGAATTTCGAAGAGATGAAGGTCAACAGAGCTGAAGAAAATGAGTTCTAGTGATTACGATCAGGAATTATTTTTATCTGAAGACTGCTATTTGAAAACGCCTGGCACTAGGATAGATGTATCTGCCGTTTATGTTGCACAAAAAGATTACGGATCTTTTTCATGCTAACAGGCTTCTACATCGTATGCACTAATACGATTCTATATCTTACATGCTTATACATTTCTTTCACGTTTTAAAATTTGTGGCGCTCTGAGCAGCAGCAATAGAAACCACACCAGCCACAGAAAGTCTTCTGGTATTCGTAAATATTAATATCTCAATTTTCTTCGAAAAGTGGTTCATCTTGTTTCTGCTCTAAGTATTTCATACATATGAACAAGACATGTCCTTTTGAATACGAAGATAAGCCATACTTTCACCGAAATCTATACATTAACGTTTAAAAGTAGTGGGGGTTGATATGGCTGGCGTGGCTTATCGTTTACTTCCCCAAGATCTTCAAATGATGAAAAGTTTTGTAACTAATGCATTGGAATAGTCGTCAATCATTCACACGTATTCAAAGAAAATCAGAAAATATATTTATTGAAATGTAAACTGATTTGCAGGAGCAACCAATTCATCTAGAACAGAAACTTCTCACATTAAGATTATATAAAAAACTGTTCAAACAAAATAAATACGGTGAAAGAACAGAATCCAAAAGGTTATGGCGCAATACCACGGGTTAATACCGCACAGGGCATGAATGAGTAATTTCAAGATTAACGCGTGGAATGCAAAGGAATCACATCTTATCTAATTAGATTATCGTATTAATAATCATTCATCAATTCATGAATGCCCGATAAATGCAAATATCGATTTTCTGACATGCCGTCGCCAACATCCCTTTATAGACAAGTCACCAGAAGATAGGCATCGACATCATACGTAACATCTCACCACAAAGAAAGCTCTCGAGGACGAAAATAACCCAAAATCTAATCAACTTCTTAGCCTTCGCATTCACGCCAGCACAGACACATTGGAATCTCCTTCAGTCAGAGCTTATAGCCTACGAAAATACACAGCTGGTTGAATGGAATATTTTGATAATGAGTTATGAAGTACAGAATGATTATATTGAAGGTGTGTCTTTTATTAAATTTTTTCATTGTTAGAATTATTTACGTAGAATTTAATACTCCAAAGTGTTTACACAAAGGGGTTTACAAAGTCTTTACTCAAAGTGCTTTATTAATGAAACAATTTGATATGAATTACTTATCAGCGGTGGGGACGATGAATGGACAATCGCTGTCGCAATGCAAGGCCTACGAAAATGCTTAGCTGATTGTGCCTAAGAAGATACAAGTTTCATTCGTGTTATATCAGACGAGAATCATTTAACATTATATCACCAATGACCCCCAAATCATTTTTACGTTCTCGCGTTATTACGTACGTAGTAAAGAGTACGAAAGAAGAAACTATTGAAATGCTGCAACAAAAATCGGCGATTTTTCAATAATAGATAGTATTGAAAAAGTGCATAAGGCTTGTTCCTACAAGTAGTAAGTTACTTCCTCTAACACGTTGTGTAGTCAGAATCCAGGTTTTGTGGGACAAATTGATTGATTGCAAAACTTCTGTATAGCTGGCTCTGCCCTTCTATCCATCCCTCCATTCATCAGTCCGAGGTCAAAGGTGGCACCTAAACCATTTTCTCCAAAATTGATATTCCCAGTTCGATCTGAACGTGCTCAAAGCCATGTGAGTATGAAACGAATTATTTTTTGGGCGTACTTTTCACTAAGCTTCAAAATGTTCTCAAACATAGCTCCAATTTTTTTTAACTTGTCCTCGGATAGTATAAAGAATGCTTAAAAAATGTGCAGGTCTCATTTTCGTTGAAATTTCTGAATTATTGAAAATTGAATAAAAAGTACTTTTTCGGCGCCTTCTTAAAAATACAATATTGAAGATAGAGATTGTTTTCCGCAGTGAAATCCTTTCTTTAATCATAGATATCTAAATATCAATTTTTGAAAATTATAAGAGGGTGCACTAAAAAAATTCGAGAAAGTGTATGCTGTTGAAGCACTTCTACTTTAGTTTCGTTGTGAACAAAACAACTCCAGATGAACAATTCAAGCTCTTGGGCATGTTACTGATGTATCCAGTCTTCTTCCTTTTCATCAAGTGAACTGGGCTTGCAAACCTTTTAGTTTGGACTGTTGTTTAGAAGAGAATGTATGCCTTTATTTATTGCGAAATCTGACAATGGTGTCGATCGGCGTTACATGAACCTTAGATTACATAGTACTCACAACGGCTGACATTACAATATATGAACAAAGAAATCGAATAGGGTTCCCGGGAATTCTATGGTAAACATTTGTTTGAAGCAAGTACCATTAAAATGAAATTAAAATCGATGAAATCAGCGAAAAAAATGCAATAAAAATTACGTAAAAAGGTAAAAAAACGACTTAGTTGAAATAGACGAAAAATACAAAAAATGGGTCATTTCGTTTTGTCATAACATAAAATGAATTTCTATGTTAAACGGCCATGTTTTAAAGTGAAAACCAACAAAAAGTTACATTTCATTATAATACGCTCCCCAATGACGACTTTCCTTCATTTGATTAATTTCGCGTTATGAAGCATTGTAAATATGTAAATATGCAGTTTGCATAAATATTATAAAACTGTTGAGAGATAGTATTATTATTTGCAATTTTGTTGGAAAAATTATATTAATTTTATCATGCTGTCCTGCCTCAACAAAGCTGCTCAAGAATCCAGAAGAAAAGGCGTTTCGTAATGAAGCTCACAACAACGCCCGAATGGGAGTGCTATTCATCCGTTAGCGCAGCGACGATAGCAGATAGCGTAACAGCATTCCAGGTTCCCTTTTGCAGGCTAGATTCAGATCATCGAGTGAGGGTCAGTTATTAGGCCAGATAACTTTCTTATACTCCAACAGATCGATTCTATTCGTTCATCCAATTACCAGTTGTTTATGTATGTGTCAGTTAATAATCTAACATCTAGGTTTTAGCCAATACGAAGTAAATATTCAGTCTCTAATAATAAACAATAGGTTTTTTTTAATATTTCGAAAGAAGAAAAATGTTGAGCACTGTATGTTACACGTAGTCGATTGATTCATTGGTAGAAACATATTTTTAGCCAATGACATTCTATTTTTAATGCTCCCTCCCATTGGAATTTAATGTCTAATTTTGAAAAATCCATTGCCGATTCAGAGAACAAAAGAGTTGATTGTTTTCTCAGCTAGACACATTTATATACTGATAAACTAGAGAAAATTGTGACGAAAATTGTGTACATGATGATGATATGATTCTTGCAATTTACAGTGAACGCAATCACATAGAAAACAGGTTTCTCAGGTGAAAACCCTAAGGTCCGATTTAGCCTAAAACATCGGTCTTTTGCGGAACGATTTTGGAATTTTAGCGAAAGCTCATAAGCAGTGTAGCTTCTGTTCTATAGTACGCGTACGCTAAAATTCTGGAATCGTTTATCAAATGATTGATTGATTGGCTATTCTTGGCCCGTCAACTGCTAAGGCCATTATTCCTGTAAGTGTAGTGCGTGCTTTTATCACGGGAGGGGGCGGTGACCTACCGTCGGCTTGCGTGGTATTCCCCAATCACCGTCTCCCACCAGCGGGGCAGCGACACAGCCGGGACAAGCTCCAAGCTCTCGGGATGAAGGCAGCGTAGTGCGTGTAAGTGTGTGTAAGTAAGGGGTGAGGATATGACAAGGAAGATGAAGCAAATACCGTTTGTTAGGGTATTGCTCCGACTTTCGGTTGGTGTTGATCGGAAAAACCTCGGAAATTTTTCAATTAGAGTAGCCGGCCGCCAGATTTATTCTTCAGATAGCGCCTGAATTCGATCCAGCTATGTTGCTAGTGTCTAAAATCCTGCCACCGTCGGGACTCGAACCATAGGATCTTCCGGTCAGAGGCACTGCAGTGACATCAATAGTTGAGCAACACAAGCCGGTTATTCGTTAGTCAAACGGAAAAGTGTAAATCAATGCTAAGATTTGAAGAAACAAAATGATACGGTTGTAAAAATTCTCATTCTCACTTTATTTGGAATACGTCTTGTATCGATTCTCTGTACTTGAGAAAGTTCTTGGACAGTATATATTGTATGCTTTAGTAAATGGACTATAATGACGATAAGAACCGAAGGTGAAACGAGAAGCAGATAAAGGGAACCTTCCACAAACTAACATTGTCCACTGCCAATACCATTTGATACGAGCCTCGGTGCCTTGAGAAGTAAAACTAAGAAAGATTCTGACTTCTATACTAGGGTACTACGACTCAAAAAATCGATACTCAGAAAATAGTTTAAGATGATGAAGACTGAAAATCATATCTTCCCCAGTAATCAAGTCGCAATACCTCGAAATAAGCCTGTACTAAAGAGTAAGAATTCGTCACGAAAACCAACTACTTCGAATCGGTTGGCAACGGCTTAGGATTTATTCAACTCGTGAATCCCCTCGTTCTTGTTTGCGTGCTGGCGCATGGCACGTGTGGGCACGCGTGCGCGTAAGAAATGAGGCTGCTCGGGCCTTCAACTCGCGGGCAGCGACCCGTCGCTTGTACCCGACGCCGCTATCAGCCCCGCCCCGCCCCGCCCCGCCCCCCGCTGGCAACGCGATTCTCGCATTGTGTGCCTTCACACATCTGCCTGGCGACGCAGCCCGCACCCCTCGCGAAATAGATAGACCTTGACCAGCACGAGCCAGCCTTAGTTCCCCGCTCCCTAGAGAAAGATGAAGTGAAAGAACTCGGAGTGCTACGAGAGCATATACTTTCTCGCATTATTTGTAACAATTAAATTTGTTCAAAGAATTGGTTGCCCCGACCAGGATACAAACCCGGGCCTTCTGGTTTACACTCAGCTGCTCTACACCCGGTTTACATCCGGACTGACGGACGGATAGATGGACGGAGACAGAGGGCCTTTTTCTGTCAATCAATTTTTCGATTCAAGGCTCCACAAAACGTGGCTTCTGACTACTCAGAGTTTTAGAGTATGTAGTTTACTACTTGTAGGAACAATATTTTTCAACTTTTCCTTTGCGAGGGTCCCAGATATTCTGTCGAAATATAACTGATTTCTGCCGCAGCATTATAATAATGTATCTTTATTAAGTGTGTACGTAGTAAGACGAGAAAGTTAAAAATAATGAACACTGTGTTTGCTCGAATTTTCCTTCTTTTTTTTGATGAACGTATCGGAACATTTTTCGGTAAGTGCTTCGTATGTTATTCATTGCAACAAAGTTATTTAAATATTGCTAATTCTCTGATAGTTTCATTATCAAAAGCTTCTGATCAACTTGCATGCGAGATGTAAATGTTTTCAAAACAAGTTCCATTCCACACTTATATTTACCAAATAACATATATTATTATTTTGATTCTTTCTTAGAAAAATACTTTAGTTCGTGACTGTAAAAAGTGAAAGGACACTTACGAATCTTTCTGTTTTGGTTCTGTGGAAACTTTTCAGAAAGATTTAACATAAATAAGATAAATCAATATTTAAGTCAATTAAGTTCTTCCAAATTTCTATGAAAATAGTTTCACAAAGCCAAACAAATTCCTTGGTACTGATGAAAACAAAACACACTGCGCCGAAATGGGGCGCAAAAAGTTTTTGGACACTTATAGTTCTGATAAACACATTTGCTAAAAATGGACTTTTTAATATTTTGTGGGATTTCCCTTGGCACGAATAATGACCCTAAGACCCTGTGACATGGAATTCACAAGATTTTGCACAATTTAAAGATAAATGTCACTCCATTATTCTCGTAACGCTGACATCAAGTCTGTTTCCTTTGCTATTTTCCTATTTTATTTTTTATCCAGAGAACGCCATAAATGTTCTATCAGATTTAGGTCCGAGGACTGAGGAGAAGTGTGCAGTTGTAGTGATGTATTGTACAGTATCCAACGTTTCATATTGAAAGCAGTGTGCTAAGAATCATTGTCATGTTGCAAAATGTTTGCATGATCTAAATTCATTGAAGCAGCTCTGGCTCTCAAATTATTTCTTAAAATGTCAGTGTAGTCATATTGGTTCATTGTAACATATATGAAGTGCAAATTTCCGTCTCCACTAGCACTCGTACCACCCCATACCAGGACCGAACCACTTCCATGTTTTACGGCCCGAATTAATTTCTGCGGTTCGAACTCTGTTCTTTTCCTTCCACACTAGATACCGACCATTCATTCCAAAAACGGAGAATTGGCTCTCATCCGTAAATATTATGTTTCTGGTAAACGAAGAGAGCAATCAAGTTAAAATAAATTATTTTTTTCTTTTAACTTTCTGACGCCTAAAACTCGAATTAGTTATTTTTGAATGAAGAGAACAGTGGTCTATTCACTTTTTACACTAATTGTAGTAAAATTTTTAACTGTATATTTTTAAAGTATGGTTTAGTGAGTTGTAGCATATTTTAGATATTTTTACTCGTAAAAATCAGGGGTCTATTCATTGTGCATCGTAAAACGGAATCCCTTTGCACATGGTTGATAGTCTTGCCCCAAATTCTGGAAAGTAGTTCTGCGGTGGGGAAATTAACTTTCTCTGTCTGTAATTTAAAGGATTTTCTGTCAAAAAGAAATAATCCTTGGGCTCAGTACGATAAATGTAAGATATTTGGATCAAGGTTATCAACGTGGGGAAATGTAAGATTGATTTTAAAGATTGCATATATGTTACCGAGTTCGCGAAAATTGCATTTTACAAAGAGATTGATGCTCTTAGATATATTTGCTCAAATTTCATTATTGTAATACAGCAGACATGCCTGAGTTCACCATGGAAATAAACACTCCTCGGAAAACGCCAGTTTTTCACGGTATACAGTCTGAGTATATTTTGGTAGTGGATAATATCTTCTACATAACCATCGAGAACATCGAATCCATTACAGTCACATTGTATTCTATCCACGATGAAGTCATTCAGAGTCTCACGTTACCGATTTCGCGAGGAATTTTTAGGAAGGTTTGAAGGTATGTGAGAACCATTACGCACATACTGCGTAGTGCGCATAAGTATGACATTCCTGGGTCTTGAGCGAAGGCCAAAGTTTCGTATACATTCATATGGAAACAAACAATGAAACCTTCTGGAAAATTACAAGTGTTGCATCGGTTAACCTTCAGTTACACGCGCAAAAATTCTTCTACTCATAGTCGGTGTCTGGTTACTCCAATAATAAATATTTAAAATCAAAGGCAATAATTTATGAACACTGGTTAATTCAATCGAAGACGTATGAAAAACTCCCTCTAAATATCAAAGTTCACAATAAATAAAAAACACATTTCTAACAGATCAAGAAACAGTGCTCCAATCTGTGTCAATATTTGTAATCTCGTCTTGCAAACTTGACACATGTTACTAATACTTGGCCTACTTCTGGCACTTTAAGCTTATTATGGTTCGAATTTCTTGAATGTATTCAGAAACGATCACGTTTTGAAAAATGTGAGGCAGATTTGATTGATCCGCGTGAGATCGACAAGTGCGTTTCTGATCGATGTGAAGTTGGTTTTCAATGACTGAAGAAAGAGGTCATCAAAGAACAAAACTTCAGCTCTAATAACTGTTCAGACAAAAAAAACAAGTAAAGAACTTCAGATGTCGACAATATCGCGCGAACTATGGAGAGACTAAATGGTGATGTATTGATCGATGATTTTTCTGTTCAGCAGTTCTAAAATTCTTGAGCAATGACGAAGACCACATCGCTCTGCCAAATGTACACTATTCTCCGGGCAGGGAGACGAAGTTACCGCCAGCTGCTAATGCCTTAAAAGTGTGCGGTTAGAGGATAGATACAGTGTTCACGAGTGGTTCACATTATTCCAATATTGTCACTCAAACTAACATAAAAAATATATAAACCATGTCAAAAATCAGATAAAACATGTACGCATGGGAATTAAGTCATGAAACCTATGTAAACGGTCAGACCATAAATATCGAATATTAAACAGCTGGCGTTGTTTTCTTTCACGCTTTTAATTAGTCGCTCTATAGATTACATTTGAGTCAAAGAATTGTGCATGAACGTTATTTTTCATAAAAAAGAGGTTTTGAAGCGTACTTTTCATGTATTCTAGCTACATAAATATATTGATTTAATGCTAACATTCTCCAGATTGTGGAATAACGAATACCATACAGTACAGCAGCTCCTGGACATGATAGGCAACGTTTGTGTTAAGAATGCGGATCGTTTCTATGTGTATATACTCACCGACCACGTCCTCAATATGTATTGGCAACAATGAGTTTTAAATAATGCCCACTTGACTGAAAAGACCAAAACGTAGGGCCGACATATTTTTCATTTGATAATAAAAAAATGTAGTGATTGGATTAGTTTTTTTTCAGATTGTTTTTTTACACGGCACTCGAGATATTTGGACATTATATTAGACCTGATTTTTTAAGTAAAAAAATCGTAAAAGGGTGAAAGTGATAAATTATTACAAAGTTGGATAAATACTAAAATTGCCAATTTGCTGCAGCAAATTCTGGTTTTAACAGTCTTTTTCATCTTTCTGCAATTTTATTTTTTTGGGCACGTACCTCTTATAAGATGTATTTCCATTAGCTATATCGGCTTCATTAGTAGTCAAATTCTAAAATCTTTAGTAAAAATTGTTGAACCTTTTCTTAACGTAATAGCAAATGAAATGCATTGGTGTCTTACAAAGTGTGCACCGAGATAATATCGAAAGACTCTTAAATCTGGCCTCAAATTCCCGCTAAGCTGTTCTGGCGACTTATGAGTAATCCAGGAGAGCCTGCCAAAGAATAAAAAAGTAAGAAGAGGTTAAATTGCTGAACACGTTTGCTGGCGGCCTGACCCAGTGGGCGCGCGCCCCCGGGCTGCACACGGTCTCCTCGCTCCACTTGCGCCGCCGCCCGCCGTCGGGGCTGCTCCTCCCGCTCGGCGCCGCCCGGCACTCGACGACCAGCGCGGTGGGGAACGACGCGACGGTGATGGGAGGCAGGCGATGGTAGTGGTGACGGTGGTGGGCGGTGACGTTGGACGTCGGTGACGGAGCGGAGTGGTGACGTTGGAGAGAGGTGACGTTGGAGAGAGGTGACGATGGAGGGTGATGACGGTGGAGGGCGGTGACGGGGGAGGGTGGTGACGGTGGAGGGTGGTGACGGTGGAGGGTGGTGACGGTGGAGGGTGGTGACGGTGGAGGGTGGTGACGGTGGAGGGTGGTGACGGTGGAGGGTGGTGACGGTGGAGGGTGGTGACGGTGGAGGGTGGTGACGGTGGAGGGTGGTGACGGTGGAGGGTGGTGACGGTGGAGGGTGGTGACGGTGGAGGGTGGTGACGGTGGAGGGTGGTGACGGTGGAGGACGGTGACGGAGAGGACGGTGACGGAGAGGACGGTGACGGAGAGGACGGTGACGGAGAGGACGGTGACGGAGAGGACGGTGACGGAGAGGACGGTGACGGAGAGGACGGTGACGGAGAGGACGGTGACGGAGAGGACGGTGACGGAGAGGACGGTGACGGAGAGGACGGTGACGGAGAGGACGGTGACGGTGGAGGGCGGTGACGGTTGTGGGCGGTGGCGGTGCAGAGCGGTGACGTTGGATGGCGGTGGAGGTGCAGGGCGATGACGTTGGATGCCGGTGACGTTGGATGGCGGTGACGGTGGAGGGTGGTGACGGTGGAGGCCGGTGCGGTGCAGGGCGGTGGCGGTGGTGGTGCTGGGTGGTGACGGTGGTGGTGCTGGGTGGTGACGGTGGAGGGCGGTGACGTTGGACGGCGGTGACGTTGGACGGCGGTGGCGGTGCAGGGAGGTGTCGTTGAAGAGCGGTGACGGTAGAGGGCGGTGGCGGTGGAGGGCGGTGCGGCGGTAGTGCTGGGTGGTGACGGTCCAGGGCGGTGACAATGGGAGTGGAGGCTACGAGGCGAGGTGGTAATGGTTGTGCCAAAGGTCGGGGTGGAGACGGTTGCGTGTGGTAATGATGGGTGGTGATGGATTTGAACGGCGATGAAGATGGGGGGCGGTGACGTTGGGGGACGGTACTGGTAGGGGGCGATGTTGGATGGTGACGGTGGGTGTCAGCAACGATGTGATAGTGATAGTGACAGTGTCAACGACTGTGATGGTGGCGGAGGCGTCAACTCTGATGCTCTGATAGCCATGGCGTTAACGGGAACGAAAACGGCGATGATAGCGTCACTGACGGGGATGATAGAGGTGGCGAAGGTGGTGACGAACGAGCACAAGTAGAGCAAGGGAACGTATTCTTATTGCATACCGCGATCATGATTTCCTATGCCTCCTGCCTCCCTCTTCAGAAAAGCGCAGCTCCTTGGATCCCAGCTGTACTCGCGATTTACAAGAGAGTCGCGTTTTCATCTCGTTTTGAGTTTTTCTCCTGGGAACCAAAGGAAGAGTTCCTGGAAGCATCAGTGCTTTGAAAATTACTTATTTATTGTTAATTTTGGAGCTCCGGAAAGAGGACAAAAAAAGGGAAAAAAGCTCCCGTTACTGTCGTTCATTTTGCCATACTGTATTATTGTAATGATTGAAGAGTTGGAAAATATTTTTCAAAAAAGTATTTGAATTTAATCTGTGTTAATAATTTTTCAAAATGATTTCAGTTTAATTTGATTTAATTTACTCAGGTTGTAATAAATTTAATTTTCAATAAAACCCATAAAGAAATTACTGCAGGGGGCTATGCATGGGCATATCGGAAGGTTAAATATTTTTTCACACTCAGTATATATTTCTTTGTTCATATTTAATTCTGCTGTATTCACCCGTGTTCGGGATGTTCTCCCTTTGATTGATACAAGAAAACATCTCATTCATATTCCTCCTATTTACAGAGTTCACTCCCTACTTTTCGTCTTCCCACTCCTCCAACGCAGGACTGGATGCGTCCTCGCTCTGACTGGTGGGGAGGCCAAAAGTGAAAGCGGATGACCTATGAAAGGTCTGGGTGGCACAGGTGACTTCCTGATATAATCGGACGATATCCCATCACGATTAGGGAAAGCAAGGGTTGTGGGGCGGTGGTAGCAGCGGAGGCTACGACGGCGGCGACGGTGGTGGTGAAAGCAAGATAGGGGGCGGGATTGCGAAGAGTGCGATCGGCGGAGCTAATAATACATTGGTGCCGGTAAATAGGATATCCCTACACTTCTTCGGGCTTGACTGCTTGTTTAATCGCGCGTTTTTTCGTCATAATCGTCTAATGAATGACATTGCATTGCTTGTTCTTACCGCTCAATCGGCTTCGATTATCCTTCTTTTTTTTCGTAAGGCAGATGTGGAAAACGTTTGATCCGAGACGTCATTTTGTCTCTCCTCTTGATATCACTTTTTTTCTGAGGGAAATTATGTCTATTTTTTATTTCCGAATTTCCCTTAAAGTAATTTCACAAGTTTGTTCCTAACTACATTTATTAATAAGCTAATACATATTGAAATTTTTGTGGAGGTCAGGGTGATTATTTTAGTGTGCGTTTAGTGGCAGCAATGTGCGAAGAAATAATTTGGTAGCTCAAGAGGAGAGGCGAAAGGAAAATCATAGAACTAAAGATTTTTTTGAATTGAAAATTATCTATTTGTGGCAACTAAAATGCTTTCCATTCTTTTTCTACATATTACATACAGAGGATTTATACGTACTTACTTTTAGGTGAAGAACCAATTTCTATCTTGATATCCATTAATGATGGCCATCTAAGAATGATGCAACTATCCCCATGCCACAATGTATTAGTCGCTCCAATCACTTCCACCACACTGATAAGCGGTCTGTCAGCCCCACTTAAGGCAAAACGGTACAAATTTGATAAAATAATTTCCTCTTCCTATAGAAACAGACTCGTCAAGTCACTCTTGTGAAGAAACAGCACGATATATAAATATAACCAAACGTGATCTCGTATCATTTCAACTTAATGTATGCAAACAGTTATTAAAATCTAAAATTTCCAAATTATTGGTTAAAGTACCTGGTCGAAGTCCAGAAATCTTCTGGTAACGTTACTGCAACAAAATTTTTTGTCGCTAAAATCCGTACAGTAAGTCACTTCAGCTTACGTCATAATAATAACAATTTGCATGTTCCAACCAACTTGCACGTAATTGTTTGGATTCGATGTGTCATTTTCCCGCAGTGAAAGATTAATTGTTTAGTACCATATTTTTTCTCAAACTTCAGTCGCGGAACAATCCTGTGAACCGCATGACTTTTCTTCTGACTCTCCACACGGGGACTCGGTCGCAATTACAATTAAATCTGGAGTCGTTAAGAGTCGCAGGTCGGGGCGGCACGGCCAGGAATTCCCCGAGCAGTCTCACGCGCTCTCATTCTCGACTTCGGCGCTGTAACGGTTAGCGTTTCGGACTGTTGTACCCAAAGAGTTAAAATACACTACATAGAGTGGCTGACCCTATGGTTTCAGCCACTTGGTGGACGCCCGCGTAACTAGAGGCCGCCATGTTTTTTGGCAGTCTTACGAGTTCATCCGTGTCGCGTGCTCCATCAGCGGGAAAATCATCTGCCTCATCAATCATCTGCCAATGCTGTACTTCCATTGCATTCCGCAGTCATGATAATTTTTTCAGTCTTGAGAGGTGCCTGGCGGTGGCATGCAGAACTGTTGTACTGAATAGATGTGTTGTTTGTATCAGATCTATTTCTTTATTGTTGACTTTTAACTGTTTTTAAATTATATTTGTGGTAATAATAATAATAATAATAATAATAATAATAATTTTCACTATGATTTCATTATGTTTGGCATATAACTAAAAAAAGAAGTAATCAACCCACATATGTATCATTTTTCATGTGTACCGCCTTATTTGTCATGTTTGCTTCTTATTGGAATAACATTCACTTTCAGACGTTATGCTAACTACAATATCATTTCAACAGCTTCCATTCTTATATCAATAACCGATGTGGCAAGCAACGTGTTTTCAAAGTTTCACAATTTGCTCTCCATACATATTGTTATTTCATTTTAAATGGTTTTGGACGTGAGAACACAGACTCAGTGTGTTTATATATGCGACATTCGGCGACTCCCAAGCAAACGCTCGCCGAATCCCGAGTTGTGTGGACGGGTAGTTTGCGATTCGCCGGGCGCCGAACATTCGGTATTCGCATTCCCGCCGCGTGTAGGACACATCAATAGGAGCGAACATTCGCCTAACACTTCAGATGTTCGGGATTGGGCGAGCATTAGCTCGCTGCTCGGTGAATGCCGAATGTGGGGAGCCGCCTTTACGCGCAGCCCACGCCCACCCGGCTGTTTCTCCAGAGGCCGCTGCTTTGACTGCAAAACACATGGCTTCAATTTGCTGCACAGACAGCTGCGCTTTAGCCACTACATAGGTAGTATATTCTAACTCCTTGGTTGTACCTACGTTTTGCGGACTCAAATCCTTGCGATCTAAGGAGTGGGTATTTAGCGGCGAATAAATCTTTCGTACCCCTTCCTTTGGAGGGGAATAAATCTTGTCCCATATATATTTCTTGCACGTGAAAGAACCTCAAACGTAACCGAAGCCTCTGAGATGAATTTAAATAGCATATTAGTCTCCCAAGAGATACTTTTCTTTTCAGCTAGTTGGAGTAAGAGGCATAGCGAAATTTGGGTGGTCGGGCAGAAAAGCAGGTGATGAACTGAGCCTCGCCGTGTAAAATAAGGCATGATTGATTGATTCTCTATGGGGTTACACGCGGCTGCTGAGGAGTCGTGGAGAAAACAACGTCTTCTAACCACGAGCCACTGGCGTACCGTGGATGCATAAGGTCGCTTCCTAATTGCATGCGAACGGGAAGGGCAAGCCAACAGGAACGTGAAGTGGAAAGATTGTTAGCCACTTACAATAGCACGGGATCTCGAAGCGGTAAGGTCGGACAAATTTGGCTCGTGGCTCGAAATGCGAAGGATTGAATTGAAGCCTTATTTTCCGCGGCTAGACTCAGGTCATCAGGCCGCTCTTCAATCTGACCACGCAAATTTCGCTACGCTCCTTTCACCCACTGCACCCACCTAAATGCGCATGAATGACACAATAATAGTTATGGTATTTTATTTAAATTTTAGTAATACAATAATGGATTTATCGTATGCATATACCATCATATTATAGAATTAAAAGTTTCTAAATGTTATGTGACACACTGTTAAAGAGGAAAAATAGTGAACATGAAATAAGGAATGTATACCTTCAAAATTAATTTATTAACCCCATTAAAATACAAGCGTGAATCACCATTTATTCCCCAGCGAAAGGGATTTGCACTCCAATCTAATTCCCCATCGATCCCAAAGCGCAGCACGATTTTGAGTACTACATTTGGTCAAAAAAAATGTGCTTTAGATTCGCGTAAATACGGTATTCCCGGACGTTCTGTTTTCTGCCGCTTAAGTTTCATAACACGATTCCTTTTCCCGTTGGAATTTATTGCGACGCGGACGCATCTCCCATTCCCATTCGCACACACGGTTTCGCGTTGCCGTTCCAGTTGGCGAGAAATCGCGAAGCGACCTTCAGGTTTTGCGCCGCGCTGAAAAGGCTTATGCGATGCGATGCGACGCGATGCGATGCGATGCCATACAATGCGATGCCATACGATGCGATGTGATGTGATGTGATGCGATACAATGCGATGCGATACAATGCGATGCGATACAATGCGATGCGATACAATGCGATGCGATGCGATACAATGCGATGCGATACAATGCGATGCGATACAATGCGATGCGATACAATGCGATGCGATACAATGCGATGCGATACATTGCGATGCGATGCGATGCGATGCAATACAATACAATGCGATGCAATACAATGCAATGCGACAGGGCGCGATGCGGCGCGATGCGATATGTGCCGCACTCATCTATGAGTGCAATGAGGGCAGAGGATTGACCTTTTCCGTCGTCACAGGTGGTTTGCCTTCGCATTGGTGTTTGTAGTGGTGGTGTCTAACCAAAGTGTTGATGTAATTTTTCCCCCATTTTTGGAAACGTACGTATCCCGATGCGTTGGTATCTTGCAATTTACTTCATTTAAACCCAACATGCACCATTGCATATATTCCTTACACTTGTAGATGCCTATCCGTATGTATATATACCTTTTCCCATGGTTCTCACTATTCTAACGATTAACATTTACAAAATCTCCACTCATCAGGAGATTCCCACGTTTACATTTCGTGACCATGACCATACACGACTAGAATAGAATGGTGCTATCGCCAATTGTATACACGTTTGTCAGTATACAATTTACAGATACAAAACATCTAATGTCCGAATATGACTAATTGACAAATTAGTCGGCTAATATTCATATTATCAAAAATAAGTGGATTGGTTTAGAAATCAGAGTAGCCTCAAAGCATACTTTAGACAGAATGGTCAGAATAGCGACAGAATGCTCTGGCAGAAGAGAGGCTAAATAGCCTGAGCTTTGCCATCAATAAAGACTATTTATTTATTTATTTATTTATTTATTTATTTATTTATTTATTTATTTATTTATTTATTTATTTATTTATTTATTTATTTATTTATTTATTTATTTATTTATTTATTTATTTATTTATTTATTTATTTATTTATTTATTTATTTATTTATTTATTTATTTATTTATTTATTTATTTATTTATTTATTTATTTATTTATTTATTTATTTATTTATTTATTTATTTATTTATTTATTTATTTATTTATTTATTTATTTATTTATTTATTTATTTATTTATTTATTTATTTATTTATTTATTTATTTATTTATTTATTTATTTATTTATACTTTAGCCGGACGACGGACATATTAGGCAACAGTAGATGGCTAGGTAGGAATACGTTCCCGTAACGCGGAATAACAGGTAATATGTGATAAATATGGATCATACTGGGAACTTTCTAAGGCAAGTGAGAGGCAAAGTGTATAGTTCCCTGTTACACTATCAGTCGTGAATTTCTATTTACGCGATCCCACTGAACTAACCTCACTAGAATGATTGAAGCTTCAATATGCATTTCCGGGTTTGCAATGATACTCTAGTCTTCGGTGTTTGCGATTTACATAAAAAATATATTGAGTCAGTGTATCACATAATATACAATGCAATTATTACTCCAAAACACTTTTTGCTAGCGCACAAGACATTTCATAAAGCCAAATACCTGCCCTTAACCAGAGCGCTGTGGCTACAGCCAACATTAGCCAGATGAAATCGGAAAGGATTCATTTATCGTCGTTCGTGCAGCTTTATCCACACTGTTTGCCTAAAGTGCAAATCAACCTGTTAATTCAGTATTAAGCATATTTACTTCTTACATATATCCACTGATCCAGTGGTTTGAGATCAAGATCGTGCTTTGGTGCTGCGTACTTCTACTATAAATATTACTAATATAAAGTATAGACTTTGTAGTATATTAGTTGGACTCATGCGAACATTTTGCACTTAGTAAAATAATTGGTAAAGTGAAAATTTCTTCACATCTATCCTAATTTCACGTCTGAGCCTGAAATATTAATTGAAGCATTGAAGGCCCTTTTGTGACGAGCCTATTAATTCGTCGATTTAAGTTTCTTGCTACTCGCTTTTGATCGCTTTGTGATCACGCTGATCACGCTGCAAAAGAAGAGCAAAATCTTCACTCAATTTCGCACTACACCTAACCCTTATGTTTTTCTACACGCAGCTCGATGAATTCCCCTCGCATATTCACCGTACGGTCTCTTGATGTTTTTCGCATGTTTCTCGCATTTTCTTCACAGGTTCCCTCGCATCTTTACAGCATGTTCCCTCGCATGTTCACCACATGCTTCTTGTATGTTTACATGTTCCCTCACAAGTTCATTGCATGTTTCCGGTATGTACCGTCACTTGTACCTTCGCACATTGACGGCTATCGTTAAGTTCTCGGTCATTATTGAACTGTAATTTCCTATTAACCTTCATCGATGTCACTCTCGTCAAAACTTTCTTGACTGCATGTCATCGTTGTTTACACTTCATCGTAGTTTCTGTCAGTGCCGAAGTGGCCATCAAGTTATTGTCACAGCCTTCTCTGCACTCATCATCGCAGTCATGGCGACAGGCTCGATCGCTTATGTTCCTGTCGACCTTCGAGTCGCAGAACGCCAATACCTTCACAGCCTTCCCTCTATCATAAGACGCACATCCATCGCGATGTCCATCCAGCGAACCAATCCAGCGTATGTGTGAATATAATTACTTATCACGTATCTGAGGGTGTACGTCATCATCAAGTGTGTGGATGACGATAACAATCGATGCTGATGACGATCTATAACGGGAGAGGTTAGTTATGTTTATTTTTTTAATTTATTTATATAAGGTCGCTTTTCAAATGCTAAGCCATATAGCGACCAATGTAACTTACGAGTTTTGGAATAACGGTTGGAGAACACATACTAACGACACACACAAACATCTATGCGGGGCGGAATTCGAACCTGCGACCCATCAAGCCAAGGCTATTCAGCCTTAGCGACCTCGGCTATCCAGGCTGGCGATTATCCTTTTTTCATTTAGAAACTGTTGATAATATGCCACAAAAACTGGTTGATTAAATGTCAACAACACACAACAAAAAGCATTATTCTAGCAATAACCTTTCGCGGAGTATGTTCGTACGGTCCCTCTCTTACGTTTTCCCATTTAACTCTCCAGATACATTTATCCCAAGACGGTCGCCCTTGAACGCTGATATCTGTGTTAATTATCGAAGTAAATGCTTAATGATTCAGGGGGAACTGGATTGTGGCGACTCTGAAGAATGAACCCTGAGCAGCGCGAAGTTTGAATTCCAAAATACCAGAATGACGCAAATGGGCGATTAGTGCAGGACCAGGAAGCAATGATCTTGATTATGAAAAGTCGTGACTGCGAAATGCAATTAACATTTGGTTAGAGGAAGTACCGAACGTTTCCTTGCATGGCAGCAAGATATTCTTATTTACTTTCCTTGTTTGAATGTTTTCACAAATGCCTAGGCGCTGAGCGCAAACCTTAATCGTCCAACTACAACAATATCTACGATGTAACATAATTTTAGTCACTTTAGCCACATAATTTTTAGTCCCATTTTTAGTCTGCTTTCTTTTATGATTTCCAACGTCCAACTGCTTTTGAAGACCCGTTCTCTTCTTCTTTGCAACTGTTCTTGAATAAGGTACCACTCAGGTCAGTTCTACGACCAGTTCATCATACAGTTGACACTTCACCTCCCTCCATTTCAGTTTGCACCAGCTCAGCGTCTTAGTGTAAATGTCTGTTCCTTACTGTCAATTTGCACCATCCGTTCACATCTCTATCCTCATTATGAGATTTGAATCAATTACTTCCATCGCATTATGTGCAGTTCCTCAGAGCCAGACTGATAAAGTGGTCCTATGTGCATGGACTCAAAAGAGGTGAAAATGTATCAATGAAAAGTTATAGCCAACCTAGATAGCCGAGGTCGTTAAGGTTGAAGAGCCGTAACTGCCTCGGCTCGAAGGGTCGTGGGTTGGAATCCCTCCTCGGAAGTGGATGGTCGTGTTGTTCTTCCGTGTTCTACCAACAATTCCCCCTTTATAGTGATCGCTGTATGACCAAGTTGTTAAAAAGTGCCCTAAAAATAAATTGTAGTTGTTATTATTAAGAATCATATTTGATACATAAATTTAACCCTAAACATACGTAGCCCGAGATACCGCAAACTTTCGGCGTCTTCGAACACCATGAGAATCAGAAATGTTATTAATTAATTTTACCTCTTCCTTAATAACAATCGCTTCTAATACCACAACCATTAACCACCTTCATCAGCATTATCACCAGGACTACCTTTTGATTCATTACCATATTTTTTCATTAACTTTTCTTTACCATCTCACGTCTCAACGAACATCGTATTGCAAATGCAACCACTACCGTCGTTTTTGTATTCTGTTACTTTGTATTACTCTGAAAACACTCTTCAACTATTTTATACCACTTCCAACTCAATTTCTTCCACCATCTGCAAATCCACGAGATCCATAATAACCATGCACTAGAAACCCAACCACCACACCCAATCACAACCAACAGCAATATGTCATTATGGTCACTGCTAGCACTAATCCAGACACAACACTGTCAGAGCTTTAGAACCCCTCCCGTATTGCTTATGGCCATACTTCCATCCGAACAGCAGCAACAGAAACAACACTGTCACTGAGTTGTCTCTTCCATTCCGAATCCCCACACGTATTGAATATGACCCCTCTTGCAACTTAATAACAATGCAAACAACAATGTCAAAAACTGTGCCGTCCCCTCCCCTCCCCTCCATTTCCCCCCGCGAGCCACGCGTGGCTGCTGCCGGCGGCATCTCCGCAACTCTTCCGCAGCGACGCGACGCTGCTTGGCGCATTGGGAGAGCGGCGCTGGGCGCGTCACCGCGCCGCGCCACGGCCGAGGTCAGGGACAGCCTCCGCGCGGGTCCGCGCCGCGCCACGGCCTCGCGCCCGCCCCTCCCCCCCCCCATCGTCGCACTTCGCGGCTCCCGCTCGTAAACACGCGCCGCGCGCCGGCGATTGCGCCAGGCGCCCGAGCGACGAACCCGCCCGCCCGCTCTCCGCCCACTTGCTCTCCGCCCACTCTCCGCCCACCAGGCCGCTCGATCCACGCCCACTCTCCGCCCACTCTCCGCCCGCTCTCCGCCCGCTCTCCGCCCGCTCTCCGCCCGCTCTCCGCCCGCTCTCCGCCCGCTCTCCGCCCGCTCTCCGCCCGCTCTCCGCCCGCTCTCCGCCCGCTCTCCGCCCGCTCTCCGCCCGCTCTCCGCCCGCTCTCCGCCCGCTCTCCGCCCGCTCTCCGCCCGCTCTCCGCCCGCTCTCCGCCCGCTCTCCGCTCGCTATCCGCCCGCTATCCGCCCGCTATCCGCCCGCTCTATGCCCGCTCTACGCCCGCTATCCGCCAGCTCTCCGCCCGCTCTATGCCCGCTCTCCGCCTGCTCTCCGTCCGCTCTCCGCCTGCTCTCCGTCCGCTCTCCACCTGTTCTCCACCCGCTCTCCGCCCGCCCTCCACCCGTTCTCCTCCCGCTCTCCGCCCGCTTGCCCTCTACCCGCCCTCTGCCCACCCACTGCCCACCCTGCCTCCCGACCGCCCTCCGACCACCACCCCTCCCTCGCTCCCTCCCCCCTCTGCCCGCCCGTCCTCTGACCGCCCACCCCATCCACCTCAACCACCCCAACCTCCCGCCTGTCCGCCCGCTTCTCACACCCACTCGCTCGCTCTCGACCACCCACTTACCCGCTCTCGACCACTCACTCGCCGGCTCTCGACCACCCACCCGCCCTCCTCCCGCCTGTCAACCCCACCCAGCCCGCCCATCGCACTCACCCCACCCACCACCACGCCCACTGCCCACCCCGTCTTCCCCGCTCATTTTGCCTGCTCGCCCGCCCCGCCCGCACATCGACCCGTCCCACCCACACGCCCGTTCGCCCACCCGGACGCCCGCCCGCCTGCCCCGCCCGCGACTTGCCGAGCCACGTGTGCGGAGATTCGCGCCGTGTGGGAGCGGCTCCGGCGACCACGTGCGTGTAGGTGGGTTTGAGGAATTCCAACGGAGTTGCGGTTTGTAAGCGTTTTGTATGTGAATTCATACTGCGTGGGGGAATTCCACCAAAGTGCAATTTTCCCTCACACACTCACACACGAATTGTATTTAGCTTATCCCCATTCCCCAAAACCGGAGATCCTGCCTTGCCGCCAACCTGGAAAAGCGCGAGCAAAGAAGTCAACTTTACCGTATGTTTTTTTCTTAAAAAGTAGGATGTGCGACCAACCTACAAAACTCTAGGAATATTCAAAGCGAGTATAGGAATCCACATATCCTCATTTTTTTAAAAAATACTTCGCAATTTTTTTCTACATTCCATACCGGGCAATGTTTGGAGGCTCCTCACGCTTCATGACTTTTAGAGGTTTTTTACCTTAAACAGTGTCTGCGAGTGTACGTAAACGGGCTGAAGTCCACTCGTAAATAAGTGACATTCTGGATAGTCCATGTGGAAATGGGGGGAAGTAGTGCATTGACCCTCTAGAGGTTTAGCAAAAGTGACGGTGTTGTTGCGAAGGAAGGCGTGAAGCCGTCTGAAGCTGAGAAAATGTTCATTCGTAGGAACAGCAGACGCGAGAAATAGCTAATTTGTATTATGCAGGAAGTATGGACCCATCATAAAACAAGAAGTTTTCATTGGAGAATGAGACGGCAAGAATAGTGACGACTGTAACAAATGATAAAGATAAATCTACTTTGAATGTTAAAGCGAAATTTCTGCACAAAACTAGCAGTACTGCAACCTCAATACTTTCTCCCATTGTTTATAAGTTTTACAAATGTGCGAAATTTAAAGAGTGAGTATACCAGATCGTCCGAGAAGTATCGAAACAAACTATTACACATTTATGCTTAGTGTCATGCAGTAAATGTGGGCGTTTTAAATGAATTCGTTAGTGTAGACAATCCGAAAGAGTTTAAAATAAAATCTAGAAAGGGAAACGTAACCTTTTCTTGCATCGGCACTGTTTAATAAAATAACTCGTTTTTTGGACTTATTTTTATACTACTATGATTTTCAATTTTTAGAAATATAAATAAGTATTATTAGAGGTTTGCACACTTCTGTAAGAAAGCAATTAACATCATTTATAATTACTTTCATGCTACGGCTAGCGCGGTAGGGAGAAAGCTGTGCAATACTGCTCGAAAACACGACGAATTTTCTGCAGAAAAACTATTTTTAAATGACCCTGTCAACGAAAGGGTGGATAAATCCATTTCCTAAATTTAGAGAAAAAATCTTCTTACAAGTACACGTGGTATAGCCAGAATCCGTGTCTTGTGAGATCTACATACCGAAAAATCGATTGACTGCAAAACGTCTGTGTGTTTGTGTGTGTGTGTGTGTGTGTGTGTCTGTCTGTCTGTCTGTCTGTCTATGAACAACGCTAGCAGCAAATCCGTTCAGCTGTTTTTCTCCAAAATTGATATTCCCCAATCGATCTGGCTGATGTCGCGGTCCCTTGAATTTGAAAATGATATTTTAATATTGGGGGGTACTTTACGTATTGGGGGTATGCAGCCTTTTTCAAATTTTCAAAAGAAAGGTCCATAAGTTTCAATTAAGTTTTGTTGTTGGATAGCATGAAGGACGTTTAAGAAAATTGCACAAGTAACATGTTGCTTAAAACACTGTTCAAAAAATCAATTTTTTTCGCGTGTTTCTACAACTACGATTGTGAAGATGCACTTTTCTTCTAAATGAAATGTGTTCATCAAAAACTTCAACTAAGTTCATGCTGAATGTTTTAAGAATATGAGTGTTTTTTGTGTAATTTGGTGACAAACAAGTCGCCCGCCCCCAATTTACTGCGCTTCGTGAAAATGAATAAGATGCTATGGAGTTGGATATTACGTAAGCTAAAATATGTCTATTATTTTATATTACATTTTATTAATAATAATAATAATAATAATAATAATAATAATAATCTTATTGCAGTTACGTTATTTCAGTTTAAATTGCGTCCTTTAATTGTTTTAAATGTGAAAACGAATAGATGAGCGGTCATTGTTGGTTTTTGTAACTCCGCACTGATAACACAAAGCGATAATGACGACTGCCTTTCGTTCGCATCACCAAAAACGGGATCAATATAAGTTGTTTCAGCAGGTGCAAGTACCTTTTTCTGGGGGGGGGGGGAATCACCATTTTAGCTGAATCCCGATTTATATCCCCCAAGGATGTGAGCCATGGGGTATAGATGATGAGAATGAAGGATGAAAGGACGGCACACACACATATAGACCTATACAAATACACCCATGCCCAAGGTGGGATTCGAACCGGCGGTCTTCTAGTCCGAACCGGCGGTCTGCTACGGCACTACTGCTCTAATAATCTGTCATCTAACCGAGGCTCCAAAAAAACAACAACTGTCATTCATTTACCCCTAGATTCCATAAAGTGATCAGCAAGTAAATTTACAAAAAATATTTAATTCTGCATCAACATGTTTTCCAGCATCCAGATCTTTCTGCATGATGATAACAATTCCTTAGGTTTCACACGAAGACTAAAACCACACACAGCTCGTTAAAACTGGATAACAATTCGTTAAATAACTATCATGCATCCAAAGAAAAAAATGTGTCAGTTGAATTGAAAACCCATTTAAACCGTCTGAGTGTTGATTTTGATATATTAATATTCACAAAGAAGCCTGAAGATGGCAATGTATGAAAGTTATCGAAACGTTGTGTTTGTGTGAATAATTAAGTAAACGAAAATGTGGAAATTTGTATATAAGCCAACTAGAAAACGATGGGATCAATATGAGTTATTAATTATGGCGTTGAACTGACGAACACGTTGTTCAGAAATTTCCGTGGGCACACTTGGAAGGGTCGTTTAAGAGGTGTTACGCGTGGCTTAGGGTAGAGTTTAATGCAACTTGGATAGAAAGATTAAAATGGCAATGATGTGTGTGAGCTCCCACCGACAACGTTTGGATCTACACACTACCAACAAATTGCTGCATCCCCGAAACATGGAAGTGGGTGGTAATAGGAAAGTTTACTGCCGGCGTAGAAACAAATCGCTTGCCAAGGTGATATTAAGAGATACTAGGTCTCACTTCAAGGAAGAATTAGGAAAGTTCGTAGGAAAGGTTGGGGCTTTCAGAGACAAGGTAATTAGTAAGCGGGTAAATAATACTGTTAGGAGACTAGCAAAGAGTATTTGAGCACAATACCGGTTAGCAACTGAGTGATCACATTACGGGTGCAAAAGAGCATGCTTGTGATGTAAGCAAGCGTAGAGGCAAGGCAAGTAAGCGGAGTAGGGTAAGTAATTTTCTGGGGCAATGTGTTGTTTTGGGTGCTGAAGATTCCGAAATCTGGAGAGAGAAAAACACGTGATGTGCATGTTTGGTATTAATTAGTGAGGAGAGAGTTAACTTCTTTAAAATTTGTTCGTTTTCTGGTGGCAGTTTTCTTCCACTCAGGTATTTTCCTCAGCTGTTCCACATGGTCTCTTTTCTCGGATTTGATGCGATGAAAGGTAATTGCAGGTTCACAACATTGCAGGTTCACAACCATGAAGTAGAAAGGGGAAATATAGATCACGGGATTTGGTTGGAGTGAATTAAGACATTTAAACATAGTTTACCGACGTTTCGGATTGGTTTTATTGCATCCTCAGGGTTTGTGGTATAACAAAAATATAATAACAACACCACTCTAGATATACAAATAGCAATTACAACGTCATAGCATACCATACATAATTACAAACTATTATGATTTTATTCCACGACATATGGTTACAACCACAGTACCAACATAGTGGAACATGCTGTAGCTACAGATGAGCGTCCATCCAGTTCTCGCCCACCTCAGGCCAAGGCATCGTATCGCAAGCTTTTGGGCTCGTCGAACAGGTCTAAATAACTGCATAAATTAACGGCCTAAGGAATTGTAAACAGGAGCAAACTACAGGGCTTTCTAATAATGATGAAATATTTAACAGTTTAGTCAAAATCAATATAGACATAAACCTTTGCAATTTAAAAAATTAATATTAAATTATATATATATATATATATATATATATATATATATATATATATATAAACTAACAAAAAGTGTTTAAAAATGTTGGTAGCCTCTCTTTAATGAGAGCTTTAATACTTAGTCTGCTTGTTCCCCATGTATGTTTCGGCGAGTGTTATCAATGGGAACTTTCATTAATAATTTTTATTTGTTTTAATTCATCTCGTTAAGCTTCACAGTTACGTCTCACAGAGACAAGTCTCATCAATAACAGTTTTCACGAATGTGAAAGATGACTATACAGGTCATCTTGACAGTAAAAGTGTCTTCAAATATACGAATAGAAACTGTATTGTTTCTTTCCTTGCGTAAATAAAGGCATCATGTCGTGTTTTTGCAGTATGATATGTATTCTCATACACATGAGATGGTCCGGTTGAAGCGTCCTTCATTGTCCTTGTTCTGTAAGGAAACAAAGAGAAGCGAGAAGTCGAGTTGGTCTATTCTTTTATTATCCAGAATGATATAGTTTCACAATTTCCATATCATGAATATTCACTCGCTTTATGCAAGTATAATCGACCGTGCATTTTGCTTTCTATGAAGTGAGCGCAGCGCCGCTTCCAGAGCTGTTAACAGGGAGCAAACTCGAAAGGACGTTCTAGAATGCAAATCCAAAAGCTTTACCTTAATTTTGCTCAAGTGTCACAAATTTATTCTGAGAGAGGTTAGTAATACCGTACTTATCGTTATTATACTCCTCTTAGGCCAAGCAATAAATTAGTGGGTGAGAGGGCAATTTAATAGATAGGGTCTATATAACGGTGTAAGTCCTCTAATATAATTCACATATCAAAAATATTCGGAGAAAAACACGCCCTTCCCTAGCCATGACGTCCATACTCTCAGTTAACGAATAGGTTTTAATATCGTATTGACACATTTCGAACAATTACGAACATCGCCTGTGCGTTTACTGCTAAGAATGTCCTTACTTGTTAGAGTTCAAATCTCATTCTCATCTAGCTTTTCTCATTCAAATTCAATTCTTTGTTTGGCAGGAAGCCGCTTCATGATGACTTAGACTAACTTACTATCTATTTAAGACAAAGAAACTATGACAACACGGGAAACAAAATATACGCCAATGAACCACTTGAAACATTAAATGATAATAGATTATCTTCTGACACTGATATTAGATTAAATCACTTTTTCGTAGGTTTTTTGTCCAAACATACTTTAGACAGTCGGTTATTATTTAAATAATTAAAAACCCACAAATGAAAAAGATAAATCTATTTTAACTTAACTTATTTTAAACCATACTTATTAAATTATTATATTAATATCAAAAGTCTTTCTCTGTCTCCTTTTCGATAATATCTTTTCCTATTGTTCATGAATAATTTCATTGAAATGAAGTAGAAATAAAACTTAAAAGATTGATCAACTGTAAGAGAATATCTCTACATAAACAAATGTTTATATTCTAGCTTAAAAACTTTTATTCTAACTTACGGAGACAAATTGAAACTACATATGTACAAAAGACAAATGAGCTCACTTCAATACCTCGAAATAATTTCAATTTTCAATTGGTTAGAACTTCAGGACAACTGGCCATCAGGGCGGTTGCACTGTTACCACCCCCCATCCTATTTTTTATCGATCCCACAAGATTTATTTCGGTGCAATATGTGAAAAAATAGCTACCTTTTTAACAAAAAGGCCAAAAATTATGAAATAATTTAGATTTGTAATCGACAATGTGGGTTTGCATGTTTTTTCGCGTTTCTTGACGTTTTCCTCTTATTCCTCCATTTCTCCAAAAGCATTCAACACTGTCATTGTCACTTTCATATCTTTCAACCAACATTTCACACATATGGACTCACCGTCGAGCACCCTCGTAGTACCTGCAAATAATGTCACTTTATATTTTAAGTTCAAATGATGAAGATGGGTTTAGTTCCAAAATCGTGTATTATAGCATTGTATGTCTTATAGTAGCATTGTCGCTAACAGAAATTCCAGAGATAGGTCTCGGCCCAACTGTGACGTATTTTCTACGGAAACAATAAACACTCCGGAAACACCACTGTAAAAATGTGATATATGATGTGGGCTGCCGTAGCTTTTCCAACCATTCGTAGAATGACGACAGAAAATCGCGTCACAACACGTCTTACACTTCACTACGATCGGCCCTTTCTTTCCCTCGCCCTCTAAAGTTACTCAATTGAGATTGGATGTACGTTCATTGTGAAAGATTATTTCTTATCGATTTAAATAAAAGTAATACTATCTCTACAAATAGAGGAAGGCTCAACAAAAGCATGTATACGTATTTGAAAGAGGGAGAAAAAACATTGGAAAATATTTAAAAAGAGAAAAAACAGAAAAAGGAATACACAAAAAAATATAGAAACAAACTTTAACATATTCGATTTCATCTTTCTGAAAAAATCTAATTTTGTTTAATTGTTTCGATGCTAACTGCGTTGTGATATTTGAAGGTATCCAGAAGGATATTTTCAATAAATATTTTCGTTTGTTATTCATTGTGCCTTAAGCCCAGAACAATTTATAAATGGTATTTAATACATATGAGTTGCACAATAATAATATTCTGAGTCTATTCTGAACTCAAGTAAGATACAATATTCATAAGAAAGTACTTCGTTCTGTGTTAACGATTTTTTTTGTTTATTTCAGGGCGCTTTGACCACAATCTTACGTTAAATGTCCATTTCAAACATCATGTGCTTAACTCCTACGTATACACTTTTCTCGGAGATGTGTCGTTGTCAGCATCATGCTTACTACTGTAGTAATGTGTGCAAAAGAACGCACTGACCCCACATTAACATTTTCATAAGCAACATTGCATTGAGTAGTTGGACATTATAAAATCGGGTTGCATTAGACGCTTCCGGTATGCATTAATTTGAAATATCGATAATGCAATTCTGCATTTGCTATGTGCATGTTGATGGTTGAATAAATGGGCTAGGTCCATCCGTGCGAATATTTAACACTTTATAAATCATTGAGTAAAGTGAAAATAGCTTCATACTAGAACCCACTAACACAACTATGCGTAAGTAACCAATTTTTTCTTTAAACGTTTTCAACAGTTATAGAACAAAGCACTGCATCACATGACAACAGCCCATTTTGTTTGAAACTTTATTTTTTCAAAAACTACATATGTTTTATTTTCTTATCTAGCATGCCGTTACGTTTATTTCGTTGGTTTATTTCGTACTTTAAAGTATTTGGGGTGACAAATAATATTTTATGAAGTTTCTATAAGAAAGAAGAAATCACATTTTTGCGGGTAAATGAGTTCAAAATTCTTCAGTTTTAGAAGCTCTCAAACAATTTTTTCTCAAAAACGCTTACTTGACCCCCACATTTTCGATTGAGGAAAGGACAAATTCTTCTATGTAATTTTGAAAGTCTTTCCGGCAGAGAGGCTCAGGGCATCAACTGATGTCACTGCAGTCCCTCTGACCGAGAGGTCATAGGTTCGAGTCCCGGCGGTGGCAGAATTTTCAACACTAACTTGTCAGCTAGATCAAATCCCGTCGCTGTCTGGAGGAGAATCCTAGCGGCCGGCTGCTCTGATCGATAGTTTTGCATGGTTTCTCCGATCAACGCCACATGAATGCCGGAGCAGTATCCTAACAAACGGGCCACGGACCGCGCGCGATCTTACCTACCTCTTCCTTGTCTTATCCTCGCCCTTGCACGCACTTACACTAACATGCACGACACTACTACACATGCCGGGAAACCGGTCGGTGCCCCGCTGGTGGGAGATACTCTGGTTGGGGAAAACCCTGTTAGCCGACGGTAGGTCGGTGCCGGATCTCGCCATACAGCATGGGAAGATGAGCGCAACCTCTCGAGGAAGGGCATGCACTGCACTTGCGGGACTAAAAACTATAGTAGTTGACACGTCCGGAATCACTATTAATCAATTAATGAATCATTGAAAGCCTTTTATTTATCGTCAGTAGTTATTGTGTTTATTTGAATAATATCGTTTGCATTTTTTTAGTGATGGCTTACTAGGATAGAAAGTTCAGTGTAATAATATTTCGTAATCAATACAAATAATACGAGGAAGTATGTACTATTGTCACACCGTCGTTTTATTTTATTTTTAACTTTTCAATGTCTTTGGTAGGAAAACATTGTTTCCTCCTTACAGAGTGTTTATTTATCCCCGAGAAGAAAGGTTGTGTAAACTTCTGTATTTTTTAATTCGAAAGTTTAATGAAGAATTGTATTTGCCTCAAGACTAAGAACTTACTTTGCTGTCTGTACTAATATGGAATAGTAAATGTGAAACCATTTTAGAGAGCATATTGATTGTTTGCTATGAGAACTAAAAGAATTTAATTCAAAAATAGGCAAAAAATATTTTTTGGAAAAAATATATATGAAATAATTTGAAATGACAATAAAAGCAAATTTTTAATAAAGAAAAACGTCTCTAACTTCAATAATAAAAATATAAGAGAGGTTTGAAAAAAAAACGTAACTTAAGAATTTTTGAAAACGCAGATATTTTAATGCAAAAACCGTACTTACAATATTTTCAAACGCTCTAGACCTATTTGAAGAAAAAAATTGTAAATTCGAAAATTTTGAAATATAGTATAATTTTGTTCCGTATTTAACCTTCAAAAATTAAAAGATTTCAAATGTGCAGGGCCTAATATTAAGTCAGATGCTTCAGAGAATATCAGTTTCGAAAATACAACTCTGCGTACGGTTTTAGCGCTAAAGCGAGGTTTGCACAGTAAAGGTATTTCACTTCATTTTTTAGGAGTACAACTTCAGATACCATAATTAGAATTTATTTCAGATAATGTAGTATCACCGGGAGATTACATCCATTAAGACGAAATGAGAAAAAAGACGAAAGGTTCGGCTGCACAAACATTGCAAATAAACAAACACCACGAATTGTAATCTTCTCCTTTGCATGTCGATTGAAAGGCTCGAATCATGGTAACGAGAGAGCGTCCGCTCCTAAGTAACATGCGTAGAGCCGAACAAACCTGCCCAAGTTGTGCAATGCTTCTGCCGGATTCTCGCGCGATTCATTAGCATGTCAGGAGGTAGGCGATAAATTATTGATGTTTCATTATGTAAGTGGGAACCAGGGATATGCTGACAATGCGCGGACTGCCGCTTCGCCTCCCCCACCCCTTCCATCGTGCCCCCTCGACCTCTCCCACGCACGCGTCGTCGTACTCTCCCTCCCCCTCCCCACACACGCCGCCCCCACGCGGCAGAGTTCTACTCCTCAAGTATTGCTCCTCTTGAATTACATTTCTCTGCAGAGTAGTGTCGAATCCAGAAGGGTCGAGTGGGGAGGAGGTGGGGTGGGGGCGCCCAAATTATTTTGTTAAATTTTGTTTCATTTTTTTCAAAATAATTATTATATGAAGATTTGGTAACATCTTAACCTGAATTCTCAATACCTCCTGAAATACTTTCTGGATCAGCCCCTGGCATAGAGCGCCAGAAGTTTGTTTCGGATTGGATTTTATAGTGAGAGTGAAGACAAATGTTCCCCGTTGTAAACGCAGTGTACCAATCCTGGATATATACGTTTTTTTAAGAAAACATAAATGGCTACTAGGTTTTTTTGAAGTTATAACTGTTATCAAAAGAACAATTATAAATCACGATATCAGTAATATATCTGTTAAAAGTATGTTTCTCAGTGTTGTCTTACAATACTGGCAATTAAACAGGGTACATGTTTACAACACGTAATTACTTTCGTGTGTATACGACACTCCCATTGCGGAATAACAAGTCGAGTAAATGAATATTAATTCAAAGCCCTGAGTGGGCGTTGGAATGATCTAAAGTCTGATGATAAAAATTGTGATGAAGGCATTAAAATTTAAATTATATGTAAATTGTGACTAGCCGAATGAGAATATTTCTGAGAGAGATGTCATCAAAACGTGTTAGTGTTTCCTTCCGCTACTTGCATTAGGCCTAATGTTCCTTACAAGAGACATACAGTTTATTACTTTTACAAGAATGTAACAATTTTCTTAAAACTGCCTACAGGTCAAAAGAATTTTAAAATCAGATGTTTAAAAATCTCATAAATTTTTTCTAAGCCACTAACATTTTTCCAAACAACTGTTTCTAGGATGATTTTTTTTCGCCTACCTAAATACTATCACACGCTTGCCAAGTGTCTTTGCATCTGCACTTCTCAAAACCCTTCGAGACATAATGATCCATGCTACAACAGTCACGAATGGCGGCGAAAGAGTATTTTTATTTTGGGTTTGGAACTCGCGACCCTTCGGACGAAAATATCGTATGCTCTCACTTCCTTCGTGATATTCACCCATGCGACATTACTTTTTTTGGGGAAAATATACCAAATAACGTAAGAACCTACTTTATCAACTTTGTCTAAAGTCAAACTTCACGAATATGAGATTATCACCATAATACGAGTTATTAAAATTCAAGTGTCTAATAATCTTTAGTCTCTCATTAACTATTATCTACCAGCTAGTCAGGTACCTTTTCTAGAACGAATAGTAAAATTTGAACGAAAACGTAGTTCATTTTAATACTAATAAAGGACACCTTATACGACGTTCGAGTCATAATATATTATTAGAAAACTCGATTCGTTATCAAAGGAGACCGTTAGGCTGATATTCAATCTCGTTTTGCAACAAGATGTCTTACGATACACGTCTTACTGAAATGTTTCAGCCCGCAACCGCCGCCTTCGTTTACCGTAAGATAACGGACTGTACACAGTTTTGTTTACAAACAATGTTTAGTTTTGTTATAATTTTTTGCATTTTTTCTTAAAAATAAAACAATTATATTTAGGGAAATAAAAATTTAAAATAAATTAAATTCCCATTTATACATTCATTAAACATATTAATTAATAATATACAGTAATCCCTCAATAACACGAATTCTAAGGGACCTAAATAATCGGAGTTTGTGTTATAAAAATTCGTGTATGAGAGTATTATAATTGTGCGTATTACCTTAATCCCTTACCGAGACCGAAGTTTTGTTCGTGTCACAGCAAAATTTGTGATAGGCGAGTTCGTGCTAACGAGAGTTTTCCAAATTATTAAATGTACTATTTTACTGTTTCAATTTCGTAAAAAAGCTATAATAATATGAATGATATATTTTGATCAATTGTGAAAAAACATTTCAAAGAGTACGAGTATTTCATTTAGTGAGTTTAAAATTGAGAGATTGTATTTCTGTTTTACTAATACGACCGTAACAGAATCAAGCAAAACTAGTAAGATAATTTTAAACTATTTTATTACTAATTTATTACCGCCAAATCAACTTTGTTACCACTCGCCTTTATCCAAAACAACGTGAGGCGGGGTAGCTTGATGTCAAGCTGACGCGCCCATCACAACGAAATCAAACCGAACCAGTGCTAGATTTTTTAACTATCAGCTGTTTCGGCTGGGTCTGTTGATTAAACAAGGTTGTTAACATTGAGTGATGAATTATGAGATTATTGGAAGATGATGATGAGGGAAGAAGGGCCACTTACGAATACGTCCATGCCTACGCAGGATTCGAACCTGCAGCCTCCTCAGCGCAGGCAACAGCTGCAGTGGGGAGGCATTGGGGGGCTTTCCACTTTCCCCCACCCTCCCGACTCCACTACATGGCTCAGAGACGCAGGCACACCCGCGTCCGCCGGAAAACAGATTTTGCAAGAAGCCGAAAATGCGCGTGTGAAAATGTGATTTCAGTTGAAGTCGAATTGCGTACAAACATCGCATTTCAATATTTTGCTGTTGAAAACCTGATACTTGGGTTCCGGTCTTCGTGTATTGGATGTAAACGAAGTCGGCAATCTGCGGAACTTCGCATGTGGTTTATAATTAGTACTTTCTTACATTTTGTGCTTTCTGTGCGTCATAATATAGTGGTGCTAATGGGTGTCATGCCCTCACATTTACGTCGACTTCTGTGGAAGTGTAGTATGCACGCAAACTTTACTGTTAGGTATTCATAAACTCAGTATTATTTAATGAAATGATTCATAGTATGAGTACGTAGAGACGTCGACAGCTTGTTGGGAAGATTCGTGACTATAAGCCTATATTCGGATGGTTGGTTTATTTCAATTCTAGAAGCACATGAAGCTTCCATCCCCTTCTTAATTTCTGTAATAGTATTTACTGATAGCCCTCACCAGCTAAAATTCTGCTATGCAGCGTGTGAACATTTACGTCCGGGAGCACAAAATATTTGCTGTTCTGAGACAATACACGTGAATACTGAAGCTTTCTGGTCGCATATAGTCTACTGTGTAGTACAAAATTGACGCACTGTAAGAGCATTCAGTCGGTTCACGTACTATAAAAATAAGCGGGATAACACAACCAAGTATTCGCGTTTTTAAGTCAAAATAGAAAAACCCATGGTTTTTGTTTTTTCTCGAATTGCTCAGTATTTAACGAAATCATCTAACGATCTCACATCGCCGGAGACTGCATGGTTTTCTTTCAATTTCTGCCGCATTAGAAATTAGTAATAAAGATTTTGAAAATAAATCGGTGGAAGTGCAAATGAGGAGTACTGAAGGTTCAGATGGCTTCTGACAATACGGCATGAATTCAAAATTACTGACTTTTGCATATTATATACAATCCTGGCATCCAAGTGAAGACACTCCAGTGCCCCAAGTGTCATTTCCAGGATCACTCCTGTAGCTGATATTATTATAGGCACAGTTGTCACTTGACAGAAGTTCCACTGAGTTGCGACTTCATGGGCGAGATCGGTATACTTCTGGATCTTCTCTTGATATTTTCCCGATATGTATTGGGTATTGATATATCGATAAGGAAAATCTGCTTATGGTTTCTATCAATGTACGTTATATCGGGTCTATTGCCGCCGACGTGTCTGTCAGTGATAATGAAGCGATCCCAGTAGTGTGTGTGCCCACTACTTTCAAGCACATTCTGAGGCACATATTTATAATACCGCCATATTATTATTATTATTATTATTATTATTATTATTATTATTTTCGTTAATCGGCCACGCATGCAAGCATCCTGCATTTACCGTGGCTCAGTTTTTATTTATTATCACGGTGGCAGGTGCTTGCAACAACTTTTTGGGGGGACCAGCATTTTAGCTGGATCCGATTTTTATCCCCCACGGTTGTTAGCCCTGGGGGTATGGAAGATGAAATGATGATACGATGATAATTGGGGTGAAAGGACAACACATACAGACAGACATACAGACATACAAATACATCCATGCCCGCGGCGGGACTCGAACCCGCGATCTTCTGGTCCGAAACCACTCCGGCACTACTGCCTTAGCGATCTCGGCCATCTGATCGGCATTATTATTATTACTATTATTATTATTGTTATTATTATTATTATCATCATCATCATTATTATCATCATCATCTAAATTCACGACTGATGATGTTGGAAGTCGGTAAAGAAGTGCATACGCATAGCGACTCTGAGAGCTACTACTCTACTTCGCGCAAAATACGGGCATGCAATAGGACATATCTCTATTTTGAGTAAATTAATGTGGGTGTTGTTGATTTACCTGTAATGGGTTAGATAGTATTACATGATCCAGTTCAATAATGGATTTTTTGTTTTGATAATATTTTACACAAGTTTCCCGATTAAAAACAGCCCAGCCTTGCTCGATATTCAAACTCAAATTATCTCTCACGTGCTCTATTTCCTGGACATCTGAGACCGACAGTATTGGCACAAAGTCTTCAAACATTCAGTTTTGAATGAAAGTGTTACGCCATTCTTACGCAAGGCAAAATAACGGCTCGTCAGGAAGGGCAGTCTGAATGTTCCTTACGCCCCCCCTCCCTCCGCTTTCGAGATAACTACTAGTTTCGACTTCCCTGTGAGCAGTCCTTGTAGCAGAGTTGTTCGTCCTTGGTCTCTCGCTCAGCTGAAGGGGACATCACATATGCTCGTGTTGTAGTAAACAGAGATAATCATCCAATGCTGTTCTGAATATAGTATCTCATTAGTGGGCGGAGATCCTGTCGCATGCGTGAACTATCCTTTGTATTCTTGTTACGAAATGTATTCTGTCCCGTCTAAGTGGATGATGTTGCTGTTGTGACTAACGTAAGCTTCCTGGACAGTTTAATAATAGGAAACAAAATACATTTTAAGAACGTGAACTTTGTATTTCGATAATAGTTGAATTTATGGAGAAATATATTTAATTATGGAAGTAAAAGTTTTATGTAGTGCGCGTAATGTAAACTAATTCCGTGGGATTATTGTATATGTTACGTTCTACTCTAATGAACTCATTACTACGTGCACTAATAATCGATGTAATGATAAATTAAATTGAGAAAATATACTATATTCATTGACGAATCGTTAAAAATTGTATGTTATTATTTTCACATATTATAATGTAGGTGTAAACATCGATCGAAATTATGATGAACTTGTTATTTATTTATTTTTTAACCTCGAAAACAGTTATAACTGCGTGACGTACTATAGGAAAAAGGGCAAATGTTCACGATTTCTTGAGATCTGGCATCTCTGTTAAATCTCATGTACATATTAATTTGAATTACGAATACAGGTAGCAACTCTTTGCAAGAATTGCTACGAGAATATCAGCTTTGTAATAAAAATTATTTGCAAATACAAATCGAACAGATTTTGACTATTATCCCTAATGCCGTACGTAAAGAAATCGACTTACTGATCTCTATTTCAACAGCAAATTGCTTCTGTTTCGCGCTTATGAAGATGTTGCAGGAATATTATCAGTGCTTCCTACAATATTTTACTTTCATCTGTTTAAAGTAACATGGTGAGGGAACGTATTCCATCAGTTAAGAAAAGTTGCGCGGGTAATACTCACATAACGCTTCTCCTTGTTGTAAACCGCAGTTTGTTGTTCAAATGTTGACAGTATTGCCTAAGACGCTGCAAAAACATGAATGTCAGAGAACTCAAATTGAGCAACATCCAGAGAGAAAACCATGAACTTGACGTTTTCAACAGTGAATATGTGTGTGTGTGTGTGTGTGTGTAGCATTGAAAAAGCATCATAAGTCAAATTGTATAATACGATAGTGTACGAATTTTAAAAAAATGATTATGATGCATAAGTAATATGTGTAAGTGTACTACATAAACATTCAAACATTGGGCTATAAGGTCTAGTTGTTGTTTACTGAATTTATAAATTCACTCTTCTGACTGAATATCCAAGTAAAATAGAACAGAGCTAGTGGAGGTTAAAGATGCTTGTAATAGGGGAGACCGGAGCATATTTTGGGTAGTATTCCAACGGACCGCCCACATAGCTTCTACGAGAACTAACATTGTATCACGCTTCCTTCACGGCCTTAAAAATATCCCGAAGAAGTCTTAGTATGATCAATGCAACGCTGATGGAACCGTGACCTGAAAAGGTTTTAGAACTAGGAGTGCGTCATTTTCGTAGTTCGCCTTCTGTAATATAGGACTATAAATGGTTTGCTTCTCTCTCCCTTTCAGCTCAAAACTTCATCTGAGTTATTGATTTTCCTGAATAGTTTTTTTAGTGTGTATGTATCTTTCTGTTTTTGTTTCGAGTTTTCACATTTATCGCTATCTTTATAAAAAATCCCGTTTGGGGACGGTTGGCATTTTTCATTTGTGGTTGGTTCGCAGTGTCCATCAGTCCATTGTCAATCTGCCAGCCATTTTATTCACACCTAGGGTTAAAGAACAAATAACATTATTAAAAAAACATTTTTTAGTTTTACATACCACGTATTACGTACCACTTTGATAAAATAAACTGACTCATTTTCAAAATCAGAAACTTGTTTTTACCAAAAGTACCAAGCGTTTCTTGATATTTCTAGTTCAGTGCTGTGCTTTCCAGGACGGCATGTGTTTTGACCCACTGCACGGCAACACAGTGAACTACTATGTGCCCTCTTGCTTCTGATTGGTGATTTCGGGCGCGTCAACAGCTAAGGTCATTATCACCGTAAGTGTAGTACGTGTTTTCCCTCTGGCGGTGGGGGTAATATCCCGCTTCACCCGCTGGATGGTGAGATCAGGCGCCGACCTACCGTCGGCTAGCGGGGTTTTCCCCAATCAGTTATCTCCCGCCAGCGGGGCACCGACCCAGCCGAGACACGTTCTAAGCTCCCGACCTGTCTCCGACGTGTGTGGTAGTGTAGTAAATGTGTGTGTGTAAGTAAGGAGTAAGGATAGGACAAGAAAGAGGAAGAAAAATTGCGCGTGGATCGTGACCCTTTTGGTAGGGTACTGCTCCGGCATTCGCCTGGTATTGATCGGAGAAACAACGAAAAACTATTGATCAGAGCATTCGGCCGCTAGAATTCTCCTCCAATGACTGAATTCGACCTAGTTCTATGGATAGTGTCCAAAGTCCTGTCACTGTTGGGACTTGAACCTCGGACCTCCCGGTCAGAGTCATTGTAGTGTCATCAGTAGATGCCCTGAGCCACCTCTCCCGGTTGGGCTGTCGCAGCGCTCGCGAGATTACATGAGCGGGCGGCACATACGAGGCTGACCACACGTTTCGTGTAATCAGAGCGCCGGCCGTCGAGGCGGTGTTCACCTTGCAATAAGAACGACTTATGCTTATCGCCAGTGAACATAAAACGGCTCTAATTGGTTTGTTATCGACTAGTGACGTTCTGGGATTTTCTAGCGAGTTATAATTCATTTATTTGTGAAGACTTTTATTTGTTACTTAAACATTCAACTTCGTCTAACTCGTGTATTGGATGAATAAGCTCTCTCTTTTCCGTGAAACATGAAACAATTTGAGGAGGTTACCTGCCCAATGTTTCAACAAAAGATGAGAAGAGGTGAAATACTGGAGTTTAATTCCTACATAATTTTGATACTACCTCGAATGTTGCAGTGGCCATTGGATGGAAGGCCTCACGATTATTAACTACTATTTTTGGACCGAAAATTTAAAAAAAAGTGTTATTGTTTCATAAAACATATTTATCATTATAAATATGTTTCATAAAACATATTTATCATTATAAATATTACATGAAAAATAACATAACCATAATGTGAACCCACATGCTATAAATATTATGTTCTACATTATTTTCTGTAGCTAATTTTGAAAAAAAAAGTAGATTACTGAGTGCGTTGTTACCAAATTGTAATGCGAAAATAACTTTGTTTGCTCTATTATTAAGGAAACGAATGATTTTTAGAATCTCTCTGATGCATAGATTCAATATTACAAAGCACTTAAAAAACGGCGTATGCAAGTAAAGGTCACTTTTAGTTATATTATTGGTTTTTTCAAATGATATTTCAATACCGTAACAAGTTTGCAATTAGTACGGTCAAGTGGTTCAGCCACATGTGACAGGGTTCGGGGACGAGTCAAATTATATGTACACTAAGCCTGTGGGATTTAAATCCACACAAGACATAAATGTTTCGAGCTGTGTTTGAGGCGAGGGGAGCAGTCCAAACCTTGCACTAGAGCAATGGTTTAAACACCAAGGTGGAACCATGGAATACCATTAGCAAATGTGTAAAGATACAGAACAGAGACCGATTTATACGAAGTTCGGGGTTTGGGAAGGTGCTGTTCACCACCCCCTAGAGAAGCGGTAGGTATCGCCAGAGGCCCTGGGAGTCTTTTAGTCGACTAGAATTGGAAACTAGCTAATACGAGAGAGTCTGTGCCAGTTTGTAGCACCACTAGTTAATAGAAGGAACATAATTTCTAAAATAATATTTTGGTGTCACACGAACATTATTATGTTACTTTCGAACCCTCTTAGAGCTCTCATTTTGTTGTAGGTACTACGAAGATACGGATGTATGTATGTACACGTATGTATCGCATCAATAAACCTCCCGGGATGTTTGGAGGGGTCATCCGATTTCTTTTATCAGAGGTAAATATAAGAGAGTACTTAGCAGGAAAAAATGAACTTGTGCGTACGTCCTGGCAAGGACAAATATCAGGTTGACGGCATGATATAATTTATGTGCGCTGGTCGTTATTGGGAAGTCCCAAATAAACGTTACCGCAACAAACATGATAATATTGTAATATTGTAATATTGTAATATTGTAATATTGTAATATTGTAATATTGTAATATTGTAATATTGAAATATTGTAATATTGTAATATTGAAATATTGAAATATTGTAATATTGTAATATTGAAATATTGAAATATTGAAATATTGAAATATTGAAATATTGAAATATTGAAATATTGAAATATTGAAATATTGAAATATTGAAATATTGAAATATTGAAATATTGAAATATTTTTGAAATATTTTTGAAATATTTTTGAAATATTTTTGAAATATTTTTGAAATATTTTTGAAATATTTTTGAAATATTTTTGAAATATTTTTGAAATATTTTTGAAATATTTTTGAAATATTTTTGAAATATTTTTGAAATATTTTTGAAATATTTTTGAAATATTTTTGAAATATTTTTGAAATATTTTTGAAATATTTTTGAAATATTTTTGAAATATTTTTGAAATATTTTTGAAATATTTTTTGAAATATTTTTTGAAATATTTTTGAAATATTTTTGAAATATTTTTGAAATATTTTTGAAATATTTTTGAAATATTTTTTGAAATATTTTTTGAAATATTTTTGAAATATTTTTGAAATATTTTTGAAATATTTTTGAAATATTTTTGAAATATTTTTGAAATATTTTTGAAATATTTTTGAAATATTTTTGAAATATTTTTGAAATATTTTTGAAATATTTTTGAAATATTTTTGAAATATTGTAATATTGTAATATTGTAATATCGAAATATCGAAATATCGAAATATCTAAATATGCAACATTGCAACATTGCAACATTGCAACATTGGAACATTGCAACATTGCAACATTGCAACATTGCAACATTGCAACATTGCAACATTGGAACATTGGAACATTGGAACATTGGAACATTGGAACATTGGAACATTGGAACATTGGAACATTGGAACATTGGAACATTGGAACATTGGAACATTGGAACATTGGAACATTGGAACATTGGAACATTGGAACATTGGAACATTGGAACATTGGAACATTGGAACATTGGAACATTGGAACATTGGAACATTGGAACATTGGAACATTGGAACATTGGAACATTGGAACATTGGAACATTGGAACATTGGAACATTGGAACATTGGAACATTGGAACATTGGAACATTGGAACATTGGAACATTGGAACATTGGAACATTGGAACATTGGAACATTGGAACATTGGAACATTGGAACATTGGAACATTGGAACATTGGAACATTGGAACATTGGAACATTGGAACATTGGAACATTGGAACATTGGAACATTGGAACATTGTGAGTTTTTGGATAGGTAAACGCAACGTTGCGAATCGCCAAGTAACGATGTGAAATTATGACTAATTAGTGTGTGCATGTCACTTTTTGATTGTCTTATGGATACTAGAAGGGATTACTTGCCCGACACAAACATATTTTAAAAAAACATTCTTGACTTAAAGTGACACATGGAAAATGATAACTGGCTTGGGCATGCTGTGTGCTTTTGGTTTTGTTTATTCACCTAAGATATTTTCGAATATACCGGCAATATCTCATGCCTTGAATTACTAAGTAAAGAAGTTTGAAATACATGTTTGCTCAATTATTAACATGATAAGGCAACTTCGCTTTTGGATAGAATTATTAACCTTGTGTTTTATCTGCACTAAGGATACGATTACTGTGGCTTTTTGTATTTAAAACACATGTTCTCCATTTTAATAATACTTTCCAGGAAAGAAAAACGTAAACATTCTAGATTGCATTGGTGTTAATTTATCATAAAAGCTTTTGAGTGTGAAGAATGATTTGATCGCATATATTTTGCTTGAGTAGTCTCCTAATGGCAGAATCAGGGTTTTATTTTGCAATTTTATTTTTAGAGAATTTGCAGTGTTCTAAATAACTAACTCTCTGTTTTTTATCGTACTATTGACTGATAATTTCGGTCTCACAATTATTTGTTTTCGGAAATTAATAATCGAGGAATGCTCTCTGAACTTCCGAGGATGATACTTTTGGGAATACTGCCATCTGATCTGACCCGTTCATGCAACAGGGACAGTCCCAAAGACACCGTTATCTACTCGTAAAAACGACGGAAAACATGACGATATTTCGAGCCAGACCACCCATGGGTTGGGGATTACCCTGGGTCAGTCCAGTTAGGCTCCCACACCCTGTCGTCAGTGGCAGTGCGCTTTGAAGGAAAAATGTGTTTCGGCGTAGGCAGAGTGCATGACGTAGGTTTTATAGACAAACTATTATCGGCCGTCGTGTGATATACGCGTTTATATAACAGCCCATTCAGAAATAAATGGAATATTGTTTCGGGTAGAGTGTTATTGTGAAACTTAACCGACGATTAGACAATTACATTCTTACCTTTCAGTATAAGAACAGTAATACGAATAAATTGTGAGGTAAGCGCCATAATTATTGATTGAAATGAAAAAGAAACATAATTTCCTAAACTACTTGTCAATGGTACAGCATTTCTTTCGTGTAGGGAACAAGAAATTATATTGTACCTAAAAATCATTAGAGAATAGATATCTGCGACGTAAAATCAGTTGTGAAATATTATATTTTTAGAAACGTTTTCTATTACTATTTTACTTACTTAATTTATTGTTCTCCGATAATTTAAATTATTTATTTTCAATGAATTTAAATTGAAATGTTATTGTGAAATTGTTCAATATTTGTAGAGATAACTTGTCTTTCACAAATTAAACGGTCACTTGTTTGCTGTTAAAAGAATGCTCGTTAACCCTACAGTCAAGGATCTAAAACAATAGCACAACCAACATTTTCATACCTGGAAACAGCTGATGAGCAAAATACAAACGTTGAAGTGATGGAAGTTTCTCGAAAGAGTTAAACCAGATTTACTAGTGCTTCTGATGAAGATACCAACTAAAACCTGTTTAAGTCAATGCTTTCCAGGTAACAGCAATTATATCGTTATCCCCAACATCAACACTGCATAATAATGGAGGTACAAAAAACGCACGAAGAAGATGGAATCTTTCATCTTAAACCGCTGCGCGAAAGAAAGTGGAAAATGAAAGGAAAACTCCGCTGTAATATTCCTGGCAAATGAGAGAGATTACGAGCGCTTGACTCGTAAAAGGTTGCTTTGGATCGGCAGAAACCCTGACAGCGGAAGCTTGCGGTATAATGGCCTCTACGACCTAAACATAGTAGTGTGAGACCGCCCATTCCTTGGAATGCATTCCATCGTCTGGGCCAAATATTGGCTCAATTTAGATATATATGTAATGGCCATAACGATTGATCAGAGGTTTTGTGTAATCATTACTTTCTATGATTACCTAATCTTCTAATCAAATTTAGTTTTATTAGTCATGCTTTAATATTTAACATTGCTATTAACTTTTGCTGGACGCACCACTTGTGATTACACTCAGCTCCCATTCTTTTCGGGTAAAATGGTTTTTGTTTACATTTTTTGGTTCGTAAATTTAAGTAATGTAGAGCATACGATCAAAATTATTCCAACTTAAATGCACATTTTATGTTACATTTAGATTTAAATTTAGATTTAATTTTGTTCAATTAATTGACGTGCTTTGCATAGTGGCTGATATATTTACGTTGATGGGGATATGTAATTTAAATTCCCGCGCGAGATTGTCATAAAAATGGCTTCTGGTTGCAAATGAAGGATCAACCATTCAAAAAGAAGGCGTACAGATTTGATGAGCCTGTATTAAGAACATTCGTTTTAGGGGATAATAATTCTGTGCAACTATTAAGATATCTATCCGGTATATTTGCGTCACTTTTTTCTCTTTACTTGTCAGTATTCAGCATAATATGTTATAAAGAGTACTATAAATATAATATATTGTAAGATATAAATGCCGTTAAGAATTTGATATAGAGTTTATATTTTGCAATTTGCTCACCACTACCTAATAAAAATAGATGCATCACTTAGCAATGTTTCATGATTTTACATTAAAGTGAATATTCAATATTTTGGAATTATTATTATTACTCGACCAAGCGAAGTGTAGGACTGAAGTCACGCCGGCGCATCTGAGAACTAACAACATTAACAGTTGCGTCGCGTGTTAGCGCCGGAGCGGTGTACTCGGGTGCATTCATGTTCCTGTTCCAAAGTTATAATAGTAGCCTATGAAATTAGTTTATAATATTAAGCTTTATTGCATGAGCACATGTTTTGAAAACAAGCGACGTTAGGAGCGAGTTTTCAAATTTGTACGAATGCTCAGGTATTTGACATCTGAACGAGAAAACTGGTCGGCTAGTCCGTTTACCTCTACCTCCCCACGATTCTTTCGCTGCGAGTGGCTGAATGAATGATGACGCAATCATTCGTGCCGTAAGATCTAATACGTCGTCATTTGTGCCGTAAAATGCCCGATTATCAACGATGTCTTGCAACAGAAAAGGTCGTTTATAATGCTGGTATACAAAAAACATTTTTGCATCACATACTACGTAATGCTAATTAATCAGCCCCATTAGTTTTTCTTCAGAAAATTAATAAAAAACTAATAATATCATGTACTCATATTGTAGAATTTGTTATGTAGCATGACTAGAATATGTGGTAACTTTTAGGGTTTCAAAATACTTCCATTCTTTATATCGTAATAAATTTTTATTAATATAATTATGGAAGGCGTAGGTATTTTCCCGTGATTTTAAATGGAATGACACCGGTATTGTTAAACATAAGGTTGCATTATAAGAGAACTATATAAACGTTTTCGGTCCTTGGTCATCAGTGCATTAGTTTTCAGTGGCATTGAGTATATCAATAGCTCAATAGCTCTGTCTTTTTTCTTTCTGAAGCAAAATAAAGTGCAATGCTTGCCTCATCGCCAGTCCTACACTCCACTTGGTCGGGTTATACTTGCGTTTGTAATTCTTCAAATAACAATTGGGACAAATGAATATGAACATGAAGTTTTATTTTGATCAAGCTTTATAAGAGTAGCCGCTTTGTGAATAAAAAAGTGGATTTGTTAACGCTACTTTTTCTCAGAATGCGTCATTTTGGCGTGGACTTTCCTTCATTGATATCATCTTTTATTGCATTGTGTTTTATGTATACAACTTTGTACGTTTTTTTTTTTTTTGTCGTAGAGGTTATCAAAACACTTGATTATCGCATAGGTGTTTCCGCGAGCTGTAATGTTACATAACTAGGAAATCCCATTGCCATGTATTCAGATTATTCTCATGCCTAAAAAAATACGCAGCTAAACTTTTTTACTTCTTATTAAGTTATTACGAAGTTTGAAATATATTACTGTATAATAGTTACTTTAAACAAAAGTATACTTTAATTGATTATGGTTCATTTATGCCACACACTAACGTTCTGTAGGTTCAGAAATGCTCTGGATGGAACTTCATTTGAAAACTTGTTCTGTGAACCTGTTGATGAACGTCACAGCTTCATGTTGATGAACGTCACTGCCTTAATAGAGATACAAATTCATCTGAGAAGTCGCTTTGAATACAAATGTTTGCCTTAAATCTAAACAGTATACAGACAAACCAGCGTGTTTTCTTAGTAAATTAGCAATGTGTTCAGTTTTTCTACTATACTGTTGTACACTGTGTAAATTTTGTTCTTAATTGAATATTGTGAAATATTATAGGACACCAGTGTTTGTGCAAAGCCTCTTCGTAGGAATTTGATCACCTCTTTACTTGAAGTACTCTCCCGTAAACTACTGATATGAGAAAACTAATAAAGATGTTGTAAAATGTTTAGTTAAATAATTTGTTTCAATTGGAAGATGGATATTAACAAATATGTTTGACTTATATGAAGCAATATCTCGCACGTTTCTTTCCGACATGTGCAATGTAACATCTTTGAAATCATGTAGAGGAGGAGCCTCCATTCTGCAATGTCAGGTCAAATAACCATCTGAGGTAGTTGCTCCCAAGCTGTAAACACACGTGCCACCTCAGTGATTTGACCGCTAGCTGTAATATATTCCGGTGGAGGTCATAATTTACTCCCACAAACATATTTATGTTAATTTTTAATTATTTCAGGTCTCTTTTGTAACCAATTATGTGTCGGAATTGTCTGGGCAAAAATGAAACGCCAAAATAAGCAATACAATGTTTTTTCATTTGAAGTAAAGTTCACGAAATGTGCGTTTTTCTCATAAATTTGAAAATATAAGTTGGCCTATGTTTATTATCAGTATTTTATTACTTTTCAAAAGGTAACAGTGGATCAAGGCGTTTCATTAGCGACAGTGCACTATATTGCTGAACCGATTCTATTTTGAAAATATGTAAAGAACAAAGACGGTAATTTCCTCTAATGTTTTCACATTTACATTCGGTGATATCAAAGTCGAACAATGTTCGTACGCGTAAACGTATAACCTAACACGAGATATGAAATCATTAAATGATTATGTGATGTCATCCGAGAGAGATTCCGAACTTGAAATTTGTAAACATGTAAGGTACTTCCCCACGGAGAGAAAAAAATTGTTCTCAAGGCCAATGGCGCAACCAGGAGTTTTCTCTGGGAGAGCTATAGGTATAGTGTCTGGCAGACGTGGCGTTTTCTTATAACAAAATTCAATTGAGCTGAATTTAAAATTTGTTTTTTATTTGTTGATTTGTCGTTATTATTTAAGGTATTCGACTAACTTATTGAACGGCATTTATTTGCACAGAAGATCAGTGAAAACTATTTGTGAATATGTGGCTTCTGTGGGGAGGAGGTGCTTAACCACCCTCATGAAACCTGTCCCCCTACATGGTTGTAGCGCTGTGCTCAAGGACTATAAAGGAGTTACTCTAGGAAGGAACCACTTTGACAGGTCGAGAAACGAACGTCATGCAGGGCGATGACATTGCAAGAGATAGCCATGAAGCCATTTACAAAAGAACTGATAATGAACAAACTCTGACAAAATAATGGCTTGAACATAACTTGCAATTATGATGTCAGCAGTGGCCAAGCGGTAGTTGTCAAAGTGGTCCCTGTTTATTCTTTTTTTTTTCTTCCCTAGGGCGCATCCAGCCGACAGCCGGTTACCCTTTACGTCCCGATGGGATGCACATTCGTCCATGCACTAGACATTAACACACTTGCGGGCCCCTCTGATCTGGTGTCAGCAGAACGTGAGGCCCTCCACTACCACACATACATGAGTGACGAGGGTCAAACAGGCCCAAGGCGGGACTCGAACCCGCGCCTCTTCAGACAGAAGCGCTGAGTTGTTATACGTTGTTAACCACCTCAGCTACCCAGGTCGGCCCTCTTCTTATTCTAAACTGTCTATATGAAAGGGGGCCTGGCAATCCCTCTGCGCTTGGTTGAAATTCCTAGCTGAGTTGGATGATTCCGGCGTTCACATTGCGTCGTCTTCCGTTTGCCGTCGGGCGCTGCCTCTGTTGTCGCCGCGTTGCGCCGCCGGCAGCGGTCAAGCGGCAGCGGCCGGAACGCAAGAGGGGTGCGGGCGGGAGGGGTTTGAGGGGGAGGGGGGGGGGAGGGGGAGGGGATTGACCGCCCCGGGAGGGGCGCAGCTGGAGCGCCTCCGCCGCGAAACGCCCTCGCCCGTCGGGCCTAATGACTGCTCGGCTACGGCGCGCCAAGGAAGAAAACGAGAAGCGAACGAGAGAGAGAGAGGGAGAGAGGGAGAGGGAGAGGAAAGGAAAGATGAGGACGCGCGGACTTCGAACTTTCGCCGCCCCTCCACCTGGACGACTGTCGCCCGCCTCCTCGGCCGGCATTTTGCGCCCGATGCCACCACTTTCCATGCACGATCCAGTCCCCACTTTCCTTGTTTCTGCTTTTCAAACGAGATCCTTTCGTGAAGAAATTTTCCTAATTTCTTTCTGTGTTTCTTGCCTTCTCTAACAATTTCTTGCATTTTTTGTCTTCTTATATTTCATTTTTGGATTACTGAGTACTGCCCTGGGCACGATCATTTTATTATTTTTTGTTGATATTTTGTTTTCTGTGGGGGGGTTTTACTGTCCATAGAATTAATTTTCTTTATCAGAAGTGTATGACTATTTGTATGTTATTTATATTTACTCTTTTTAGAATTATTTATTTTATTTACATTTTCTTATTCTCTGTCGGTGTTTTTTTCATCTGTACGACGTATTGCATTTTTATGCACGTTTGACATTATAATGTTTGTCGTAATTTATTCTTCTACTTTGTTTGTCGTATACCCACGATTTTACTGCCAGCGTTTTATTTTAACTTTACTTTAAGTAATGTTTACTATAGTTATTATACTGTTCACTGCCAAAGATGGCGTATTTATTTCACAGCGATACAATATTAGGTCCATCAGCAGTTCCAACGCAAACGTCACCTCCACAGACGCGCGCAACCTAAAGGGGGTAAAATTCATTTTTTAGCCCATTTTCTCTTATTTTTTGTCTTATTACCTCACTTTTTTGTTTACATACAGAAGATTTTACCTGTAATTATATAAAACTTATTACAAGGAGAATGGAATTATAAGTTTAGTCATACAATGAATACATACAATTTTTGTTTATGTAGTCAAAGCACAGTAAAAACTGTAAGTGACGTATAGGGGAGATCTGCACACGTTCATATGATATAATGTTGAACAATTTACAGTTTGCTGATGGCTTGGAGACTCTCTTCCTAAAATGGGTAGGGATTCCGCAAATTGTCATGCTAAGAGGGGGTAATCAGGGATCGAAGATATTTACGAAAATAAACTGTGCACCTGCCAATGATCAACATAGCCTCTCGTACTGAAATCCCGCCACGTATGATGATTGATTGAGTGATTCAGGTGGCGTAAACTGCTAAGGTCATTAGTCCCATAACTGTAGTACATATTTTGTCCCGACCGGTCTCGCGGCTAGTGTGGTAGTGTAGTGAATGCAGGGGTAAGTGTATGTAAGTGGCAGGATGGGACAAGGAAAGGGAAGGAAAGATTGCGCGCGGTGGGTGCCCGTTTGGTAAGGTATTGCTCCGGCATTCGTCTGGCAGAAAACTATCAATCAAAGCAGCCGGTCGCCAGAATTCTACCCAAGACAACGGATGAACTCGTCCTTTCTATAGTCATTTAGCTAGGGTCGGAAATCCTGCCACCGTCGGGCCCCGAACCTAGGACCTGCCGGTCAGGGGCACTGCAGTGACATCAACCGATGCCCTGAGCAACCTCTCTGGTCGCCGCGCACGAGCACCCCCCCCCCGCCCCCCCGCCGGCCGTACACGCGTTTCGCCTTTGTACGAGCGGTGCGCCGCGCAGCGCCGCGTCGCTGGACTCGTTTTTGCGGCGCGCGCTTGCGTCTGCCCGTCGCGGCGCGCGCGCTCCGTCGACGTCAGCGCCGCCGCGGGCGCCCATTGGCCGCGCGGGCGCGCAAGGTCGGTGACGTCACGTGCAGGGGGCGGCGGCGCGCGGCGGCCTCCGCCGCCTATAAAGCGCGGCGGACGACGACGCGCCGCGACTCGCTCCTCTGCGACCGAGAAACTCTCAGTGCCCGCGCGCCTCTCTCGAGCCTTCGCTTCTCCTTTCGCGTGTGTGCGTGTCTTCCTCGAGCCACCGCCGAGATGTATCCGAACCCGCTGGAGCGCAAGCACTCCACGTTCCGGCAAGTGATCGACCGGTTCCTGTGCCCGGAGAAGAGGATCAATAAGCATCAGCAGCAGCACGGGACGACGGGGTGCGGGTGGAAGTGCGGCGGCGAGCGCCGCAAGACGGCGCCGGGCTGCGGCAAGTGATGGCCCGCGCCAGCCGCTCCGCCCCGCCGCCCCCGCCGCCTCCCCGCCGCGACGCCCCCGCGCCCGTCGGCGCCACCCGCTCGCCCTAGATGAAGTAGTAGTCGTAGCGGCAGTAGCAGCAGCCGTAGTGCCAGCAGCATCCGTTGGAACAGCAGCAAGACTGATTTTCGCGCCGTGCCAGGAGTGGCTGACACGGTGGCGGCGATGGCACCGGCTGGCGTGAACGGCCGGTCAGCCGTGTTGCGAGTCGCGTGGGGATGCAGAAGAAGCGGCAGCAACGGCGGCATCATGTCATAGCTTCAGGTGAGTCGGTGTTTTCACGGTTTTTGTGTTGGCGCGTTGCTGTTATGGAATCACGTCCTCTTCTGTAGTTCGAATACATAAACAATGCAAGTATTTGCCCAATCTGTGTTAAATTCTCTTTAAATCAGTGAAAATGAAACATTATTTTTGTTTGCTTCTTTACTGCATTATCTGAATCCATATTCCAAAAAAATAATTTTCCTAAAACGTGTGGTAAGATAGTGATTCCTAACAGCAACACCTTAACGACTACTCTCATTCTCCACTGCAGAAAAAAAAAACCTTCCCACCTCATTCTAAAGCTTTCCTAGCGCCTCGTGCTTCTCTCTCACAACAAATACATTCTCTTCCCCGGCCGTGTCGAAAGGCCGCCACTGACCTGTCACTCGACTTCCGAGGGAGGGCGGGGGGCGGGGCGAATCGTGTGTGTATCGCCGGCGCGTTGTTGTGCTTCTCGCAGGGGGCAGGTTCTCGCCTCCGACGGTGGCGGCGAGGGCACGCGGCGAGCGTGGCATGCGAAGTGCGACACGTGCGACACGCAGAGCGCTTGGCGCACGCACGCACGCACGCACGTGCGGGTGATCGCGCGAGGATAAGTCTGGGAGGGTGCTTCGAAGTACACGATCTCTCTGTGCGCGGTTACGTAAACGCAAGTAGGGGGTGTAACTGCAACTCGCCGGGAAAGAATCCGTGCTCGTGCAACAAAACACCTGCATGAGAGACTCCGGGGTGGATAACGCGGCTATGAATGTCAATTAAACAGAAATAGACAATAGGTGGAATGCTCAAATTCCGCAAATGCTTGGCATAACATTATATTCACTTATTTTATTTAGTACAGTAACTTCTGTCAAGTTATTGGCCATCTCTTTTAAATTTCCTGCACGAGAGTGTATTTTTCGTGTTCTCGAAAGTTCCAAGTAAATACCCATTACGTTGCATACCATATGACGTTTAATGTTAAGTTATCGTTCTGTGGGGGCGTTCCGCTTTTTTTTTGTTTCTTTTTCGTCACTTCCAGCATATGTTCTATAAAGATAACGTTTGTAACGTTCCATTTTCCAACACAGTCTAACCTTATAAAGAAAGTGATCAAATTACTACCTTCGAACACGTTAACATGCTATGTGACATTTGTATTTGACATTTGTAACATGCTATGTGACTACCGTAATTTCGCAACTGCAGTGGTATTTTTGCTGGCATGCGCAAGAGGGGCTTGCATGTAGCGAGCCGCGGTGCGGTGTGGTGCGGCATTGAGGGGTGGGAGGGGCGGGCGGTGCGGTTGTCGTTAAGCAGACGCGGCAGCGGCGTCGGTAGCGATGCAGCCACGTGTCAGGTTGCGACTTCCGTCTGGTGCGGGCGCTGACCGTTTTAAACGAGGCTGAGCCTGCGGACGCGGCAACGCACCGCTGTGGCTGCGTGTGGGGGGGCTCACGTACTGCACGAGACAGGGCAGTCGTTTCGACAGATTGCAGTGTGAACTAGATCACACAAATTAGGTAGAAGGAAATGGGAAAAGTCGTAATAGGAACCGAGATTGAGATTATCGTTTGAGTAGAATCAGATAGGTGAAGATAACATGAGAAAAGAGGTTAGAAGAAATGTTTGTGGATACTACTGCATTTCGAGTAGAGCGATTTGGGCCAGCTATGGAATCACTTTTCCATAAGAAACATGAATTTAAAGACTAAATTCTATTGTACAAGTATCTTCCACGAAGCATTCCTTTTATTCAATTTTAAATGAATATTCTATTCATTTTTTTTCATTTTCCAGTTTTCATGTTCTTATTTTCCCTTCCTTGTACGTAAATTAATATGAACGAATATTATTGTATGCCAGAATGTTTGGAAATAGAGCAATGTATTAACAGACTCCTCCTTTATTTTCAGAAGACAAGAATTCAATTTTCTACATCGGCAGTACAGGAAAGCTCACCTGGTACTGCACTTCGAGCTGTCTCATGCCAGCAGCAGCTTCAAAGAGAATGGTCACAGCTGCCATCGTCGCGTGCTACAGGTGAGTTGAGTTTCGAGATGACATGACTTATCCTCTCCCCCCCCCCTTCTAAATCTCCAAGTCAATCTTATTCCAGTTCCCTATGCCTCACATTCTCGTACACTACCCTCTGGAGACTTGGTCATTCGCAGTCACAGAAAGCGATAACGAAAGTAAATGATTTGGCATTTAACACTTGTACGTTAATATTGAGATAGGGAATTGAAAAAGCACCGCGTGTCATTCTGCGTTTACTACATTCACACTACGGTAACAAACATTATTCATGCGGTAACTCAAAACCATCATCGTAACACCACCGTAACTTCAGGCGAATTGTAGTAGAACCTAATACAAAACCGACCCGCCTGTGTCGATCGCAAAGCAGTCCTCTCCCACGCGCGCGCGCACGCACGCACGCACATCCAGAACAAAACCTTGACGGCCGATCGCCAAGGCGTCGGAAGCGCCATAAAAAACGCCCGGAAGCGGAGGCAGCGGGCCCATTGGTGCGTGTGGGGATCGCGCACTCCTTAGCCTCGGGCTGCGGGTCGCCGCGGTCCGCCCACCGCGCCGTGTCGCCGCGGCGGCGGCGGCCCCCGCTCGGGGTCACGGTCGACGCCTTGGGCCGCCTGGCGACGGCGGGCAGGGCGCGGGTCGCCGGCGGCACCGGCCGATTCAAACGGACGTTCTGCACTCGGGGGTATCAATGGTTTTAGCGAATTTAGCGAGTTTTTGTGGACGTATGCGGTAACTCGTTCAAAAGCCTAAGGTTCGATGAAGGTATCAGTTATCTGATCCTCCATGCAAGGGCAACATGTACTCTCTAAAAGTTTAATTATGTGCTAGGGTGTACAACGATAGGCCAAGCCTGCTTAAGAGACGATTGTTACCCCATCGGTTGCTATAGAATAATGCTCCTATCTTCCTACACTATGAATCTTGTTCATTCAATTAAGCTTCTTCTAGCAGCTGATAAATATCATCAGTGTATCAAATACGTTTAGCTCATAGTCGTACGCTTTCCTTTTAACTCCATATATTTGATTCCGAGCTGAGCTAACGATTAGTACAAGTACTCTAATGTTTCGGAGTATTTGTTCTCGTTACATTCTTGGATTTAGTGGTTTCTATTTTCGGTTGTATTAAAATATTAACAGCAGAGAAACGGTCGTTGTTCACTTCATGATCATTTATTTACACATCATAAAATTTGAAACGTGGTAATCTGAATTGGTAGGTGAAATTTCTGTTGCTGATCAATAACAATGCATCGCCGTCAAACATGGAATGTCACGCGTAAGCAAACAAATATTTTCCTCAATTAGAAAACGTATTTTCCTCCAAATTTGTAAGCGTTACACATTTGAAAACTGAAGCACTTGCATATGTGTGTAATTTTGTAATACTCGCCTGTCCACTACCAGTATCGGAAATTTAATCTTCTCCCCGAGACCTTTGCCACAAAGCTGTTTATAAAAGATAGCGTGTATCTTGGAAATGGACTGCGCTGACGAAACGGGATCGCCTGTTCGCGTTGGGGAAACTGTGGCAAACGTTCTGCTTTGCATCAGCCTGCACGGTAGTAAGTTAAAACACAACAAATATTTGTCTGTTTCCGTAAGTTGCTTCCGTAAGTTTGCTCCGACCATTGATTATCCAGGCCCGAGGATATCCTCGAGCACGTGTGCTCACTAATCTGAGAAGGAAAACGTAAATGCATAGCTCAAGCAGCAATTACCTCTTTCTAATGAGGACACTTCACTTGCTTTCCTCGAACGAGGCCTGTTGCACCAAACGTCCCTTCCGAAGGTACATGCAAGGTCTAGCAATTAGCCTCTTTTTCACTACCTTGCAAACGTGTCTTTTAAGAATGCATATTCTATTGTTTCTCGTGGTTTTTGTGGAAGATTTATCGTGTTGGTTTCATATTTGTACGATGTTTTCTTTAAAACGTAGTCGGAATTACAGAAATGCGCTGTTCCCTAGCATAGTGTCAATAACTGGTTCGTCGTTCGACCTGAAGCCTACGATTTCTATACTTCATAGCATCAAAATAATTAAACGGGCGATCGGGTCGATGCAGTACCTTCCCAAACGCGTTTAACGGCCGAAGAGGCGTTGCAAAGCGACGAGGTACGCGGCGTGCGTAATCGCGTGGCACGTCCCGTGCGTGGCGCGCGCGCATCGGAAGCACGCGTTGGTGCGACAGGAACGCGCCTGCTGCCCTTGCGCAAGCGCGGCGGCGACAGGTGCGTGCTTCGACACTCGCGCTCTTTTTCAAGTGACACTTGCGTCTCCGCTTCCCGGGACGGATTGCTATTTGTAACGAGTCTGACGAAAACTGGGAGCGAAAAATCGCAACCATTAAATGTCAACGTAAAGGATTGTTACTAATTGTTTAATTAGAAATCGTGCCAGTTGGATAGTATCGATACAGCAACGTCTGAACATGTTTTTGTATTCGTTTTAATACTCTGAACAGACACGTATTAATGGACTCGTGATTTTTTTTTTAATTTTTCTAATATTTCACACAGACATCTTCACTGAGAGAACGCTTCGTTGTAGGATAATAAGAAAGTACATTGCACTTCTTCCTGAATACTAATACATTCTTTTCTAATGTCTAAATCTGATGTGATGACACTACAGCCACATCTCGAAAAAGAACACGATTTCAATCCGTCGAACTGAAAGCCAGACCATGTACCACGAAGGAACTCTGATTCTCGGACATTGTTCACTCGTGTTCGTTCTAAATATAAAACTGTTATAACGGTCACGCGTCCTATTTGGTACCAAAAATGCCCCATTTATCGTAGCGTTTATCGCGCATCTTGTGTAGAGCAGAGAAAGCTCTTTGGCCGCCCCCCATTCCCCAGTATCAGCGCGGCTTCTCGCTCGACTGAAGTCCCGGGGACGCGGTCCCTGACCGGCGAGCCGGTCACGCGGCCGGCCCCATCCCATCCCATCCCCCGCCTACGCCCCTCCACCGCCCCACCCGCCTCGTTGTAACGCGCCGTTGCGTATATTCGCTTGCCTAACCCGCCGAACACAAGACTCATCTCGCCTTTGCTTTTTGTGTTACAGATATCAGCTCGGACGTAGCCTGCGCGACGTGGCCGTCTTCGGCCTGGAAGTTGCTGCCGCTGTCTTCGCTTGCCGCGTTCGCGGCCGCAACGTGCGGTAGTTGCTGGGACGTGCGTCTCGTGTATGCGACGCACGCTCCCATTTGCTGCTGGGGAATTGCGAACGTCGCCGCCATTTTGACAGCTGTTCCTGCGTAGCTTCGTCTGTCCCTTTCGTCCGCCTACGTCGTCTTCGCTCTCAACCTCTTCCATCTGCAGTCTGTTTGTTCATCTTCTTGCCATACCTGCGGGTGGGGCGCGAGGCGGGACAGCGAGTGTTCATGGCCTAAGTGGCGATGCTCGTTTTGATTCGCAGTTTTTGAAATAAACAAAAAAAAAATCACGTGTTTTCGAGACCATTCACGAATCGATTTACAATGATTCTAACTAGTAAATCAACAATTCTAAAATGGTAACTCCTAAAAAAAATGTTCAAAACGTTAATTACACATTTGTGTAAGTAATCAAATCAAAAGTGTGAGCATCATTCACTGCGTATTACGTGACGCGGCCACATGAGTCAAAAGCGGCAGCCGCCGGATACTGCGGCGTGGCGGCGCGTCATGTCACGACGCGTCCCCACAAAGCACGCGGTTCCGCCCTGGAACGCGCCACATGTTCGACTCGCGCTTCTCGGCTGTGCCGCCTCCGCCCACCCCACCCCGCCTCTCCCCGCGACGCTCTCTGCTGGCCGCTCCCGTGCCAAAAGGCTCGACCGCTGCACTCCGCATGACCCGCACATCAAAGCGAGCAGCCGTCGGGAACGACCGACCGCACACGCGCACGCGGAGCGCAACGCCTCTCAAAGGTGGCGAGATCCACCCGGAGCGAAGCGGAGCGGCGCGGTGCGGTCGGAATCGATTTTTTTGTTGTTGTTGCTCGTTTCGATGTGCGGGGCGGGAGTCCGGCGGGAGGAAAGCCCTAGTCTCGGTAGCAGCTGCTGTCAATTGAGTTCCTTGAGACTGTGTCGCTATTTATTCACATTTGCGAATGTACGGACGTAGCCTGTCAGTATTTATAATTTATTGTGTATTTGTATGATTTTTTTTAAAGAGTGGATGATTGAATGTATGTTAAACTGAATGTAAATATTTGAGTTCAGTTGTATATTTATTATATAATTTATTGTCATGACTAGATATTTGCATGTATGCAAAGTGTTGTACATAGAAATGTTCACATGTACTCTTACACATAGTGTGATAGTCCTAAGGCTGATATTACATTTTTAGATATAAATAAAATGTAAATTATTATATATTTATTTTGAGAGATAAATTATGAATGAAATATGTTTTATCTTTGAACTACATAATATACCCCTCCTACCTTCCTCTTATATTAATATTTCTTGCGTTTTTTATAACTTGTATCGGATTGCAACCGACGTTCACGAAATTCACGATCTTCCCAATTTTGATGAAACAAAATAAAAATTAACAGATTCATCCTTATCACAAGGTATCGTAGGAATATCTGGATATTAAATAATTTTGTTGTAGTCTATAAACAACAAGAATTACTACTTAAAACATTTAGCGTATCGTTTTTATCATTGTCTGAGACTAAAGAGGCGTTACACATAATTGTAAATTTATAAGTAACTTCCTTTCATTCAATTTAAAGTATTACATGTTACAATGAAGTTCAAAATGGGGTTAACGTGTTCAGCTACATTTCACTGTATTTTACATTAGCTGGTCGTTATTAATACAATGAAACCTTGCATTTAGAAAGTATTAAAATTAGGACAAAATTAAAATGCATTTGAAAGAGCACTATCAGTCAACAAGCGATTATGCTCGCCTCAAAAACAATAAATGTCGCCATTTACCGCGATTATTTCGAGGAATCCTATCTAAATGTAAATTATGTTTCACAGGGAAATACGAAGTAAATATGCACATGTACTGCCACGTGCTGAAGATACGGATTGTCAGCCGATTGGCTAAGGTCAACGACTCGAGTATAGCTCGTTGCAGTTTCCTCGTGCACTTCTCAAGCTGGGTGTAGCTCAGAGCCAGCGTTGCTACGCGGATGCAACGTCAGCGTTGATAGCGGGTTTTCGACTGCAGCTTCATGGCTAGATCCAATTCGGCCACTGTCCGGAAGAGAATTCTGGCGGCGGCTCTGGTTGGTAGTTTTGTGTGGTTTCTCCGGCTAATACCAAGATAACGCCGAAGCAGTTCCCTAACAACAGAGCCAAAGACCGCGCACGATCTTCCCTTCCTCTTCCTTGTTCTATCTTCACGTCCTACTTACACACGCACACACACATGCGGGTTGCTACACTATCTCACATGTCGTGAGTTTAGGCTTTTCTTAATTGGGGAGAGGTTTCTGGGGGGCGGGAATGACTTGTAGGTCGTCGTCAGATCTCACCACCTAATGGAGGAGGAACAGCTCCATCTCCCGAGATAAAGTATTCAATACTGAAACGTGTCTAATGACCGTAGAAGTTGACGTGCCCCGGAACATCAATCCTCGTGACCGAACAAGCACCCAAGCTGGAAACCGAGCTGCTGGGAAAGTCGACCGGCGTCGGAACACGCTGGCGCATTTCCAGCTTGCACACTTGCAGGGCACGTGCACGTGCACGTGCCACGGCGCCGCGTCGTCCACTCGCCGCCCCCTCACCCTCCCGAAGGTTGAGCTTGCCGCTCCGCCCCGCCACGCCACGCCACGCCACGCCAGCCACGCCACGCCACGCCACGCCACGCCACGCCACGCTCCGTCCCGCCCCGTCCCGCCCCGTCCCGCTCCGTCCCGCCCCGCCCCGTCCCGCCCCGTCCCGCCCCGTCCCGCCCCGTCCCGCCCCGTCCCGCCCCGTCCCGCCCCGTCCCGCCCCGTCCCGCCCCGTCCCGTCCCGCCCCGTCCCGCCCCGTCCCGCCCCGTCCCGCCCCGTCCCGCCCCGTCCCGCCCCGTCCCGCCCCGTCCCGCCCCGTCCCGTCCCGCCCCGTCCCGCCCCGTCCCGCCCCGTCCCGCCCCGTCCCGCCCCGTCCCGTCCCGCCCCGTCCCGTCCCGCCCCGCCCCGTCCCGCCCCGTCCCGCCCCGTCCCGCCCCGTCCCGCCCCGCCCCGCCCCGCCCCGTCCCGTCCCGCCCCGTCCCGCCCCGTCCCGCCCCGTCCCGCCCCGTCCCGCCCCGTCCCACCCCGTCCCGCCCCGTCCCGCCCCGTCCCGCCCCGCCCCGCCCCGTCCCGCCCCGTCCCGCCCCGTCCCGCCCCGTCCCGCCCCGTCCCGCCCCGTCCCGCCCCGTCCCGCCCCGTCCCGCCCCGTCCCGCCCCGTCCCGCCCCGTCCCGCCCCGTCCCGCCCCGTCCCGCCCCGTCCCGCCCCGTCCCGCCCCGTCCCGCCCCGTCCCGCCCCGTCCCGCCCCGTCCCGCCCCGTCCCGCCCCGTCCCGCCCCGTCCCGCCCCGTCCCGCCCCGTCCCGCCCCGTCCCGCCCCGTCCCGCCCCGTCCCGCCCCGTCCCGCCCCGTCCCGCCCCGTCCCGCCAGACCCCGCACCGCCCCAGCCCGCCACACCCCGCCATGTCACGGCCCGTCCTACCCTGCCTTCGCCTTCTTCCTCCCTCGCAAGGCCTGCACAGTCTAGAAGAGGCGCACCACAACATGAAATCGTACATAACAAGAGTACATACATTCATGGAAAAATTATATACAAACCATGTGATATAAATATAAAGAAACTTTGTGTGAGGGTTAAATGCAGATAATGTAGATATTGCATTGTTAATGGTAACATTTAGCCAACTATGCCTCCTCGAATATGAGTTTGTATAATATTCTCATACGCCTCTCTCACCACTTTTCCGACAGCAATGATAATGATACACGGGTCAGTATACCATAACATTTTGCACTCAGGCCTTTGCGATGTCACTACCGCGATTATTGTCGTCTGAACACTGCCGTTACCTTCCTGCTTTTCCCTTCCATTTTCTGCGCTTGGAGACAACATTGACCACAAACAAAAGTTTCAAACCATTGATGTTACAAAATATCAATATTTATAGCTAAAGTATAGATATTAATGATGCATCGCCATAAAACCAGCGATATTTTTAAACATCGATTAGAAACAGTGATTTAACATGTACGTATGTATTTAACATGTATGTGATTTAACATGTACGGGGGAGAATTTAATTCGCCATTGGTCGGGTTTATTAATTTATAATTAGATTTAACTGACAAAAAATAATAATAATACACACAATTAACATAAGTGAGCGCTGAGGGTTACTCAAGGGGTCAGAGCTTCCTCAGTCCTAAGAAGGACGTCAGGAGAAGTGGGAGGCCTCACCTCCACTGCATATGCGTTGGACAACTCTCCGCGTACGAAAAAACAAGGAAAAGCGTAGGAAATACCAGGGCATCGTGGTTACGTCTCAGGAGAGAGTGAGTCTGCTCGATGAAGGTAGTATTACGCAGGATGTCCAGGGAGGAAACAACGAAAAAATTAAAAATAAGCCAATTTTCTGCTTATTTTGTCTAATAAACTCCTTCCGTATTTCGAATCTCTGAGCTGGAATAAGCACACAAAAGCACTCAATTCAATTGCATTTTTATACCTGTTTTAATTTTTCTTTGTAAACAAATATATTCATTTCTTTAGTAAATAATGAACAATTTACATGATTCTGGAGTGTTTATATGTTTCTGAAATGCAAATTTGCGTCGTTCAGGTAAACGCAGATAGCATAATGTAATGCTATACGAGATATATAATGTAATATAATGAGATACGAGATAGCATAATGTAATGTGTTCACTCAGTGAGGAGTACATAAGCACGAGTATACTGTGGGTATAACTATATTATAGGTATTTAAGGTAATCAAAAATTGACCTCTGTACATGTCAGTTTTTCAGATTTGTTTGCGTATTTAGCCTGATGATGTGAGCAACCATTCACGAAACGTGAAGTTATTCATGTTTTTAAACTTTACTTTAATAAATGTCAATGAAAAAACTAGATTGTGCCTCGTGCTGAATAGATACTTTGTTGGTAAAAAAATCATTATTCCTCTATGTCCAATACCCAGTCCTGTCGCAAATACCTCGCCGCAGAGCTGCCTATCCAATATTCTTTCACGGCAGGCAATCCTTTCTCACCCACGTCTCCTCCTCCCTATTTTCGAGCGGTAGCATTCTTCCGCAACCCTGCACTCCCCATTAGCGCGCCGTCACGACGACACCCCGGCGCCTCCACCTCTACGCCACCGCACAGACGCTTCCTACCCCTTCCCCCTGCCCCCCACAGTTCACGACATCCCCCTAGGAACCCTTCCGCCCAAAACACGGTCGCCCAGATGTATTATGTAAGTGGTGCGAATTCAGCATTCCGAGTTTGATGGAAAACTGTGCCAGTCTGGTGATTGGATGCAATTGTGAGGGAATCATAGCAATTTCATGACTGCGAAATCTCTCGTTCCATTCGTTATTTACTGGAGATCTTGGTAGAAAATAAACAATAGATTATATTTACGAGCGAATATATATTTATATAGCTAGGAAACTTCCCTAGACGACAGTTGTCGGCGCCAGTTCTCGTCATCCAACGGGGTAAGATCGCCACATCCCGAACAAAAACGTGTACTACACTTACGGGACTAATGACTTTATCAGTTAACGCGTCCGAAATCATCAGCAAACAATCAATTTATCATCCCGCTGGGAATGAATCATAGGTTCCAGCTTTCTTTCCAAATGGCCATTTTCCAAAGGCTTTAAAGGAAATTTTCTCTTCTCCTGATTTCCAATTCTTATGGCCACTACCAGCCATTCAAGTGTCGCCAAATAACTCTCTGCGAGTGCAATCTTCATCACAGGAAAAGCAATGCCGATCTACTTGAATCGTTAGTAAAGCTGCAGAAGCTGGCAGCTCTGCGGAGTCTGCCAGAAGTTAATGTGTCGGCCCACTGGGCGGAGGCGCCGTCACAGTATCGATGTCTGCCTCGTTAACCCCCTTCCCCCTGGAGCGGGCCCTCCGGCAGCGCGGCTCCCCTGGCAGCGCCCTCCCCCTCGTTCACTGCGCCCCGCAGGTGCACCGCCGCACTGCGACCCCTCGCCACTGCCACTGCCACAGCCGCCTCCCTCGCCCCCGCCATCGCCATCGCTACTTCTGCCCCAGTTCCCCGTCCCTAACCTACAGCTCCTACCCACCTACCGAGGGCGGTAGGTGGCCACGTCCCCGTCCCCACCCCTGCCATCGCCTTAGCAGTTTCTGTTAAGGCGCACTATCACCGCCCCCACCGGTCTCTCCCCCGCCATCGCTGCCTCCTCTGCCATCACCATCGCCACTGCCTCTGCCCCCGTTACAGCCGCCTCCCTCGCCCCTGCATTCGCCACCGCTGCATCTGCCGCACTGCCCTGTCCCCGACACAGACCCCACCCCTATCGCTCCTGCTCACATACCGCCAATTCCGCCCTCAGAAACGCCTCTGCCAAAGCCACGCCCGCGCCACGCCCCCATCCCCACCCCTGCCTTCGCTCTCGCAGCTTCTACCTTCACTGCCACCACCTCCACCGGTTTCTTCCTCGCCATCACTGCCCCCTCTACCATTACCACCGCTCCTGTCGCCGGCTAGCCGCAGCCAACACCATCGCCACCGCCACTTCTCACATGCCCCCGTCCTCCCCCCTCCCCATATCGCCGTCGGTGCGTCTAAACAAATAGCCGCCGCCTTCAACATAGTCCCCCTCCTCACCGTTCCTGCTTCCGCCACCTCCGCCCTTCCAACCTCACCACCACCCCTGCCGCCGCCGCCCCCGTCACAGCCAATGCCATCGACACCGCCCATTCTCCCACACTCTGTCCCGACGTGTGCCATCACCCTCGCTGTTTCTACCGCCACTGCCGCCTCCCTCGCCACTGTCCCAGTCCCCACACGTCCTGCTCCTTAGGCCTTCACCACCGCCGCCACAGCCTCTCCCACCATCCCGACGCTCTTGCCCCTGTTGCCCCCCCCTGCTACACCGCCACAGTCACAGTCTCTCGTTACCGCCACGGCCGTCGCCACTACCCGTACCTCCAAAGAAACCACCATCTTCCCCTCAGCCACCACCGTCTCCAGCGCCGCCGCCGCCCGCGTGTGTTGCCAAAGCTTCCCCGGGGCGCTTCACGGTCTCTTTTGGGGAAAAGGAGTTGCTCTGCTGTCATTCGGCAGAGGCGTATTCTAGAATTTTCCTTACATCTTCGATCGGTGTCAGGATAGAATATGGTCTAGAGAATGTAAGTCTCGTGGGTTATCGATTTCAAATCGGACTCTCAAGTAATGCTACTACTCGTCCGAAAACTATGAAAACCAACCTAACATTCATATAAATTTCTCTTATACCTACGATTTATAATTTAGTAGCTTTGCAGTTATCGTTCGTAAAATGTTTCCTTAAAACATCGCCTTTGATAGTTGGAATTTTCACTATTCATTTTCTAGTACATTCCATCAAACTTGGAGGATCGATGTGATTTGATGGACCCGTATCGTAAAACCTGGGGTTTCCCAATAGGGTGTCTTTTCTGTGGGGAAAAGTATTCACTCAAATTAAACCTGTTCCAGTTTAATCTTAACATGACCGGGATGAGAGTTCAGTGGCCATCCGATATTGTTTTATAAAAGTTTCGACTTTTTAGGGAGTTAAAAATCATTTTTATTGTTAATAGTGTGATATTTGATCACAATATGCTATTTTTTACGTGTTACAAATACCACTTCACGCTATAAACATTTCATGGGTTGTTTCCTTAGACTTCAGAACTCCGTAATTTCACACTGACCTGAAGTTAGTAAACTAAACTACAAGGAATTGATGAAGTATATTAAAAGGTAAATTGTCTGTCATGAAGTAATTTACAGCATTTAATTCAAATAAATAGTTTCATTCGTTGCTAACAGCTTTGTATTATTATAACATAGTTCGCGCAAGTTTTCTTTTCTGTATGTGTGAATTAGGTGTGTTGTCTTTGTACCACATCTATTTTTTTGTTTCCGTTATAAGCGTACTTAAACTGCCCAAGAGCATAAGCATTTGCTCATTTGTGTTTATCTTCTCTTTCTGACACCTTATGTAAATATGAATAAAACAATATAAAAAGCTAAGTATTTCTGTATGTTATAGATAAAAAACATTATAACCTGTTTCAGGTTTCAAAATTATTTTCCCTCAATTTTTGATACAATGTCGAGCTGACAAACGTCTGCTTCACAGATAAAGCGAAAGGTACACGCACTTCCATCCTCGTCCGTGTTCTTCCAGATTCGATTTGCCAAAGGCTGCACGCGAATCTTACACGAACAGGCCATCCGGCCAAGGTCGCACAATGCACATGCACGTTAGCTCATCGGAGCGTGCGATTGCTGCTTTTCGGTACCACACGCAGGCCCGAATTACAAACGCGTTCGTACCGGAACCCCCGAACAATTTGGGAAAAAGGACGTTCTCACAAAATAGGAAAACTAAGCCAGAAAAACAAAAAAAAGAAAGTAAAAAAGTAGTGAAAAGTTATAAAATACCGGATATTCTCTCTCTCGTTCTGGTAAGTGAGAAACGCAACATCCGTAAAACACCTTGCATCGGAAACGCGCTCGAGAAAGGCGACTCGATATTCTTGTCCCCAGCAATCCATGCTGCAAACACTTTTATGGTTAGTAACATTATTTTTATGTGCACTGCAGTTCGAGGTCTGCCTTCTCAGATATATAAGCGATAGAATCGTGTGGTTATATTGTGGTGTCTCCACACAAAGACCGTGCCAGGGCTTCCGCAAAGGCTTGAATCCGGCCATGACCACACTGGAGCCCGAACCTAAAGCTAGTGGTGCTACCACAGCACATACTTTCTTTTACTATTACCAACGGTTTTACAATATTGCATTTTCTGTCCTACCAACACTTGACACATCACTTGAACTTCTAATCGAACGAACCACGAGTAATTCCAAACTGTAATTACTTTTTCACCCAGAAACAGTTGCTACTTTTTACACATCTACAAAACAGACAAAAAATCGACTGAAACAGTATTCGCAGCGCATTATACGGGAAAATGGGGACATTTCACACAATATTGCCTTCATTTCTTCGACAGTTGCCAACAACTTTGAAAGTTATACCATATCATAAATTCAATAATCAGCGTCTGATATATTATCAATATATTAAACACAGCCAACATGTTCACCGAGTTATCTATCATCTTTTAAATATCTGGAACGCAAAGGGAATGTTTGTTCTAAACTAACACTAGGAAATAAAATACGCAAATACTTATTAAACAATTAATACTTGCGTTTTGCACAAAGACAAACAACCAGTATTTATTTCTACATTATGACATATATTCAAAAGTTGCCGAATCGATGAACACGGAGCCTGAAATGAAAATTAGGCGAAAATTACTAACATTTCAAAAATTTGTGCAAGAAATTATTCGAGAATAATATTGCGGAATGTTTTCCATTTACAAAAATCTGAAAATTCAATAGGTGGTGGACAGGTTCGAGAAAAAATGTTCACAATTTTCGAAATGCCAGAGATTTTAATGAAAATCGAACCTGTGCCGTATTATTAAGCAACCTTTACTCCAAGGACAAAAAAATTAGCGCCTTATTTGATCATTCGAAAGTATATCAACTCCACTCACATTTCAAAAGTTAACATGGCATTATTAAAATATCTTACTTTGAACAATATATTTCATTATGAAACAATTCTTTATTAAATAATATAGTTGGTGGAGGGGTCCGAAAAACATATACATACATTACTTGTACTAAAATATAGGTTTTAATGAAACGTCGACCTATTTCGGCCGTTTTATGAGCGTACCAGAGTACTATGAGTGTTTTGCAATACAGATTTATTCATTTCATTTTTTTCAAGTAATTTCGGCCACAATCAATTGTGACCGCTCAGCAAGAGCCGGCTGAAGCGACACAGTCCAGAGAACGGAAGACATCTCGGCGCGATGGTGTAATACGCCGGAGCGTATCGGACTGTTATACCCAAGTTGGCGAGTTCAAATCCGTGGGCTTTTAAGGGCGAAAAAAACCTTCGTACTTCTTCCTTCGGAGGGGAAATAAAGCCGGCTGCCCCATGTTAGTAGATTTACTTGCATGCAAAAGATCCTCAAGCCTAAATGACGCCTCCAAGCTAAATGCAAATCGCCTGTTTCGCCCAAGAATTACCTCCCTTCTCCGCTAGTTGGTGAAAGGAGCGTAGCGACATTTTCATGGTCAGACGGAAGAGCGGGCCTGATGGCCCGAGTCTCGCCGCGTAAAATAAGGCATTAATTCAATTCAATTCAATCTCGTTCGCACGGTGACAACCAGATTTCGCACCGCAACGGAATGACGGCTCGTGGAGCCGTCAAGGAGGAGACCGCAACCTTGTCGCGCTGGAGAGCGTCGGAGGGGTGGAACAGGGGAACGGGAAGAGTTGAACGGAGCTCGGACCTCGCAGCGCCTTCCCCGCTCTCATTTCCTTTCGCGCCGCTGCGTAGTACTCTTCGCAAGAAAAGTGTTCTTGTACGTGTGACAAGCTGGCTGACTTGGAATTCGGAACAAGACCTACTATAAAACATATTTTGGAAAGCTCATAAAGGTAAATATAAAATTATTCATAGAACAAAGGAAAAAGAAATACTCTTGTAACGTTCATGATGCTAATGAGCGTAGTTCGACTTAAAGAGCTTTGTTTAGTATATGAGAGTGCGAAAAAGCAGAAGACGTTTCTGGGGCGATTTTGAACATTTTTCGTCTACCTTCGCGCATGGACGGAGAACTTCAGCGGTGATTCGGAGGCTTCGTTGCAGTACGGAGAATCTACACCGAGAGATCCCGTTACTCCACGTTCTTCGAAGGCGACGCGAAGAAAACAGACGTCGGTTCCCATAAATAAGGTTGTTATTTTCAGTATTATTTTATTCAGCAGAGGAATTAGAACAGGATTGTTTTTGTGTAAGCCATAAAAATTTCATACATTTGTGTAAGATATTTAGCAATTCTAAGTGACGGGAAAAGCCGTTACAAAAACGCGGTCATTCATTGCGTGAGTAATCTCTCAGGTTTCCATTGCGACAGCGTGAAACCTTGAACCAAGAAGAAATAATTTGAATGAAGTAAAGGGTATAGATTTTGTTGATACAAGGAAAAGACGGAAAAAACTGAGTTCAGTGTATGAGTACCTTTAATATTTACGATATTAGTGTCGTAATACAAGGTGCGTGAGAAAAGTAATGAGACTGGTAACACTGCGGGCGATCTGGCAACGTTGTATCTAACCGCCTGTGCTAGACCGTTTTGTTTATCCCTTCCACATCCTCAGTCCGAGTTACAACTCCGTACAAATAACACATTATTTTTGACAGCGCCATCAGTGAAGGTGTGTTTTTGTTGTGTGTTAGAGAAATGGAGCATCGGAATTTAGAGCAACGTTCTGCAATAAAGTTTTGTGTTAAACTTGGTGAATCCGCGAGTGTGACTTTTCAAAAGTTGAAACAGGCCTATGGGGAACATTGCTTATCAAGGGCACAAGTTTTTCGCTGGCACAAATCATTTTTGGAAGGTCAAGAACACGTTGAAGATGACCCTCGCTCAGGGAGACCTTCAACTTCAAAAACTGACGAAAACGTTGAAAGTGTGAGGGCTCTTGTGACATCAGACCGCCGTTTAACAATAAGGATGATCAGTGAACAGTTAAATTTAAACACTTTCACCTTACATCAAATTTTGGCAGACGATTTGAACATGCGAAAGATTTGTGCCAAAATGGTGCCGAAAAACCTCACAACTGAACAGAAGGACAATCGAAAAAACGTGTGCGCTGATCTTCTTGAGAGGATTGCCAATGACCAAGAATTCTTCAATTGTGTGATCACAGGTGATGAATCGTGGATATTTGAGTACGATCCTGAAACGAAGCGGCAAAGCGAATAGTGGCACACTCCGTCATCTCCTCGGCCGAAGAAATGTCGAATGAGCAAATCGAAGATCAAGACCATGCTGATTTGTTTTTTTGACAGTAAGGGAATCGTACACAAAGAATTTGTTCCACCAGGACAAACTGTCAACCAAGTGTTTTATAAAAGTGTCCTTGAAAGGCTCAGGAAAAGAGTGATTCGTGTGAGACCACACATTGCAGACAAGTGGATGCTTCATCATGACAATGCCCCGTGTCACACGGCCATTTCCATCAGTGAATTTTTGACCTCAAAACTCATTACTGTTGTTCCTCAACCCCCATATTCACCTGGTTTGAGTCCTTGCGACTTTTTCCTTTTCCCTAAATTGAAACATGTCCTAAAAGGACGTCATTTTGGAACTCTGGAGAACATTCAAAAGACCGTGACCGACCAGTTAAAAGCCATTCCAGTTGAAGACTTCCAGCGCTGCTACAAAGACAACAACGACTCCACCGGTGTATAGCTGCCCAAGGGAACTACTTTGAAGGGGATCATATTGTTGTTTGAAAAAAAAATAAAAAATTTAGTTAGTATAAAATCAGTCTCATTACTTTTCTAACACACCTTCTACATCTTATTACAATACGAGATTGGAAAATTGCCAAACGAGTCCGTTAGGACGAGTTTGGTAACCAATTGAGTATTGTAATCAGATGTTACGACACAAATATCGTACAACGTTTTATCCACTTTGTAAATTTTTTTTAGATTTAAGATTAACATTTTCATTTAGTATTCACATATTTCCCCTTTAAGTGACGACACTGTTCTAAACAAGGAGAACAATTGAAACGCGCATGGTGTACACATTTCGACAACATGAGCGAATGCAGCTCAGACTCAGAAATAGAAATAGAAATAGAAAACAAGAAACAAATAGCTATAGTATTTCAAATACTAATATGAATTGTCAGGCTTCAACATCATCAGGAATTACAATTTCGAATTGCAAGAAATTTGTTGTTAATGTATATAATAAATAATTAAAACATGTTATTATTGTTATTATTTGAAAAATTGTTAACAAAGTTATTTTCATAAAAAATATTTGAATAATTATTGTTATTCTCAATAGTAGACCATGGAATAGTGTTCGTCTCAGAATAACCTTAGTCGTAGGCCATTACCGCACTAGTGTGGTAATGAAGTTCATTACCACACTAGAGCGATAAGGTACTTCATTACGAAACTGATTGTAATAGCATAATGTTTCACATTACCTCACCAAAGTGGATAAAAAGATTAATAATCCTATTGAATTTGATAGTAAGTTCAGCCCGAATGTTGTAATTGAGAGTGAATGCATATTGTGCATATTGTTTCCGTGTTGTTTCCTGGATAGGATTTGAAGGATTTTTGTGTTGTTTTTTTGTTTGTTTGGTAGTAGTTGTATGTTTACATGTCTTTTTGAATATATGTGTTATATATTTAAGAATATCGTGATCTTGTTCAATTTAAAAAATCTCGAGTCTGACTCACGTAACTCTGGGATCCAAATTGAGAAAAAACTTATATGTGAAGGTTACAAAGTAATTAATTGGGCAGACACATTGCGGTCTGTCCACCTCAGTAGATTTCTATATATAATCACCGGCACTCAGGTAGGGGAGTGTTGGTGGTTGATACACCACCCTATGTGCCAGCGGGGACGTTTGGTTTTAAAAACCGAAAAGAGGGTGGTGGTTGCATCTGGCAGCACTATGATTGGTTTGAATAACCGGTAGGTTGCATACTATACTTCTTCGTCCTCTGAAGCCAATCCCTAAACCAGTTCTACCAAGTTCCACCAGGGAGTAAGGGACCTCCTGGTCCCAAACCCTCTGAAGATCCTCATCACTGTAAACCGCATTTGTTTCAGCTTCGTATTTAAATGCGACAACAGTGCACATTCACAGGGAGCGAGGTCGGAACTGTAAGGAGGATGCATTAGAAGTTTCAGTTCTGTAGTCATCAAATATTCGGTACATACTTTGACGCGGAAACTGCAGTGTTGTCATGATGCAGGAAACAAGTGCCCATTCTTGTGTTTAGACACATGTTCTTCAATGATCGAATGACTTCAGGTAGTGTACCACTTAGCTGTGAGTCCACGTAACTGTGACGTCTGTGTGTCCAAAACAACACGCTCCACATTTCCACTAGATTTAAGAAGTACAGCTATAATTTTCTTCTTTACTTGATCGAGATCTTCAAAGGCCAAAACTTTGTTTTGTGTCTTAATCGGCAACTCATAATATCACATCCAAGTCTCATCACCTGGCAGTTTATTGACATACGAAGATTTTCCTGAATTTTTTGTAACATCTCGCCGAACCAAGTCACGTGTCGTGTCATCTGTTCTTCCGTCAGTCTACGCGGCACCCACAGACACCAAAGTTTCTTTACATGCAATGATAATGTAGAATCAAACGAATAGCTGGCGAATATAGGCCTAAGGTCATCTCTATCTTCTTGTAGGTCATTTCATCAAGTATTTTCTTCACAGCAGCTCTGTTTTCTGTCGTGACTGATCCTCGGGGCCTTCTCGTCGCCGCTGCGTCCTGCAGAGAAAAATTTCGGCTTTAAAATGGTCCGCATCACCTTAATATAGCCGTACGATGTGGACAAGAATCACCAAGTGCGAGAGTCATTTATTTGAAGCACTGGACTACGTTTATATCGCGCGCGAAGTTGAACCGCAAAACTGCCAGAATCTCTCTTTGTGACCATGATTCCCTACCAAGCATGTCAGATTACCCCTATTAATTAACGAACAACCGACCCACAGACTTATCATAGCAACTACATTGCAAGTATGAATATATCTCATAACTCAGCAACAATCGGTCTCTAAGAACTAATTATTACGTCTTGTTGCAAACCTTTTCTATTGAACTTTGCTCTGTATAAGAGAATAATCTTGAAGAAAAATATTTGGTACCTTTCTTGAGAAAAAATTGAAAATGTAAACGTGTCTTCATGAAAATAAATAAATTATCGGTTTCAAATTCAAGCGGCTGATGATATATACTGCACTACTGCTACTGTTTGGAAAATGTAGAGTGGAAGCTAAATTGAGACAGATGCATCAGTACAGATGATGCACCCAGATGCATCCCAATGTCAAACAAGAGGTAATGACGCATCTGTCCCAAGAGGCCTGATAACAGTTTTTTAAATTTATTTATGTACAAAATGTGCTTAGGGGATATATATGACGTATGTGGTAGAAGTATATGTTGCGCACGTTTTCGTGAGCTCCACAATCCCATCCCTATTATATTACATAGTTGAATTGTGAGTAACAACGCAAACAGGCGTGGATAGCAACATTTAAAGAAGCTCAAGAAAACGTATATGGCTATCGATTTTCCGACATGAGCAATAACAATCTAGTTTTGGTTCTCAGCATGAAGATTCAGAAGTTTAAGCATTGCCACAAGTGCATCATTAACCGATACTTCAAAATATCACCTATATGTTATATTCCACTGATGTCTACGAAGAGATCAATACTGTAATACTCAGAGATTGCAATCTAAGTGTTGGAATTACTATTTCCGTGCATGGTCCAGGTGTAAATGGGTAATAATACTGGGGAGCAGATGGAAAATAGGAGAGTTCGTGGCGATTAGGTATTAATCCGATTGAAATTGTCCCGAGAGCAACGTTTGTACGTGTCTTGTCTCCGCGAGATAGACCAAGCCTAGACCAACAGAGGTCAGGTGAAAGTTCCTGCACACTTGCGGAGAAAATAACGATGTATTACATCACTTGACAAGCAATATTTTTAAGTTTTACAATACTTATTATTATTGATTTTTACAATAAGCTTTAGACGTTTGAAGAGGGGTTAAGTTACACTAAGTTATAGTCTTTTTGGAAAAAAAAATACAGAATCATCTGAAACTTTCCTCTCAGAATAGCTAATAAACTAAACAAAATACATCAAAATCTCACATCTAGAAGCAGGTATTGTTTAATACATATTATAATAATGAACAACGTAAAATAATTACAATCATGAATAACGTCAACAAAATTAATTTTTGTATGATTTATTTTCTTAAATTAAACCTCAAGATTCAGACATTTAAAAAGCAAAAGAATAAAAAGTGAGAGTGACAGCATCCAACCCAGATGGAGAATTGATGCGGCAACGTGTTCTCCATGTTCTCCCAAGACGCGGCGCGAACTGCGTCGCAGGAGCTTCGCAGGCGCCGAGCACTTGGCCCGGCTCCTGACGGCGCCTTTACGGCCGTCATCCCGCCCTCGTCCACCCCCACCCCCACCCACCACGCCGTCGCCCCCCGTCGGGTTATACGACCGCCCCCCACCTTCACAGCGCCCCTTCGTTTTATCTCGTTCCTCACGCTCGTTTACGACTGTCGGGGGTTCCCCGGGATGCGTCCCGCCATCGCTCAGCGTTAGCCTGCTGCGGGGCGTCCTCCGTTGCGGCGGCGCGTTGCTTTCCCCCGCCATAAGACGAACTTTATCGCTTGTCCCTTGCTGCTTGCAGCAACCCCAGCGGTGCGGGTTAGAGGGAGGAAAGGATGATGGAGAAAAAAAATCTTGAAAATCGAAGTAAGCGAATCGGAAATCATGAGTAAAACCGTCATCAAGCGACTTCTTCTCAAACGAAAAAGGGATAATTTTTGCCGTGCTTAAAATAAATTCGTTAGACAAGTGTTTGTGTATGTTGCTGAAGAAAATAACTCGATTTTAGTTTCCTCCTGGGCTACCCGCTGCTGGATTATTTTCTCGTTAATCGAAGAGAAAGCATTTAATTTCATATTGAGGAGGCTGCCAGGCAATAACTAGACTAATAACGCGAATAATACGACGGGAAAAAGAAGTTGCCAAACGGAAAAAGTGACAAAAATGTATCCAAAGTATCCAAAATGTAATTAATTCTTAATTCCTAAAAATTCTTAATTTTGAAGCTCTTTCTCAATTCCAATGGAATTTTGTTGAAAAATTCTGTATCTCCTACGCTCCCTTTCACATTTACTCGTTTCATTGATTCACTCTCATTATATAAGTTTTGTAGTTTGTTGTAATAGTATTCCAACAACCCACAAATAATTGTGTTACTCGTCTAAACATTCCGTACTCAATTTCGCTTATATTATTTCAGTTTTTGCTATTACCTATTAGCTTCACTTGCGATATCCAGAACGATTTTATTCTTTAACGCTCGACAATTCTCCTTCTTGCGGTCTGTCGTTGATGTATACCTCTCAGCGAAGAGTAGTTAAAACCTGTCTCATCACCACATCTGCTTTATATCGTACGTTCCTCGCTTTTTCCAAATGTCAATTTCTCATTGTTCACTTCCAAGCAAAGCACCTCTCTACATCTCTTTCTCATTCCTAAACTTTTACTCCTTTGCTAGTTCCCATTCTACTGCTTCTCACTGTTCCATTTTCAATACTAGCTCCATTTAGTATATTTGTCGAGACATTTTTTCATTATTTATTTATTTATTTCAATCCACTTTCTTCTATTTACTCATTTTGTTTGACGTCATCACTTCCACTAATTATACTGGTCAACAGCATTTTCGTAACAAAGAATGTGAATGGTGGGATCAGCTAAGTCTTCGACACTGAATTCGAATATGAAATTAGTTTTTTCCTATCGGGCTCAGCTTTCTTGTTACACGCCACTATTTACGAAAATGCTTGAAAACGCTACATATTGATTATTTTGCTGTGCATTTATTTAATAATTATGCAGATGTAATTGTTCAGGAACAATCAAAATGCCCACAAGGAATTCTTAAACATGACACTGAATTCAGAAAGTTCACCTTTAGGAAATGAAAAAGGGTTGGCAAATTTGCTGATAGGTCATGCTTGAGCAGTGAGAATCGCCTTGTGTTTTGTGGCAGATGCCACGACCTGAAGAATTGCCTCGTAACTGTGTAAATATCCCAAATACGTTATGTTATGTCTGCGGGGAATTATCTATGAAATCGCAAAACACGAACCTTAATCCTCTGAGAAGAAAATATTAACTTTTTTTCGGGTGTAAGATTCGCGACCAGTACAAGAAATTGGCTTTACATATACGTTGTGTCGTGTGTTACACTCCTGGCAGGATCGTTAAATATTCACGACACACGCCCTTTGTAGTGCCCATGATTTGGAGGGAACCAACGGATCACGCAAAAGACTGTTATTTTTGTCTGATAAATAGCTGGAATCACCTGCAAAACGGAAAAAATTGCAATATCCTAATTTACCTTCTGCTATAAGGCACAGTGTATCACCTCAAAAACGAACAAAAAAAAACTTTGCAATATCCTAATTTACCTTTTGATATAAAGCTTTTATGTCACAGTGAAGAATTGTCGGTACCACTACCTCCTGATAAAGTGACAGTGAATGAAGATGAATGCTAGTGAGGGACATTTAGAAGAGAGAGAGAAGGAGATATCCGTGGTGACCCAACCTTACCATCCTCCAGTGAAACATTCCAAGCTTCCTCTTTCCTTTTTATATCACTTTTGTTGTATTTCTTACGCTACACATGTGGATCTGTTGTAATTAGAGCGTCTCATTTGGCAGATACATACAAGTATACAACATAGGAAGACACACGCAATTACAAAAACCATCATCACATGAAAACTGAGACCAATACAGAAATTATAAAATTAGATCTGAGTTGAGAGACAAATTATCTTTCAGAAACAGTGTGTTTTGTTCGTTGTTACAGAAAAAAGTTTGTTTGTAGATCAGTGTTGTTGTTTTTTGTAGACCGTGTAAATACCCTACCATTCTCCTTTTCCTGCGCATGCCAGTCCACCCTTCCACTCTTCCTCTTATATTTTTTTCTAACTTTATTTTCCTGGTTAGCGATCCTTGCAGCTGTACCACCCTCCCCGCCATATCGTCTCAAATAAATCGTTCAACTTTATACATTAGCTTCTCCACTAACCACATTTCTTGCTGTGACATGTTTGTACTTCCTGCTTTGACATGTTTTAACCTTTCCTTAATCTTCCATCTGTTTCACCCACCTGAACCTTCCTGCCGCTTCCTCCACTTCCAGACATTCTGGGAGACCAGTCGGAAGCATAGAGCCTGTCCAGGATATGATGGTTCCCCGCTGGGGGAGATGCCTAGAGTAGGAAAACCCACAAGGGGACGGCTTCAGAACTCGCGCTCCAGCGTGGGAAGAACATCGCCACCTCCCGAGTCATAACTTGTAATACATTTACGAGACTAACCCGAATGCGTTATAAAAGTAGTAGTAGTTGACGCGTCCGAAAGCAAGAAATACTTTCTTGCCTCACATCTCCCCAATCGCTTGACACTCCTCGACAATCCCAGACTCCCATCAGTTCCGCTTCTGTCCCTTGCGCGGTGTGCTCTAGGCCTCCATCAGAAGCCCTTCCGGGATATATCATGTACTACCTTTACAGGACTTATAACCTACGCAGTAAGTGACGCTCTCGGAAGCAACAAATACTCACGCACTCCCATTCGCTTGGCACCCCTCCACCAGCCCAGCCCCCACCGGGGCCGCAGCTGTTCCGTGCGCGGAGTGCCCCAGGGACGCGCCCTGCGCCCGGCGGTCGTTCCGCGCCGCCAGCGGCTACGCGTCTCGCGTTTATGGGCGCTGCTCCCCGCGCTGTCGTTGGCGTCTCCAGCGCCTGCCCCGGCCCGCCCCGCCCTGCCCCGCCCCGCCCCGTGCCGCCCTGCCTCGCCTCCCCGCCTCCCCGCCTCTCACCAGCCCTCCAGCGACGCTCGTCGTAGAGTTTCTGTGGTTTTATTCGCCTCCGAGGGATGTGCTACCTCAGCCCCATTTTATACCTACCACACCCACGGAGAAGTTTAGAATAACACACCATGTGGGGTGTGGTTACCCACACCTCTTGAAATGAGGTCAGGTGGTAAAATTTACTCATTCCTAGAAATGTGAATGTGAAGGAGTGTTCAAGCTGAATGTCTGATTAGTTATTCAGTTTTTTTAAAATATAAAACTATGCACATTGCCAATAATGCATTATAATAATATATAATTATATAATTTAAGAAAATAAGCATTTATAAAAACATAGTTTCTCCATTGGATGTGTTCTTGTGAAAAATGCATTAAAACAAAAAAAGCTTCTACTTTAAATTCCCTGACTACATCCGAGTTTTTTCACTGAATTTGGTATTGCACTAGGCAGACGATAAATCGCGAAGGCTCTGCACACCCCGTTTAAAATTTTGGGGTCCAAGCTAGCGGAAGAAGACGAGGAGGTGCGGATCTGTCACTAGTTCCCTGGGGAGAATTTACTGCTTTCAGTTAGAATTTAGTTAAGAAATGTTGTCAAGTATTAGTGAAATATCCCCATGCATGACATATTTTTTTCGAGATGAAAATACGTCAAATGTTGAAAGAGTTATTCTTAGATTGACGATAAAATGTTCTTGTTAAACTTACATAAACCGAAGATATAGGCTAACTTTAAACTCAATTTCTAGGAGGAAAAATTAAAACGTATGTCACCATGTATTATTTGTAAAACAGCATTATTGAAGCACAAATGTAATGTCAGATACATTTAGTGAATGTATTGAAATGTACTTTATTGAAAAACATTAGTATATTAGAAAACCTTAAAAATAATTAATGTAAAACTCATGTCAACACTGTCCCGCCGTCGAGCCGTGTGACTTGCCCGTCTATCAATAAAGCTATGGGGTAAACTGTAAGCAGTATTTTCACCAAAATTCATATTTTCCTATCAATCTGGCTGATGTCACGACCCCTCGAATTCGTATCGGATATTTTGATTTTTGGGTGTATTTTTCATTAAAAAATTTCTCAAAAAGGGCTCCAAGTTTTTCTTTCTTTTTTGGCCAGAGTCAATAATAAGGGCTTAATAAATAGTACAGATTCGATTATCGTTGAACTTTGAATTTTCGTAAATTGCAAAATATTTTTTGGAGACTTCCTTTAACTACAGAATTGAAAATAGAAGTTTTCTTTCATGGAATATGTTCTTCAAACTTAGATTTTTAAATACTATTTATTGAAAATATTAAACAGTTTATAGAAAAAGATATTCTCATAGCGGCTGCATGTTTATCATGAATAGAACAATGTACGTTTATAACAATATAGCAGATCACGTTTTCGGTGAACTGCATTTTTGACAATAGAAGAACTACAATATTGATGAAAGACATTTATTCCTTAATGATATCTGTTCTAAGAAATTAGGCATTTAAATCAAGTCATGTACAAGTTTTTGAAAATCCTAGCAGTTTCTGCGTCATGTTTGCTCAAAGTAGAGGCGGTTCTTTAATTTTTTCTCAAAAATGCCTCATTTTTTCTTTATTTTTTAAGAATACTGAACTCTCTGAATTTTCGAAAATTTCAAAATGTACTTGTATAATTTGTGACGAAATATGTGCATTTGTAGTACCAGTACTTAAACTTTGTGCATGAGATGGCTACTACTGAAGCACAAGCCACTACTGGTATCTCTACTGTACTTAATTGCACAAAAAAAGTCTTAAATTCAACGTTGAAAGGATAAATTGACATGAAAAGTAGTTTGCATTCAATATGGGAAAATTATAGTTCAGAAATGTATGTGTAGCGTATGTAGTTCCCTACTCTCCTCCCCTCCCCGCTCCTCTGGGCGGCAGATGGCCGCTAGCAGTCGTGTCAAAATAAATAATTCCAAACAAGAAAACATTACCAACGATTTAATCGCTGGGGATTCTCCTATATGCATGGTGGCTGAATAAACACATCGGAAATGGTGTGAGAGTGTCTGGATTTACTTCGAGATGCTTACAGTTAATTCTGTCGTGTACACATTTCTTCCGGTTGCGAAGACACATCGAACTCAAAACAGAAATTTCGTCATCAGCATTTTGCAAGAGGCGAATGAAACGAAACGAAATTTTAAAAAACTCAGAAGGAAATAAAATGACAAAATGCATTTTTCACTACGTATTTAAACGGTACTGTTTCCATTGAATCTGGGAAAAATTGAAATATCACAGCCCGTAAATTTAACCAATAAATTATTTCCTATGAAAAATTTTCTGATATATCTGTGGGTTTTCAATGTTAAAATAAAATAACGCTTAGCGTGATATTTAAATTGTCCAGCGAATGAACAAATGTTCCTGTAAATAAGAGAAGGTATTAAGACTATGTCGCAAATAACACCCACAGCCCGAATTCAAAAATGAAAAAGACATCAATTTTAAATAACCATATTACATCGTTAAAGTATTATTGTTCAAAACGCATATTTGAACTGTGCCTGCGTTATGAACGCTAATTTCCTAGTTATTTCGAATTGATACGGCAACAATACAAGCAGAGAGACACGTAATTTTAAATTAATTTAAAATGTATCAACATCCTTTCAAAATTACTACAGGTGGGATGAGAAAAATGAATTATTGTTAATCGATGTAAATTTATGTATTTTGATTAATACATTTTTTGCCGAAGCGATTAACTGGAAAAGTCTTTACGAAAACAGGCTGAAGATAACTCAAACAATATTGAATAAGTATCAGTTACATTTTTTCCTCAAGTAAACGCTAAATAAACATGTATATATCGTAGAATCGTCTGATCCATAATTGTCAGCCCCGAACGACTAGCACACCTTCATAGTCTCCTCCTCTAAGAGAACTGGAACATTGCAGAAGTAAGGTTGATCGTATCAGACTCCTTTTTTTTATAAGACATAAAAACAAAGTGAACCAAATTTATACTGTCATTTCTTTATGGTTATTAAAGCTATTGTCTTTGATTGCAAATTATTTGACAGAGATTGTCTTGAATTACGAGTGTGTTGTGAAGAAATTCAAATTCGAATGCCTAGTTCTGGCTTACCTACTCTCTCGATGCTCTAGATTGCATTTAAACTTCCAAAATATTCTGCTATAAATGAAACATCATGTCATTACAAATAGAGAGAAACTGAAGAGTATGTTTAATATATTATTTTTCGAAAAACATAAGCATAATTAAACGTAATAAGCGTTGCTGCTTTTCTTATATTTGATGGTCATAATTAGGGTTATAATAAACCTTTTTACCTCTAAAATTTGCGAACAAATGTCACAAAAATGTTCAAAAGAGCATGTAAATGTTTAAAACTTTCAGTGTCCGATTACGAAAACATGTATTTTGAAATGATATTCATATATTTTTGACACCTTGAGAAAAAGGCTACGTGCAAGCTAAAAATTGTATTATAATGATTATGTCATGTTCATTTTGACATTATAACACTGACTATATGTTCCAGAATTAGAACATACAGTTCTACTTCTGAACATTGTAATTTTGCATTACGTTCATGAAACATAATAAAAATGTCATTGAAATGTTCCGTTTGCAGAATGAGCCTTCTCAGACACATATTCCTCTTCCCGCTTTATCATTTAACTATTCTATATTTACCTGACAAATTGGGCCAAATTTGACAAATTGTACTTCCATGCCGTAGTCATCAGTTATCAAAAGGTTTTTTATACAATTGTTATAATCAAGAAATTTTATGATTCGCATTTCATTTACTTTACAATAAATTTTTCATTATAAGCACAAATTGAAAAATACGAAAATAAATACATTTTAATATCTAAAATCTCTAAAACGTGGGTTATATACAAAACGTTTCTTTTTTAAGATTCAATATTTTGCCATAACATGGAGTTTTTAAATTTTTGACATATATGGTTATTATCAAAAAACATGCATTTGCATGAATTTCCCCACTTCAATTATCATGATTTATTGCGATTTCTATATTCTATTTTAGTTTGTACCGCATCACAACCAATTTTAACACTTTCAACCAGAAAACTTATTCAATGATCGGTTTGTTTTTTACAGGCTTTGTTATACAAAAATGTTCGTGTTGCGGCTTGTATATCAGTGAAGAGTAGGTCGCACGTGTTTCGCTATAGTAAATATTTGTTTACCCCGAGATATGACTCATGAATGTTTTCAGACGTTTGTGTGACCGCTTAAGAGAAACTTAAAGGTCGGCAACCCGGAGAACACCAGTTAAGGAATTATCAGGGAAATCTCGCCTTACATAGCTAGAATATGCAATTTAATAAATTGAATTTTACGCATAAATGAACCACGTGCAAAAGAGAAAACACAAATACATAGTGGCAATAGATATGGTGGAATACATTCCCCCTGGTAGTACAATAGGTTGGTCACAAAGTACAACACTCTTCTGTTGAGCTGCGTAGCCCTCCTAGACACTACAGAAACTGGGCGTTAATGAAGCAACACGTGGCCTGTCATAGGAAGAGTGCGCATGGAATTCAAGACACCTGGGAGTGCGCGGCAACACTGCGAATGAGTTTCTGTGTCCGTACTTCGCATAGTTAGAGTTCGTGGCAGGAAGGGGGTGCTGTCGCCACAACAGAATTCAGATAAAAACTAGAGCGATTCACGAACACCCACAGAAACCGAATCAAGACAAAGTACGTTGTTTCTGTAGAAATCTTTGTAGAACTTAGATAATGTGCGTCAACACCCACAATAATAAAACTCAAAATAAGACTCAACGCGACACGAGTAGGCACCAAGGAGTTCAGATCAGGACTAAAGGATGCCCATAGGAATACTACCCATCACAGCCTACTGAGAGCTATAATGCTATCACAAAAATTCGCCGTGAAAACCGGACATCTCCCTCACATTAAACCCTCACATTGCAGTTCAACATCACACAAGTGTTCATTAGATCAAACATTCATTGCACCTTGCGAATTATGAGGTTTCGGGAGGATAAACGATACATTTTACCCGAAATCATAGCACCTACCATCATGGCAGCGAACACGGAAATGAAAGCAATTAGCTCGATCACAAAATTCCGTCTTAAAAACTAAACATTTACATTACAGTTGAATTTCACACGAGTGTGTGTTAATATTAAAACGCGCAACACACATTGAGAGTTATGAGTATCTTTTGTGAGGATAAACGACATATCTTTCTCGAAAACCTAGCAGAGCTGTGTCTACACATGGCAACGACGACGAAGTGAGCGAGCAAGTAGCTTCCTGCTTGGAAGTGAGAGGAAGACAATCTGGGTTGTGTGTATTTTACTAATAAAGGAACTAAGTTGTGTTATACAGTGATTTTGAACTGTTGTTTCTGCTCATCTGAGGATAATAAATAATTCTGAAATAATAAATAAAGTTCTTCAGAGATAAATAAAAGATAAATAAGATTCGGATAAATAAATAAAGTTCTTCAGGCGAGAAGCTGCAGCTAATCAGAAGCATTGTTAGTCAAGCAGAGCTTGATGGGGATCGGTGGGCGAATGTGGGCGGGCGAACTTTTATTACATTTTTTTATTTATTTATACATTTACATTTTATTAACAGATGTCGTGCAAGCTAGTTCGACCAGATGGCAGCACCGCTTTAAACAAGTTTATGCATTTCTACTTCGTTGTGCAACACAGCGTGATACAAGTTAAGATTTAATCTGTACGGTTACTAACTAGGCTGTCAGGTGTGTCAGACATTGTAAATACATAGTTTCGAGGACATATGAAGAGTTGAATTAAATTTGATTTATTAATCTATGCGAATGACATGAAGCTTTTTTTATCTGTAATAATGTGCATGATTGTTTCAACCTTCAAGTTCAACACTGATGGTTTTTCAGTATGGTGTACGCACAACAAACGTCTTTGAAACCCTGATAAATGTCAGATGTCATATATCAAATCAACGTCTATTTATTTCAACTATAAAATTCGTTAAAATTATACGGTCTAGAAGGAATTAATTCAAAGAAAGATGTAGGTGTCATGTTTGATGGTCAGTTAATCTTTAAATTCCTTATCTAGAATGTAATTAATTATGCTTGTAAAACACTTGGATTTCCTTTGAGATCTAGCAGGAAAATGATGTCCAAGCTTGAGAACGCTTTATATATTTGGTGCTCTGAAAAGATTGGATTAATAAAATAATTGAAACGACGATTTTTAAAATACTAGAAATTCAAGACTCTTGGTGTTTATTAGTTTCGACGAACCGGTATTGAGTATCTCTACACTAAATTTGATTTGCTTAGTCTGGGCAAAAAGAGAATATATTTTTTAGTAATACGTTATTGCTTGTAAAGTAATGCGATATCGAATATGCTTTAACATATTACTTAAAATTCACATTAGTTCACAGCCGACGAAAATATTATGTCGTTGAGTGAAAAAAGTACAAAAAACAAGGAGATAAGAAATTCATGAACGGTGTTTCAAGAAGATTATTTTTTGTTGATATCTTAAAAACCTGACGTGACAGAGCAAAACGGATTTCAGATTTGAAATCAACATAAACACATCAGAAAACGTAACCACTATGCCAGATATCCATAGCTTGTTTATCAGTGTAATGGGTTCATATTGGGAAATCGAGTCCTTCGTTGGCTCTCCCCACATTCGCGAGTGCCGTCGTGGCCTGTGGTGCTCCGCTGGCCCAGTGAGATTTGTGCGTAAGGCGTAAGCGGCTGTGGTTGGCCCCAACGAAGCCCCTCGCGCGCCGGGCAGTGTATGCAAGGGCTTCTTGCGAGCCGGTCGCCCCTCCCCCACCACTCCCCTCTCCCTCCCCTCCCTTCCCCCTCCATCCCCTCCACTTTCCTACACGGCGCGAGGAGCTTTGCCCTTTGGACACCATGAACATTGTCCAAAGTAGAAGTCCGGTAGCGCATTTCATTCTGCCGAATCTGCACTTGTATACCGCATTTGAGAATGTTCGGATAGTTAACATTTTAAAAAAGTTTTTACTTTCGATCTCATAAAATCGGAACCAAAACAAAACAAAACAGAAAAGTAGTAAATGAGCCATCGGCTTCAGCATGAAATTTCCTTACTACTTTATTTTAAGAAGACTAAAAAATCTAACTTCTTCGTAGAACTTGATTTTGATTACATTACATTGATAGATCGTGTAAGAGATGTATGTTAAGTTGTTCAAATAAAATATTGAACAATGATTCGTGTTGATAGTGATATATTACTTTCCACCCTTACTAAGTAGTGTGCCAAACTGCCCCTAGGTCTGTTCCGAACAATTCCAATTAGGGTTGATTAGCATATTTTGAAGTTTTGAAATTTTGAAGAAGTTTGATAGAATCTTTAGAAATAAAAACATTCCTGAAAGGAAGCCCCAGACAAATAACTTCCATAGAAAAAATTAAAATTTCCATAATTACATATGGGTTTAGCAAAGAAACTATCTAACTGGAGCCAAAACTGCCTGGGTCTCCCGTACTTAGTCAATTAAACAAGATTAAATGTATAATATTTTCCCTTCCCTACTCAATACTGTTCCGTGTATTGACTAAGGCATGTTATTAAATTTCTTTTATTTTCCCTGATTACATCCAAAAATCTTAATATTGGACCGTAAATCTAGCATATCACAGGTTTGTAAAGTTGCTGAACAGCATTATTACCCGCAATAATTTAGTGTAATGCGTAAGGGACATTATGGGTAACAATATAATTGTGGGTATTAGTCGAATCATTGTGACGAACATATATATACTATCATTTGGTGAAGATAAGCATCTTTGCATACGTCATATGCGTCTATACTTCTCATCCTCCTCCACATTTCTCCTACCACTTCTTTATGCATATCTTGTCAGTTTGATTACATTCCTAGGTTTTGTCTCCTTCATTTCCGTCATGTGTTCTACGTATCACCTTCAAATGTTTTATTCACTTTGATTTATTAAAGTCAAACATTACAAAATTGAGATCATTTTCCTATCAAGAATTTTTAAGACACAAGTCCCACGGATAATCATGGCCCACTACTAACTACTGTCAACATCAGTACGCCACCTTTCGCAGGATAAGGAGTCAAATTTAAAGGAAAATTAAAGGTCATTGAAATGTTTACAAAGTGGATGAAACGTTGTACATCTTAATACATATTTCGTAAATAACTATTTCTTCATCGCATACCACTTACGTAGTAAAGATAAATTGTTGTAAGGCTGCTAGAAAAGTGTCGATTTTTCTAAGAAATTTCGTAATTTTGAATGAAATCAAGACAATTAAGAATACGATAATAATCTTGAAAACTGCTTGGATTTTTATTTATTTTTTTGTTCAAATTAAGTAAAGTTTTCTTTAAAGAAATAGCAAGTTCAGTTTTCATTAAATCCTCTGAAATTCTGAAAATAGCGAAAGTTAAATTTTTTTTTAACTCTTTCCACACCTTTAGTTCGGAAGCTAAAGATTTCGGGTGAAATACTTTCTTTTCCTAAATTTTAGATATTAGGAAAATATTGTCATCGAAAATGGAGACTATTATACCATTTCTAATACTTGTCACATTTTAGAAATAATACAAATAATTGAATTATGATATATTTTTTATTTTCTGGTAGAAGAAAACATAATAGTTATGTCAATGAAATAATTATAAACGTTGTCATTGCCAACAATAGTATTTATTACAAGAGCAGCTTTTGATGGCTTAGCCATCATCATCAGTTGTCTGCTGAATGGAAGCCACAAAAACGACTCCATTCAGCAGACAACTGATGATGATGGCTAAGCCATCGAAAGCTGCTCTTGTAATAAATACTATTATTGGCAATGACAACGTTTATAATTATTTCATTAGAAATGCCAACGATAACGCACCACAACACCTATAGTTATGTCAATTACAGAAAATGTATTTAAATTTAATGAACTTAATGAATTAAACTTAATGAAATATATTTATTGTGTAACCTCAAATTTGGAATAATTTGATTATTTTTGATTCCCGTTTTAATTCAGTCTGAAAAGCTTCTGTATATTTTTGGTATATTGATCTCAAAATAATCTATATAACATATTTTCTCTTCAGTCGTGTACCTCGTTGGGTGAGCTTAGCGGATTTCAATCGCCAGACCGCGGGTCCTCTAGCTCTAAAATATCTAATTGCACCAAACTCGTGAGCGATGTTTTCAATCCACTTCGATAAGTCTCAAATTCCAATTATTTTTTTCTTGAATTGTTTTACATTCTGAGTTAGAGAGGAACGTGAAAAATAAGTCAATTTGAAAACAACAGATACGACGTACGTTGCGCAGAAACCTCTGCGATAAAATTTCAACGCCAGGCCAATGCATGCCGTGCATACCTCCAATTGAAATCTTTGAGTTTTCCCATTCCTGATTGAGCCAATTTCAGTAATTTCAGTAATAATCATTGAATTTGCGATTGCATCACTCACACACAGTAATTTTAATGTTTCTTTGTCCAGTACGAGCATCCCAACTCAAGCTCCCTCATTGCGGCCGCGAGAGATGTCTATGGATGTCCTTTCCCAGCCCCGACGATAACGAATGTCTTACCATCAGAACGGTGAGTTGATAGTGCTGTTTGGATCAGATACCTTTGAAAAACAGATGATTAGTTGACTCTTGTTCTCTGAACATTTGTTGAATACGCTGTTATTTTGTATGTTAAAGATATATTAATTACTCCCTTTCTATGTATCTAATGTACAATAGTTTTCTGTGTTCACTCGAAAGACCGTGTGTGAAACTTATCAGTCTTTTTAGGCTGATAAGCACTGGTATTTGGAAACAAATCTTGTTTTACGCCAAGGATGTTTAGTAGGAGAGAACACGCTCGGAAAAGATGCCCTCGATATTCTCGTATCCGGAGGCCTTGCTGCAAGCAGTTATATTGATAGAAACTCTCCTTCTGGAGAGCACTATCATACGGGGTCTGTCTTTCTAGATACCAACTATCGGATCCATGTTATATTGTGTTTGCTGAACTCTCCAACATGAATGCGCTGGCGCGAGTCACATTGAACTTTAGGTTCAGGAGCAAAACTTGGCAGTTCTGCTTTACAAATTCATCGAATTTCTCGGACCATCTGACGTTGCCCTTTCGTTTTCTCCCTGACCAAGAGGAAGATAATACCGCCGCAAACCCGCCCTCTGAACTTTGCAATGGCAGTCCTCTCTCCACGCCCCGCTTCACTTCTTGCTTCAGCCAGATTGATACATTTCAGCAAATTTTGATCTAAAGCTAATTTGATCGCTCAATGACCCATTACTGAGAAATTCACTGCCATCTCTTCCTTCTCTCTCAGTGCGCCCGACGCGCTAAAAATGGATTGACGTTGTAGAATTGGTAGCAGCAAAGCGATAGTTGGCGCTTTGATCGTAGATTCCGACGGTACTAATAGAGCTTAAACAAGTTTTCCAGATGGGAAGATTTTGAAGTTGTACTCTTTGTCATATTACACCCAATAGCCAAAATTAGACATCAGTCACAAAATTAGACAAAGCGGGTCCCAGAGACGACGGATTTCGAACGACAATTAAAAAAGGCTTTAGAAAAGGTCCCCAAAATAACCGCTATACTTTTATAACAAAAGATAAAAAAATTTCGAAGATGTAGCAAATGGTATTTGCTGTTAGCAGGAAAAAAGATACCATTTCGTTTCCTGAAGCCAAGGGTTACTGGACTCATTTGTGCTGATTGGAAGTAGAGTGAAACGTGTTGAAAATCAGCATGGACATGGTGCTCTGAACTACAGTTTGGTGTTTTACTCGTAAATTTGAAAACGTAAATATTGATATTCACGTAATTTTAAATCAAGATGCAACAGACTAATCTTTCTATTGATGAAGACAATGTTGAATGTGATTGGGTGGGTGCATTTACCTAACATGATGTAAAAAACACATGGATGATTGTAGCTGCCCTCGCAAAACAAGATGTCGTTTTAAAAGTCACGTATCTGACGACGAATCTGAGAAAATGGGCCTAAGAAGGCTTCTGAAATTATATTTATGACAAGAAATGTCCATCATAATGTAAACATTTTTAAAATATTACATAGAAAGTCGCTTCCACTACCATTGATGTAATTAATTTCGTACGTGATTTATTTACCATTTTATGTATAAATTCTAATCTCTAATTTTGAAACCAAATACCTCATTAATAATTCATAATATTTGGAAATACATATATAATACAGAAAATAGAAAATCGACAATGTATCATAAAAAATAGAAATTGTTTCAGTTCAATACAAATAACTGACGTTGTGCGTATTATATTTCTCGGAAATGTAAATAAATAATATGTGATATTGTATACTATATATGTATGTGTTCCTCTTCTTATTGTCAAAAAATTTTGTAAATACTATGCAGACCATAAATGGCTAAAAATTATGTGTGATTGTTATTTTCTTTCCAATTAATGTTATGGCCAGTTATAGATCTCAGTAAAGATTCTTTAGTAAAAATCTCGTTTCTTATAATTTTAGACATAAAATCAGAAAATGAAAAATATTAGTGTACCGTACTTCTTTTGTGTGGCTTACTTTTTACCATATTTTACAACATACATAATTAAGGACTAAATAAAATGTTCTCGAAAGTGTACGTCGTGTAGCAACATTTCGGAACAAATATTTATTGGTATCACTTTCTTAGTACAAAACCAAATTTAGATTTTTCACGACCCTACACCAAAATCAGGATTGAATAGTGGAGTGAAATCTATTGTAAGGGTCTCCACATGAAGACCGCTTCGGAGTTTCCGTAATGCTTCATGAGGCCCAGGTCAAAACAAGCAAATATCACTGAACTTGTGAAACATTCCCACACATTTGTAAACTACCGATGACCTGTTTCATGTGGCCTCAACTCAATTGTTTTGTTCAGTCAATAAACTGATATTTTTGTAAGGTTTAATTGTACTTCGTAATGCTAGTAGGGGATGATAGTAGTGTGTAAATAATATTCATCAATGTTAAATTTGCTGATTCTAACAAAACAACTCAGTATTTCTCCGCAGCAGGGGCGGCTCTCGTTGGTCTTTTGCTCCAGACCCCCTCCTATAAAGTCTTCACCGTTCACGAACTGTTGGAATGCTCTGCGGTGTTTTGGTTACAATGGAGATTGCATCTTGTATTTAGGGTTTTACTTGAATTTTTTAACAATTTCTGAATGTGTGTAAGTTACCTTGAGAACATATTTCATAAGTGAATATAGTTTATGTAAACTTGTAACAAGTGTGTTGGATATTAGTATTCGTACACGAAATATACAAATTCATAATTTTTGTGTCGTGATTTGGCCCACTTTATACATATTTTGAAGATGCAAAATAATCAATATTGTTTCAATTGCGACATTTACCTAAAGCACCCATGAACATCTCAACAAGATTATTACATATTAATCAGCGAGTGAGGGAGTGATGTCCTTAGGTTCACCATTAGAATTTCCTACACCGAGGTTAACAGAGTTGTACTTTTAACGTGATGAAGCAAAATTAAAACGATACATTGATTTTAAATGCCGTAGTCGTCTAGGAAATGACTAATTACGTAAGAAACGTAATTTTTGTCAAAGTTCAGTTAATCAGAGACGGAACTAGAGAATTGGGGATCCCCGTGGCAACATATATGATAATTTCCCACCTTTCCTAACAGGGAAAAGTTCCAGCCAAACTAGTGTTTTACAGTTACAGTTGATCTGTTTCTTAATAATAAAGTAGCTTCGTTGAGTAGTGCTATTATATTATAAGTTTTATTCCAATTTTATTCTGTTAAGGAATGAAAAAATAAGTTTTGTTAGAGAAGTTTACTTTTTATTTTTCAAGAATAATTATTAAAAAGTCACTCTAATGCTAAAATAGCTTAATATCTTTAAACTTTAATTTACTTAGGTCATCACATGTTAATATTTATTCCTTAAAAAATTTACCTCCAAGAAAATCAGTTGTAAGTTTAGTCCTCTATTAATGAATTATTTCGAAGACTTCTGGTGAAGTACGGTGTTTGCTTTTAGAGAGGTCAAATTTCTTAGGCAGCTAAAGCAACAGTTTTCAAAATTAATAAAAATATGTTTATACTTTGGACACATGAATTTTGTTTGACCTACTTAAATCAAAGAATATTAACTACAGGCGATGAGCATTTTTCAGAATCCATTTATACCTCAGAAACATGCGAGTAATAAAACAATATTACTTTTTTCACACAATGTTATTGTATATCTGTATCAAGCTGAGTAAGTTGACCATTGTGGAGAGGATAAGCTAACCGTGTCGTCAAGGATACACTTTGATCATATCATGGAAGGACGAGTTTGCTTTGAAAGACGATTGAAGGAAAACACTAAGATTTTTGACAATGGAGTGGTCAGTTCTATTATCTGAACAAGCCAGCTTACTCATAATTCAATATTTGTGGATGAACATGTCGATGGATTTTGTATCACAGAAAACTGAAATATCAATAGTGACATTTATTTAGCGGCTTTCATTTTATAGTTATCCAATAGTCATCAAATCCCGTTAAAGTTTGTACTCATGAGCAAAATCTAGTACCTATTCATCTGGGTAAGGTTTGCTTACCTTCTTTACCTCAGGGTGTCGCCACTGGATCTATATCATCATTCACTTCTAATAGTTAACTAGTTAGTAATTTACTATGTAGTGAAACATATTATAGATAATTGCCCAATTTCAGATAATTGCCCAGAAAGGTCCAGTCAAACGATACTGATGATAACTAAACGTAACCATTATAACCTATTAAATGTAAAAAAATAAAAATAAAAGAATCAACGAAAAAACTCAGGAATGAGAACATACCTCCTAATACGTTAATTTGTTCTGATGGAAAGTATTAAAGACTCTGACAATACTTTAATTGAAGATAAAAAAACATGAAGAAATTGAAAGTTCTCATGTCATTAGCCATAGCTTTATTAAAGTAAGAAATCAAAATGTTAGTCAGGTAAATAATAGATAAATGTATTCCGTCATAAATATTGTTTTACTTTTTTGCTATCTCTACCACGGTAGAGAGAAAGGTCGCAAAAAAACGGCTAATTTTCGACAGGGAAACACTTATTGCAGACCCCAGGCAACAAAAAAGTGGATAAATCCATACGCTAAATTTAGAAACAAATCCTCGACATTTTCCAACAAATTTCCGAAAATTGTTTTTAGATATCTTCCTACAGCTGAAATATTAAAGATAGCAATTTTTTCCTTAGTAAAATCTGTTCCTCAAAAATTTGACAATTTTCGCGTAATTGTGCATTCATCAAAAACAGATCTTTAAAAAAGGTAATTTTGAATTTTTTGAAAATATGAGTCTTGTTTGAGTAATTTGGCGATAACCGTAGTCACCAGTTCCCAATTTATTGCGCTTCATGAACGTAAAATAAATGGTAATACTACGTAAGTAAGAATTTGTATATTATTTCATAATTCTGTGTTTGTTTCTTACTTTCGCGCTTTTGTTATTTAAATTTTGTTATTTTGTTATGTTTATATTAATGTTGTTTAAAATTAATCTTTTAGAAATTATTTAAAATTTATTTTAAATGCGTTCTGTAATTGAGTTAAAAATGAAAACGAGTAGATGATTTCGCTTTGCTTAACGTGTGAGAATGGAGAGTAATGCATGTAAATATCGAGTAATTTTGATGATTATAAAATGTTATATTTTTCTATTCATTTTCGTTTCCTTGCTAGCGGTGTCAACAATGCTAATTGGCAAAATATGTATCCCATGCGAATTAGCGGCCTTTGTTGCTTGTAATCCATTGTTGTAACGCCGCACTGAAAAGACTGCTGAATAACGATTGTCTTTCGTTGGCTTTAATATCATTGAGTAGAGATATAATTTTATTTACGGCTAAAATACGCATCGTGATTTGTTGATATTGGCGTAATGTTGCATGTTTTGCTTAATTCACGTACTTTTCGCTCACTTTTGCGGGCGAGAAAGTTTGTGCTGTTTTACCACCACTATAGTTGTATATTTAAAATACTAAGTATTTTCGTTTAGAAAGCAATGTGAGCGTCCTACTGAAGCAAATTTCATGATTTTTGCTTTAATTGAAAGGTACAGGGCCCCAGATGTGTTGCCGCATGATATTATTTACCGATTTTGTAGTATAAACACTATTTCTAAAAACGTAATATAAATAGAAAAAACGCTTTCGGGCCGTCATTTGTTCGTTAGCTCATTTTCAAGAACACATACAATACAAAATGCAAGGGAATCCTTGCACCATGAGGTTATACAACGGCAAAGCAAAGATAGCTATGTGGGTATAAGTTCGAATATTGGCAGTTTTAAAATAGAAATTTCAGTTGGTGTTTATAAATAAACGCAATATCCAACAATTCCGTCCCAAAAAATATTTGTTAGTTTCCGATCAAGTTACGCAAGGACTCTACGAAACACGAGAAAGCACGTGGGTGGATGGAATTACTTCTGCTTCCCAAACATCCACTCATCCTTGATTCCGAGAACGCAGTTCTAAAGAAGTAGCAGGGAGGGTGTAAGTTTGACAATTCATGGCTAAGGTCCGGTAGTCATAGAAGTGCGGTAGCATTGCTTTGTAAGAAAGATGATTCCAGTAACGTATATTGCAATCTCGCATCTAAAATGTAGTTTCTAATTATAAATATATTAATATGTAAGAAATATGTAGTTTGAGGTAACGAACGTAAAAGTTTATAACACCAAAATATGTGAAATTGAAATGTTTCTAATTCGTTCAGAATGTTTTGTAAACGCTAAAAACATTATTGATTGGTTCATTGATTAGTGATTCCGGGCGCGACAATTTCTAAGGTTATTAGTCCCGCAAGTGTAGTGTATGTTTTATTGTGGGCGGTGGCCGTGATCATCCCCCGTTGGATGGTGTGATCCGGTACCAACCAACTCGCCTACTGGGGTTTTCCCCTCACCAGGTTTCTGCCACTAGCGGGGCAGCGTCGCAGCATGGCCAAATTTTAAGCTTCCGACTGATGTCTCGGCCTGGGTGGTAGTGTAGTGCTAGTAAGTGTAAGTAAGGGGTGAGGATAGGATAAGGAAGATGAAGGAAAGATCGCGCGCAGTCTGTGGCCCGTTTGTTAGTGTACTCGGTCAGTGATGATCGGAGAAATCACGAAAACTACCGATCAGAGCAGCCGGCCGCTAGAAGTTTCTTCTAGTCAGGGACAGAGCTCGACCTAACCATCTAGCTAGTCTCGAAAATCCTGCCACCGTCGGGACTCGATCCTAGGACCTCCCGATCAGAGGCACTGCAGTGACATCAGGTGTTGCTCAAAGCCACCTCTACCAATTAAAAATAGTATTGAATACAGGTATCTCGTTCCAGTAAAAAATATGATTTACATGGAAATTCGTTCCCTAGTGATAATACTAGAAAACTCTCACGTGTAAGCAGCATAAGAAAGCGTCCCCTCCAGCAGGTTCCCTTGCGTGCACGCTGTCAAGGAGTAGAACGACAGCGAAGGACAGGGTCGCGGGCACAGAACTAGCGCGAGGTTGGTCTATTGGGGAATCCCCCGGCGCGGCGTGGCGTCTAATTGCCGCCCCCGCCGCGGGAGGCAGGAGAGTCGGCGGCGGTGAACGTTCTCACGCGCCGAACGTTCTCCGTTGCACCGCCTTCCTCGCCCCGCCGCTGACGTCATACAGTGGGAACGGACGCGAGACACTTGCAATTAAATTTTCCGTTCCTCGCACGCACCCGAGATTCGAAGGCGCGGAACGGAGCTTGGGCGCTTGCGCCGGGCTCTCCGTATTTCCGCAGTCGCGTCTGCATGGCTGGTTTTGCGTCACGGGTTTTGCCACGGCCGTGAAATTTTCATTGTGCTGCGCTGCAACCCATCAGAAGGGTTCAGAGCGAGTTATCGGGTGAAAAGATCGCGAGTTCCTTTTCTCAGCAGTCTTTCTCCTATCTCTACATGCTTTCGCTGCTCGACTTCAACCTGTACATTTTTTTTTGTCGTGCTGTAAACACCATGGTTGGCATATCTACGGTTTTTACGTAAAGTTTTTTTGTCAGCGTTTTCTCCCACATCCACTATTCCATTTTTATTTATTTTTTTCTTTGAAATCTATATTCAGGTATGCACTTTCATAATCGTACCTAAAGCAAAAATCGACTTTCCTGGAAAACAACCTAGTTGATCTCTACAAAACTACTGGCTTGGCAGTAAACATAAGAATACGGTGAAGATTTGCATGAATAATTAATACGCACTTTGGAAACGTAACGAGTTGTCAAATACAAAGACAGGTAAACTATGAAATATTTTCTGCTGCATAACATTTTCTATACAATAGAGATTTTACTAAGCATCACAAACTCAACATTCTTATGAATAGGAACATAATTATCATTTTAATTATTAAATCACATAAAACTATAAAATAAAGATTTTAATTTTCCTTGCCAACAAAAGCAAAAAACTACGGCTTCTGGTAACAAACATACTATTCCAATCGTTAGTGGAGTAATCGGAGATGCTACAAGTAGCTATACTTTAGAGTAATTTTCTAGATTATATTTAAAAATAATAAAGAATTCCTATTTAATTCGAATTACTATTCGACAACATGTATATCCAACCGCCATTCCTTAATTCGCTTAAAATTACAATACCATTTGGTACAAATACATTGTAGTATTACAATTTGATATAAAAGAAAGAAAAATTAATGGTACTCTGTTTTTGTTTGTTGTCGAAAGAGTAGAGTCAAAGAGGAGTTGCTATTTTGTTAGAAATACAATAAAATTAAATATTTTTTGTTTCACTTACCGATGCAAATAACTAATATTACAATAACACGAAATCTTTCAATTTTCAAATGTTTCTAACCACACTTTGTTGATACTTTTATTCATCATTCCACTTTGTGAACAAAGGTGTGAGAAAAGGCTTTTGAATCTCTAGTAACGGTGTTAAACGAAATAAATTAGAGTGCATTGATGAGATTTCCATGCAAGATTTTTTGTCGAAAACTACTACGTGTCACTTAATTGAGGATTGAATTTGCTCTAGTGCTGATTAATTATAGTTTTCTAGTACTGCGTTCATTCTAGAGACTTATCTACAATGTTCTGGAGGCGTTATTTTGCTACTAATATGTCGGAGTTTGTAGCCGGTATTGCTTCATCTACAATGCTTCATAGTTCTACATTTGCGTATCTGGTCGATGGGATGTCGAAGCAGAAAATATTAAGTAATGTGGGGAATACAACTAATCCTGCGGTACTCTTAGGTTAACTGGATATACTATTGATCATGCTTTGTTTACTTGAAGTGTGAAATATCTCTTGGAGGCGAAAGTTAACATAATTTTAATTAGTTATTCTAGGGATTCTAATAGATACGTTTGTACATTAGGACTGCTTGACATACAACATAATAAACAGGTTAACATTATTATATTTATAATAAACATTCATTTCCTGATTAGAAAATGAGTTTTTCTCTCAATTTGGTCCATAGGTTTGGATGGAGCAAAATTATATTTTAAATCTTGTTCCTTGATAATCTTGTTCCCTCGCTAGCGTAAGTAGGATTTTCACCAAAGTTGATATTCCCCGTTAGATCTGACTGATACCGGGGCCTTTGAATTGAATCGGATATTTTGATTTTGAGGGATACTTTACAGAAACCTCAAGACTTTCAAAATTTGCTTAAAAATAACTCCAATTTTATTCTTGATAGAGACGCGCGAAAAAATGGCATAGGTCGCGTTTCACTGCACTCCAAGAAAATTAGAAAATTGCAAAAGTTCAAATTTCTTTCGGCGCCTTTCTGCAAGTACAGTAATGAAGATAGAAATGGTTTTCTTAATGATGTTCTTCAAAAACACGTTCTTCAGAACACGTCACGACAAAATAAAGTCACGTTCAAGTTTTAAAATTTTGCGTTTATAAGGAAACATACGCAATTTTTAAATTTTAAACAATTATTTTATCAAAGACGGCGCTAAATATTTTCTTTCATTTTTTCTCGTATATCATGAAACGGCAAAGGTTGTGGTGCTGGCCCCAGTTCCGGTAATCTTTCTGTATTTTCGAAAATAGTAAAAAACATTGAAATTAAATTTGAATTTCCGGCGCTTCCTTTGACACGCTGTCCGTTTCCAAAATGGCAACACACTTTTTGAAATTCTTAGATTTTTTCTAATTGTTGGCGGTCGAGATAATCATATGGCTTAAATTATATTCTTATGAAAAAAATAGATTTAAGGTAGGTAATATATTTAACTAAGAACTAACAAATTAACTTATTTTACTTTAAAAATTTTGATCGCTGATTACGGAATTCAAGAATTGAAAGCTCTCTTCGATGTGATCAAAGCAACCTTGTGTGAAATTATTCCCGCTTATCTGTATAATGTGCTGCAAATGATGCCACAGTTAACATTATTTATGCTTGTTTCATTTTAAAGAAGTAAAAAAAAATACTAGTGTTTCAGTCTATCCAAATAAATGCGTAAATGCTTCACAGATACTTGGTTGAATAGGACTTTTCCAACTTATAGGTAAACTGTTAGTAGGGCAGAAAATGCAACATTACAATATTACGTAACTCTTTCCAATAGTGAGAGAATTTACGTGTTTTTGGAGAATTTCTAGATACATTGTTGCTTACTACTTGCTTACTACTTGCTTACTACAATAATTTAGTGCATGTCTGGTACAGAAAAAGTGGATAAATCGTATTGTATACGAAGAAAATTACTTTATCTAATACAGTGTAAGTCAGAATCCACGTTTTGTGTGAGCCCTTGACACTGAAAAATTGGTTTACGACAAAACGTCTGTTTGTCTATCCGTTCGACCATCTCTCTGTCCATCCCTCTGTCTTGTCTGTCCGCCCGTCTGTCCGCCCGTCTGTCCGCCCGTCTGTCCGCCCGTCTGTCCGCCCGTCTGTCCGCCCGTCTGTCCGCCCGTCTGTCCGCCCGTCTGTCCGCCCGTCTGTCCGCCCGTCTGTCCGCCCGTCTGTCCGCCCGTCTGTCCGCCCGTCTGTCCGCCCGTCTGTCCGCCCGTCTGTCCGCCCGTCTGTCCGCCCGTCTGTCCGCCCGTCTGTCCGCCCGTCTGTCCGCCCGTCTGTCCGCCCGTCTGTCCGCCCGTCTGTCCGCCCGTCTGTCCGCCCGTCTGTCCGCCCGTCTGTCCGCCCGTCTGTCCGCCCGTCTGTCCGCCCGTCTGTCCGCCCGTCTGTTCGCCCGTCTGTTCGCCCGTCTGTCCGCCAGTCCCATGGTGGTGACCTTTGAGGAAATATTTCACTTTTTGGAATACAGAATTGCCTTGCCAAGAGGAACTAAGAGATTTGGAGAATCTTCGTGAAGCCATTTTTAGTCAGGTAGTCTGTCACATTAGAGCATTGGGTGCAATGTTGTAATGCAATTTTTAATTTCCGGCGATGGCTGACTTGAACCGGTTGACCCTTCTCTACAGTATTCGTTGCACTTTAATGTAAAAATCACCATTCACTGACTACCCCTCAGGTACAGATTCGTAGTGGACCGTTCACTTGGGGTCGAAGAAAACGATGAGAATGGCTTTCACTCAGAATTTACTCAATGGAGCCTTTTCTGGACAAGGTAATTCCGCAATGTGCCATTCGGAACATTGCCGATATCTTTTCGGGTCGTATTCGAATATCAAAGTTTCGTCCCCGTGATTACGTTGTCCAACAATCTGGGTCTTCAACGATGTGCTGGTTTTTGCAAGCAGACACCCGATTCGTCTTTCGCCTAGGACGCTTTTCGTCAAGGCTTAAGGGATGGGTTTGGCGCCGATATTTTGCATCGCCAAAATTTCAGTGATAATGACTTGCACTGTCATCTTATCAACGCCGTTGTGATCTGAGACCATGCGTACACTTAACCGACGCGTCGGTGTCAGTTCATCCCTTCACGCACACGTTACACGTCGGTTCTTGGCGTCAGTGGCAGTCCAGGGCCTGACTCGTCGTCCTCACTCTCTTCAGCGTATTTGAATATTTTGTTCCACTTAAAAACTGCAGTTTCTGACATGCTTTTATCCTTGGACACTTGACTAATCATGCTCGACGCCTTCCTAGCCGATTCACCCAATCCTGTACAAAATTTGATGGCGTATCCCTTTTCAATCGTTCGCTGCATTTTGCATTTGCACCGAGTCGTTCTACAGGGGTCCGCTAAAAACAGGCTCTAGCGTGAACAAACGCACGTTTGCGACTGGCGCTTGGCGCATGTTAAAGGTCAGACCCTCACCACCGTAACTGCGCTGTGCGAACTCGCCGCGACGTACAGTCACTCTAGGGAAAAATTGCTCCCGATACCTTTTGTACAAACCTTGAATGCACAATAGGGACAATCGTGAAAAAGCAGACACTTAGAAATGCCCAAAAGGCTTCATGTAAAGGAGTTCCCAAAAATTCCCAGGGACTCGAATCGGGTCAAATCGATCAGAGAATATCTATTTGAGGGGAAAAACCTGTGTACGATTTAGGATCTACAGTAGTTCACAGACGATCGTACTGGCAGACGTTTAAAGCACCTTTCAGGACCAAGCCCCCCAAAAACGTTTCAAGATCTCAACATCGAGTTTTTGCAACATTCCTATTTTATTAGTATATAAACTACTCTACCACTGGCAGATCGCCAAGTTAATGGATAGTATATTGGTCTGCAGATACGCAGACTATGGATAGTGATGGCAAGACTAGTCCCTCCAAAAGAAGACTAGGTTATAAGGGCGTGGGAGGATAGTTCGCGACGGGACTCTGCACTCATTAAAATCTACATACTCTGCTCGGTAATCCTGGCGGCTGCCGACTTGGCACCGCCTACAAATATATGCTGCTCCAGTTGGCTTACGTGTAGGGATTAGGCCAAGACTAAGGAAAACAACTCTTGACAGAAACCCCTGGGTAGAGAGGGCTCAGAAAGGCGTGGTGAAGCTACCGTTTCTAGAGGGGTAAACTCAACACAATCCTCTAGATTGGGGACTGGAGCGGAGAGTTCCGGTAACCCACCCATCGTAAACAAAGTTATATTGTGACCGCACAAATGCCCTTAGAAACAGACATACATCATTGGGGCATAGGAAATTGGAAATCCTAATTGTTTAATGGAATATTTTAACAGTAGGCACTTGGAATGTAAGAGTTCTAGCAAATAAGGCTCTGAAATTGGCAATAGCACTTGAAGAGAAACCTAAACGTATAACGTAATAACAGAACCCAAGAAAAAGTAGGGAGGTTTCAAAAATATATCGGGAATTAGGTAATGTTTTATAGAAGGGTGTGGAAAACTGCGAGAGCGGCGAAACGTATTGTAATCTATAGAGATAAAAAGTAGGAAAAAATAATTAAATAATAGCATATATGAACGAAATAATAATGACATTAAAATTTTTAAAAAACGCGGACATCTCGTGGTGCTTATGTACCAGAATGTGAGAATACACATTTCTATGATACTGTCTGTACTTGGCGCTACAGCCCGCGAACGGGCCACATCCTACCAGCAGCGTCGCGGCGTCGCGGCCATGGGTTAAGGGGTGCGTGTGGTTAGCACGAAGACTCCCCTACGCCGTATTCTGCTCTTCTCAACCTGAGAAGTAAGTTTTCTCATCGTCACACAGCAACAGCGACTGGGACATTGCAAAGAAAGCGCACACTATAATCTTGCCCAAACGGGAATCGAACCTGGAATCGCGCCATGCTGACCAATATGCTAAACTGCAAGGGTATTTCTATTATACACTTCAGAAAATATTATATCTACGTATTGAGAAATATGAGGTACTACTTCTTGGAGATAAGAATGCAAGAGGAGGGATAAGGAAATACAAAATGTACTCGGGAAGTGCGAAGAGAATGTTGTAAGCCGAAATTCAGATGTTTTGTCCAAATAACAAGCACATTTTTAAGAAGAAAAATATTCGAAAATTTACTTGAGCAAAAGGATATAGATACTTAATTGGGTACATAATTGCTAACAAAAGAACTACTGGTCAAGTTGTCGATACAACAGTTAAGAAAGGACGCGATATTCTATCTGACCAATACCTGGTAATTTCGCTCACAAGGTTAAGAGTTTTGAACCCGCATTTTAGTTAGTGTTGGTGAACATACGGGCTCCAAAGGCATTCCAACGGACAAACTCCCCTTCTCCCATCGACAAACTGATGAACAAGTTACTTGCTTGAAAAAATAGACAATTTATATACTTTATTATAAAAATTGCATCATATACATAATTGTAACATTTACTTAATCATTATTGTTCCCAATTCTGTCTTGATTGTCCCATATTATTAGAGCCACTTCTTTCATAATTCATAATAATGCCAAGTACAACAGCATAAGCAACAGAATAAAATTTATAATTGAAAATACTCATTTAAATAAGTGATATATCAGCCTGAGGTATGTTTAGAACATTACAATTGTGAACTACCATCCCCAAATTTTCGTTCTGGCAGTAAAAATCATCCCGAAGTGTAGCTCTTCTTAAGCACAATTTCGAAATAGTGCGTTTTCGATTCCGGAAGTGAATTAAACACTACTGGTACTCCAACAGCACATTCTTTCTCTGCTTATGTTTTAATTTGCAATTTTTCTAAATTCAGAGAGTGTAACGTAAATGAGACCAGCGTTATCATTTCAAGCGTTCCCTGTAGTGCTGATCTACAATATTCTGAAATAATATTTCAATTCTACCATTAAGGGATCGTAACAAATGAGAAAATATGAAAAAAATGCCTTTAGCTGACAGTAGATAGCAGCTGGGAAGAAACTGGAACAACAGGGAGAAACCGAAAAGCTAGCCCAGACTCAAGAGATTATAAAACTGTTCAGTACAAGAAAGCCTGTGCCATTCTGTAGCACCATTAGTTCACTAACTGTGGATGCAATGAATAACACACGGCATCTGACTGTGATCTTGAGAGAAAGACCTATGTCCAATGCCCTTGTGCCAATAATCATGCACTCCCATATTTATCAAAATAGTTTTTAGCCAATATCCTAGATTTGTATTCATTGACTATTAAATTGTGTAAATCATAAATGTGGCAACTAAATATGGATAATGATAGTTTTGTCCCTGGCATGATCAAATTAGTTGTTTTTTTTTTCTAGCAGCAGACATCCAACTCTCTAGGTGTAAAGATGCATTGTATTACCTTGTCAATTCGCACTCGGCAACAAGATGAGCACGGGTACGTGTTTTGGCTCTAATTGTATATTATTACCTAAAATCACATACTAGGAAATCACGAAAACATTAGTTGGCCCAGAAAGTAATGAGGGATCGGGCACGTGTCACTCAATGCGCCGGGAAATACCTAACAGTGAAATAAGCAGTTGCGTGATGAGAAAGAAAGAGTCCTCCGTGCTCATGAGAACCTCTCGGGAGGCGGCGAGGGGCTGCGCGCTCAGTAGCGAGACGCAGCGTGTGCCTGCCTGGGCTACGTTGACCCGAGGGGCTTCGCGTTTTTGCGCGTCTGACGTCAGAGCGCACCGGTGAGAACGGCGAATGCGGCGGCGGCGGCGGCGGTGGGGTTGATGGTGGCGGACAACGACCAGACGCGTCTCGTCATTAACAGATGGCCGGATTCACCCAAACCTGTCGCTGCAGAATTCACGATCGCCTACATTTTGTTGATGTTCTGCGTCATGACCTGTCAAGCGGCTTTAATTCAGGTGACGTACGTGATCCTAATACGGGTTTATTTTCACGCTTACGTAGTGTGCAAAGTGTCCCAGGAGGAAACAAATCGAAGATCTCAATGTCGGTTATTTTGAGTAAAAAGTATTTTATGAACTTGTGTTCTATTCCAGAGAGACCACGAGATAGATCTTGTTGTCTGTTCCGTATTTTGGATTTGTTAGGAAATATAGAGGGAGCCAAAAATGTATACATATTTTAACAGGAGATATTTTTCAAATATTTCAAGGTTTGAGGAGAAAGCGATGGTAATGTGTAGTGTGATGTTCTGTAAACAGGTGTAACTCGCATAACGTTCGCCAGGGTTGCTACATCAAAAGCTAAAAATAGCTGTATTGACATATCAAAACTGAATTTACACAAACAGAAAACATTGCGCAATAACCATCTTAGACCTTTACATGTTCAACAGTGAGAACAGATACTCAAAATGCCCATCATCGGCATCGATACATTTCTGAGTACATTGAACTCCTCATCGAGCAATGTCAGTTTCCGTGAAATATCAGTTGGTCATTATGATTGTAGGTAGTTTGTGTTAGTGATGTACAAAATGTCGCTCATCTTCGCATACAAAAAATACGCTTATAGACAGTATGCCCAGCTTTTGCGTTGGTGGAGCCACTGCTGTTGTAGAAGAATATCGGCAACGATTTCCTAATGTTGCTGTGCGAGGTCTTCCAAATCAGGCATTGTGAACATCGCATACGGTACTATCAGTCTCAAATTTATTATGAATGCATGCAAGTGTTTATCGCGTTGGTGGCTCTGTTCCAAACCTCTTAACAATTGCTTTCCAACATTCAAACAATATTGAGAACAATGACAAACACTCACAAACACGAGTCCTGCAAACCACTGTTCAAAAACTTTCAAATACTACCACACCCATGCATGTACATATTTGAAATATTAATCTTCACAAAGAAGACACTTATGGGAAACAAGTATTCTGTTCTCTGGACACAGAAGTTCATAACTATGATACTACACCAAAAAGAAATCTGCATGTTCCACACAGAGAAACTTCACTCTTTCAAAAAAGTACCCTTATAGAAGGCATTACATTACATATATGATAATCTTTCTAGCGAACTTAAAAGCTTAAACTCGATATATACATTCAAAAATAAATTGAAAGCTTCCTGTTAAACCATAAATTCTACAGTGCAAAAGAATATATACATCACAAATACGTATCTACATCAATATAAATTAGTACTAATATTTTTTGCATTTTGTGTTGCACGTTTTCAACCCTCTCTAAACTGGTTATTGGATAGACTGGTTGATGGACGGACCTAGTCTAGGCACAAATCTATGAAGAATTTCTTTTTTTATTACCATTAATTTTAACTTGTCTTCTTACACTACCATCTATAAAATTAATTAGCATTCCATGATATTGTATTTAATACGAGTATAGAATTTTAATTTTAATTTATGTATTGTATTTAATTTTTAAACATATCTGTATTGTGTATTGTATGATTATATATATACATATATATTCTGACTTGTCATACATATTATTATTACTGACAATTATTATTATTATTATTATTATTATTATTATTATTATTATTATTATTATTATTATTATTATTATTGTGTCTCCATTTCTTAGCTTGAAGTGTGTGTATATATTTGGCACCCTCTGTATTGTTCTTTCCTTCCTGCGTACAGCTCCATTTTCGGATTTCGTTCCTTTTTTCGTGAAATGTCAGTTGGTCATTATGATTGTAGGTAGATTGTGTGAGTCATGTACAAAATGTCGCTCATCTTCACAGACGAAAAATACGCTTATAAATAGTATGCACAGCTTTTGCGTTGCTAGTACCTCTGCTGTTGGAGAAGAATATCGGCAACGGTTTCGTATCTCCAGAATTCCGAATTGTAGTGCATTTTAAAGGGTGTTCGGATCATTTTATGAATGTGCTACCTACCGCTGTCTTTCTCATCAACGAGTACATTAATGTGCGAAGAAACAATAAAACGTTTAAAAAAATAAAACATAACCCTACAAATAACACTCGAATACTTTCTGCAAGTGTCGATGTTTCACGAACACAAGTTTGCCGAACATTGTATGAAGACGGCTTGTACCCTGGATAGCAACCACAGCGTATGTATCTACAATTTTGTTTGTTTAATACCAATCAGCAATTACTTACATGTATGTTCACTTTCGAAGTTCCTTCACCCGTACCGAATAAATGTAACAGATAGATCAGTGGGGACAGAACTATTCCCCATAATATTTTTGTTTATGGAGTTGGATCGAAGTGTACTGGAGGAAACTGAATATACCAGACGCCTTGAAGGAATATATAATCGATTCTTCTGCATAAATTAGCATCAATATGCACTGGGTCATGCAACATGCCAAGCTCTCACACGAATTCAAAAATGCATCAGGTTGACGGTGGAATTTTGGAGAATGCGTTACACTCTCTACAACGTTGTCTCTTTTACCATTCTTCTCCCCTATTTGGGAAATTTATTCTTAGGTTTTTATTTCTTAGCGCGTCAGGTCTTGTCTTCACGATGGAATATCTCTCGGTATTTCGCGCCTTTCTCGGTCGTGCTGCTAGATGTCGCATGATCGCCAGCACTGCTCGATACGGTCTCGTTCGACACGATGCGACATCTAGCTGCACAACTGAGAAAGACGCGAAACACCTTGTGTACTCACCTTTTTTTACCTTCTTAACTGACATTATCTCAACAATTCCTGAATTTTTCTCTTTCTCGTTTTTATTATTCTTTCAATTTCGACTTCAGTGACAGTTTTCAATTGAAGACAAAATATATCCAAAAAATTAATTTATGCGATTTCACCTTCATATCTCAGCTTATTGTAGCTTAAATATCTATGTGTTATGTATGTTCACTTACAATAAAATTATTCAGGAATAAATTCTGCCATAAAATAAAAAGTATCCCGAAGATTTGAATGCTTAACACAGATTGTCCAGACTTACCCACACCAAATTGAAACCCCGAACTGTGTGACCGCAGACAACAACGACGCCAAATACTTAAATGTTCGACAAGCTATATTTTTATGTACACAGTTTTAGATTTTCTCATGAAAAAGACCTTCGCGCAATCTACTCGTACGTCAATTCAGTTCGCAAGAATAAGACATCCGCTACCCAATTAAGCCTTACTGCTCCCGAAAACTTTACAGCGTACGGAAATTAGATGCACGTTTGTTGCCGGCTAGGTGGTGAGGGTTTTTTTTTGTTTGTGTTTTGTTTTGTTTTGTTTTTGCTGCCGACTGGTACCACCGGTCGCCGGCCCTGGCAATGGCCACTCTAAGCGATAAGCTTTTTTCCTACTGCAATGTCGCTAAAAATGAACTCGACAGAGGCGACAACCCCTGGCCGACGGATTGCGGAAAAGCAATGGCCATGCAAACAAGATAAAAATAACACAGAACATGTTTAGAACTTGCTTCACGTATACCATGCACGTAAATAAACATTTCACTGAAATGTAGGAATATTGTACAAAATGTCCCTCACGTTTTCAGTAATATGGGGGGATCTAGTAGCATTGTTCCTCTACATACGGCATTGTTCCTCTGCATAAGCTAAATGCTGGCATTTATTCCAAACAACAAAAATATCCCTCACCGCCTAGCCGGCAACAAACATGCATCTAATTTCCGTACGCTTTAAAGTTTCTGCTGGCAACCGCCGCACGTACACGTAACAATCTCAGTCATGTCGGTTGTCGTATGCACATGTTCATTGTTGGAAGGGTGAAAAGACCCTGGCGTCAGCACTATGGAAGAGGCATATGCTCCCCACTCAAGCATCGAGCTCCAGAAATATGTGACGTGTAGGGGTGCCGCCGATTCGAGTATACTTCAAGGTACATCCAGCGACGGCGGTGGCGTTGTTCGGGCGTTCTCAACATATGTGGTACATGTCACAGGTTCAGACGGATTAGGCTGGAAGTCGTATACGAATTAGGCTGATACATGCTGTGGAAGTCATGTACGGATTACTTTTGCTGGACGAACACAACGCCACGATATACTTGAAGACCGGAAGAGGTGTCACAAGGCATCAACTGATATCGGATATAGCCCTGAGGAAGCCTGCGATTTGTCAGGCGAAACGTCGGCCTCTCAGCCACCGATGCGGCGTCTCCCAGATAGTCCAGAATTTATCAACTGATATCACTGTAGTGCCTCTAACCGGAAGGTTCTAGGAGTCTCGACAGTGAAAGGATATTCAACTCTATCCAGATAGCTAGGTCGAATTCAGGAGGAGAATTCTAGTGGTCGGTTGTTTGATAGGCAGTATTTCGTGGTTGATCGGTAGTTTTCTCTGAGTTGTCTTAAGTACGGATGCATCAGGACACTGTAACCAACACTGGACTGGTTAATCAATTAAATTGTGATTGTCTGAAATACATTTTATTGATAAAGTTTCCAAATTCACATTTAAGACAATCACTTCTTTGTTTTTGTTTTTTCAGACAGTAACACATTTTTTTAAACTAATTCTAATTATTTATTCCATTTTCGTAGATCGAATGTGTCGCCATCATCAGGTACAAATTGACAGCTAAAATACAATATTAAAATACATACATTATTTTATAAAATATGTTATACGAACAATTTTAATACAAAGAAATAAAACACATGAATAAAAACAAAAGCAAAAAAGTGATTGTCTTAAAATTTAATTAGCAAACTTTATCAATAATACTGGACTTGGCGTATTATAAGTAATACTACTACCACTGGCAGTTACATTTTAACAAAAGGATATCCGAATACTTCTAACACGACAGACATCTGCTACAACAAACGAGAGAGAGAGATGTTAGACCCGGAGTCCATGTATTCCTCTGGGTACGGCTGTCCTCACTGGTGACTCATCTGGTGACTGGACTTGGCTGCCCCGCGAGTGGTTTCCGCCAACGCCGTGTCTCTGGCGACTAGCCCGCGATCGCTGGCAGCGGCGTGACAAATCTTGCGCGTCCGCGTGCCGTCGCCCTTAATCCTCGAAATGCCCAAAAACGTTGTCCAGTTTTAACGCCAACCTCTTTTCATCTTAGATGCATTAGCAGCATTTCATTCAAGCTAAATTCTTGGTAACAATACAATTTTCACTTGCGTTAAATAAATTTAATTTTAGTGTTTCATACCAGAGTCGAAACATTAACTACATCATCGCTTTAATTGTGTATGGTAAACTCCAAGAAGTGGGGTCAATGAAAATTTTGAACATTCGAAACGACAAAATAATTAGTATGTCAAAACAAAATGTAGATCAGAATTTGCACAAACGGTTTAAATAAATTAAATATTCATGAACTGAACGAATTTTTCAGAGATCTAAGCATATGTTTAGTTGGGTGAAAACATCTACACTCGTGTGATGCTACAATGCAATTCATCGAAGAATCGTATTTAACCACACGTTACAGATGTAATATATTTCAGATTGTCGAATTGTTCCGAATTATTGTCGAATACTTCCGTGGTTTTTCCGACCAACACCAGCGTAGGCCGAAGCAGTACCCTGCCATTCGGACCAGGGTCCGCACGTGATCTTTCCTTCCTCTTCCTTGTCCTATCTCCCCCCCCCCCCCATACACACACACTTATAGGCACTACTGTAGCACACTTGACAGTTCACCGGTACCGCCAAAGATGACCCAGGGGATCAACTGGTGTCACTGCAGTCTCTGACGGGGAGACCCTAGGGTTCGAGTCCCAACGGTGGCAGTATTTTCGACTCTAGCTAGACGGCAGTTTAATTTTAGCCGCTATGTGGAGGAGAATTCTAGGTTTCTATGGTTTCTCCGATCAACTCCCAGCGAATGACGGAACAGTACCCTAACAAAAGGGCCACTAAACGCACGTGATCTTTTCTTTGTCTTCCTTGTCCTATTCTCACCCCTTACATACACACACAATCACATGCACTACACTACCACACTTGTAATTGTTGTGCTTGTAAACATTCAGAAAGTAAGAAACAATTACTAATGTTCTACAAAATTTTTGAAGCAAATAAATCAAAATAATTACGCGGAACACGCCTGTACAAACAGCACTTTTAATCTTTCACATCAAAAAAGGGTTGGAGCTCTCGAGTTTCTCGTTCGCGTCGAGGTGGTCTTCTGCAGGGGCTGTAGAGGACGACGACGCATCGTGACGCATGCACGGAAACACGACACCACGCCGCGCACGGGCAAATGCTCTGTGTGGGCAGATTCGCGCGTGAGCTGAGTCTCTGAGTGTGCAGAAAATGCCGCACTTCAAAACACTTCGCAAGTGCACTTACACATTGAACTCACATCTCATTAGAAGCAAAAGACGCCCGTCATCTTCATGCGTATTGCGGAAATGCTTTTAAAAGCACAATATAGTGAGATCGATTCTCAAATATTCCACACTTTGATCCCTTGTTTTTTTTTCTGCCGAATCGTGCCTTCGGTTTTTAAATGAGCGCAGTACTTCGAATACATCTTCTGCTTCAAATTCTTCCTATGCAATGCACATGTAACAATGAGAGGTCCTGTTTGACTTGTGAAACAATAGATCAATTTGGTTTTGTTATAACGGCACTTTTTCGATTACAGTTTTGTTTCCAAGGCAATACAACCGAGCTTCTGGAGAAGGAAGGGTAACATAAATTACTTGAGTTATCGTAATTGTCATACGAGTAATTATGCAGTGTCACGGTAAAAGCGAATTTGGCTGAATACAGTAACGTAATCGTGTAGTCGTATAATAATAGAAATTCATTTTGCAAGTGGTTGAAAGAGACCATTAAAAGAAACAGCGCGGTGGCGCGAGTGTAAAAATTTCAAACTAGTACATATCAGTCTCGTATCAATAAGTGATGTTTTATCTTATCCAATCGCCTTTTTAATATTTTGGCATATTGTTATTTTGTCTTGACAATGTTTCATTTTGATATATTTACATTTTGACTTTAAAAATTATATTGCTGACATTAGCGAGTCCAGGTTTCTTTTTACGAAGAGTTTTGTTATAGTTTTCTGCTTCTGATTTTCGAACGCTATCTGTGTTTAAGGACTTCATTATCAAGTTATAAAATTAATTATGGTATTCGTTAATTGAAGAGTTGACATGAAAAGTGTGTCAAAAAGTACATTTTTTCGGAGAAAGAAACAAATAATTTCAGACTATTAAAACGGTTTATTTGGAAATATTCTGCATGCAGGATACTTTTTTTACCCTTCAAATAATTTTAAAGTGATGCATAACTTTTCTTATAAAATTTGTGATACTTAGGGTCCATAAACTGTTGCATATCCAATACATCCTTTTTCTTTCCTTCGCCAATTGTAAGATCGTTTGAATCAGAGTGAAACCTCTGTGTTATTGCAATATATAGCAGAGAGTGATCATTAACAGCCAGAGTTAAAATTTAATTTTCAGTATAATATCAGTGATCTACTGCATACAACTTCTCTCGGCCTATTAACGTAAACGACGTATTCGCATATCTATAAGAACGCTTGAAGGAAACTAGAAGTCTTTTGGTAAATGCGAAAACATTTCACAGAAACAAATTCGTGACCTTGACTTTCCCGACATCGATGACTAACTACAGCAACATAGCTGGTAACAGCACACCTTCTAAAAAGTGCTCACTTAATGATAATTGTAGAAATCATTTGAACTCTTAAAATCTTAGTATATTATGATTAATCCGAAGCTTTTCCTCATTCAAAATCTATTTTACCTAGAGCTCATTGTTTGGCTTGCGCTAGTAATAATGATCGTTAGACCAAAGTACATTACATCAGCGAGCAGTATACGTAACACCAGAGAAACTGATGTGTTCATTCGCGAGCGTGTAAAGTCCACAATTCAGGCCTTACAGTCCGGGAATATACAAATTAATTATTTAACGTCACAACATTTAAAAAACTGTATGTGACCTACGATAGGGGTAAGTGCAATCTGTACACGTAGTTCTGGAATCGCTGCTATCTTATACTATATCATGTTGAATCATGAAAACGGGTCATTAGATACGGAGAAAAATCTAGCTCAATGACAGAACACGTTGATGAAAACCTGCAAGATGGAGTTTTTAAACAAATTTAAAAAAAGGTATGGATCGGCGGTTTATGGTTGCATCGTCAAATTATTGAACATTATTATGTTACACTGCATTGTCTGCGCTATTGTCAATGCGCTGTTTCTATATTGCTCTTGACAAGGCTAAATGTGCGAAACGTTGAGCTGTTAGTAAATATATAAACTACTCAAGTCTTAATTCCTAGAATCTATCTAAGATTGATGCAAACCTACGTACCTTAAGCTTACCATCTATCTACACCATTAAATCTGGATCGCAGGAAGAACCAACAACAATTTCTATATTATTATTATTATTATTATTATTATTATTATTATTATTATTATTATTATTATTATTATTATTATTATTATTATTATTATTATTATTACTATCATTATTACTACTCTACTCTCAAGAAATGTCGGAGCATTCCTGCTCAAGACACAACTTGTCTGCAAAAATATGGAGTTGCTAAAATGAAGAGCTTCCTCATGCAATTCTAAACAACTTGCGGGTAGTCCTTCGTTAATGACGGTTTTGGTGTCTTTGCTTCCTTGAACCTTCATACACCTTATTCAAGGCACCAAAACGTTCTGGTGATATTTGCCGTACCTACTAATTAATCGGCCTTTTACACAGTTCTGAGATGTTTTTCTCTTAGGCTCAAACTTTTGCACCCTTCTGCCAATCCTTCGTAACTACACTATTTACCGATAATATCACAGGTTCTATCTTCACTCTCTGCAAAGTGTACATATCCTTCAACTAAACAGCTAGTGGCAGATACTTTCGTTTTTTCTCAGCAACAGTTGACACAAGGTTGTCATCTATAGGAAATGCAACATTAATAATCATAGCTGTTCTCGCTATTTTATCAAATAAAACTGTCTGGTCTGTTTGCTCCAACAGTCCTGTCACTTATAATTGTGCTGTCCCACAGTATTCGCGCTAGATAATTACTGATTACTCTCTCAGGCTTATTCTTATAATACAGCTGCTCTTGTTTTATTATTATTATTATTATTATTATTATTATTATTATTATTATTATTATTGGTATTATTATTAATTATATACTTTTAAATTACTTCCTGGTTAAAATATCTGTTTATTGATTTTGAAATGAATGATTCATTAGATTGTTTAGCCAAAGTGACTCGTCACTGAATTGTTTTTAACAAAAGAATTACATCAATGATTCTTGGCATTTCATAATAATGCCAAGAATCACTGTTAAAATATTCCTGTCTAAGAGAGACGATTCTCTTAACGTAACTGTTCCTTATGTTTAATAACCTAGCAACTAAAAACTGTCAACGATGTAAAGAATGTAAATCTTGATACATAAACCGTCTGTGTATTATTACAGCATTGGATTAAAATTTAAACGCGCTATCTAGTGACGATCTCACACACTTTTCCAGATTAGTATTGATTAGTTTAGTTTCTCTCCTATGCGTACAGAGCGCGTATGCAGTTTGCAACGTACAATGACACCTGGCGGCAGATTTGCAGACTACCAGTGCGCGGAATATTTTGGAACTACTGACGTTAGTTGTTTCGTCTATCGCTACTAGATGTCAGTACTTTCCCCGCAAAAAAATGGTTTGTACAATGTTGCTTACATTAATGAATTTGTTGTTTATTTCAACTTTGTATTGTTATGAATGATTTACGCGAACAAGAGTTTCATGCAAATGACAAGACAGTTTTTTTAATCTTGGAAAGTCTCCGGGAGTCATATTTTTCATTTGGAGGTATTTTTCAGGCTGAGAGGTCATACGTCATTTGACATACCTATCATTCACAAATAATTCTGAGTTTTGCTCTTCATGTGAAATTGTATGTTTCCGTAGAAAAGATAAAAAGCTACAATGATATTAATTGTAGGTTAATTATTGCTACATACTACAACAAAGACAAAATTCAATTCTAATTATAAATTAAGTATGTTTCTGAAAAAAAATGGTATTAAAAAAATCGATGTTCGAGATATTTTTTAATGGACAAATAATATAGATAATTCTCAGTGCATTTAGTTTAATAATTTATTTTAGATTGGGAAGGTATTTACATAAGAAAGTTACTCTTTTCCCTTTCGTTTAAAGCCCTGTCAAAAGGAACGTCCAGATTCAAAACCTGTGATCCCGTCTCAGGCTGATTTTCCAACCATGCACGCTTGTTGTCCTTCAACTAATCAGTAGAAGTGTAAATATTTACGTTGATATTCGATTGTACAGTACTTGTAAAGTGTGTATTATAGCTAATTTATTTTATTTATATACAGATCTAATTCTAATATCCAGCATAACTCCTTCGTCTTCGTGTTGATCTTCATAGTCAACTTCATTTTGAAACAAAATTGTATGTTCAACTTACCTTAGTGTTGTTTTTTCTATAGCACATACTATTTTGTTATATTCAGAAAAACATAATGTTTTCGAATGTATCGTATTTCTACGTGTAAAATGTACGTAATTAATGTAACATTCCATCAGTGATGATTTCTCAAAAGCGGGAAGGAGAAACTTTCTCCACACTAATTTTCTTCGGCTGGATGTATCTACTAAATAAAATATTTACTTTGATGTTTGAGGGAAAATTGGGAGACAACTTTTGCATTTATAACTATGAGGAATTTTATTTTGATCGAGTTTTTAATCTATGCGCGCTTGAAATTGCAATCAATCGAAGTCGCTCTGAGGAAACTCGGCCTTTCCTCCTCTCGATGTTAATCGCCCATCTCTCTCAGTGCTCCTACAGCGAGAAGAGGATACGTTTATTAATGGACATATATATGGCAGAAGGAGAATTTGTTTCTTGAGCTGACATCTGTTGGCTAGCTTTTGAACCATGAGAACGTGCCATCAGCGGTGAGTTAGGTAACACATTAGTAGGCCAAAGTCAGACCAGAGGTTCAGACGAGGGCACAGCTGCAGGTCGGTGTAATCTTACAATTTGGGCTCATGGAAGTCACGGGAAAAGTGAACTGATATTTTTGTCTCACCCCCATCCCAAGTCGACGCAAATACTCGAATGTGTTTTATGTTGAGTTTGAAGTACTTTATGCAATTGGCTTCTTTCCTCCTCTTAAGAATCGTGCACCAGCCGCTACCATTTTCATTAAAAAATTATTTATCACAGATATTATTTTTTTGTGCATTTGGTGCCGGATATGTATTGTCCCTATAATCATTTTTGAAATATTAAAATAGATGAAAATGGTAATCATTTAACAAACCTCCTTTATAATTTTATGGGATGGAAATATTCAAGGAAAATAATTAAATTAAATTAAATTAAATTCTTTTCGTTGAATGATTTATGTAGCATAGCAATCCATAACGTTTTGATTTCCATGCATTAATTTCTGTTTTTGAACTCTCGTTTTGAGGCGTGCGGTTGAGTTACGTCTTCTAAGAACGTAAGAGGCAGTATTAATGATCCGTTCCGGTTTTGTTTTGGTTTTTTATTAAGTAATTTATTAAGTCTTATTTTATTAAGTAATCTGTTACGTATTAAGTTTGTGATTAAGTAGTCTTCATTAAGAAGTCTGCATCAACTAGTCTGTTAAGTATAAAGTTTGTGATTCTGGGTAACAAAGAGATTTTACTGTTGCTTTCTGTTACACACTTTCCTTTTCTTGTAAGATAACCAACCAGGATAGTCCGTACGCTTAATTTCGCTCTCACTTTTTGTTGATCAGTAACGATCTGAAGAATGAGTTGAAAGTAACTCAAGTGCAATGGACAATAATATAAAAATTATTAGCTTTCATCACTGATGTCAAAAGTAATCCGAATTTAACTAAAAAAGCGAGATGCAATACATATCTAGTCATATTTTAACAGTACATAGTTAGTTTTGCTGGCACTCCTCGTTTATCTTAATCATAGAATAATTAATGTGAATTTGAGACATGTAAAGTGGTATTTGTATATTATCCAATTTAACTGTATCTGTTTTATACAATTCACCTTATCTGTTTTCTATTAAAATGTTTAATGTTTCCGAATGTAGATTTAAAAATATGACGGCTATGGTGCATGAATTATTGTGCAAGACGTTGTACTCCACTTTACGGTTCTAAACTGTTCGGTGATGTTTTTTTTCACAATGGCACAATTTTCACAGTAGCAAAAATAAATGTATTCTTTTCTGTGATTTGAATGAAATGTATTACATTCAAGCAAAACATTTTGAATTAAAAAGGACAAAATAATATTCTTTCTTCGTCTCATGCTGGTAAGTAATCATGATACATTACCCAGTTGATCCTAGTTTGCGGAAATGGAGTTTTCACACACCCCTGTCCACATTTAATTGAGAACCTTGCAATAGTTTTATTACTTAGTCTCTCCAGATTCCTCTGGATGGTTCAAGTTTCTAGGAAGACAGCGGAATCCGGAAAGCAGCAACTATCCGTTGTGAAATGTGGAAACGTACACTGGGTCAGTCAGCTAAGTAACGTCTCATTGAAACAAATAAAAAAAGAACTCCAGTGTGACCACCTCTATCTTGAAAACCTCTTTAAATCGCTTGCCCTTTCTGGATTCATTACATGTACCACACAATACTGATCATCCTCCCATCCTGTATTCCATCCTCAACATGCGTGTGTCCAACATTGAATAGTTTATCTGCAGAATAAAACTGCCTTTCATGTTACACTCGCCAGACATCAGCTCTGAGCAAACGAAACCCCCCAAAAAAGAATATTTCCTGTCACAACAGAACAATCTGGCGATACACAGCACCCATATCAGATGTTTGCCTGTCGATGAAGCGAACAGCGCACCGGAAGAGGAGTAGATTGGAGGGGTCTATAGTCCACGCTGAGTAATGCACTTCCCCCAAGCGCCGACAGAGGGCGCCTTCACTTTCGCCACAGCGGCGCGCTTCCGATAAGCGGCAGGACTCTCCCCACGCCGCCACCGCTGCACGCCACACCCGCACCGCTGGAGGGGGGAGGGTTCTGCAGGAGAAGGTTTCGCCGATCCTCTGGCGACGACGAACAAAGGGACTGCAGATGGTAAAACGCCGCGACCGGCGGCGCAGTGGGAACACTAGCAGTCTGTGTTCTGCTAGCGGTGGCGCTCCTGCGTCTCTCTTGGCGAGGGTCCGCCGCCGAACGCCGCAGCGGCGCGAGCCCGCCGCACGTGGGATGACCACCATTCAAACCAATGCACTACTACGAGCCGCGGCGTTCGGAAGCGCCCCGCGTGGGCGACGTGCGAAGGGACCCATTTCCCCTTATTCCGTCCTTGGGTGGGTGAGGCGAGCTGCTGCACAGGCGTTTTTTCGAGACAGGTGGGCTCAGTCCTGACTGCCCTTCTCCAGGAAGGTCTGGGAGTTTCGTCGCGTGAAGAAGTAGGGCGCGCTGGCGTTGGGGCACAGGAAGCGCTGCAGCAGCGGCCGCCAGCCCAGGCTCTTGTGGCCCTCCGGCTCCAGCATGTTGTTCCACAGGGCGTTCGCCGCTGCGCGAGTATTCAAAGGGGCAAGAAAAACACGAATTAATTAATTAATGAATAAACACATAAATAAAGTTTTCCTTTAGCCAGGCATATCTAGCAAAGGAAATATTCGAATATTGGATTATTGGTGAGGTATTATTGGCATGCCAAATATTTTATTAGTATAAGGTACTGTCATTTAAAACTTTTTTTTGGGGGGGGGTCTCCGATTTAAATGTACGGCGTATTGATTTTTGATCACCTCGGATATGGTCATCCGATCAACTGCTTCAATATTAAAAATGTAAGTTGTAGCGAAGCCTCTGACTGGATAGTAAGGTACTATCTGATCGCCGTCCTATCGCCTTACATTTAAATCAGTGTATACAGTGTCTGTTGGCTACCACTTGCTACTCCCTGCTTGTTATTTCGTGCTATTTGAACGTATGAAAAATTATTATTAAACTCTTTATTTAAATCGAAAATAATTTAACAACTCATTCCAAATATTTTAATGGCTAATCTGTGATATTTTTCTGATGAACATTGCGTATTATTATGAAATAAATGTATACCCTTTTTTCTTTCTCGCCACACAAATACTTCATAAAATGAGAAAGTTGTGTAATCGTGCACCAGAAAACGGCGAACTTTTTAAGAGTTACCAATTCTTTGAAGACTTCTTTGCAACACTTGCAATCGAAATAGGCAAACATATTTTATGAAACAACTAACTGATGTAGAATGAACAAGATTTATTTGTTTCATATTATATTATTATTACTCGTGGAAATATTATAATGACAGTTCCTTCAATTTCTGCAATTTCAGAATTTCATACAATACTTACATTTGTATAAGTTCGCTAATATTTTACAAATTTTGTTACATATTTTTATATGGAATTTGTTTCTATGTGAAACAGGCAAATCTGCATCATTGTAACATTCTTGAGAGTTATCCCCCATTGATGGCCGTCCATTAATTATTATTCGTAAATTACCAGGAACACTGTCAAACATCGTATGATTCATTATCAATGATACACATGAATTAAAAATGAGTAGGAATATATCATATAAATGAATAATTTATAAAAAAATGTAAATAGTTTAAGTTTATTTAAATCTATAAAGTAATAATAAATAAATGATTATTTATAATTTAATTTATAATTATTCATTTATTTCGTATTACATTACGAGAGTTTGTTTCTGTAAATTTATAAAGTAATAATAAATAAATTTATAATTATTAATTTATTTATTATTACATTAATATTACACGTAATCACAAAAACGTTATGAAAAATGTGAGGCAATGATAAGTTCTAAAAGCAGTGATGCAACATCCCATAAACTCCGCTGAGAAATGGGGTTGATGCTGACCCTTAAATGTCTAATTTCCCCCTTTTCTTGAGAGTCAGCGCTCGATCACTGGGAAAGTGAGCAGTTCCCGCGCGCTGTATTATGACGAAGCAATAAAGAGTGAAAGCCCAGGGACAGGGTGTTCACGCATAACGTCCGCAGTTGATAATACCTTTACGTCATCTTACGTGAGACACACAGATTTTTATTAGAGCCACTTGCGGAAACTAGTCTAGTCGGAAAATCTCAAAAGGAATTAAAAAGTTAGAAACTAAATTAATAAATGTATAGAAAAATAAAAAAAACAAATCTTTAAGATTCTACTTTCAAAATATCCGCAGAAATTTATGATAGATTGTACATATACATTACACATTTGGTTCTTGAATTATATTCGACAAACTCTGTTTGTAGCAATGTAATACAAAAAGGGAATAATATGTTTTTCATTCTTTTATGAATATATAAATTATTAATTTTAATATGACAAAAGATCTGTTTATGGAATTCATATTATAATTTTGGTTGTTTAAAAGTTAATTTTAATGCTATCAATTTGTAAATATATTAATCTTGTAAATTTATAATTTATTATTACTTATTTGCATCAGTTATTATTACATATTATTACTAGCGGGCGGATTTTGTTGACCTAAAACATTGCCAAAAATGATCAATAAATGCTCTAAATAGCTATAAAATGCCCTAAAAACAAAGAGAAATGACGTAAAAAAATTTGATCGAAACTACATTAGATGAACAAGTCAAGCTATTGAGTATGTGATGTAATAGAGGCTTCTTCCTTTTGTTCAAGTGAACTCAGCTTGCAAACTTTGAGTTTGAACTGTCCTTAAAAAAAGCTTTGCCGAACTGACAATGGCGCCGTTAGAAACCGTACAGTACATAGTTCTCACAACGGCTGACTTTACAATATATGAGCGAAGAAATCGAATAGGCTACTCAGAAATTCCGTGGTGAACGTTTGTTGCATCTCGTAAATATTCTTTCAAGCAAGTACTATTAAAATTGATTAAATCAACGAAAAATGCATTAAAAATTAAGTAAAACGTAAAAAACCGACTTATTAGTCGAAAACGGCGCAAAATACAAAAAAAAAGACTTAACATGTTTTGTCATAACATAAAATGAATTTCTATGCTGATGGTATTTCATTAAAATTCGCCCCCTAATTATTGCATTAACTATTATTATTATTATTATTATTAATATTATTATTATTTTATGTCATTGGTACATTTTACATCTGACATTGATTTATTTTAGTGAAGCACTAAGCTGAGATTTTGTTGTATATTTTTTTTTATTTTACTTGCTTACATTTCGCCTATTCATAGATAGGTCTCTTCGGAGCTTAACCTTACAATGAGTAATTCTTTTATTTAAATATATTACTAAACAATGAATAATTTACCTTTTAGCACACATTACTAAAGTTTGTTTTCCTAGTTGTAGATTATCATAAAGTAGTAGATAGTTTTATTAGTAATAACAAATTATGTTGTTAATAAAGAATATATTATGAATAGAGGAAATGTAGATTTGTAAAATAAATATAGCGAACAAAAGCTGCGTTTTGTGTTTCACTAAAGAAATAGCTCCCCAAGGTCACATTTATACCTTATCTACAATGTATTTGTATTTGAATACATTATCAACAATTGAATTTAATGTTGCATCAAGAAATAAATCCGCAATGTTAATTTATACCCAACTATTGGCGAAATGTTACTTTTAAACAGATCACTTTTTCTTCGGGGTGGGAATAGGGGAATCATCATAAGAGTTAGTTCCATCATACGTGTTCAGAGCGACTACCGAATTCTACGTCCAGTCCCTTCTCGCTGCGCACTCACCGAGGGCGTTGCCCTTCTGGCTGAAGTGGAAGCAGTCCGGCGCGAAGTAGCTCAGGTCGGGCGCCTCGCCGAACCACGTGCTCACGGCGTCGGGGAAGTCCACGCCCAGGAAGAAGGGCTGCAGCACCACCGTGAAGTTGTCAGAGTCGTAGCGCGGGTCTGCAGCCTGCGGACAGAGCACCGCCGTCAGTTGTTGCAACGACAATGGGCAGTGCTTCCAACCGAACTATTCATTTCTCACGAGTTCATTGTCTCGAGATAACAGAGAATTACTGTGAAAGGCGTGTAGACTTGAAGCCATGAAATGCCATAAAGGATATATCCCCGGAACCATAAATAAGTAAAGGTCTTTTGGACTTCACTTTAATAAAAATAGTCTATTTAGGGCCTATTCGATGGTGCTTGAGACGTTTAATGATATGGCCTTATAATGTTCTAAAATATAGCTCCCTGCTGTGGAGAATTTTTTTTCTCTGTAAAGAATGTTAAGCAAGTTTTCATAAATAATGTTTCTTACGCAGTTATCTGTAAATGTTAGTTTTTTAATCAACTGTTTCGTTGTACACCGAAAAAGCGTTATTTTGTGTGGTTCTCAAATATATTTTTTAAACAAAACGTATATAGCTCACTGTACGTGAAATTTGCATTTTATGTGAAATTTACGTGCAATTTTAATAATATGTTATCTCTAAAACGGCTCCAGATTTTCTCTTTTTTTCTCTAATAGCTTACTTAAAAATGGTGCAGACATTATTTTTGGGAAACACTGTATTTTCGAAGGTTTCAAAAAATTAATATGGCAAAACGTTAGGGAAATGTTTAGGGAATAGCGATGGGAAGTTTTTAGGATAAACGTTCCTACATCCTCATTTCACACAAATCTAATTTCCGGCAAGCGTCCTTGCTGCTAAACTTTTTACGATAAGCCCCAACTTTTCAAGCTACTTTGAAACCATTTTTATTCTTGTGTCTTGGTGTTTTCTGCTTAACTTTATTCAACGCTATCGTGAACTTTTTAAAAAATCTGAGTAATAAATTTAAGAGGGTAAAGTTTCGGTATTCCACACAGTTCCACAAGTTCTTTTGGGTTTAGTGCCATTTCAATGGCTGAATTTCTTAAAACCTATGGATGATGATTTAAAGAGTAAATGGTAGTGATGATGGGTAGGTGAATCACAGGGGAGAAATGTCAGAATGTGATGAGGCAAACGGGAGAGGAACATGAAATCTCGGTTAATTCACAACAAATTCCACATGGATTGGACGGGACCCGAAGGCGAACCCCAGCTTTTAGGTCTCGTAGTCCCCCGCCTTTTTCCCGCGTCTTCTTTGTTGCTAACGACTGAATATTTCTGGAAAACTGAGAACAAGGTGAGCGTTTACAGTTCCGATCCAGAGTCAGAAGCAACGTCCTCGCTCCCCGCCCAGCGGAGAGAAGCGCTCGAGCAGTATATAACCTCTTGGTGATGTACTGTCCTGCATTACTGGCTCTTTCCCAGGGAGGTTTTCACATCCCAGGAATGGGCCACTGAGTTCTTGTCCTGTGTGTACATAGTTGAATTGGAATCAGGTTACTCCGGAAAGCAATGAAAATATCTACCCATAATCTTTGGAGCCGCGTCATAGCTTTAGGCTTACCACTTTTCCAGGTTGTTACCGGATTTTTAATCCCATTCATTGCGTTAGAATGTGCTCCTCCTCAGCATCCCACGAGTATCAGTCATAGTCATGATAATACCAGGAGCCTAATTAGGAACCCGACTGTTATAACTGAAAGGAACGTAGTCTTCCCTTCAACCTCGCTTGCAGTTATTTATGCTCACCATTCACTTAGACGACTGCACTGCGAGAATGGAGATTCCAATTGAGCTGTGTCACGCAGAACAAGATCAATTCACGTTGAATGTTCTTAGGGAAAAAGAAATGTACATTTCTTCTTTATACCATGTATAAAGTTTTCTTTCTAAATATTAGATGATGTTAATTTTAAATGAGGGTTGGATGTTTTCTTCATAGGGAAGAATCAAATTCAGAGGAACTAAATAACCTATAATCTCAAGGTCCTATATTTGAATTTCAGGTCTAGCGCTTGAGCAGTATATAACTACGTTGGATTCCAATCCTCAATCAAAACTAGTACCAATGTCCTTTCCCCCGCTTTCTTTGACAAGCGCTTGAGCAGTAAATATCTCACTGGCGATATGCTGTCCTACACAGCTATCTCTCTTCACCAGGAAGATTTTCGTCCCTTGCAGCACGTTAAATTTGTTTACGAGGATTGGTCTCTGCATGCATCTTACAAGTCCAATTCCACGCCAGGACTTTGGAAAGTGGGATAAAAGTAATGGGATTTCAAACGGAATGGGGCCACAACACGAGGTCACGTCCCCACTGGAGCAGCAGCAGCAGCACTTACGATGTCGCGCTCGGCGCTCCAGTAGCCGCGCAGCATGCGCCCCACCGACTCGGCCTTGGCGCGCTCGGCGCCGCCGAACAGGCACGAGCACAGCACCAGCTGCTTCAGGTGGCACGCGAACGGCACGTTGCGCATGTTGCGCAGCTGCAGGATGTCTGCAACCGAAACCAACGCTCTGCTCACCGGTAGAAAGTACCCACGAGTCGGATGACGCGCCGACGTGGCGTTGAACTTTTGTCGGCGTTGACTTTTTCAGGTGATGGCGAAGAGAAGCGCGATTGGTTGAGGTCGCGTCGCATAGTTTGAATCACGCGTAAGACTTCTGTGCTCATTTATTATTGGTCAAGTAGCCGTCATGAACAATTATATACACAAAAAATACTTCTGAAAAATGGGATCCTCCTCTCGTTAGATTTCAGAAAAAAAGTAATGAAAAACAACAAATATTTGTTAGTGTAAACAATATATATTGGTTACACAAAAAACTAACTCTGTGACTATTTACATGTTTGTGATGGGGAAGGTAAAAGAATGACTACGCATTATATTTATTTGTAGGTTTCGTAAACGTATTTAATTTGTTTCCTTTATCCTGTTTCTATTTAATTCACATTGATCTCTCTCGGGGACGTAGTACCAAATAAAGAAAATTGCATTAGAAGTGAGATATATAAGAGAAGTCATTGCTTCAAGTCATTTAAATTTCGCCAATCTTTTGAAACTGATCTGTAGCATCATCTTTCATATTCTTCAAAAGAAATGTTGAGCATCTACAGAATATCTGTGTGAGTTTACAAAATATTGTAAAAATGCGATACTTGTAACAGATGGAGATAAAATTTCAGCCACGTAATTTTATTAAAACGGATCTGGGATTACATCATCATTCGAATCGAAAAAATCAATTTTAATAACTTAAGATGAAATCTTAAAATAAAAACTTAAGAAACAGTTTAACGAGGAAAAGGCTAAATATATTAGGGGTAGGCTAGAAAAGCAATAAGAAAAGACGAGAGAAATTAATAGGAATAAGAAAAGAATTTTGAAGTAAGAAACAAGAACCTAATGATGACACAGATGTCATCATATGATTTCAAAGTATATTAGATTGATCTTCGTCACGAAAACATCGCAGTGGCAAGGGATGATAATAAACAAAATAAAGCAAAGATAATGCAAAATGTGTTTTGTATATAAAGAAGAATTGAATCAGCATGAGGAGAAAGGGACAAGTCAAAAATGCAATTTTTTTTTCTTATGTTGGGAAGTTGTTCTTTAAGGCTAGAGAAATTGTACTGTGAAGAAGCAAATCGCGTAATAACAGTGTTTAGATAGAGAATTCACACCGAAAAATTGGACAAAGTAATATAACATGAGTAAGTAATATTTAATGTTTCCTTCCTCCTGAATAGTGGCAAGAAATAACTTGTTACCTTTCTTTTCACCCGATTCAATTGATTATTCAAAGGATCATTATTCAAGAAATATTGTTCCAGTAACGTGACGACGTAGTATTTATAGAAACAAAGTGTATAATGGTTGCCTACATGCTCTGATGAGACTGTGAGTACCTCTACAAGTGAGTGGGCATGTTCCTATAGTCACACATCCTTGCCCATGTAGGGCACCTGACACATGAAATTACAGGTGACAGCACGTTGCTTCATGAACGAGTGAAATGTTCTGCTACGGCGAGCATCAATCCAATGGAAGGTTATTAAAGCTGACCTAATTTTTAAATAATAGATATCTCTTTCCTCCAGGAACTATCGGATTTTCTGTTATATTAAAGACATTGTAACTTAAGGGCCTTGTTAGATTTTCCCTTTAAATATGCGTTGTTAGTAAAAATGTTTAAACATATAATACAGGAAAGAATTAGTACAGTACGTAGCGGTGGATTCAGGGGAGGGTCCATGGAGGCCAAGGCCCCCATCAAAAGGCTTAGTTTTCGTTAGTTACCTTTCTTTGTTTGGCAAAATTGATTTAAATATTTATGTTGGAATTATGTATTTTTTTATGTAAAACAATATTGTATAGTAACATATATGCAGTACAAAATAATACACAATATAATAACAAATAGTGAGTTTATTAACAAAAATCTATGATGTTCCTGTCAAAAAATGGTCAGCTGGATCCGTCCCTGATAGTACATGCACTTGAAGTGCGACGACAATTGAAACATTTCGAGCGTCTGCTGACAGCGCTCTGTCCTAAGTGGTGTGGTGTGGAATCTCGCATGGCCTTGGATGATTTTGCATTTTGTTGCGAAGAGCTTGTGTCGTTTCGAAACACTCTCGAGAAGTGGGAATATAATATATAAACATTCAGTGTGTGGTTTACGAAATTGTGCATTCTGGTTGTTGAGGGATACCGTTCTCAAAATAAATATGGAGAATGAATATGGAACAGTAAGATTTTTTATTTAAGATCGCCTTTTAACTGTTTGGTCATAAAGCGGCTACTGTAATTTTTAACATTGCGATAACACCGACAAACATCCATTCCCGGGGTAGGATTCGAACCCGCAACTCTTAAACCTAAGACAGCCACGGCCCGTCAGCATTAGCAGCCTCGACTATCCATGCCGGAGAATGCCTAATACAATTGATTTAATACATATAGCTTAAAACTTGGACTCTCTATCACTCGGCTTGCTGCAACCCGCTTGACGTTTGTGTGTTTCACGCTCTGTGTTGCATCTGCCCCTGCGAATGATCGAGGAAGATCACTCGACATTAATTTTAGCTGGAGGCCCGAGGTTAAGGAAAAGAAAGAGAAAAATGAAACGAAGAAGAAAAAGACGCCGAACACGAAATATACGCTGAAGAAAGACTAAAGAGAACAGAAAAAAAGAATGAAAAAGACGAAGATGAAGATAACAAGATAAAAGGAATCGAAGAAAGAAACAATGGAGACAAAAGGAATAGTCGAAAGAAATGAGACGTACAATGAGACAGCGGACAAGATAAGCTGTAAGAAGATGGATAAAAACAAAGAGATAAACAAGAACGAAAAGAAGATTGGACAAGAACAAGCAGTAGAAGACTAGCGAGAACAAGGTGAAGAAAACGACAAGACCTAGGATAAGAATGCGGCAAGAATACGTTAAAACATAAAAAAAGATAAAAAGGAGGCGAAGAGGAAGAGAAGAAAAGAGAAGGGTAAGACGAAGAAGGAGAAAGAGATGAATAAAAAGGAGGTGAAGGATACATAAAATCGTTCTGACAGCCAAAACTTTATTTGTGCGTAGGGAATCGTGATTTCTGTACATTTTTATGTTACGTTGGCAATGTTTCGAAGGTATGTTGGTAGGCACATTGGAATGCAAATGACATAAAATGGCTTAGAAAGGCTACGCTAAAAGTAGTCAGCTGAGCGAGAGAAGGTAGTGAAGCAATGGTCACGATTACGTGGGGGCCGTCTCATCAGAGAGGACTGAGCTTATCACGTGACCGCCAGTACATTTGACCCCTAGCGGCCGGCAAGACGGCCTACACTTACTTATATGAAGCTTATGACGCACCTGCGTTAACACGCAAAAATGCTCACTTACGAAAGTCAAAATGTGCGCTGCACATGAGACAACCGATGCACTTGCACTTGCAGAATTAGAACAGACACTACTACATACTAATCGCGACAGTAGAGGATCTAATCTCGCCAGCTCTAATTTCGACCCACGATTCTGCATAAGGTTAAACTCATATGTTCAAACAAATCCTATTGCATATACAAGCGAGCCAGGAAAGTCTCTTCACAGTGGCACCTTGGCGCTTGCAACAAAAATTATGTTGGTACCATCGTGTAACAAAAGAACACGTGAATACCGCACTTACCCCAAAATAACAGATGCCGGAAGTGATGTCCACTTCACTTGTTTCCCAACGATCTGTTTGCTACCAACATAAATGCGATTTTCAATAGGAGGCCCTGACTCGGCCCTGTTGGAAGACACTTTCCTGGCGCACTACATTTCCATAATATCGCCTTGGCTAAGGAACGCCCTCGCGGTCTCCCTCTGTACCGCCCGACGAAGAGTGCGGATGCGCGAGGGGTGCGGGGTACTCACTGGGGATGTGCACCAGGTTGACGAGCGTGCGCGGCAGGTGGCGCTGCAGGTAGTCGAGCGTGGCGCGGAGGGCGCGCGCGTGGCCCTCGGGCGAGTGACGGCCGTCGTCCGAGTAGCAGTACTCGTTGCACAGGTCGTTGCCCCCGACCAGCAGGTTCACCAGCTGACAACACACGCACACACACTCTCGCACTACAACTTATTGCATGCGCGCGTTTTCCTGAATACCTACCCCCTGCTCCTTTACTGGTTAAGTTAAATTAAGAATAAATTATAGCGACGAGCGTTATTGAAATCTGAGAACCAGAAATCTTCCCTTCCCTATAAAAGAAACTATTCTGCATCAAGAGACGATTATAAATTATTATATCAAATCTGTAGTTCGTCTCTTGACAGAACTATTGTTCTGTTGACAAAATATTCAACTCCCCCCTCTCCTGTCACATGTAGAGGGCTTAAGAAAACGTGCGCGCATACTGAGAGTATGTCTCTGGTACTTTAATCCCAAAGGCGGCGTTGATCAATTTCCGAGGGCGGGATTGTCTTTGTTTGGTCGATGCGTGAGAAAATAGACTTAATACATAGTAAAGCTACTGAATGATTCGTAACTTACACAATTTCCTCACAATGATATAAAATAGGCCGATAGACTAAACAAACATTTGTGTAGTATACTTCAAAACATTGGGATGTATAGAAGTGTTATCAGCACTTTCTACTAAATACAGCATGTTTGATTATGTGTTAGCGTAGAGTTTGAAAATCAATAGCATAGAACTTATTGTACAAGAAACTGTTGTAGTCATTCATTAACAAACTGATATAATTCTTATGAATGAATTGAATTTAAACAACGGTCGGGGCTGGACAATTTGATAAAACAAACATTAGTGTTCAGTTTTTAAAATGACATCTTTCAATATCCGAAACATCAATAGGAAACAAAGAAGTGATTTGTGGAGTGAGCGACATGTTATCTGCATATTATTTCATTTTCAACAATGGAAACTCATAACTCACTCGCACATTAATATATCACGTATATCGAGCGATAATAACAATTTCATTATGATTATCTTGCAATGTTTGTTTTTAAAGGCTCTCCAATGAAAGAAGTATCTAAATAAATTGTTCATTATGTAGATACGCATTTCAAAAAATCAAAGAAATACTCTTTGCACTTTACTTTCTGTAGCCGTGTTATTGGATGTGGACCTTATTATTGCCATGCCATATATTCCGTGCCGTAAATGAGCTGATTTCACAAACAAATCTCAAGTAAGAAGTTGAAATAGTCAAACACAATTTGTGTCCAAACCCGAAAACCAATATCCGGTTTGTTCGCTGCTATTGTAAGCTCAGTATGTATTTTTTTTCTTGGTCATACCCATAGTTAACAATCTCACAGAAGTCACATGTTTTGGTGAATATTCTTCCACTTGAGGAATGTGATTGCCGCTTTAAAGTCATTACAGATCTACCAGTGGAAAAACTGCTGTTGCTGTTATTATTATTATTAGATTTATTAATGTACTGAAAAAATCAACTCTGCCAATCCGGCTAAGTTTTATTTGGCTGAATTGCAAGTGAAATGCAGTTTCGCAGATAAAAGATCAAATCAGTATGTTCTAGAGTATTTTAAAAATTGCTTCAAAGTTCGGGCGGCAATATTTTAGAAGGCGTTCTCAACACTAATTAAACCAACTTATGGACACATGGAGGGGAACACTCCGATTGACCGAATGTCCCTACGGTGACACTCCTATGAACCTCCGCCCCAGTGTTCAGAGCACAAGCAACACAATATCACGTACGCCACTTTAAATTCAAACAATTTTGATTATACATCAAAAAATTATTACTGACCTCTGGAGAATAAAAAACGTAACTGATGCAAATTATTTTAAACACTTCGCTTATCAACAAATGTCACCTTAAGTCTTACGCGAACGATCTTAAGCCTCGCAGAAGAGCACATTCGTTCATATTTGAGGCGTGTCTGCGCATGCGCGACGGCAGTGAAATGCCTTACGGACCTTATTTACGCGGGGAATATTTCACTGCGGTGCCAGTGTTCTGCTGTCAGACACGGTAGCAGCACTGTCACTTTGGAAGGAGACAGATGATACCCGGCATTGCATGAGAAGGAATTGGGAACAGAACTTGACGATGTAGGCACAACAGGCAAAACTTTCACAGTTGCTGTGGTGCATTGTGAAGAATTTTTCTTCAGAAGCTTTAAGTTTAATATTTTGCTTTCATTCTTGGTCTAATATTTTCCTTTGCCTAGTGGAAATCTCAAGCATTTTTGCGAGCACTCACTTTTTACATTCTCGCACTTACGAACGTAAGCATTGAAAGTATTACTAAGAAAGTATTGTAATCGTGCGCCAGAAAATGGCGAATTTTCGACACAAATTCTTGTATTGTCAGGCCCTGGTAAGGAAAAAGTGGATAAATCCAATTGATAAATATAGGAAAAAATACTCTAACACGTGGTGTAGCAGAATCCATATTTTGTGCGTCCTTCATACTGAAAAATAGATTGTCGACAAAATGTCTGCCCGTCTGTCCGTCCCTCTGTGCACAACGCTAAAGCATAAACCGTTCAGCCGATTTTCTCCAAAACTTATATTACCCAATCGTTCTAGATGATGTCACGGACCCTGGAATTTGAAGCCGATATTTTAATTTTGGGGATACTTTACATGACAACCCTGGGACATTTTCAAAATTTTCAAAGAATGGCTCCATATTTTTTGATTAAGTTTTGTTGCTGAATAGTGCAAAGGACGTTTAAGATAGTGGTACAGGTCTCATTTTCGTTGACATGTTTAATTTTTCGAAAAGTGGAAAAACAAATTTCAAAATTGGGGATAGAGATGTTTGTCTCAGACAAAGCCTTCTGTACAAAATTAGTTGTTCAAAAAAGGTCATGTATTATTTTTTTGAAGAAGACAAGTAGTATTTGCGCATTTTGCGACTGAAGCTTACAACAAAAAATTTCTTTAAAACTGCTCCAATTTTTTTCTTTAAATTTTCTTCACTTATATAATAAGAGACGACAAAAATATGGTGGTAGTCATATTTTCGGGTATTGCTAGTTTTTTTTAATTAAAAAAAGTTTTAAAACTTCAAAGTTGGAGATAGAGTTTTTTTTTTGTCTCTGACAAAACTGTTATACAAAATTAGCTCCTCAAAAAAGTTCATGTACAATTTTTATTTTAAAAAAGAGTAGTTTTGCATAAGTTTTGCTTGTAATTAATGAAATATATACAGGTTTCACATTAACTACGGACTTCCATTCATGGCAAAAACGGTGCCTTTAGGAAGAATTGATAAGAATATATGGGCCCATTTTCGGCAGCGCCCATCGCTGCATGCGCGCTTTGTTGTCAGCGTTCATTGACTGAGATGTGTTGATATAGACAGAAATGCGCTATAATATTATTACATAATCGTTACTAAGGGGCGAGAAAGTATGTACTATTTTAACGCCACGAGTTTCGTATAGGAGCTGCTAGACAGAGTAAAGATGAATGTTGGCGTTATCCCATATATTCTGTGGTATATATAAGGGGCAGTGGCGTAACTTGATTTCACACGACAGATAACCTGCTAGGTGAGAGTGTTCTACATATCCAAGAAATGTTGTGTGAATTTCTAACTCAGATTATATAAACGTAAAATTGCATGATGCCGTGCTATTTTTCAGCCTCTAAACACAAACGTCAACTTATCAGTAATTATGTCACAGGATTGTCAAGAAACACTGAATCTGGCATAATCCAAGGATTAATGTCTTTGTGGATCCTAAACAATACCCAGCAATGAGGTCTCTTAAAAATTTTCAAAAATTGGTCTGAAGTAATCATTATAAAAATAAACTACATTTGAAATTTAAAAATCTATTTCACTAATTTCCTATGCATGCACACATTGAAAAAATCCATTAGCTTTCTGCCATGAAAAAGATGTCAATGATTGTTTTAGATACAATTAAACTCGGAAAAATCCAAAAACAATGAAATAGTTTCTACTTTAAATGAATAATTAAAATACTTATGTGTTATTCCGTCTATTATCGTATTATGCGTGCAGACTGAATTCTCATACTCATTGTGTCAATGCTTATGACACAAGGCTCTGATAGCAAGGCTCCAAAGAACTGGACACCTACCATTAAATATTTTCAATTCAAATGTTGCTTTTATGTTCTTCGTTCGTAAATAACTGTTGTTCTGTATGTATACCATCTGCTCTGTTTATACAGCATTCGTGCAGACTATTTTGATAAAATATTTGATTTATTGCAGTTCTATACGACAGTATTTTAATTGTTGTTCGCGATGAGAGTGTACGCTACTTTCTGAAAAATCATTTTGTGTATTTTATTGAGCAGCATGGTGACTCATTCAGACGACCCTTTAATATTATAATCGTTTTAATTCTGAGGAAATATTACACATTTGTTTAAAAAAATGGGGACCCCCCTATCTGATAGGACATTAAGTACATGCTAATTATAATCCTTCCCTGGTCACGTCACATTTGCCACTGCATCTGAAACCCCTTTCCCGTCGGCGTACCTTTCCCTCGCTGACGAGATTGGAAATTCCTTCCCACGTGTAAAAGACCTGGCGCGTAATTAGAAATTCCCAGCCGGGTGCGCAGTTTATCGGTGTTTCTCACGCCGTCATTGCCAAGAAAGCGCTCTTACGAGACGGGATGGAGTCGCCGTGCCCCACGTGTGAATGGTATAACAACCCGAGTGACTCCCAGTTGGAGACAACGCTTCGTCGTGGCCGTGCTCCATACTCATCGGTTGTTTGAGGAGAGACCTGGAGCGAATGAGTGACATTTACTGACTCCTGAACCTACCCAGACACACATCAAATCGCTACTCTGAAAATCAATACGGAGTCTCCGCCAACCTATCGCATCATGCCTGACGGTTCATTAGATAGTTTTCTGACGCGATTATCATATATCACTGAGGAGGGATGCGGTTGCTTTAAATATGATACTCAAAAATATTCTTTGCGCTGATATATGCTGCAAAAATCTTACAATTCAGGGACACGCTTAACACTATATATTAAGGGGTTACATAATTATTGCTAATATCAGCTCTCGTCAGTAAGAGAAACTTGAGTTTCGCGTTTCAAGCTAACCTACCGCTCCTCTGTGAGAGATACTTTATAACCAAATAGAGAGCAGTCCCTGCCAGCGACCGGTCAGGCGTGGACTGGCTGGAGGAGAGACCATCTTGCGTTTCATTACAGCGATGTGAATTAAGAAACCCGGACAGCTGGTAACCGTCTAGCTGGCGAGGCAGCCCCAGATTAGGGGAAGATGTGCGCCCGCGGAAATTGAGTAACGCCAGGTGTCCACTCCGGGGAAGTGAACACGTTCCTTTTACGGAAAATAGTGAAGTGAAGAGAACTGCGGTATTCGTTTTGTCCGTGCTCGGGATCATAACTGTTGACGCTGCAGCGACTCCGACCGGCATATCTTAGAGTTCGAATCCCGATGTTGGCAAACGTTTTTTACATTAGTAATCAGTTATGTCGAATTCAGCCGCAGAAGAATTTTAGTGGCCAGTTGCTGTGATGGGTAGTTTTCCGTGACTTCTCCTACCATTACGATACTTCCTAACTCTGACGGAACTATCCTAAAAAACGGCACACGAACCGCGCGCGAATTTGTCGTCTTCATTTTTGTCCTCTCCTCTTCCATTGCGCGCGCGCGCGCACACACACACACACACACACACGCGCGCGCGCGCGCGCTTACATACACCACACTACCACACATGTCGTGAGATAAAGCTTGCCTCGACTGATGCGGTGCCCTGCTGAATGAGGTACCTTGGAAAGGGGCAACATGCAATACAGATGGATTCGTACACTTCCGCTGCTGGAGTCATTTTATACTTGGCTGTCAGAGATGTGCCGCGTCACAGTCGGCCGACCTGACGTTCCGGCCATCGTGTTCAGCTGTATTGCTCAGAAGAAGGCCACAACATGATGGCCGAAACAAAATCAGCACGACCGACTGTGACGCGGCTCATCCCGGACAGCCAAGTATCATTTTACACTACAGTTACGGGACTAATCCCTGTAGCTGTTTACGCACTGGGGAACACCCCACAATCAATGAATGAACGAATGAACGAAAGCTAATGGATAAATGAAAGCTAATGAATGAATGAACGAAAGCGAATGAATGAACGAAAGTTGATGAATGAATGAACAAAAGCTAATGAATGAATGAACGAACGAACGCGAATTAATGAATGAACGAAAGAGTAAATGAATGAATAAATGAATGAACGAAAGCGAATGATGAATGAATGAATGAATGAATGAATGAGGCCTACCTTCCAGTCGCGCTCCACGTCGACGTAGGGGTGCTGGTGCAGCGCGCGCACGAGGCGCCGCGCCTGCGCGGGCAGCTCGTCGTCCAGGGCGCCGTTGCGCGCCAGGTTGAGCCCCGCGCGCGCCTCGCCCGCCTCCGCCACGCCCAGCGCGTAGCCCAGCAGCTTCGGGTTGAACTCCTTCAGGATGTTGGGCAGCGTCAGGTACTCGCGCCACGTGCCCTGCCCGCCTGCGCACACAACACCGCCGTCACTCTACACGCCCACGCACAGAGACGCTGGACGAGACTGCCTATCGGCTGCGGCACGCTTGCCTCTGCGGTGTTGTTGGCCGGAGTTTGAGTTCAGTTGGTGGCGGCTATATAGCTTGGTCGACTACAGCCGCTATCTGGAGAAGAATTCGACCGGTCAGTGGCTCTGATCGGATGTTTTCGACCATTGCTCCGATAACAGGTGCTTGCCAGAGGATACCATAAAACGAACCAAGCGCCGGACGCAATCTTTCTCATCCTAGTTCCCTCCATTCCCGTTACACGGGCACTTATACGTACTTGCGTTCTACAACACATTTCAGGAGCTTCAAGTTTGCATTCGCTGGGGCCGTGCCCTTCTAGGAGAGAGTCTCGGAGAGGAAAGGCCAGAAGTAGGTCGCCACTGGATCGCAGGTTTAAGCGGGGTGCACTGCCATCTCCCGATGTAACATATGCACTATAACATGGACTACATCCGAAGTCCTTTATACTCCCGGAATAAAAAAAATAGGCACTGACCAAACCCATATTCTGCCTCAGAACTCGAGCATAAGAGAAATATTATTTAGTACAAATCGGAAGCAAAATGCTCTTGATTTAGGAAATGTCTTTCACATTTTCATACGATTAATAATGAAGGTACATTTTTTAAATCTATTAATAAAATTGCGGCTCGAAAAGCCTCACATTTCCTGGTAAAATTATATATGACCTCAAAATGATAATGGCGTCAAGAGACAAAAATAACTTCCTTAAGGTGACTAGATTTCCTTTCCCTTCGTCAACTACAACAAAAAGTGACAGTTGCATAACAGTTTCTGTTGTTGAATGTTTATTGCCTAAAATAAGGATGCTCCACCATCAGGAAGAATATTATTAGAAACATTTACAGACGAATTAAAACTCGCCAGCGGGTAAGAATTGCGTGTAATTAGCTCAATAAATGATTAGCCTCCATTATGAAACTACGTTGGTTTAGTAACCGATTCTCCAAGCAGCCAGTTTGCAGTAGGAGCCAGTTTGCTAATTTTTACGAATGCAGTAAAGCCTCATTATAAAAACGTTGCACGTATTTAAAAAATAATAAAAACAGTATTAAATGATTATGAAAGAAAGTCAAATTCTGAACCGAAATAAGCTGTATGTGAGTTTGCTGCATAATGGGACTTCATACACTGAGGAGAACGTGCTTGTAAATGCAAATGCTGATTTTAATTAGCAATTGCTAATAGTTTCAACTGTCAGTGTAATAATGACTAACTGAAGGGCTCAGTAGATCAAGTGGCTATCGCACATTTGTTTTATCAAATGGAGTTATTAGCATTAAATAAAAGTATAATTACAATAAGAAGTGACGAATTAAGAAAAGAACGAGGAAAACGATGACGAAGAAAATCGAACAGGAGGGAAAAGGAAATGGAGGAGCAGGAGGATGAAGTAAGAAAGATGTGGAAAAAGGGGAGGAGAAGTAAACGAAGAAAGAAATTTGATTAACTGCGAAATTATCTTTTGAACTTTTTCATCTTGTGGCGCACCTTTAAATAATTAATGGTATATCGGTTTATCTACATATCTGTATATAACGTATTCGTATATAACGTAATCTGTATATAACGTATGTAATGTGTGTGGGTGTGTGGGGGGGTGAGTGTGTGGGGGTGGGTGAGGGTGAGTGTGAGTGTGAGTGTGTGTGTGTGTGTGTGTGTGTGTGTGTGTGTGTGTGTGTGCGCGTGTGTGTGTAGCACTTACCGCCGTACGCGGACACGCCGCGGTAGTTGAGGCGCGTCTCCTCCTCGGAGTAGGCGAGCGCGCCGTTGGCGGCGGTGAGGCTGTCGCCCAGCGCGGCCACCACGCGCACGTCGCCCGGGCGCAGGCGGTGCACGGAGGCGGGCGCGGCGGCGCTGCGGGCATTGCGCACGCCGGCCGCGCACGGGAAGGGCGCCAGGCGAGGGATGGCCTCCTGTTGGCGCTGCGCACGCCCCACGCGCACACGCTCGCTCACGCGCTCGCTCGCTCAGGGATGGGGAAATGGGTAGAACTCTTTCGAATTTTCCGAAACAACTTACAAGTTTAGTACGCCAATCGGAATTAGATTTGTATACCAATTGGAATTAGATTTGTATACCAACTGAAATTAGATCGGTATACTAATTGGAATTGGAATAGAATTGGCAAACCAATCAATAAACCGATCAGTCATCTCCTACGCTTCTTCTGTAAGGACCTCGGCTAGCAAGATTTAAAAACACAATATTTTTCAAAAGCTATACTTCCGTACTACAAAAGCCCCGTTTATACCAAATTCCCAGTTGCATAATTAACTCTGCCGTACTGCAATTTCCAGTCACGTTTCCTGTGATCCTCTCAATTTTCTCTCATAATTCACCAGAATGGTTCAGCCGTACTTTTCAAAATTGGTCAGCAAATTCTTAACGCATAATATAAAAACTTCCAAGACAATTTTCCATCTTCCTTAATTGGCTTTAACCCACTGTGGTGTTAGATATGTGAATTTTAAAAAAATGTATTAAATTAATATCAATAATTATTTTAAACTGCGAACAAAGATCGTACCTGCCTGATGATGCCTTACTAGCAGGATTCTTTTTAAAATCTGCCAAAAGAATTTGCGAAATATTTGCTCTGAAAATTTCTAACCAACAATAGAAACATTATTTTTGTGCTATTTAATTTTAAATTATATCATGTTTTTGTTTTATATTATTTATCTAATTAATTTTCCAGTTAATAGAATTGAAAATTCCGATATTATTTGTATTTTAATTTTATTTGTGTATTTCCGAGAAACTATTTATTTTTAAAACCAAGCGGTTAGAAAATCAATAAGTTATTTTTTCTTTAATAGACACTTATAATTTATTTTTTACGACGTTTTTTGGGACATTTTTTTTCTCAATTAAACAACTTTGATCATATAAGAGGAAGTTGCCTTCTCAAGTGGGTGTTTTGGAGGAAATTAAGGAATGAATATTAATTTTAAATAAATGTACACAGGAGCTCTGAAATATTCTAACGCATGAAGTAATGTTTCTTGAATGATGTAGCAGTGACTACCAAGACAAGCTAGAGGTTGTTGTCTTCATGTGTGCTGGATACGTTCATTTCGATGATTTATCAAGATCAATCTTAATCTCAAAGAGCACACTCGTTGACATTTACTTACGCGAAACGAAGAGAAGGAAATTTGCGAATTCCGTCAACGCATTTCCACAACCCCAACCCGTCCGAGGCCCAAGCATCTTAACTTCTTTTTACATCATTACTACCTTAGAGCATTTGAATCTTTGTTGTTTGATGCAATAAAGTTAAACGGAAAGTTAAACCTATTATTTGATGAAAAAAAGAGATGTTCAATTTTATTTTTTGGTATAAATCTCCTAATTTTACCGCATGAAAGATAGTTTATGTAATATTTAAAATATTTATAGTATCCCAGCATTATAAACTACTTTTTCCGTTGCAAGAAATCGCTTATAGAATGACATCTTATGTCACAGATTATATCATTTTGCCGTTTACGGTTCGTATAATTGCGTCATCACACTTTCAGTCAATCACAACGAGAGAATCGTGAGGAGGTAACGATAAACCAAACACCATTAAACCACCATTTTCTCGCACAGATGTCAAATACCAGTGACGTCACAATAAAGTTGTTTCCGAAAATTAACTTTGAGTCTCTTATAAATTTATAATGCTGTTATACAAAAAGATAGCGTGTACAACTCTGTTACAACGTTGTTTTATTGCATTCGTACAAATTTGAAAACTTCTTTTTAACGTCGCTCGTTTTCAAAACATGCAATAAAGCTTAACATGTAAATTAGTTGCGTAATGTACTATAGAATAAAAAAATTTTACACAAAATATGGGCATGCATAACAGGCGTTAAAGAGTGTGTGTTTGATCGCCCTGTGCCCGCGTGGCTGCGAGCGGAGGGAGAAAGCGCGGCTCACCGTGAGGCCCGGGTAGAAGCCCAGGCGGATGGGCAGCAGCCAGAGCTGGCGCGGCACCTCGGCCAGCGCCTCGGCCGCCTCCTGCGCCGCGCCCAGCAGCCGCTGCAGCCGCGCGCCCGCCGCCTCCAGCAGCGACCCGCCCTCGCCGCCCGCGCCGCCCGCTGTCAGGCAACACACGCACAGTGGGACGTGGCCTCTATACAAGGCAAGGGTTTTTTACGATTTATAACAACCCAACTTCATTCAATGAGTGCGCTACTGATGGATAGGTAATTGCTCTCCAGTCCTGCGTCAAACCGATTTAAGATGAAATCAAACAGAAGTTTGCATATTTTGGTATAAGGGAAACGTAGATTCAGATGCGACTCGCAACATATACGTGTATAATACTCCGATGGGGCATTAGAACATGGTCTCTATACAAGCCAAGTGTTTTTTACGATTTATAACAAGCCAACTTTATACAAGTGTGCTACTAATGGATTGGTAATTTCTCTCCAGACCTGCATCGAATAGATTTAAGATGAAAACAGACAGACGTTTGCAGATTTTGGTAAAACTGAAGAGTAGATTTAGATATGACCCACAACATATACGTGTACTATACTCTGATTTAAATGTAGTGGAACTTCAGGGTCTCATGCTGGAAGTAAAGGGATTCCCTGTCATCCAATCCTGTTTTGTAACGACTTAAATTTTTGGTATTGAAGCTTCCGATTGGATGCAAGTGTAACCCCTCCTTCCAGCTCATAACCTTGAAGAGGTACTACATTTCAATCGAAGTTACGCTGTATATATTCCATAATTCGTAAACGATGTGTTCTAGGCCCTTAAAACCAAGTTTTCGTGGAACACAAGATTTCTGGGAACACATGTTTGGAGGGACATACGCAGACAGCAAGGAAACAGATGGGGTCAGAGTTTTATAAGCGTATTCTACTAAGAACTTTTGAACTTTCTGTTACATTTTTGGAGATTTAGCTCTTCTGGGGACCACCACTTAGCGTGGAATGTTCAGACACTAGCAGAAGTGTGTCTACTAAAATTAAATTGGAAAAATGCATTTAATAACTATATTCAACGATACAATTAAAGCCACTTGTTGATTGTTAAATTTAATCCTGTTATGTATTTGTGAAGACATTCAAAAACGGCTCACCTGCTCTAACAGACATACTCCGTAAGGTTCGAGGCTAGTCAGTGGCGTGACATCGCGTCTAGTGAGGGGCTGCGAGCACCAGGAGGAAGTAGTTGGTAATCCAACTCAGATGGCGACCTGATTGGGTTAGTGGTTAGAGCTCGTGCTCAGAGTACTCCTTACGTCGTTTTAGTGCCTAGTTTTGTTTAGACTCTAGGAGAATAGTGAGCTGCGCTGCAATTATGAACGTATGTTGCGTGCGAGGACTTGACTGCGAACACTGTTACCTACGATATGATTGTTGAGCTGGCTTGTATTAGTACAAGATGATCTGGGTTATTGTAAACAAATGCTCAATTAACTAGTTGTTGTGTACATTGGTGTACCCGTTATTCTGTATACTTCAAATCACAACACTAAGAAATGTTAGAATGTTTTCTGTACGCAATACGGGACTAACGAGTATAACGCTGTAACTTACAGGACAGGTGCTGGTTCCTCAAAATTAGAATCCAGTAAGATGCTCTTTTCATTATTAAAATTAAAATTTTCAATTTGCAGACGGACCCACCTAGTTTTCCCTGTTCACCACGTTTCGTGGTATCTTAAAATTTCCCCTTTAGAAAAATGCGACCTACTCTCATATTGATGAGTCATTATGACGAGTCATCATTTATACGTCACATTTTTCTCATGGTGAAAACATACTTTCTATACCACTTCCTAATGCCTGTGTTGCGATTTGTCTTTTGTGATTATTACCTTGGTTTTGAGAGAGAACATCAAAGTTACTTCTCTCAAAATATTTACACCCATATAAACACATTATGTACCTTGACTGTTATTGAATAGACCAATTGATCTTCGATTCCGTGAGCTTTGAAGATGAATGAAAGGTGTTGAAATTGTTGAAAGATCAATACTAATTGGCTTGACATACCTTGATGTGCGTTCCCTTTCAAGAGCAAAGAACAGTCAATTGTGCTGTTGTAATGAGACTCCTATATTCCATTCATAATGTTAGCTTTCATCTTTCCTTCTTTGGATTTCTATTGTAACTGAGTTTCAACACGACTCAAATATCATATGAATGAGTTGCCTCTGAGGTGGACTAAGGTGTAATACTGACGCAGTATGATATTGAATAACCTTCCTACAGTAGAGAGAAGAATCAGGTCAATTATCTACTATTAAAGTAACTACCAAAACTCCGACAAATATTTTGTAAATTGGCATTAACCTACAAATGAACATGTTCATAGCAATGAATACTTTTAACAAACCATTATGATGCAATGGAATGGATAGAAATACAAGAAATTAACGGGAAAGAGAAAAAATAAAAATAACCGCACCTGTTCCCGCCGTCGCCGAGGCGGCATCATCGTCGTCTGCCTCCGCAGCCGCAACCAGCGGATCGGTGTAGTCATTGTCGTCCTGCGCCGCCGCCGGCTTCGCGTTGACCTCGCTGGAGGCGCCTATTCCGTTCCCTGCGGGAGAGCTCTCCGAAGAACCGTGCGAAACAATCCGCGGAGCCGCCTCCGCCGAAGCCGATTCTCGGATCTCTTCCTCACGCCGCCGTTCGCCAACGGCTCCATCTGCGTTATTTACTCCTTGCAAGCTCGCAGGTGAAGTCTGTGTATTTGCCCTGTGACTCTTGGTGACTTTCACCTCTGGAAGTTTGTTGGGTTGAGTGGCGGCACCCGATGCGTTGCTCTTCGCGGACGCGTCTCTCTCGGCTGCAGCGCTCGCGGAACCGGTTCCAGCCCTAAGGACGCTCTCGTGTGCGCCCGGCACGCGAGAAGCGTCGCCACCCGCGGCCAACGCCCGCGCGTCCCCCCGCGCGCTTTCCACCGCAGCGACGGCCGCTTTCGCGCTCGCGGCGGCGGTGCCGTCATCGCCGCGCGCTGGCGAAGGGTCGTCGATCGACACCCGGCCTTCGCCGGCGCCTTTCGCGGCGAGCACCGACCGCGTGGCGGCGGCGGCGGAAGTGGAGGGGGCGTTGCCGTCGGTGTGGGCGCTTCCGGGCGGCGAGCGCTGCGCGGCCGCCGACGCCGCCGGCGACGCCACCAGCAGAAGCGGCAGCAGCAAAAGAGCAAGGGCCGGCGGGGCTGCTCGCGTCGGCCACATGGCGCTGGAACGGGGCTGCGGCCGGGCTACGGAGTGGGCGGGTGCGCGGTTCAGTCTGCAACAAGACGCACACGCACACGCACACACACATGGTGAGATTTGCGGGATGTTGCAATTATAGTACTATTTTTTTTTTCAGATGACACTTCATTGTCACCCCGTGTGAACTTGTTGAATAAATCATCTTGCATGTTTCGCACACGCTACTATTAAAAATTGCGTGATAGTGCAACTGCAATATTATTTTGTTCGTGTGACACTTGATTGTCGCACCATGTGAACTTGTTGAATAAATTCATTTGCATGTTTTGCACAGTAATAATTTTACCTAGTTACTATAATTTAATAAATTAAATTGTTTTAATCAATACTCTCCCTCGACCAGAAATCAATCCCAAGTCGTCTGGTGTAAAGAAAGCGATATTCTTTCGTAATGCAATATCATTCGAATTATTTGTAGATTATTGTCGGAAAAACGTGGTAGAAACGTTGTTGAAAGTTTCTCATATAATGAATTTGTACAATTCTCTTGACTGCGTTATAAGAGTTTTGGTCTAAAAAACCTTGCCCGTGAACCCTTGGCGTTCACTTAATCGTGCAATATAGAAATTATATGTTATTAATTAAAATTAATAGAAAAAGTATGCGTTGACACATTCATCCAAAGTTATTACGGTTAATTAGAAACTGTGTTAAAATATGTATAAAAATAAAAAAACAAAGATGAATCGTACTTCATAGTTGTATTCTGAAACTGATTTCTGTAAGAAACTCTTTTGATATTGAAATATTCCCAGAAGCAATGTTTGAGTGTTCAAGTTTCCGTCAACCCAGTCAGTCTACTATTTGTCTCATTACTTTGTCAGACACACTTAGGATATTTCACACACGTACGGCGTGCAAGATTTAGCATCTTTGTAAGTCTGATTAACTTTGATAATATTTAAAATGCAATTTATAGGGATTTCAGGTTTACAAATTCAAATACAATCTGAAATATAAGGGCTCACTAGAACAAGGAGCTATCCCACATTTTTGGTGAAATTGGTTTATTAGCATTATACAAAACTTCAAATAATATTATTTTAGTGTAATATGTTATTTAAATCCAGTAGAGACTTATATACAAGTGTTCTGTATTTAAAAGTTTAAAACTGTATTGAGTTATATGAGGTAAGTTGGGGTAAAAGATTCATTGTCTCAGAACTATATGTAGGATAGCCCCTTGTTCTACTGAGCCCTTCAATTGTATCGAGATAAATAACAAGACCTACCAGAATTGTTTACAAACCAACGCCGTGTTAGGTCTACAATATCAATTGAATATGATTTATATTGAGATATTGCAGTTTTCAGTGTACGCAAGGGAAAGTCGTCTTGCACTTCTTACATTCTGTAGAGGAGCTCAACTTGGATATTTGCGACGCAGAATCTCTCCGAGAAAAAACACTTATTAACAAATGTAATGCGTTTCACAGAATAAAAGGTGTAAGAAAAGAAGAAGAATATTTTGCACACAAAACATACCTCAAAATTCAGTATACAGAAAGCATTAAAATGTGTATGATGATTACGAAAATATTTTAGTCGTGTGCCGTAGAAAATGTTAGTCTGTCTTTGTCCCGATAGTTTTAAGCGTCTGTACACCGTTGAAAGTCTGAGAACAAAAACTACTATACTCATATGAAATTAGTTTCAGGAGATCATTCATTGTAATCGTGTATTCTCGAATATACTATACCTCATATTTACAACAGGCTGAGTTTAGCTCAGTGTTGCTGTCTGTGCAGCGATTCTGATCGGGAGGTCCTGGGGTTCAAGTCCCGACGGAGGCAAATTTTCTACACTAGATAGCTTTATCAAATTCAGCCACTGCCTGGAGGAGGCGGTCAGCTCCTCTGATGGGCGGTTTTCCGAGTTTCTCCGATCAGTGCCGAAGAAGTCTACCAAACGGGCCAAGGACTGCGCGCAATCCTTCCTTAGTCTCCATTTCTCCGCTGAGGAAGATACCGGAAGGGAGAATTCCTCCACTAGCCATATATCTCCATCTAGAGGGGAGGAACACGTGCAGGCTTGAAACATCCACTACGCTAACAGGACTAATGACCACAGCACTTGACGTGACCGGAATCAACAGTCAATCAATCAATCAGTCATTTTGAGATTGGACATTTTGTACACGAATATAAGCTCCGTCGCAATTTTAAGCAGACAGAGAGAGAGAGAGAGAGAGAGAGAGAGAGAGAGAGAGAGAGAGAAAAGACGCTCTTGGAAACTGCAGAAGACGCCGAACGTAGATGAGAACGTGGGGCGATATGTCCTCCTCAAACCAGGCGATATGTCCTCCTCAAACCAGGGGAGTGGAGCATTCGCGACAGAAAGCGAAATGTTGTGTCTGCGTTTTCTCAGGCGAAGCGAGCGCCGCGTCACTCCGTAGGAGACGACGCGAGAAAACTCTGCCGCCGCCGCCGCCGCCCCCGCTCGCGCGCCGAAAGTGGGCCAAGGTTCGCTCGCAGAGTCCGCACCGCGCCGCAACTGCCTTGCCTGCCAGCGCACCCAACTCCGCTGCGTCCCCTCAAGACACGCACTTGACCTGCGCCAAATTCCAGCCTTAAAGAAAGCCTTGCTGGCTGTGGCTTTAAAGATATTTCCGTGTTGTTGCCCATGTTCGCAGATTAGTAATAGAGTTTATCCAATGAAGCAGGATGTATTGTTATCAAGTGTTTATAAACATAAGGTAAGTACAAATCGTTGAACGAACCAAATGACTCGATAAATAAAACGAGCCGTATTTCTCAAAAGATAATTTACCCTTCATCTTTATAGGAGTACTTCTCAGACAACTTGTCAGGTTATTATACAATTTCGAGTTACTCTCGTATATACACTCTTAGTAAGTGCCCCATTAATTAATTATTAGATAGCATCTCTCAATCTGCGTTTTCTAATATTTGGTCCGTGTATATTTGAAAGCGTTTTGCTAGAATCATAGTAATGAAGATAATAGTATTTACCTAAGAATTCCGATCTTACCTCTTCATTTCTTCATAAAATAATGAAATCTTAAGCGAAAGACATGGATGTCATCAAATATAATAAAATACAAAATTATGATGATGACGGAACCCAGATGCTCACATAAACGAATTTTTCTTGAAGTCTGCCATTTGGACTATGAAGTCAATTAGGAGCATTGCTAGAGCTGACAATCACTCTTCTGCCGTTCAGCACTATTTCGCAGGAAAGATTCTCTTTTTGGAGTACTTAAATAACGTTATATCTCATACGTCATGTACCTCCGCTTCTGCCAACTTACAGGCACAATGTTTGTAACCTGAGATGGGCATGAAGTGGGAGACTTGCGTGCTACTTTGTCACGGCCGCCGAAGGGAAGGCCCCGGGCCACTTCGCGCTGTCTGGATGCCACTGAGATGCACGCCTGGGAAAGCCCCACCTCCCTCGCTTCGCAGCCAATAGTCTGTCATCGCTTGTGCTTCAGCCCTGTTTCTCCTAGGTAACAACGCGGTGTAAAACTCCAGATCCACAGTAAAGGCTTGGATTGTTATCTCGTATTTCATACGTAGCGATTATAAGTCATAAAAATCATATTTCTTATGTAGCGATTATACTACATGACAATTATAAAGCGCTTATAAGTCAGGTGAGTAATTATAAATTATACAAATTTGCGAACTAATAATGTAGTAGCGAATGTATTGGGAGGTTGTAACACAAACACACTAAAACCTGCAATATTCGCCACTGACTTCCACCATGATTGTCATTTATTCACGGAATAGTACTAAAAATTAGTAGGAGCTATTTATTTCAATGTCTTCTAATAAAAAAAATCCTAGTTACATATTCGTATTCACAACATTAAACTGTCTGTACCTTTGCATTTTTGATACTGTACATTTGTTTGAAAGAAAGTTGCTGAAGTTTAAGTTTATGAAGATAATATCGCAAATTTTAAATTACAGATTTTTTTGCATACTGATAAAAACATTAAATTAATTTGTTTGAAGAAACCATAGTTTGAAACTCTCCAAACTTTCCTAAATGAAAAGTTCCTTAAATGCATACCAGAAGAACCAACTCCGCTAGTCACAACAGTAGAAAACCCAAAATCTTACCTGCAGTAATCGATCCTCAAAAACGAGCTCATTAGACCGGAAAACTCCCGGGACAAAACACAGAACAACACCTGTAGACGGGTGCTTGGTGTTTTTCCCTCTGTCCGAGAGCGACTCGTTCTGCGCCAAATCGCGCCTGGAACTGTCAGAACCATCACTTTCTCCTCCAGAGCCGCGATCGGAGACGCAAACTTCCCTCAGAGGCTGGGGAGCGCGGAGTGGGGGGGGGGCGCCACCTGCTGTAGGGGGGCATTTCCCGAAGCGTCGCGACGCCTTGCGCAACGCTCGTAAAGCAAAAAAAGGAAGGACCCCTCCCATTATGTCATCGAACAAGGGTTTCCTTCCCTGCGGAGGTCGTATAGCAATAAACGCCGCTCAAGTGGCTCAAGCGTGCGGTAACGCGGCGCCTCTGCGAGCGACTTGCAGCGGCGGGCGCAAGAGAGAGCGCGCCGGCAACAATGCGATGGCCGATAATGATCCGGGAACCGGGGTCATTAATGGCAAACCGTGGATGGCCATTGGCATCATTTTTCATGTCTTGGAACCGAGTTGCAATGTGTCACAATTCATTCTGTGAGTCCCGAAGGTTTTTCAGCGTTCTCCCGCTTTACCATCTTCCCCTGTAATCCCTACCCACGCGTCCCTTGTCTCTCTACCCTCGATGTGTCTTTGTTTCCCCGTCCCTCTGTTTCCCTCCCTTCAATCTGTATCTCTCTTCCTCTTTATTACATCATGTGCATTACGTATATGTCATTTGTTTCATCATAATTATCATCTCACATCAAGCTCTCACCATGAACAAAAACTTTCAGAACCGTACACCACAGCAATTTGCATTAGATGGAAAAATAATTTCGTACTGAAACCTTTGTATTGTCAATAATTCCCTGAAGAGTGATAGCTTTATAAGAAGGAAATTACAAAATTGAAATATTGTTTGAGTCTTCCCAAATATTTTATACACGATCGATCAACTGTGCTATTTGTCGTATAGAATTTGGTTGTTTGAAATTGAATCATTAACATTTTCTTGAATAAAATCCATTTTTCAAATTAGCAATGTGTTATTCGTGATATTTAACTCTTTAATATTATACTGTAAGATAAGAACAAAATAATGAAAGATACGAATGAAAGTTGTGAAGGGCTCTAACGACAAAAGAATGCGATGAAGTTAGGAATTTTCTGAATGACTAGGTATCTAAATTAGTGAATAATATATACTAATTTCCTATGTGCGCAGAAATTGATTGAAAACTATCCAACCTCTGGCCATGTGCGGTGAGTGAGTGAGTGAGTCTGTGTTTTCGTTAAATACCCATAAACTCGGGGAAAAGATCAGAAAGCAGTGAAATAGTTTCGATTTTTTCTGCAAAATGTAAATATTTGTTATTCAGCCTTTTCTCATCATGCCCGTGCCGACTGAATTTTCATACTCAGCGCGTCACTGCTCACATCAGCTGATAGTCATGCGATAGCAAAGCTTCAAAGAAGAGGCTGTTTTTGTTGAAATATTTAATTTATTCTAAAGTTATACGGGAGCATTTTATTTGTTGTACTTGAGTGGTGTACGTGCTACTTTTTAGCAAACCCGTTTGTGAGCTTTTGTTCAGAAGCAATTGTACTGTAGCAGGCTACCAATATATCTTATATTGAAAAACTTGTGTTACATTGTGTGTTTTCAGATGGCCCGATAATAGGGAAAACCTTATTCCCAAAACGTTCTTATAGTATACATTTGAAAAATTTATTGTTCAAAAAATACAATTGTTATATCATTGATGAGTAGTTAAAAAAATATACAAAGACTGTCAAAAATATGATCAGGAATGATTAATTTCAATAAGGCATGACAACCATGTAGATGCGTGACATGCGTGACTAAATTAACGATTCATCTGTACCGAAATGCTTTACCATTTGTTGATTATTCTTCATACATAGTTTCCGTGCGTAATACCTGTCCAAAACAGGTTAAATAACTTAACCTCGGCGTTCGGAATTTATAGTTAACTACACCAAGCGATGGTAAAACTTGTAGTGGACTTCAACAGGAAATACTTCTCGCATTAGAATTTACTATGTGAACCTTTAATCGACACACATGCAACAAATAAAAATATCTCTTATATATTCATTTTTTGAAATAACAAAAAACAATCTTGCTACAATGACATTATTTTTTGTGTTATATCTAACTTTTGTAATTTTCGAAAATTCAGAAACTATAACCAAACTCGAACAGCGCCCCAGTTTTATTAATTTTATTCGCACTATCTGAGAAAAAATAAAGAAACTAGTGCTGCCAGAACAGCACATACTCTCTGGCATTATTTGTAACTTTTGCAATTTTCAAAAATTCGGGCAGTCCAGTAAAAATGAGACCTGCACCGTTTTACGTATTCAAGGTATATTCAAGGAAATAACAAATGAAGTCGTATTTGAGAAAAACATTTTTTTGCTTTCAATTCAAGAAAAATTACCGAAAAACTACTCTTATCTTCAAAAAATTATTACACTTTTAAAATTTTCACTTTCCAACGAAACTTTCAAATAGAAATCACCCATCAAATTATGTTCCTTTCATTCAGCAAAATAATGAAAGCCAATTTGAAATTGCTTGCATCTTTGGTGTTTGTTTTTTCAAACCTCCGAATATATTATACATTTGTGTGTGGGTGGTTTGTGGTGAGTTTTCTCTGCTTAGTTACCTCATACTCACCGAATGTATTCGAAAGCTCGTTAATTTCAAAGTCTCCATATTTTCTGTTTTTGTTTTGATTGCGCAAATGCACAAGTTGCTGACATGCCTGCATTTAACTTTTTGTCTGTGTACGGGGCATGGCACAAAAAACTTACACCTTCTTAGTTATGTAACATTAGAATCAAAAGGGAATTGAAGAAATTGATTTCAAGGACTTCTACACATAATTGCATTATAATTTTCGCTACCGCACGATTCAAGACAATTGTAAGGTCGTTTTTCCCCTGTATTTCTTGTCTGTATACTTTGACTTACTACGTGATATCAACTCGATATACAAGCTAACTGCCTATCTTTACATGAACACATCATTGAAATGCCTTTTTTCATAAGTTCACAAATTCCAAGATCACATTACAGATCCAAGTAAATATGAAAAACCCATGATATGACGCTGCTAAATCAATCACTTTTTTAAATTTTGAGCTACAAAGAACTAGAAATGCCCATAATATGCTACAGTGGCGGAGATAATCTCACAACTTTCGAACAATCTAACGATCTATTATCACGATTTACTTGCATGTCGGTAACGACGACTTTGCATTTGGAGATGAGTAAAAAAATCACTTCGTTATTACACTCCCACAATTAATTAAAATGTTAAAAAAAGCAATATTCAGAGAAACTCACACATTTCGCCGCTTACACCACGCACATCACACGCCACATTTCGCCCTCGGCGGCACCACCAATCACCAGCGAGACGATGCTGTGAGACGTCCGAGGTGGCGTGGCGAGAGGCGACCGACCGCGTGGCGCGCGCGCGGAGGCTGCGGCGGTGACAGGGGCGGCGACGGCGGCGGCGTAAGGATCTCGTCGCGAACTGACCTCAAGTAGGCCGCGCGCCGCCCGCCCGCCAGCCAGCCAGAGAAAGTCTTCCTTTCTCCCGACCGCCCTCCGCCCGGCACACTGGGTGCTACACGGCCAAAAATTGAGCGAAGAAACGAGTCCAAGAATATTACAAGTCAGGTGTAAAATCTTTTACTTAAAAAGTCCAAGCTTTAGGGAGATAAACCTCTAATAAAGAAAGCTTTACGAGGTGAATCTGCTAGTTATGATTTTGGTATTAGTCTAGTAAGTGTGTTTGGACCTGCTAGTTATGACTTTGGCTTTAGTGTAATAAGTGTTCTCGAAGTAAAATGACGATATTTGTGTTTAGCCGTTAAATGTCCCGTAAAGGACAATTGGTCTCAGCGCCGTTAGATCCCGGGGTTCCTAGTCGGTCACCCTACCAGAAGCCCGTGATGTCTCGAAATCGCTTAACCTTCGAGACTTCATATATTTAAGGAATTCGACTAGCGACGCCGGTATTGCGGTCGTCGTCTTTTGTAGAATCATCTCATTATTCGTCTGGACGACCGAGGGAAACCACGAAAACCCCGGTCAGGACTTTCGGCACGGAGAGTGAACTCGGAACTCTGAAATGCGGCGTCAGCGCTATACATCCTGAGCCACTTCCTCATGATGATAATATGATATTCTGTTCATCAAAGCAATACATGAAAGAAACATTCCAGTTTTTGACATTAACCGAGAAGAAGATTAAAAATATATTTGCATTCATTCAGTATAAAACGGAAACATTGCTACAATAGACATTCAGATGGTGTCACTGCATGACTCTCTATTTGACAACGGTAGCAATAAGTAACGAATATATGCAATAATGGCCAAAATATACATTATTCGATGTTAGTACGTAATGTTTTATTTGTATTAATGTATTTTGGTAATAATTTTAAATTCATCATGGGGTTGAACGCTTCCTTCAAATGCAGAAACAGCGTTGTGCGCGCTTCTGTGGCTGTTTCGCCGCACTGTGCGCCTCCGCCGCCGCTTTGCCGTAGTGGGGGCGACGCTCCCACTCCCCCGCACGGTCGCCGACCCACGGAGCGAAACGACCGCCCTCTCTCCCACCTCTCGCGGCTCTCGCATTCTTATGCGACAGGAGCACGCCCTCCTCACTCTCGTAGCTCCATCACCGCGCCTTACCTTTTCAATTTCAACTCGATTGATTGATTGATTGATTGATCATTCCTGGCGCATCAACAGCACCGTAAGGTCATCTGTTCCGCAAGCATAGCGCATGCATCTGATCCGCCGTGGACATATCTGTCGGTTAGCGCGGGTTTTCTCAACTAGAAATCTCCACCAGCAGCCCCAGCCGGGACAAGCTCTAAGCTCTCGACCGGTCTCCCGGCGTATGTGGTAATGTACTGCATGTAAGTTTGGGGTGAGGTTAGAACGAGGAAGGGAAGGAAAGATCGCTCACGGTCCGCAGCCCGTTTGTTAGGGTACTGCTCCGGCATTTTTTTGTTATTGATCGGAGAAACCACGGAAAACTATCGATCAGTGCAGTCGCTATACCCGTCAGCGACTGAACTCGACCTAGCTATATATCTAGTGTCGAAAATCCTGCCATCGTCGGAACTCGAATCTACGTCCTCCTGGTCAGAGGCACTGCAGTGACATTAGCTGATTCCCTGAGCAACTTCTCCCGATATTTCAACTCAAGCAGTTTCGATTGCTTCTTAATGACTCTAGAGCGGCGCCCTCTCAGAAAGATCAATCACGGCAAAAGATGCAGAACGTATTAAACTTCTTCTAAATCGACTCGCTTACTTAGTGCATACCACCAACGCAAGTTGTGAGAGCGAATTTAATTCCATGAGCCCCTGTAAGCGAATGATCAATGTTTTTAAATTGGGTAGTTTCGCGGGCTATCGCGTCGCCGTGTGTAGCGTGTGCATGCTAGGCAATGGAAGCGTAGGGTGTGGGTGGGGAATAACGCGTGGTTTTGCGGATTTTGTTCCGCTGAGTCCGCGCCAATGAACTAAGCTAAGAAAATAAACCTTTTCATCTGATTTCACAAATTACTGTTTGGTTTGCAGCAAATATTTTTTAAAAAAGCTATTTTCGTGAACGCAGTTATCATTCTTTACCAACGTAAATATTGACTTAGTCAAGTATTAAAATGACGTTCCATGAAAATCGGTCGTACTTTACATGCTATAATATGCCCTCGAGCAAGAAATATTTGGACGAGACAAAATGTATTTGATTGTTTGGACACATATGTCGCCCCTGCTAATTCGCAACACACCGACTGCCACTGATCTGGAGAGAACGTGCATAAATAGTATTGACCTGCAAATATGTTTTCTGAAAAATATTAATTTAATTAACTTGGTATAATTTAATAGGTTAATCGTTAATTGAACCAACCTTCCTAATATTTACTTTTCAAGACAAAAACATGAGCGAAACAGAAGGCTCTAATTCTCCGTGTTGAGAAATTCGTTATATAAATTCTTTCGACTTTCAGACGTATGTCTGTTGTTTTTTTTCAACTTTTACTTGCGTTACGCATGACTCGCGACGTTTCGACATCCTGACTACAAAGTTATTAAAGTTATTACACCGAACGTGATCACTGTCTCCGACGCTATGTCTAATGACCTTCTTATTCTCGAGAGTTTAATGACAATTTGATCCTTTCTGAAAATTTTCATTGCCAATTGGCCAAATTTAGTATTCGAATAGTATTCTTCATTTCATACCTAGTTTATATTTTTGTAAACAATTTTTATTAGCTTTGTTGATGATCTTTTGGTGGTAGAAATGAATACAAGCAATGACAAAGTCTTTTTACACAAACATTTCGTAATAATAAACTACTACTAGGTTTCTGAATAAATTAATAAGTAATAAAATGATTAAAAAAGTGGTAAACTACTACTAGGTTTCTGAATAAATTAATCTGTAATAAAATGATTTAAAAAAAGGGGTAAACTACTACTAGGTTTCTAAATAAATTAATCAGTAATAAAATTATTTTAAAAAAGTGGTATCTAATGTTAATCGATTGTGCACAATCAATATATGGATTTCAATTCAAAATAACTATGTTGTAAAATAATTTAGTATTCAAAAATAAATTCACGCCCTTAATCAAAAATATTTGTTTTCAAATTATTGTTTTTGCAACTGAGCACTGGAACAATTTTTTTTGCTTATTAATTCTCTGATGAACCGATTTAAACTTCCAATGAGCTTCAATGCGTGTGGTGCTACATGCGAGTCTCTGCATCAGAGTTGTCTGCATCAGTATTCGAACGGCAGGACTCGGGTCCACGCTCTGGAATTACAGAGGTGAAGGAGCTGTTAAGGGAAAGCCCGCCCGTCGAGATGCAAATAGGTATACGCCGTACGAGGAAAAATTGTTTTTCAACGCAGCCAACGACTAAGTATTACTTTCAATCGAATCCAAAGTTCAAAGTACCGCCCTGATCCGTCAGATCCTCCATCTTCCCCATAAATTTTACTGCAGTTGTACACAACCCGCGGCCCACCGGGGTATTATCTTCTGCATCGCACTTTTCAAACGCAGAATACTATATAATCAGACAACCGGAAATAACAGTTGATATTTTCACTTTCACATTTCTTCAAAGAACGATGAAAATGTCGAATGCTGCGTTGTGATAAAAATTGATTGATTGATTAGTGTTTCGAGACGCGGCAACTTCAAGGTCATTTGTCCCGTTAGTATAGTGGATGATTTTTTTATCGCGAGAGGTGGCGATGATCTTCCTCCGCTGAATGACGGGATCTCGCGCCGGCCGTCACGTCAGCTAGCGGTGTTTCCCCCACCAGTTATCTCCCACCAGCGGAGCACCGCTCCAGTTGGAACATGCTATAGGCTCCCGACATATGAAGTAGTGTAGTGCATGTAAGTGTGAGTGCAGTAGGGAGTGACACATTAAATGAATGAATGAATAAATAAATAAATTAAATAAACGAACAGTTAAGTAAATAAATGTACAAATAAGTAAATAAATGAACAAAGAAATAAATAAATGAACAAAGAAATAAATAAATGAATAAAGAAAGAAAGAAATGAACAAAGAAAGAAAGAAATGAACAAAGAAAGAAAGAAATGAACAAAGAAAGAAATGAATAAAGTAAGAAAGAAATAACAAAGAAAGAAATGAATGAACAAAGAAAGAAAGAAAGAAAACATAACCGGAACACAGTGTGAACACTTTCGCTGCCGTCTCGCGGACGTTCTGGAGTGCAAATCGTCAGAGGACGTCATACACCTGCATATGAGAATGGAAATTAAAGTTTTCACTATAGGTACACACACACTGGCAGTGTATTTGGGATCGAACAAATACGTATCTCTGAAATTTTAGTACATGACTATTTTTTCATTTGTTTGTTCTAATAATTGTCGCTTATTATGCGAAACTTCGGCAACGTACCCTAGATATCAGTATAAGTGGTCATCGTACTGGTCAAAAAGGCCAATAAATGGCCGTTTTATTCAAATGAAAACTTTTAGCGGTTTATAGGTTGTGAAATATTTCAAAACTACAATAACGAAATCCCATATATTAACATACTTCATCAGAGAAGCGATAAAAGACACAGAACATTTTAAATGTGGATAAACGCATCACCCATTTATATTGATAGGTTGGAAGTGCCTGCAAATGTAACTCCCAGATAACTTCATTTAATACACAGAATTTGTTACTATCGATAAATTGATAAGAGTATTGACGTTTTGTATTGTCCACTATCCTCTGTGCCTTGTATTGTAGATATAATATTATTATCCGTGGGAGGGCATTTGCTGCTGTGTAAATGTTCCAGTTAGCAAGCACGTCAGGTGGTACTGTTACCTCCCCCCGTCTCTTGGATTGTTTGAGTTCAGCCAGTCATCCTGTTTTGTTCACTAGTCTCTTAACAAGACAATTGTACTGTAAAGAACGCTATACTTGTTTTGTTATCTGTACTGGCTGAGGTGACTCAGGGCATCAACTGGTGCCACTGCAATACCTCTGACCGAGAAGTCTTAGTTCTCCAGAGTTGCTGGTGGGAGTATTTTTGAGACTAGCTAGATAGCTAAGTGGAAATCAGCCGCCGCCTGGAGGAGAATTCTTGACGCAGTCTGCTCTGATGGATAGTTTTCCGTGGTTTCTGCGGTCAATTGCAACCGAATACTAGAACACTACCCTGGCAAAGTCTGTGGACCGCTCACGCGATCATTCTTTCCTCTTCCTAGTCATATTATCACCCCTTACTTACACACATACTTACATGCACTACATTACCACATATGTAAGGAGAGATTGTCCCGACTGTGGCGGTGTCTCACTGGAGGGAGATACTCTTTCTTAAAAAAAATACGACCTGAAAGTGTAGATTTGTTGTTTAAAGCATCTCCTGCAACAGAATGCAAATGTTTCTGTAGGAATCCTCTTCTTTTTTAGCAGAAATATGCCTTGACATTTGTGGATTGTGTTTGAAAGTGTGTAAGAACAATGTGGAAAGAGTGGTATAAAAGTATTGTGCAACTTTGAAAAAGGGATTATTTATTGAAATCATTTATTTAACTGCTGACTTGTCCTCAAAATAACTTTGATCATTTCAGAGCTGAATTTTTTTCAATTTTTGTTTGTGCGACAATTGTGTTTACTCGTCTACTAGTATAAACAAATAATATTTACCTTTGGTTATTTTCAGTAGAGTTTAACTTATTGGTAGCAAGTTTTTGGCAATTAGACAATCATTGAATTATAACTGAAATTATAAGAAAACATGATAATTAGACATTATAATGTTAGTTTTACCTTGCCTTGAAACAGTAATATACTTAAATTGTGGTATTACTTAGATGTTTGATAATAACAGTTACAAGCGTTAACACTTGTACAATAGAAAATGTTAAAAAAATCAGATGATCTTGTTGAAAATGAAAAAAAATTTTTGACGAAAGCAAGAACAAAAAATAATTTTAAACATGCAAAATTTGATATATTTGGGTAATATAATAAGAAGTAATAAAATAATTTAAATAATTAATAACAACATCATATTAATCTATAAAATACCGATTTTAATGAGAAGAGTAATTAAAGAAGCTAAATGTAAGTTGTAGTTTGCAGGCGATTGTTAAAGGAATTGAATTAAAACATTGAAAAGGGGAAACAAGTCTATTAACTATTACCGCGATAGATAAGACAAAAAATACAATTATATTAAGGTGAAATCTTTTGTACAAAAGTGACCACAGCAGTGTTCTCACAAATTTAACACAAATTTTTATACGACCAACAATTGCTAATTTGTTATTGAAAATGTGTTTTTTCACAATAATTAGTTCGCCACAACCCTCAATGCAGAGCTTTGCGTTTACGGACAGCGCATGGCAGGGCTGAACGGCACCGAACGGTACGCGAAATGTGGGCGGAAACGGGCGGGCGGCTGGAACGAGGACAGGGGTGGAACGAGCAGGCGGAGCGGAAGGGAGGGGATGGAGCAAAGGAATCGAAAGGATCTTAGAGAAAAGGAGCTGTCAGAGTGGAAGGAGAAACCGGAGCGAAAACGCTGGTCGAGCGGAGGAAACAGAAATAGCGGAACTACGCGATGAGCAGGAGGAACAGGAAGAGCGGAAGGGGCTTGACAGTTGGGCAGAGGAGTGTGGTAGAGAAAGGCAATGGCAGGCCGGATAGGGCGTGCGGAGGAACAACGGGAAACTTGGGGGCGGACGAGACTGCTTAATGATTGTGATAACATAAGTATATAGGCAACGCCGGGTAATGAGTTTAAACGAAGAAAGTAAAGTGTGGCGTTCTTCTACAAAGCATTTGTATTCTCTTGTTTTCAAACAGACAATACATAATTAAATAATAATAGAAATAACAATAATCATAATATAATAATATAATAATTGCTTTAACAATAATAATAATAATAATAATAATAATAATAATAGTAACGATAATGATGGTGATATTCCAAGAGTGTCTCATGAACTTTATGGTGCATTCATATGTCGTCTCGTGCATTCACATTCCCTTTTTGAATATTTCGTTCATTGCTTTATGAGCTATTTTAGTATTTGCTTGGTTAAATTTCAAATTAGCGTCAAATGCATTGTAAAGATCGTAAATAAAGTTTACGTCTATAGATGCCTTAGTTAACTTTTCTTTCACTGAATACGTTTGAAGATATGATGAAATTCCATTCATGTTTGGTCCCCAGTGAATCTCGGTGGTTGCTTGTCAACTGTTTTTCATTCCTAAACGAAATCAAAATAATGATGTTCACTAGGCTTAAGCATTGACTGAAGATATTCTATGATATCAATTGAATAGTGAGAATGAAAGGCAAATAACTAAAAGGAATACAATATTTTCAATACACCGCAAGTGGACAGATTTTTGCTAGATGAAACTACGTAGAAAATGTGAATCATCTAGTATAACCTATCATTATGCAGACGCAAAACTTTGGTGAATCTGTACGGAATTTTCTCTTATGTTTTTGCTCGTGGTTGTTGATAATAATAACGTTACCAGAGTTAATGTTCAAAATTATACGCATTATTGTTTCCGGTATTATTTGAGAACTGAAAAAGCTTGTATCACTTCGAATTAGCCCTTAGAATTTGCAATACCATGTTTGAAAAGAAACAAATTCTTTCTTGTGAGACCTTAAAAGAAGAAGAAAATTACGCAGTATTCGCCTTTTAAGCATCGTTTGAATGTTAGGAATTTAAATGGCGGATACTAAATAATTATATAATACTAGTTAATTATATAAAAATATTTACAATATTATTCGTTTTAGAAACCAGCATTTCTTTCGAGTATTTTCAGTTTCAATAAACTACTAAATGTTATCTCATTCCGTGATAACAGGTGAATTTTATTTTACAGCAAAACTAAGAATATTGAGAGTTAAAATTCACATTTTTCTTTAAATACTAGTAAGAAATTCAATTACAGCAGTGACTGTCAATCCCCACAGTTGCATTTGGCAGCACTTGAGTGACGCACGGGATCCATACAGAAGAGGAGGTCAGTTCGCCGCCGGAGATTTAACAGCGCGCGCTCTAGGAGCATATGGACAAACCCTGTGGAAGCATGTAGTTCTTGCGCTCCCCACGTGAACTACCTTATTTTCCTGCGAATTTGAATCATTGATCCCTAAAGATTTCAACACGTGTCCGACTTTCAAAAATTTGCTGACAAAGAGGGTTGCGAAATTCTTTCGTATTCATCGGCACTCCAATATAAAATATGAAGGAAACATTTGTAATCAAGAATTCATCTTATTCCTACGAAAGGTGGAACGAATCTATATGCAACCTCAAGGTAGGATGTGTCAGTAAGTTACTTCGATAATTTAGTTTTGTTTTGGGGATATATTGCAACATAAAAACCCTGCAAATAGAGTTTCTTACATAGAAAGAACACTATCAGCAAATAAGAAAAAATATTAATTTAGCTGCTAAAGAAACTGTAGGTTCACAGCACCAAAATGAAAAGACAATAATACTGTAATGAGTATATATTTAAAATTCGAAAGGATGCAGAGTATTACAAGGTTGAGTAACAAGAATATACAGGTTAAAAGAGAGCTCGAGCAATAGTATGTGAAGAAAAAAAATATTATATACATATTGTAGTCATCAACGAAGTTTTCTTGAAGCCGCAAGAATTTCCATATAATGTAATATTTTACAACATATACACATAAATGTTAAATATAAAAAAATATTTCAATTTCTTTGTGAAAATGAAACGAATTATCAATTTTTGAAAATATTGATAATGGGCCGCAAATGGAACCATTTTCTTACCGTTCTTTTCTCAATACGTGACAAAAATTAAACAAAATATTTGGAGGCATTTCTGATAAAATAATTGCTTAAAGTTTTAAATTCTCCTATGATTGACGCAAAATTACGCAAAAAATATTCGTATTTTCGAATCTTTGAACATGATCTTATTTGAAGATTGTTTGTGATGAACATATTTCATTAAGAAAACCCTTATCTTCGTAATTGTACTTGTAGGAAAACCCTTATCTTCGTAATTGTACTTGTTGGAAGACGCCGAGAAAAGTTTGAATTTTTGCTATTTTCGAAAAAAATTAAGGAATTTAACGAAAGTGACCCACACCTCTTAAGTGACCTTATTGACGCTATTCGACTATGACGCTATTGACGCTATTGACGCTATTCGACATCAAAAAATAATAAAAAAATTAAATTCATTTATTTGGAAAATTTTGAAAACGTTCTAGACGTTTTATGTAAAGTACCTCCCAAAATTAAAACATCTGCTTCAAATTCAAGAGACCGCGACATCCGCCAGATCAATAATTGATATATCAATTTTGCAGAGAACGGTTTATATCAAGGACCCATAAGACAAAGTTTCTAATTACACAACGTGCTAGATGAAGTAATTTACTAAATATTGGGACAAGATTTAGCCAGATTTTTCGTTACTAGTGCCCGGCAGTAACGGGTTTTCTGCCGGAAATTAGCCTTTTTTTTCCGCATCACAATACTTTCTCTACACTGCGTAGGCACTAGCCAGAAAGTAAAAAGTATATTTTTGTGACAATGCTTAGAAATATCCTCTGCCCTTTGGCTCTCTATAATCACAACCTTCTGATCGTTATAGAAAAAGACAAATTGTCAGGAAACTGCTGTGAACAAAACAAAATGCTTCTAACCAAAATGCGATGGGAAACTGACGAGAAGACGATGATGTATTGTTTTTACCATCTGAAATGACTCATTTTTCATAATGTTGAAATTTTGGTTGAGGTATGTTTCTTTTTATGTATGGTTCTTTTCGTTATCTTTTGTTAATTTCAATGTTCATTTAACTCTCCTAGCAAACTACCTCAAAAATATGTGAAATAGGAAATTCGTGCAAAATCTACCCTTTGTTCATTAGCATTGCTTTCTTATAATATTGAACACTACCTGCTTTAACTAATTATTAAATCGAGTGTGAATAATTTTAAATTTAATTTTCTGATTGAATCTGATTACGATATCCTACTTCGATCTTCTACTACTTTAGAATACGGTTATTTTTTCTTCCTAAGCAACAAAACCTCTCGTAAATTTTGCGATACCAGTTTGATTGTTTGAGTTGCTTTATCCAGTGGCGCCGAGTTACAATAACATAGTGCCACAAAACCTCCAATAAAAATACAAAACTCCAAGCCGTAAGAGCAAATAAGAGCGAAGCAAACAACCCTCCAAGCTTCTTCATACTGAGAGCTTCTACATTTTCAACAAATGGGGATCGGGTAGCTTGCAAAGTGCTTGTTCCCAATGCGCTAAAAAAATTATCAAGCGCATCTTTTTCTAACTTGACCCACAATCCTGCCTGAATAGCGCGTAAAACCATGGCATTCAACATTGAAATTAAAGGCGTAGGTTGACTGACCTCAACGCTCTGATACGCCGGCGTGAACAAACACTGCGGCACTTGCCGGAGCCGCGATTGCCCACGCTCCGCGTACCGAGGGTTGAAAACGATCCTTTGAATCTCGGATTGCCGGAGAAGAGCTGCCTTCCTTTCGGAGCGGAGCAAGTCGTCAATGAAGGAGACGTCCTCTATAAACGTTACCGGGATATTGTAGATGGACTCCCATGAGATAATATTTGCGTCAAATTCTGGCAGGATGTAGTACAAGAGATCGATTTCCGAAGACACGTCTTCTAAGGTGTTGATCTCCGCGGCGAACACGGGCACGGCGAAGATGCTGGCGAGGTCGCCGCAGAAGCCGTTGGAGAGGACGAGGGAGGCGACCGAGACCAGCAGCGGCACGAACACAAAGCGGCCGGCCCAGTCGGAGTAGGCGCCGGTGACGAGGCTACGAACAGTTTCCAGAACGGCCGACGCCAACAGCAAGACCCGACCGACGGCCGCGCCTCGTGTCTTCCGCACCACCGCCACGTACGTGACGGTAACGCCCACCGTGGTTGCGCCTACTAACGCCCAGGCTTTGGGCGGGAAGAGCAGCCACAGACTTTCCATGAACGTCAGCTGCCGAGCGCGCCGCACCAGGAAGCAGAAATCGTTTTGAAAATGCGGGTACAAGAACTGGGCGTCGAAATGATAGCCAAACCCGCGTGAATTCTTTTCGAAATAAATTGGCTTTTGCCTCTCTTCCCACGTTTCACCGTGTGAAGTGCACGACCTCACCACTTCAGGAGGTAACTTTTTATGCAAGATTTCCTTGAGCAGCTGGCTTTCGTCGTTTTTCACATATAATAGGTAGTTATTCACGAGAGATCGCTGGTGGAAAGGGTTGTACATTGAATACTTCCTTGTAGTTTTCATTGCCGTTTTACAACTAAGACTGTGCATCTGAAAATGTTCTGATGTAGAATTCCACACTATTGCCTGCGTCAGCACATCTAAACCAGCATAGTTTAAATGAATAAAAATCTTTCTCGTTTCTTCTTCTGTCGGCACGTCGGATATTATTAGCAAATACTTTGCGTCGAAATCTACCATTCTATTACGTACATTAATTTCATTTATAACAAATAGTTGTCCTTCTAACCATTTTATGTCTAAAAATAAGACAACCAGTTTAGATTTAGAAACATCTGCATTCTTCTTCATTTCTTCGTCGAAATCTTGGACAGTACTTGTAAAGACACAGGTATCATTATAGAAGAAGAGCTCAGGAGGAGAGAAACAGCGGTACCGAAGGAAAAGAAAAGGGGAATTATCAGGAAGGACATCTTTGTCGAAGATGTCGACAGTGACGTTGTGGTTCGCGACGAACAGAACTACGCTGAAGGCCGTGAGGGAGCCCTCCGTTAACACGGACTGCAAAACGGGGGCCAGCATGGCGCCAGTGGGGGTACGAGGGGGCAGCAGAGGGTGATTAACGAGGGCCGCAGCCCCCCCTCTCCCAGCAAACAGCCACTGCAGCTGAAGAACTAGGCGCAAAACAGTTGTCACCGCGGCGGAAACATCTCGGCAACTTGGCACCATTTTCGCGACGTATTGTGCCAGACACACCTATCAAGACAGAATTTTCATAATGACAAGCTTAAGGAAATAGTTTTAACATCGTATCACATTTTTATCATAACTATAGCCGTTATGCCACCGAAGCTGTCGAATGTCGGAAATTATCCGTAATGAATTAATGAAGGCCTCGTGTTAAAAAATTAATGCAACTCTTATTTCAACATGTGTTCTTTACGACACTCGTTATAATCTATATTCAATAATTAAGAGAAAATAAAGACGTTCTTGAAAATAATGCAAAAATTAATTTGTAATTTATTTATTAATGTATTTGTATGTCACCTAATCGTCCAAATAAATTAATAACAACTATGAAATAAATAAAATAATTTTATTACATACTTTATTATAATTAATAATTTTAGGAGCTACAAAGAACAATACATTGTGCTAAGCGCATTGAAACATGTACGATAAAAGAAGAAATCCTCAAATTTATAATTTTATATATTGCATTAATAACATATTTAAGAACAGTTTAAACTCATTTGATGAATATTACGAAGAAAACTCTCAATAGGTTATTATTTCATTTTAAAAAAATTGGAAAACACAATGTAAAATTTAAAAATATTTCTCAGAAATAAATACATGTACGTACCTCGATATCTCTTCTTCGCTAGCGTCGTGAAAAGTGTTCAAAGTTGGTCATGAAGTACATGTAGCCAAGTCGCGTTGCTTACACTTTCCTTACTCTGTCAAAAGAATACATTTATATTTTAGATAGGTAGTAGTTAGCCGCATGTTCGCCCGTATCACTATCATCTTTCCTCAGTACAGTGCAGTGCTGTTATGTCGAAAGTGGAACAATTATCTCCTTTAATACCTCCATACATTTGAAATGTGATATCGGGTAATGTCTGAAATATAAAATGATGTATGCCTAAATGCTTGAGTTGTAAAGGTTTTTTCAGTTTTCAATTTTTTGTGCATTCATAATTATCAATAATAACTCTTGAATATTCATAAATACTCATGTTTGTCACTGACATTGCTGCCTTTATTCAACTAATGAAACTTTTATTGAAGATTATATAACTTATAATGGGATTATAGAACTTATAATGGGATTATAGAACTTATAATGGGAGTATAGAACTTATAATGGGATTATAGAACTTATAATGGGAGTATAGAACTTATAATGAGATTATAGAACTTAAAATGAAGATTTTATAGTTTATTCAATTTTATTCTGAGCTGATTTTTGTCAGCGAAATGTGCCATTTTTTGCACTGCCGGGTGTGGCACCTTTCATATGAGGTCCCGTTACATTGACATCCATTGTGGGCCTGCTCCGTGGTATCCTTGGGTAAAAAATTTATTGTGAAAACGGAACACTGCAAATCTTGTTACGGAAAGCAGAAATTGTACCAGTCGCTTGCCCGTTGTCTCAAATTCTTTGCGCCTATTGTTTGATTGAACTTTTTGGCTATTGTGAACTCTGTCCATATTTTCTTCTATCTAGTGATGTTCCCCTGAACGTCTCAAGAGAGGGAACAGCAGCTGGCTTTACAAGTCTTCTACAAAAAAGGGTTAACTCGTATTCTTGGCGTAATACGCTCAATTAACTTAAATAAATCTAAAAAAAAATAGATATTCTTTTCCATGCAAACTTGAATTTGCGACTTTGGAAATTGCGTGGAGTCATTCTCTTGCCTTTAGTTTGCGTATACCATCAACGAAGGATTTATAGCCTGGATCCTGTTATTATGTCACCGTCGCATGACAGGGTATGTTTACGGGAAATAAATGGAAGCTAGAGAGGAAGGCCCAGTATGTCTAGCTCTCATTTATTCCAAGCATTGCAAGATATTACATTCACATGTCATTCTAAAGGTAAGAAGACAGTCGCAGAAATGGGAAGAGCTCATTTTCAGCTTCGAAATTCGAAATAAAATGAACTTTCGATAATAAATTGTGCATGTGCCAAGTAAGGTGTATGCGGAAAAGTTTCTTCTTGTGTTTTCAGTTTGTGAAATACAAAAATACTCGTATACACACTCCACCTTCCCTACATTTGACCCAAACATATCGACAGCACTTCATTTTACTCGACGGTAACACGTTTCAAAAGCATTATTTTTAATAGGTGACAATTTTTAATCGTATTGTTCGCTTAGTATTCTCTTTTGGGGGTAAGACTTGCATTTCGCTTTTTATAACTTAGTTATATAATAATGATAAACTTTGCATTAAAACAGTGATCATATGCAGTATTTGTTAAAGCTTTTTTGGAATATTCATTATGACATTTGATGCATTCAATCTTAAAGAAACAAGATTTTTTTATTTAACAATCCAACCTTCGCTATCCATTGTTGGTTAACCGGGAATTCAACTATTCTGAATTTGATTCATAATGAAAAAGATTTAATGAATGTCTTGAAATAAATTGTTGCAGGACTAGTCTGCAAAAAATAAACTAGATGTGCTGCAACAGCTCGTACATTTTTGCATTATTTGAAACGGTTGCGTAATATTATAATACTACTTTAACATACTTTTGGGTAATTGTAGAGGCATACATTAGGGTAAGTGCAGAGAATTCAACGAAAATTTGACCGGCGCCATTTTTGGAAAAATAAATAAATAAAAAATGAATATAAATAAATATACATAAATGTAAATAAATATACATAAATATAAATAAATATACATAAATATAAATAAATATACATAAATATAAATAAATATAAATATAGATAAATATAAATAAATAAATGAAAATATTGAGGCTTTCTGTAAAGTATAACCAAATATCCATTTCAAATTCAAGGTGCCGTGACATTAACCATCGGGTAATTCGGTAATTTTCGAGACATTTTTGAGAAAATCCTGCTACCCGGTTTATCCGCCAGTAGTGTCGTTCACAGACGGACGAACTGCTGGACGGACGCACGGTCTGTCTGTCGGACGGGCATCTTCAGCTCAGTTGAGGGAAGATTAGTTGGACTGTGATTATGTTTACACACTGAGCGGCTTCAGGGAACCATTTCGGGAATGTTCAATGTCAATAAATGTGAATTTATGTAAGTTTTATTAATGCTTTAAAACATACATGCAATAAAAACAGTTAAAGTTTGTTTCAAATGCTCCGAGGACCTTGGTGGATTGTGATTTTACAGAGTTCATGCTGTCTCATTGACTCTCGCAATATTGATGGGTCTTTCTTGAGACACACTCATAGATTAGGTACTTACAATTTGATGTCCAGCTGCAGCTTCCCAGATCAAAGATTTGGGATGAGATGAATGTGGTTCTTGAGAAAAATAGCGAGTGCCATGAACTGGCTGCATAGCAATTTTTTTTTCATAGGTGGTACATGGGGAGAAGGGTTTGCGATAAGAAACGAGGAAGTGTTTAGTGGGGGGAGGGTGGTTTAGTGAGGGTGAACGTCCGCAGGTGCAGAGAAGACGAGCGGCCACGTGCTCCGTCTTGGACTCGAAGTCAAAGCGGCGCGCGTAGGGGCTCTTCGAAGAGGAGCGGGAGCAAGGAAAACCGTTTGTAATGTTAACAATAATGGAGTCGTTGCTGGACGAACACTTTGGTGCGCCTTTCTCTGGTCAAAGTTATTGTATTTTCAAGAAGGCGGAAGACAACCGGAAGTGATCGTTAGGGAAGAGTGACCGCACGCGCGTGTTCAATGAAGCCGAAGGGAGGGGGCACAAAGACCCTATTAGAAGGTCTTGAAGATTCGTGAGAGTGACTGCGTGAGGGTAGCGACGGAGAATGAATGGCGTGTTGAGAGATTTCTAAGCGTTTCCGCTCGGGCGTTCGCACGGCGTTATGTAAGCTGGCTAAAGCGGTGGGGTGCAGAAAATGTGTCGTGCATTGTGGCACGGTGTGTCGTCGATGTGTCGTGCATTGACAAACGAAAACTAGTTTAAGTCAAATTGTCCCCCGTTTGGAGGGTTTTATATCATTTTCGGATAAAGATGTCTGGCGTGGTAATGCAGGCAATCGCCGGATGCCGTAAATTTGGTGCGATATTGGACGAACTGACGGACAGACGGAACTGACGGATCACTTTTTTCATCGACCCGTTTTTAAAATAATGGCTTCCTTCAATTTCCCTCTTAAAATTTTCTCTCCAATATAAAGCATACTGCATAATTATAGCACAAATAAGGTCACATTATAGTAGTTTATGCAACTAGTTCATAAAGCAAAGTTATGAACGTGTTGCATAAGCATTTTTTGTATAATTGCATTTATAAGAGAATGAAAGTGAATTTTGGGGAACAACTTTATTATGACGCCTCGGGTACGGGACACACGTGCAAGAATATGGTGGTCGGATGTTTTGTTTACCCGTATATCCTCATGATTCTCTCTCTGCGATTGGCCGAATGTGTGATAACGCAATTATTCGTGCCATAAACGGCAAATACGTCATAGCCTCTACCGTATGAAGCCCTTTTACGAACAATGTCTTGTAACGAGAAAGCTCGTTTATCATTCTGAAATACAAAAAAATATTTTACATAACACAAAGACAACCAACACAGTTTTGAAAAATTGTTTATTAGATTTATTTTGTTATTTTTGTACTATTGTCATTTTTAGAGTACAAACAACTTTTCAAAAACAAAATCACATTAAGATTGGACAAAAGTTCAATTTTCATTAGTGTGAATGATGTGAAACTCAAAATCAGAACCAAATTTGCAATGTCTTAGTAGATGTTTTGAAGTTTTATATCAGAAAGCAATTAATTACCAACTTTTTTATATCAGTGGCGTCTTGATCTTAATTTTATTACTCAGTCGTGTCGGCGCGTATTCGGGTATCGCCATTCAGGCGACACCTTACTCATCATTAACTGATCCCTTTAAAATTTCAGTGTCTCCTAGGGAGTCGATGCCGACCCCTTTGAGAAGCCCTGGATTTGACTCTAGGCTTCTAAAGACACCATTATTTCAGTACTTTCAGAGAGTTTCCTTTCGCATTTTTTTTCAGTTTCGAACTCACCTTTGCACCTCAAATTAGGTTTGTGTTCTGCGGCGATCCCCTGTCCGCTTACGAGGGGCCGCGGCCCCCGTTGTTGCCCCACGTGGAGATGAAGGGGCGCTCCTCCGTGGGGCACAGAAAGCGGGAGAACGCCGGGTCGGGGAGGGTGGTCGACTTCTCGTCGTCAGACTCCAACAAGTTCATCCAGAGGCCGTTCGCTCCTGGAACATGAATCTTCATGACACTTATGGCACTGGCGGAATAATATAAAAGCAACCAAATTTTAGGTCCAGTCGGGGTTAATATAATGGCTAAACTTTGAGGCTAATGAGACACACTTTAAGAATTGTTACTTATTTATAATCAAAATTAACAAAAAATAGCAAATAATATATCATATATTCTATTATTAATGACTCAAAATGTTACATATTTGGGCATCGCAAAAGAGAAAAAAAATACTATTGTGACTAGGAGCAGATTTTGATAACATAAAAATATTTTTAAAAAATCAATAAGATATTCTTTAAATTATTTTAAAATGTCTTAAAAACAAAGAAAAATGACGTAAAAAATTGATTAAATCCTCTTTACGTGAACAACTCATTCTGTTGGATATGTTACTGATGTAATCGAGGCTTCTTCCTTTTGTTCATGTGAACTCACCTCGCCAACTTTTGGTTAAGACTGTTCTTTAAAAGAAAATATCTGCCTTTATTTATCGCGAAATCGGCCAAACTGATAATGGCGCCGATAGGTGGTACAGAAACCTTAGATTACATAGTACAACTGCTTTCATTACAATATAAGAACGAAGAAATCGAATACTCGTAAATTCTGTGAACTTTTGTCGCATCTCGTAAATAGTTTGAAGCAAGTCCCATTAAAATGGTATTAAAATCGATAAAATTAGCGGAAATGCATTAAAATGACTTATTAGCCGAAGTCGACGAAAAATACGAAAAAAAGACATCAATATGGGTCATTTCCTTTGTCATAAAATAAAATTAATGTCTACACTAAACGGCATCGTTCTGAAGTGAAAAGAAAACTAGTGGTAGTACACAATGGCACAGACTTTCTGGTATTAGTTTTCTATTTCCTTTGCTCTCGGCTGGCTATTCGAACTTGTCACATATTCTTGCCTTCTGTCATCTTTCGCCGCCCAAAGTACATTTTTTTAAATTTTGTTAATTTTTAGATTTCCTTATAGTAGAATGGAAATATTATATTTAGAATATTAAAGAACAGTAAAACCTCGTCCTCAATGGCAGTAGTCTTTGAAAAAGTTGGAGCCGTTTTTAAGAATATTGCGCTTAAGCGCTGCAGTAAATTCGAAATTTGAAATACTTCATATAAAAACTCAAAACCTTCATATAAAACCTTCATATAAAAAATTTTCAAAAACTTCATAGAAAATTGTTTGAATCACATTAACTAACAGATACAATAGTGTTTACAAATTGCTGGAAATGTTCATATTATAGGCGTGTGAGATATTTCAAAACTGACATTTGTGTAATTTTTGGAAAAAAAACACCCCGAAATTTACTTAACGACATATTAAATAGTACAATTAGCACTATATTTTGAAACGTTTGGAGCCGTTTTTGTGAGGAAATGACGTTTAAGCGTTTTTGAAAATGCGAAAATTTGAGCTAGTTTACACAGAAATCGGTTGAGTTATCGAGAAGCGTTATATGACATTATTTAAATCACATGTACTCATAAATATAATAATGTGAACGAATTGCCGGTAATATAAATATTAACGACTTGAGAGACATGTCAAACAAATTACATTTTTGTAATTTTTGAAAAAACAAAATAATAGAGCAATATGGCGTTTATGTTCTCGCATAGAATTCATTTAGTACTACCCTACCAAAAAGCTAAAGTAAAAATTTATAGCCGTGTTTGAGAAAAAAATATAATTATTTAAAATTGCACATATTGCTGTCAATATTGCCCGAAAACTACTAGAATTTTCCAAAAAATGCCTTCATGAAATGACCTTAATGAAAGAACTCACTATGGGAAACAAATATTTTCTGAAGGAAAAATATCGTATCTTCAATTTTGTTGTAGAAAGACGCCGATTTTTTCCCTTTCATTCTTAGATTCATGATATGGCGGTCTTTGATTATTTCTACCGCTTTTTACCCTCCTCAGTGCCTGACCGTCTCCCTTGCCAGGAGGCGAGTTTTGTGAAAAGGATTCCGTGGTCGTTACCCCATGCATTAAGAACTACGATATATTTATTTATATATTATTATTTTATTTATAATGGCGAATGTGTTCTCGGAGGAATTTATTTATGATTTGCCCCACTGTAATTATGGCCACAGCTGAATGGTGACAGAAGAGGTGGCTCGCGATCACTAACACAGTGTAACTTTTGTTTTTTCACACATTTTGTAGGCAGTCTTGGAGTAGATGCGGGTCAGAATCATGCCAGTGTACTGTGACTTCTTGGATACGTGGTAAAATGACCATGCTACGGTTGGCGTCGGTGCTAGATGTGATTTCACCGTCAGTGAAAGGGACGGTCACAGCATGCCGTACGCATTGGGTAGCGGCGTAAACACTCTACCCATTAGCTAAAAAATGTTCTTGATGAACTCTATTATTGAATTGAATTGAATTGAATTGATCCCTTATTTTACGTGACGATACTCGGCCCGCTCATCCGTCTGACCACGAAAAATTCGCTACGCTCCTTTCACCCACTAGCGAAGAAATAGGTATTTCTTGGGCGATGAAACAGGCGAATTGAATTTAGCTCACAGTCATCATTTAGGCTTGAGGATCTTTTACATGAAAATAAATCTACTAACATGGGACAGCTGACTTTACGTCCCCTCCGAAGGAAGGCGTACTAAGGATATTTTCGCCCTTAAAGCTCCGCGGCTTCGATCGGGTTTGAACCCGCCAACTTTGGTATAACAGTCCGATACGCTAACCGTTACACCATCGCGCCGCATATTACACCAGTGACTATTCATCACCGATTAGTATTGGTGCGAACCTCAGTGGGGGTAAGGGTCGGTTTTCTATAAATGGTGTGCCCTAGACTGACGTTTGTTTTTCGACTTACACCCACGTCGAGAAACTGTAATATTCCTTAGTTTTCCACCACCACGCTTCCACGCTTCCACGTTCGCTTCCACGAACTTAATTTTGGAGTGGACGTTATTGAGGTGTTGGATGAAGTCAGTTGTGGTGTAAGAGTCGTAGAGCCACTCTTGCACAGCGCATCGTCTACATACCGGAGGCACAGTGTTGGTCTATGAGGGGAAACTCTCCAAGACTTCTTTTTCGAAGCCTTCCTTGAATAAATTTCTCACCTCAGAAGAGATAGAGGGGGTAATCCATGACCACCGCTTCAACTCGAACGTGGAGTTACTCATTGTAGTGAAAAAAGATTGATGCGAGGCAGCACTGCAAGCCTGAACCATTCTATAGTGAGCCAGCGGGAGCGAAGTGTGTTGCTGACGAATGCCAGCCTTGTTTACACCTTGGAGAAAAGGTTGTTGTATCAAAGCTCGTGAAGATGTCTGTATCACTTTACACTTTACTGTTTTTATGAAGGTGATGGATCGAATTATTGACGTCCGGCTAGATGTCATTCATCAGTGGCTGTAGTTCATCGGCAGCACATCCATTGATCAGTGATTCTGGCCGCGTCAACTGCTAAGTTCCGTAATTGTGGTGCATGTTTTTATCGCGGGTGGTGGCGGTGAAGTCCCCCCTTTGGATGGCCCCCAACTACCATCTACCATTATGGCGCCGTCTCAGACGAGACAAGCTTTAAGCTCCCGACCGGTCTCCCGGCATGTGTGGTAGTGTAGTGCATGTGAGTGTGGATGTGTGTAAAAAGTTAAGAAAGGGCAAGGAAGAGGAAGGAAAATTCGTGCGCGGTCCGTGGCTGGTTTGTTAGGGGGAACACATCGAGCTAGACGGCAGGCGGAGGAGATAATAGCGCTCACCATTGGGCGCAGTTGCACGTCGGGATTGTGAATCCTAGGAGATCATAGCGCCTTACATTAGGTGGCTTTGTAAATGGTTACCCCGTTTTAGCCAAGGTTTCCAAGTCTCCAATTCTGTAGTCACCCGTGGCGGGAACTCTTCTCTCAACTGGGTTACTGTGCAGATATCAGTGATCACAACGCGACTTCGGACAGGTTGTCTTCATTTTCCTTACCATCATTGCATTGTCTTTTTCCTCAGGCACTTCGATGAAATCTACTCAATTTCGTTGTTCATGCAACGCTACCCGTTCCTCGCGCAGGAAATTTCTACGTGGCAGTTTGATAAGGGCCAAAATGCGATTGTGGTCTGCCTGATCGGCGGGCACCTTTGAGCCCGAGCTTTCCAGCCCTGCCACAGTATCCTTAATAGGAACTCGTTCGAATTAGGGGCAAAATTGAGGCCTTTAATGAGCACTACCCAGGTAGCTTCATCAGTATGTTCAACAGTTCGATCGGCAACCGTCGACTCAAAGAAGCCACACGTTTCTCTAATTTGCTTACATGTTTCTTTTTTTCTTATACACGGTTCGCAGATTCCGCCAAAACTATTTCCAGTGTAAACCAGTCGATGCTAAAGTGTGCTTGATAGCAATAAATGTTCACTAAATGAAGCAACACACGTTCAATGTTGGAAAATTGCGTCCAGACAGGGCGAACCCTCTCACACAGGAGAGCAAACTTCCTCGTTCGGATAATGCGTGAAGAGTCAGAATCGAGTAATGGATTTCGAGAAACGATAGGAGAAAGACTTTTTCGGACAGCCAAGTATCTCATCTGATTGTTCTAAATCATCATGTTTTATTTCATAGTATGGTACATTATATTACAATATTTTACGCTATTCCTCCCATTATATTTCATTTATTAATAGTAAACGTTTTGTCATTCTGAGAATTGATTTACAACATTTAAATTTTAAAGTACTCTTTAATAGAAGTGTCAAATCTGACTTTTTTATTTCAGTTCACAATCCGGTCGTACTTTAATATTACAATATTATTACTTCCCTTGGAATCACTAGTTTTCAACAGGATAATGAGAACGAAGAAATTTCTGGAATCTTTTGAAAGTTTATACCGATAATGCAAAAATTGAATTGAACATACCCAGTGCGATTCCTTTCTGGCTAAGATGAAAGCAGTCTTCTGATAGAAAATTTAAATCACTTCGATTTCCCTTTTTAGGAATCACTACAAATTCCACCATGGGCTGCAAATTTACAACGAAATCCTCCTTCTGGCGATACCGCTCACTGGTTGCCTGAAACAATAATTGAATTTATATCATATTATCATTTACGTTTTCTCACATTTCGTGAATAGAAGTAAATTTTGTAAACTTAAATATTTGATAGAATTAAATCTTGACACGTTCATAGGTTTTGTTACTTAGCAGAAAAATAATGTTTTAATATGATACACTTCAAAAATTCGTAAGTATTTTACAAGAAATTGATTCTGTTATTTCGAACTTAATTGTACTAGTATTGTGTCATACTATTACTAATGACATAAGTTCTTAAAGTAATACATGTACGTTCTTCAACAGTCAGGCTACTAGTAAACAAGTATTCACGGCTGGTTTCTATAAAATATTGCGCAGCAATTATAAGAAATGCAGAAAAAGGAGTGTATAAATACCAAGTGTATACATAAGTCTTTTCGGTTTCAGTGGGAGATGGCTCCAGCGAACAGTATGCAGCGTATGAATCTGCCACTACGTCAGTTTGTTCGTCTGCCATTAATCTACCAACACACAAAGTCTGCCAAACACTAGCGTCTGTGCTGTATCGTTCAGTGATCATTAATGTTTGTGCCTGAAAAATAACATTTGCGGTACGCATTGCTTTTCTTATTGTATCAAAAGAAAACGGCTTTGGGAAGTCATCGGAGGCTGGTAAAAACATATGGTATATGGTAAACACGCTCCAGCTATTAGACCTTGTGAGACATGGTTTCGACAATTTAAACGTGATGGTTTCAATGTGAAAGACAGTGCGCGCTCTGGTAGAAAAGAAAAGTAGACCAGAAAAGAAGATGAGCAATTGCAGGGATTATTGGATGATGAGCCAACTCAAACTCAATAGCAATTTGTAAAAGCATTAAATGTGTCACAAGAAATAATCAGCAGACGTTTACGAGCAATGGGGAAGATCAAGAATGTCGGTAAATGGGTTCCACACGGTTTGAATGAACAGCAAATGCATGGCAATGCCCCGACTCACACGGCAAAACCAGTGAAAGACACCTTGAAATCGCTTGGATGTTACAACCTTTCTCCCCTGCCGTACTCCCCCGACCTGGCGCCAACTGACTATCAGCTCTTCGCATCACTGGGGCATGTGCTCCCAGAGCAGCATTTCAGCAATTTCAAGGAAGTTGGAAAACGGCTCGACGAATGGTTTGCTGCAAAAGTCTTCGCAGTTTTTCTGGCATGGTACATTCATATCTTACCTGAAAGGTGGGTGAAGTGTGTAGAAGCCGATGGCCAATTTTATGTGAACAATTTTCAAATGAACTTCCCTTGAAAATTACGTGTTTCCTCTACCACAAAAACCGGCAAAACTTGTGCACACACCTGGTATTGAAATAAGTATCCTACCTTGTACATTGTAGAAGATCATAAATTGTACGAAACGTAAAGACAACTTTTGAAAGAAGTGATTTCAAGAGAGTTGCATCTAACATTTTCTAGATAAATACAAATTCATACAATACTGCACATTCAAGAGAAGTGCTAACGAAACAAAATATTTTTCTCAGCCAATCCATCAAGAAGGAAAATTCATTTAGTAGGAAAAATACACTTCTAAACAAACATCTTACTAACCAACATGCTGAATTTAAGAAAACCTTGCAGAGACACGAAAGAAAATCCTAGAAGAATATTCACCCTACATTCATTGTGTGACCTAATTTGGGAAACATGTCAGTTGATGATCCAAGAATGTTTTCAAAATTCTGATGGCTTCTTCTGATGAAAGACCATGCGTTCTAATTGTGTAGAAAATGACAAAATACTATTTCATGAAAGAAAAGCTTATAGAAATCATTCTGTAAAAAAAAAAGAGAGATAATATCTCGTACCATCTTGAGAAAGCAATACATGCAGCAGCAGCAGCACAGAAGTTGAAGTAAAGCAAGTGAAAGAAGACGAAGAGAGCTCAAAGAACGAAGAATATCTCTTGCTCCTTACCACACGCCGCTCTTCCAACTGCCACAAACGCATTATCTTCACTACCTCACGACGTCTCGCCTTGTACTTGCTGCCGAATAAGCACCAACATTCCACGCGATGTGTGACGTAGCATTGAGGCCACAAGTGAGTGACGTTCATCAAAGATTCCAGATCTAAGCAAAAGGCAAATATGAGAATAATTGAGCCAAAAAATCACCATCAGTAGCTTATACGAGCAAAAATTAAAAGTGACATAAAGTAAGGTAATTCTTTAGACTACTCCTTGCGATAGTTTTTACACAGAGATGAACATCGTTATGATTTGTTGTTTTTAATTGATTAGTTATTCCTGGCGCGACAACTTCAATGGTCATTAGTGCCGTAAGTGTAATGCATTTTTTTCCTCGGGAGGTGGCGGTGATCTTCCCCAGCTGGATTGTGTGATCCGGCGCTGAACTACCTGTCGGCTAGCTGTATTTTCCTCCACCAAGTATCTCCCTCCAGCGGGGGATGAAGATAGGACAACCAAGGGGAAGGAAAAATCGCGCACTGTCTGTGGCCTGTTTGGAAGGTTACTGCTCCGGCTTTTGACTGATATTGATCGGAGAAACCCCGGACAACTACCGATCAGAGCATCCGGCACGTAGAATACTCTTCCAGACAGCCACTGAATTCATACTAGATCTCTAGGCAGAGTCGAAAATCCTGCCACTATCGCGTCATAGGACCTCCCGTTCAGAGGCACTGCAGTGTCATGTGTTGATGCCCTGAGCCACCTCTCCCCGTAGGTTTGTAGTCAATGGTCGCAATGGATATTGTTTCCTCGCTCTTGTTAACTTGAAGGGGTGAGCCTGCTGCTTTTCACAGTGGTTGCAACCTCACAGCAGCAGGGAAGTTGCAAGCTCACAGAGTGGAGCAGTGTGGTAATGGAAATTTGCAGAAAGTAAACAGAACTACAGATTTTCTTGTTCTTATTACATACGTTTGTATGGAAACCAAGATTAGATAATGGCACAAAATTGGATTATTTTGTATTAAGATTCTCTTTCCATTGTGATAGAAATGATAGTTATATTCCCGTTACTGAACACGTAGTCTCAGGACATTCTTCCTCCAACTCACGACAAAATTTCCTGTTTTACTAGTCACTCTTTAGCGTTCCTCTCGTAAAGTATTTCTATGATCTAGCAAAACAGTTGTGCAGGAGTCTAAGGAGAGTATAGAGTGAAAAGGAAACATTTAATCATTTTATTCGAATAATTGTTTAAAATAAATGATAAAATGTATTAATAAAACAAAAATTATAACAATAAATAATTTGAATATATTAATAAAACTGAAAATGGATCATTAATAGATGACAGACAAGTGCCTTAAGGGTTTTTCCACTAATGGAACACCTCACCTACCACAGACACATCACAAGGGAGGAGAGTTTAAGACGAATTTAATAGCGGTTTCGCCTTCCACCGCTGGCGTCCGGTTCGATCCGCGGACAATACACGTGAAATATGTGATGGACAAAACGGCCATTCTCAGCCGATTTTCTTGGGATCACACATTCACTCCCATGCAATCCATCATTTTTCCATCATCAATCACGTCTTCATTCACGCTCTCCCCTCCCCATGAGATTATTTCTCGTGAACGTTAATGATTTTAGCTGAATAAATGACCTAAACCTCAAAGTAAAATATGTAAATAAATAAGTGAATAAATAAAGAAATATAGCATAATCGGTATACAATGCGAATACTTTCACGACCATTTCAAGAACGTTTCCGAATGCAGAAACTCAACAAAACGTCCCAAGCCTGCACGTCTGTATGAAATTTGAAGTTGTCACTTGGGCACTCGTTCAAGAGGAATGTTTGGGGTCTATCAAACATGAATGTCTGAGAGTTTAGGTATAAGACATTTATCTCCCACTAACTGTGCAGATAGTTATCGCTTTTCTATGAAACTTCGCAAACACTGCCTAGATCCCATTCACAGTCCATTCACATCTCACAATCATTGTAGAGATCATCCGTAATTCTTACATCTTACTACTAATCAAAAATAAACAATAGTAATTACCATTAGTAACATAAAGTCCCACATGTGTAGTTAAGAAAAGGAAGTAGTGGCGTGTTTCCACATAGCCCGTGATCTGCCACACGTAGAACGAAGATATAGTTCTACTATTTCAACGCTACTTTTCTCTACAAAGTCAGGGTTTTTATAAGTCAATGTGCAAATTTGAATAAATTGTGAGTGACTTTACATTACGGTCTAACATGTCCTAATACTTTGACTAAAACTCATAGCTAGACTGACTCGGATCTCGATTTTGTACAGAACACATCGTGTAGTGTGTCGTGTTTGCATTCAATTCGTGGAAGAATTCTCAAGATCAATGTTTTACGTAGAGAACGCTATCTGCCATATTGAGGAATCTTGGTATAATTTTCGAAGCATATCAATGTAGCTTTCAACACTGATATTACAGAATTTGCTTTCATGGCACGCCATTAACTTGACTGTTTTGACTGTGTCTTTTGTGCTTATTCATATTGCTCGAGCACTGTGTTGAAAGTCTTTCACTTGCATTTATAGTTAAGATGCCTGCATTGCAGTTGGGCTGTACATTAGCGTCTGCAATGACATTCAGTAAAGATTTGCAGAAAAGAGGCACTCATCAGCCCATTTAGAGATGTGGGTGGGATTGTAGTATAGTACCTAGCATAGTAGGTAGAATAAGAAGGGAAATACAAAACTTTGAGTGGAAGCAAACTGTGCTATACGTTTAATCTTCAATAAGATGCCGAGAATGGCTGTCCTAAGTCAATTGCCAATTCGGCAACTCGTTAGACGCACATACGTTTCCCGCTTTCGTGTTAAAGCGCCGCAAATGTCGTGACACTTAAATATGATCTGGGACACCAAGTAGAATGAAGAAGACAAACAGGGTAAGGATATGAAGAATAAGGTGAAACGGAAAAGAAAAGAAGATAAGGAGGGGGGAAAGTTGAAAATTAGATGAAGAAATAGGAGAAGGAGAAAAAAATCAAAAGAAGAAGAAGAAGAGGAGGAGAAAAAGAATTTACGTCTCTTATGCTGTAATGTACACAATGAAACCTTCACGGATGTTCTGTTACATTTTAGGGCGTACTCTTACTTTGTAGCATATTTTGTCAAAATCGTTCGAAGCTGGATTCCATAATGACTAGAGTTTGATTTTCAAGAAGATGATTTACACACAGCGAAATGTTCGCATGAGTCTTTCTAATCATAATTTAAAATAAGTATTCTGTGACCATCAGATAATGTTCATGAATCATTAACATGGTACTTTGTTATTAATGATAATCAACTAGCCACTTTTACGTGCTGGCGACCTCAACCTAATTCGCGCTGTGATGTGACTGACCTATAGACATGTACGCTTATACGACCTTGCGGTTACCTTGAACCTGCGCCAGAAAAATCAACTGGTGAGAATACCGCTCACGCACGCGCCGCCTTTATTGAGGGAATCTTTCCAGAATGAAATGTGAAAACGAGAACGAAACTTTGTATAAACATGTTGATTGCGAGTCGTACAGCTGTGTCTTTCGTTGATCTTTAATATCAATTGCTTATTATGGCGTTTCAAAAGCTCTTCTGATTAAATGATACCCAAAACTAGACACTAAGAAAATTAAAGCAGGTTCCGTCATCACCACATCTCAGCACTCATCAGCGTATCTCAGATATTCAGCACTATAGTTGATGATATATCCACAGTTTGAAATATCTAGTGACACCCAAATGATGATTCGGTTTTTTCCAATGCATACATAGGAACAGCTTTCGTTGCGATGCACTTTTCTGCTAACACTACATTTACGCTAATTAACAAGATTTTTATGATACGTTGAAGGAGTAAATTACGACGCATAGATATCATTTTTCTGAGAAACATCATTAATTAAATCATTTTCTCTGCTCCTTGACCAACGTAATTTTCAGAAGTTAACCACAATCTTCTCCATTGTGTCTAATTAAACAGTGGGTTACTTGAACATGTGTTCTGTTTATGAATAATAATTTGGGTTACCATATTGAAATATAAATGTGATAGCGTGATTTTCTGTAACATTTTTAGGTGTTTGATTTAACGTACCTTATCAATTTGCAATTGTTTGATTTCACTTATTTTCTTTCAAGTCCTCCATTTCAGGTGTGTGTGTGTGCGTAATCCAAACAAGTCTTTTATTCCATTCGAAAGCCTCTCAATGCTATTTGAAATTGCGCACCTGCAAATGAGACGCAATAACGATTAGATTTCTCGTATTCGCAGACTCAAAATTATACGAGTATATTTTAATTGTACCTTTTACTTCCTCTTTTGCGTAATGTTACTTTCATTTACATTTCAATGCAATTTCAATTCATTACTTTCAATTTATTTTGCTATCATATTTTCATTACTTTAATTTTGCTGTCATATTTTCACTACTTTTCACCTGCCATGGACCTAACATCCTATGTTTATTAAATGTATCTGCCGTCTTGTAGTTAATAAATCACTATTTATATATACTCTGTCTCAGACTTACTATTAAACAAACATAACAAGATTTTCTATTTCTCTCCTGAAATCACACACACAAGTAATACTATGTTTGGAAATTTTCGTCTGATTATTCCTATTAATTTTTAACAATTTTATGACAATTTCTCGAATTGTATATAAATTCGAGTTACCGACCAGATTGGGCGCCAATGAAACCATTTCTAACTTTATTTACTTTACTTGTAAATGTGAAAAGTTCACAACTTTGACCAGTTCATAATCAACAGACAAAAAAATCTAGTTTTTTAGTATAATGAATCGTGGATATCTTTTTTTGTCTGAAGAAAGGAATTATGTATCAAGAAAATGTCCAAACCCAAATCCATATCTTCTTAAACAACGAAACAAAAATACCCTTGTACAATAACAAAGTCAATCTAGCATAAAGTTTCTCTTCTCTTGAAGAAAATTAACATATTAAGAAATTAAAATACAATGATACAATTTTTAACACTTTTACAACAATATAAAGGGAAAATCAATCACTGTTTGTAAAGTTTAAGTTACATGCACTTTCTGAGCACTCATTACAACATTCACTTAAATGTGTGCTTGTTTGCATTTACTTTTTACTTATGACCGCTATTAACACTGGAGGATGTCATGACACGCAACCACTGCGCATTCACGTTATAAGGTGGCTTGGAACACTACAGGAATACTGTCAAGAGCCTCCTATGTGTTAGCGAAATGGCGAACTTGATGCTTCTCGGAGTCACGGCAAGTTCATGGCGAAAGATAATGAAAAAATTGGAAAGACGATTATTACCGACCTCTTCTTGGGGCCTTGCCCCACCCAGTGGCGCGAAGCTTGGGATGGTCAGTGGGCTGGTGACGCCGAATATACGTCTCCACCCAGATACGAGTTCTTACATGTACCGTATTTTTATCAACATGTATAATCCCCCGATATATCTGGTCTAACTTTAATGCTTGCAAATTTGAAATTTATATTTAATTGTTCAGGGTACATCGTATATAGCACAGTATGTATGCTTAACAATGTGATTTTTTTTCAGCTTCCTAAATGAAAATTTTGAAAATTGGTGAGAAAATTGTAAGTTTTTAATTCTTTATACATTAATAATTATTTTATTTTAAGAAAATAAAAACTTCTTTTACAAAGCCTCAATAAGCCTAAGCAAATACTTTTGCTGGTTGAGAACTCGCTGAGGTATGTGTTGGGTTTATGAGATGTACCCAGTCCCGGATCGCGAGAACAGTTCAAAGGTGTGATACGTTCTCTCTGGTTCAGGTATTATTAGATAAGAACTTCATTTCTGACCGAACGGGCCGGAACGGCATTCCGGTAACTCAGGTATAATATTATTAAATTATATTAGAAATATATAGATGTTTCTATTAAATTAATATTTAATTTGTTAGGACATTTTAGAGAATGATGAAGATCTCATTTTCGTTGAAAACTCGCATTTTTTATAATTGTCAAAATTCAAAAGATTTTCGGCGTCTTCTCACATTTACAATTACGAAGATATACATTTTTTCTTAATGAAATCTATTACTTAAAGATATATTTTGAAATTAGACCGTATACAATTTTTGGAAAATTTGAGTACTTTGCGCGTAATTTTGCATAAAAGAACGGGCGAGAAAGTACGCGCTATTTTAGCACCACTAGTTCCTGCCAGCTCGCCAACCGATCTGGCCAACGTAAGTGAGCCGTGCTTCCTACTGGACCCTAACAGTTCGTTCCGCATGCGAATGGCTGGCTTACTTGGCGTGACGATGAGGTTGACGATGGTGCGCGGCAGCGAGGCCTGCAGGTGGTCGAGCGCCCGCTCCAGGTCCTCGCCGTGGCGGCGCACGGTGGCGTTCATGTCCTCCTCCAGGCACACGAAGCCGCAGAAATCGTTGGAGCCGATCATCAGCGTCACCATCTGCGAAGGGGCAGCCCGGTCAGACTCCGATTAGTCCGAGGAATCCTCCGCGAACTTTTACATTTGAAATTTCACTTAATCATACGTAGCGTTTGTGAATATATATCTTTGACGTTTAGGGAGCTTTTGAACTACTGAGTCATTTAAGACCAAGATTGATGATCTCAAGAGTATATCATAGCGATAGTGATTATGAGAGGATTGATAATTCAGAAGTGGTGCGATGAGAGCGTTCACTAACACCATCTGCGAAGGGAGAGATCGATCAAACTCCGATTAGTCTGAGAAATCCTCCGTGAACATTTACATTTGCAATTGCACTTAATCAAATTTAGCGTTTGTGAATATTTTTTTATATTTAGGGAGCTTTTGACCTACTGAGTCATTGAGGACCAAGAGTGAGCAGTCCAGTAGCTAGAGAGTGCCGGAGACGTTTGTACAAACCCTCTGAGAGGAAGTCATTCGAGAGTGCCGGGAAAATCTGAAGGGAAGGCACTGGAGAGAATGCGGGAAAAATGTCTATACAACTCATCTGAAGGGGAAACATTGGAGAGTGTGCGGGAGAAATCTGTCTGTACGACCCATCTGAAGGGAAGGCACTTGAGAGAGTGCCTGAGAAATCAATATGTACGACCCATCTGAAGGGAAGCTATTGGAGAGAATGATAGAGAAATATGTTTGTACGACTCATCTAAAGGGAAGACATTAGAGAGAGTGCCGGAGAAACCTGTCTGTACCACCCATCTGAAGGGAAGACATTGGAGAGAGTGCCGGAGAAATCTGTCTGTACGACACATCTGAAGGGAAGGCTCTCGAGAGAGCGCCTGAGAAATAAGCCTGTTCCAATCCACGTGCAGAGGAGGCGGATGGCCGGGGTACCTTCCAGTCGTTCTGCAGGTCGACGTCCGGGTCGACGCGCATGCGCTTGACGAGGTTGCGCGCCTGCAGGGGCAGGTCGCTGCTGATGGCGCCGCCCTCCGCCACGTTGAAGCGGGACGCCTTCTGGTGCGTGAGCGCGTCCTGCACCGCGTACCCCGTCAGGTTCGGGTTGAACTCCTTCAGGATGTTGGGCAGGGTCAGGAACTCTCGCCAGGTGCCCTGCCCACCTGTTTACACGTGCGTGATTATTAGGTTTGTTACACTATCATACACAAGGGACAGTCAGACAGTAATGCTTCCTATGATTTCGATATTCGATTTAAATAAAATTAGTTAAATGAAAAATATGAATTTGGCACTATTATTCAAACCTCCTTCTACACTCCACCTCAATATTAACTTTCTGCGTCAACATGTGGCAGCAGAGCATTGGCTTGATAAATGGCAGACATCGATGTCCGTAAGAGTCAGCGTTGTGTGATAGAATTGTTGAATGCAAAAGGTGAAATGTGATGGATGAATTGTATCGCATTATCTCCCTCAATTGGTCTGCAATCACCCAGCAGACACCATGAATGAAGTCCTCGACTCGCCGAATGTAGTGTAATGACAGCAGTCATCGAACTCCCTCGCCGCCTTTCGTCAGCCTACGGTGTTTGCCCTTCTGCTTCGTTACAAAGGGGAACCCATCATCTAACAGTGCTTCCACTGTTGCATCACTGTACATATTTTGCAGTCTTTCGTAAATGCGAATGGTCATTATGCACCTTCTGTATACAACACACAACACCTTCTGTATTCAGTCACACAATGAGGTCTCTTTCGAACATGTCGGCCATTTCTCAAACGACTGTTGTGCAGCCACATGTTGACGCAGAAAGTTACTATTGCGGTGGATTGTAGAAGGTGGTTTGAATAATAGTGCCAAATTCATATTTTTCATTTAACTAATTTTATTTAAGTAGAAAACATAGAAGGCATTACTTTCTGATTGTCTCTTGTAATATGCATTTCATGACAATGTCTGTCTTTTATAAATATTATAATTTGATATTACAATTGTCTAAAAGTATAATCAGTTATGAAACATGATAGTACTTTAATGTTAAATGTCATAATCAAATGAATAAATATTTTCAAAACATTTTTCGTTTTGTTGTTTATTAATTAATGTTTCGCTATTATTACTCTATTTTAATTGGCCCTTAATTAAATTTAAAATATTTTGTCACATTTTTCTTTTATTTTCGGCAAAGAATCAATTTATTTTGAGACTGTACACAAATTTGTTTTTGGACACTACTGAAATGGATAAAATTACTATTTTATACCAGATGACTAATTTTTAACGAAGGTGTTAGCTTACATTGTGTGTTATTTAAAGAGAACTGTTGTATGCTTACTATTATAAAGATCTAACATATCAGTTTGATGATATAGATCAGTAAGTGTATGCGAAGTATGAATATTATTGGCTGAAGATTGTTGAATCTCTTAAACATACTTGATGTTGATATGATACCTCCAAATGACTCTCATGAATTTTTTCGAAAACTCAAAAGCTTTCTGTGAAATAGAGCTTCAAATTTCGAATTTACAAAAGCGCTTAAAAGCCATATTCTTAAACCTCTCTATTCTTAAAGAGCTCTAAATATTTCAAAGAAAATCACATTTACGACAATGTTTTACTGTTCTTTAGTATTCTGACAATAAGGTTTCCTTTTTACTATTAAAAACCGAATAATTAAGAAAATTTCAAAAACAAAGTGCTTAGGGCGACTATAAATGGCAGCTGGCAAGAGTATGTGGCAAGTCCGAATAGCTAGCCGAGACCAAAGGAAATAGAAAATTAATACGGGAAAGTTTGTGCCATATGTACCATCACTAGTTCTTTCTCGAATCAGGTTGCATAGAAAGAGATAGTTATATAATGCTGCAGGAAAAAGTGGTGATTTTTTCCACAGAAAATCTGAGTCTGAGAGTTTTGTGAGTCCTTGATACTGAAGAAGTGAATTTTTCTTGCTCATGGGTGTAGTAAATTATTTTATCGAATACGTAGTGTGATCAATACCCAAGTTTACTATTCTTGACTCCGAAAAAGTTGTTTTTCACCTTGTCTGTGAAAACCTATTTTGTCCGTCGGTATATAAACAACACTATCGCGTAACTCATGCACAAAGTTTTAACCCAAATTGATATTTCCGAATCGATCTGGATCATGCGGCTGCCCCCTTGCAAATGAAAGGGATGTTTTAATCTTTGAGGTTTTTTAAATAAATTCCCTAAAAAAATTGGAAATTTTCTCTAAAATACTTCAATTACTGGATTTGATAAAAAATATACATTTTTTTTAAACTCCAGCACTCCATTTTCAAGTGGTTTAGAATTGCAAGTGATAGGTTGGGAAGAGCAAGAAGTTTTAGTCGATTGTGGCGTTACATAACCTTGCCATTAACGCGAGAAAGATTGTGCTCTTGTGACTCCAGTAATTTATGTTAGTATTAGAATGTTTTTATTAAAATACTTTCATAAAATATTTTCAATTAATTGGAATTTATTATTGCTAACTACTATTTTCTTAAAATTGGCGCTTCAATCTGAATGTGGCTAACTTTTTTTAAAAAAATGTTCTAAATAGTTTTAAAACAGACAGAATTGTTTATATTGCGTAATAAACCTTAGTCTGTTGATCTTCTAGAATGACCGGGAGATGTGGCTCAGGAAATCATCTAATGGCACTGCAGTGCCTCTAACCGGGAGGTCCTAGATTCGAGTCCCGACTTTTGACACTAGCTGGAGAGCTAGGTCGAGTTCTGTTGCTGTCTGTAGAAGAATTATAGCAGCCGGCTGCTCTGATAAATGCCCGAGAATGTCACAAGGAACTAGTGCAAGCTGTTGGATATAATGTACTTCCAAACAATCTCGAGATAGGCAGAAGTGTTTCTGCGAGAGCGCGTAGCAGTGATCGGGAATGCATATAACGACTTGTGAGTGAGAGGACCGATGTGACACGTCGAAATCGAGCTACTGCCTAAACGGGCCTTTGAAACCGGTACGTTAGAACCTTTTGAAATACTGTGAACCTGTATGTGCTAAAATGTTTTGGAACGTGAATCCAGTCCATTCATTTCAAATACCTTAATAAACACGAGAAACATTGGTGTATCATTAAATATCCATGTTCTTACTTCATACCTTGTTCATTCATGTATATTTTATTCAAATTCCACCCTGGCTCGTATTCTCACAAAAAAAATAGTTTCCATAATAGTTCCAAAATTGTTCCTGTACACCTAGCGAAACTATACACATCTGTTATATGGCTGAAGGCTGTATAATTTTCTTTAAATTTTTGTGCGCATTGTAAAGTAATAATCTATACACTAAACCTTAAGCATTGGAACATGGCATGCTAAATCATGCAATAATTTCTTGTAAGAAAACCAGTTATGCTAAAACAGCACGTAGTTTCTCGCCCGTTCTTCCACGAAAAATTACGCAAAAAGTACGAAGTATAAATTTTGAAAAATTTTACATGACCTTATTTTAAAATCTATCTTTAAGAAACAGATTTCATTAAGCAAAAATCTCTATTTTCAATTTATTAGTTGTAGGAAGATTCCGACAAAATTTTGGACTTTTGCAATTATCGAAAAATCAGGGCTATCACCAAACATGAAACATGCACCATCCTCTTTAACGTTCTTTCCACTATCGAACACCAAAATTTAATCTAGATTGTTGGGGCCATTCTTTTTGGAAAAATTAGAAAATGCCCCCTGGGGCTTCATGCAAAGTACTACCTAAAATTAAAAATCGGTTTTAAATCCAAGAAACTGCTACATCAGCCAGATCGATTGGGGAATAACAATTTTGGAGAACATTGGCTGAAAGGCTTAGCCACTAGCGTTGTTTATAGACGGACAGATATATACAGATGGCGGACAGTCAGATTTTTTACAGCTCATTCGATTGTTCGGTATCAAATATCCACAAAACATGGACTCTGACTTCACCACGTGATACAAGTTTTTTTTTCAAAATTTAGCAACTGGATGTACCCTCTTTTTCGTTTGACCATAACCCTGTCATAAGAGTGTTTCTGTCGAAAATTCGCCGTTCTTTTGCGCGCAGCGTTGCATAACTCCGCAGCTAGAAAGCGAAAAAAGCGCGCCGCGTGGCTCACCAGCTGAGAAGGACCATCCGCGCGCCTCGATGAACACCTCCGTGAGCTTGGTCGCGGCCAGCCCGTAGCCCACGCTGAGGCTGTCGCCCATGGCGGCCACCACGTCCACGTCGCCCGGCCGCACGCGGTGCGCGGACGTGGGCCGCTCCGCCGAGCGCCTCCACGGCGCCCGCGCCGCCGCCGCGCACGGGAACTCGGCGGGCGCCGCCGGCTGCAGCCTCTGCCCCGCACGCAACGCGCCGCACTCGGATCAGTCGCGTGGTTGATTAGCCTTTCTGTGCTCGTCGACTTATAAGTGCCGTAAGGGTAGTGCATGCTTTAACACGGGGGGTGGCGGTGATCTTCCTCGCTGGATGGAAAGATTCAGCGCCGACCTACACGTCGTTTAGCGAGGTTTTCACTAAACAGGTATCTCCAACCAGCGGGGCACCGCCCCAGCCGGTACAAGCTCTAAGCTTCCTACTGGTCTCCCAGCATGTGTGGTGGCGTCGTGCATGTAAATATGTATGTGTAATTAAGGGGTGAGAATAGGAGAAGGAAGAGGAAGGAAAGATCGCGCGCAGTCCGTGACCCGTTTGTTAGGTGTTAGTGACATGAGCCTGGTGTTAATCGGAGAAACCATAGAAAACTATTGATCAGAGAAACCGGCCGCTAGAATTCTCTTTCAGACAGCGCATGAATTCGATCTAGGTATGTCGAAAATCCTGCCACCGTCGAGATTCGAACCTAGAACTTCCCGGTCAAAGGCACTGCATTGACGTCAATGGATGCCGTCAGCCACATAAAACGGTCACTGCGCTTTGAAAGGCTGGCCTGGGGCAGCAGAAATTTGATGGGGATTTTTATTTTTAGAGCATAATACCGATCGAAATAAAACTGTAAAATTCGATAATATTTCAATGGGTGCATGCAAGAACCTGAAATGTTACATTTTTGAAAAAAAAGATGAAATTTTGCCATTCAAAATCCTAACATGTATCCCTCAATTTTCCCACCCCAAACTCAGAGTTTTAAGTTGTTCACGAACCTCTTAGTTGATGGAAGTGTCATTGGCCGGGGACAAGCTTTTGCCTTTGTGGTTACAAGAACCTGATATTTTCCTTCTCGCCGCGTGTTCTAGGTTAAATGTTGCTGAAGTGCATTGCTTACAGTTGTGATAATGGGCCATAGAGGTGCAAAGAAGAACTTACTTAAAGATTTCAGTGTGTATATGTGTATATATATATATATATATATATATATATATATATATATATATATATATATATATATATTGGTGGATATATTATATAGTAGTATGTTGCGACACTATTTAACCCACAATTTAACCTCAGAGTCAAATGAGAAGGGACAGTACGATATGTACGTTCTCTATGTAACAAAGAAAACTATCCAACCAGCAACATTCCTAACCTTCAGAGAAGTATTTGTTACAGTATTTAATCTTCACTTTGGTCACCCAAAATTGGAGCTGTGCAAAACGTAGATATCAAGAATACATATGACAAAGATACAAAAACAATAAAGGATCAAGAAAAATAAATGCATTTACGATGAAAAATTAGTATCTAGCTGTGTAGATTGACTCAGATTCGTGGACAATAGCGTTTGATATGCAGTAGGCACTTCCAACACCTCACGTTCCTACTAATTGATTTTCTACTTCAGGCAAACCTTGGAGTTCATGATGCGTGTCTACAGTCAGCACGTCTGGGCAGAGGACACAACTAGTAGGGGATCGCAAGAAATAGCCTCATGTTTGGTCTCTTATTTTCACAACAATTCTGAAATTCTAGGAGACAAAGAAGTGAACAGTGGGATCTGATTCTTGTTGTGGCCAGAATAAGAACTTATTTTTGTGTGGTACTACTAAGTATATGATATACCTCTCGTTGATTAAGTGCACTATAAATTCCCTCTCCTAGGACACTCCTTTCCTCATTGTGATAGAGATTTTGCAATTATTGAGAAGAAAAAGAAGTCAACAAGAACAGTTTACTGTCCAGAGTAGTGTGCTTTTCGGAGCTGTTGCTTTCTTTTTGGTTGCCAACGTTTCGGACCTTCATCAGGGCTGGAATTATGTTACAGTAAATTTACACACGTTGTTATTTACTCCTGTACATAATACAAAACCTTAAATATCTAATATATACTTCTTTATTTCTTAGTACATAATTATGTATCCCTCCTTCCACCTGATTCTGTTTACCTAAAAGATCATATAGCATCAGCTTTTCCCTTCTCTTCTTCTTTATACATCGTGTCAACCATTCTGTATACAGATCACATCTCTTATGACTAGTCATTCTAGAGAGTATAAGCCGTACCAACATAACACAGAACGTTTCCCCTCTTTCTTTTTCTTTTTTTCATGAATATACTAATTACTTATTACATTACTCATCAGTTACATTGGACTTATAATTAATTCTATTAATTTATATTGAATATTTTTTCCTCCTTTACATTGTATTGTGAAGGCCTATTGTTAATACAATCGTAGATAGCACTGAGTTTGGCTAGATGAGATTTGTGGTTACAGACTTTGCTTTTGTCTTTATTTATGTATAAAATCTCATTAGTTAATCTTTTTTAGGTTATTTCTTTTTCTAGGATTTTTGTGTATTCAAAGTCGAAAGTGTATCTATGGTCAAGAGTGTGTTTGGCTAGTGCACAGAAGGAAGTAAAGTTTGTAATATCGTTTTTATTTTGTCCTAGTCTTTTTTAGCATTTGTGAAGTTTGGCCTATATATGTAGATTCACAGTCATTGCATGGTATTTGGTATATTACATTTCTTTGGTCAAGTTAGCCAATTTTTTTTATTTCATATTAGAAAACAGTTTTGCCAATATTATTTTCATTTCTGTATGCAATTCGGAAATATCTGTTTGTAGTACACGTCCCAAGGGTTCCGATAAACCTTTGACACTAAGGATTTGAATACGGAGGATTTCTATAATGACCTAAATTCAAGAACCACATCCATTCCTATGTAACTCAAGAGGTGAAGAAAAAACTAACAAATTCTGAAAATATTAAAATGAATCAAATCACTTAATTTTTACTTTAATGATGAGTATAACAAGTATTATTAACATATGATTTAACTGGATATGAAGATTTATGCAATTTGTGTCTTGCCTAAAGGTAAGTAGGCTGATGTCGACCTTGGGCAGGGGGAAAGAAACGAACTCGGAGTGATTTCAGTTCTCAGAGCCGCTGAGATATGGGGAGAAGATTGTAACGTGGTAATTAGTTAGTCGTGAGTCCGGCCCATCAACAGGAGAAGTCCTTGGGGGGCTTTAAAAAAGAAGAATTATTTGAGAGGTCGAAGTGAGTATACCTGCTTCTCAGATCCATGATATCTGTAGTAGATAACCTATGCTTAGTTTCTGAATATATACATGAGTACTGGATGTTCTTGAACCGAAATAATAAAACTTGTTGATAAGAAAGAAATTAGTTTCTTAAGAAGAGTTGGCTGGTGGTCAGCTGGCCCAAGCTTCACGTTTCTGAGGGTTGCGACGCTACAAGAAGTAGATGATTCGATTTCACAGGCTGCGGAGGAGATACGAGTAGGTATGGAGCACCATAGAAAAACCTATGCTAATTGTCAGTCCAAATATTTAAAAATTACTTTTAAGTATTTAGAATATTTGTTAATTACAATAATAAAAACATTACAATAATAAAACATGGTAAATGTCACCAGTCAACCAAACGCCTGTCACCATATAAGCACGGCGCTGCGGCATTCCCATGCATAACTGAAATCAGCGCATTGTTCTCGTCGTCTAGACGCTATGAAACTGCAAAGCCCGCTGCGAGAGCTTTAATTCACACCAGAGGTGATGAATATTAGGATGAACTTATGTTCTTGATTATTAGGTTGGTAATAATGTATATTGGAATGCATGCAAAAGACATAATGAGGGAGGTCGATTCAAAAATTGTACCCCCCCATTTTTTTTACAAAATTTTGTTTAATGCAACCCGCGTTGCCTTTATGTATTAAGGGATTGCTTTGCAGCTGAGTATGGTCGGAGCGCATACTGCCGGGACCGAGCGGGGCCGGGTAAGGAAGCGCGAGACGGGGGAGAGACAAGACGGGGCGAGATGGGAACTGTAGGGGCAGGGCATAGGTACAGGCGGGTGCGAGACGAGTGAGGGAGAAAGGAGTTGACGTAGAGCAGGTGGAGTACAGCGGAATGAAGCGGGGGGAGGGGTGTAGCGGGGATGTAAATAAAAGTAGTTCACTAGTGATAGAATTCATTCCTTTCCCTTCCTCAGAAATGAAAGTGACAAATAATTTTCCGGGCAACATTAGGTTGCTTCGTCTGGTCTGCAAGAATTTCTTATGGAGATGATCTTCAAAGTTCACTGTAGATATTTTCTGTTGAAAAGTGAAATGTTTCTAGTATAGGACAGCAGAATGGAGCAAAGTAAGGTCACGCTGAGTAGAGAGTGAGGCTGAACGAAGTATCGGGGAAGTAAGTGTAATAGTGTATTCTTCAACGAGCGTGGAATGATAGCTATTATTCGCAAGTTAATCTTCACGTCACAATCGACATAGAAGCGAGTGTTGAATTTCTTCGAGTGAATAATAACCATTGTACGCGAATAGCAGACTGTACTTTCTCTACGACTTTTAAATTGATGTTTCGAAATACTAAATGAGCGCCTTAACCTTTCAGAACACAGGCTAGATAGCACTCAATGTTCTTTAACCGTAACAATATTGTGACCCTCGCATACTCTTTCGTTGTTTACCTGTCGTGTGCCGCGGCAGAGCGCGCAGAACTGTTGCCCCCTGTAGGCAACTGCGAGTACCCTCTTCTTTTGTGTAATGAACTAAGACAAATGGGATTGGGAATAATATTCTCGCACGGCTTGTGGAATCGTCATCATTACTGCATTCGATAACGTGCAGTAATGAATATGTAACGAAACGAATACATTCAGGAGTAGTCGTGGAGAAATGAATTTATTCCATTTAACTTCATAGCTAAAACGTATTCCCTTTCCTATCTCACAAATGAAAATAAAAATAAATGCCTGGAAAATGTTGGGATACTTTGATAGTCTCACATAATGTGAGAATAAATGAACCACTTACATCCTTGCTTCTGAGTATTTGTATGTGGCGCTGGGCGGGCGGCCTGTTGTCCACAAAGCGCATGACAAGCTCTCTGAAGATCTCGTAGGCGCGCATCGCTTGCGGGGTGTCCTGTGCAAACCCATGAAGCGCCAGGGCCGTCAGCATCACAAGCGGCAGACATTGCGCCATTTTCAATGACGCCATCTGGCGGCAGCCCGTAACCTGTTGGGCACGCACAAACGATTAAACTATGGATGTATTGTTTATAACACACGCATGCCTTCCACTCTTCCCAAAAGACTTTCCTCTCAGAAAGGATTCGACTCATAATCCCGCTTATACATAAAACTCGAAAAATTGATGGGTGATTTTACAGTTTATAAGAAATCATCGACAGTAAACTTTAAAAGTGTGCTACTTCTATTACAGAACTACCGAGAGAAGTGGGTCAGGGAATTAACTGCTATCACTGCAGTGCCTCTGACCGGGAGATCCTGGGGTTCGCGACCCGACGGCGGCAGGATTTTCGACACTAGCCAGTTCGCTAGGTTGAGTTCTGTCGGTGTCGGAAGAGGAGAATTCTAGCGGCCAGCTGCTCTGATTCGTAGTTTTCCGTGTTTATTCCGACCAATACCAGACGGATTCCCTAGTAAACGGGCACGTATATCGCGCGATCTTTCCTTCTCATTCCTTACCCTATCCTCACCCCTTACACACACACTTACATACATAACACTACCACAAATGTCGGGAGACAGGAGGGGAGCTTAGAGTTTGTCCCAGATGAGACGGTGCCCCAGCTGCTGGTTGGGGAAAACCCCGGTATCGGTCGGTATCCAGGGAGGCGAGAGCACCACCACCTCCCGACCCAAAAGCATGCACTTCACTTACGGGACTAATGACCGTAGCAGTTGATGCGCCCGTAATCACTAGTAATCAATCAATGTATCTATTAAAGAATTACTCCCCAGCCCTGCATCAACCAATTTGGGAAGAAAAAAATGAGGTTTGCCAATTCTGACGTGGGAAACAGGTTACAGGAACAGACAATATAATCACCTATGAGTAGAATATGATGCGTTTTAGGCCCTAAAGAATTCGCGTACTGACACAAGTTTTGTTGGGTCTCACGAGGGTTAAGCGGAGAACGATGGGGAAGCGAATTATTTTCTCTTAAAATCTCTGAACGCTAACACACGAGATGGGACTGCGGAGCCCGTCGTCCCTGACGATACTGCCGAATGTGGATTACGTGAGTGTGATAAGCTTTCTGGTATAAGAACGGAATGCCAATCGCCGAGATTCATCTGCAAGGATTCAGTGAGAATGGTTTCAGGAATTCAGTTCATAAAGAATTACCACAGTGTTAGTCTATTATGTTTACAATTGCTCGAAAATACTCGTACTGGGACAGATCAAGACAACTGTACTTCATTTGTCTCATACAAAATCGAAATTATAGCTTTCAAATTTTCTTCTGTGCTATCGTTTGAAGAATGTTTCTTCTGCGCCTCCAGTGGTGTAATGGTTATACTCAACTTTACGAGTACAAGCCCTTTTGAATCCGTGGATTTTTAATGGTCATTGAGTTGAATTGTTATTTTTCTCTTCATAAATGTGGCTGAGTCTGGAAGGGAATATTATTGACGGATATCGTCGCCCAGGTTTTGCTCGAACAGGTCAACTGTCATAGCAAACATAACTCGCCAAGTCTCAAGTTTTTTATAAGCGGGTAAATGGACCCGCAAATGCCTAAATTTGCATTTCGCTATCTGTGATGTATAGTACATGTATACCGATGTTTGATAGAAAATATAATCATTTTCTGTAATTTTGACTTGTTGAACTAGATAAACGAAAGTACATTATGAAATGGCTCTTTTTATTTGTAAACAAAGCTAAAAAGTTGCCAATCATGTCCATAGCAATGCGTCACGAGTTGATCGAATCATTTCGCAACAAGACGCCTGACTTTATTACGCAAACGCCTGAACTATTCGCCTTCAAACGAGAGTTCGGATGATTAGGGGTCAAAATGTCAGTTTCTGGGAAGTTGATAGATTTTTAACCATTATCGTATTTTGTTTTTGTTTTTATGCCGTAGTCAGCCAAGATAAACGAAAGTGTGTACTGGAATGCAGTGTGCGTGACAAGCGTAAAGCGATGACATGGCATTTCCACGCAACTTTTTGTTTACAATTCGCAAACGGATTGAAACTATATAACACGGTCAAATATAACACGGCACGTATAACATGTCTGTTGTTTTCAATTATAATTAGGTAATTTGAAGTAACTAAATGCAGCTGAATTTCGATTTAACAATGATAAGGGCGATTTATAACTCTTGTACGCTAACTGGAAATTTATGACTAACGTAAAATTACGAACTTCTCACATTACATTGATATAACATTTTTTCCTACAACTCAGTTATGCAAGTCTCATTATGGCGGTTCTTAGTTTGATTAGATGGATGATAAAATTAATGGCTTGCAAGTAGTTTACATTATTCCGCCTTATGGTAAACGTTTTATTCATAACGAATAATTGAACAAAATTCTTGTATCCATGCATCTTACACCTAATATAACTTATAAACACTAATAATAGTTATTATTTATTAAGCCAAAATAAAACAAATAACTCACGTGGTGGAAGATAGTAAATCGAAGCGTTTATCGAGGTTTAAACTCAACCAAAGTTCGTTATTTATGATAACGGTCGAGTGTCGTTTAACACTTTTCATATTACCGCTTTCTTATAAGATAAGGTTAAATAAGAAATAGTTTTGTTTGGAGTATTACCCCATAATGTGAAATTATTGATTTCAAATTCAAGAAGACGCCACATCAGGCAGATCGATTGGGGAATATCAATTTTGGAGAAAATCGGCTGAAGTTTAGGCGACAACTTTAGACATTAGCGTTGGCCACTATCGGACAGACAGACTTTTGTCGTCAATCAATTTTTTCGCTATCAAGGACTCACAAAACATAGATTCTGACTATGCGACGTGTTAGAGAAAATAATTAATCACATAAAGAGACAAGATTTATCATCAGTTTCGAGTAGTCATCCGCCTTCAGCCCGTTTTTTGGAGGGGAGAGTTGTTTTGTGTTCTTAATGGATGGCGGACTATAAAATCTCAGACGTTATCCGGCCGTTAGGAGTATATTTTTGTTTCTGTATTTGGCTGCGTTAAATCGATGTAACGATTTTGTACGGTTATGTTGCCGACACAAAACCTTGTAAATACGCTTCTTTGGAATTGAAAACTATCTTATAAGGATGTGTCAAGATTTAAAACGAAAATAAGGAATTTTGTACCACGATTACCAAGGAATTACAGGGCGCCAATGCAATCTAGAAGGTACTTGTAACGATGCAATATACATTCTCAGACGCTGTTGATATTCGGTTTGCGGTCCGAATGGGTCCGAATTATATATCGTAGTAATATATATAAAGTATTATATATATATATATATATATATATAAAGTATAATATATAAAGTATTATATATCGTAACTAACAAATCAAGACTATTTGAACCTTGAATTAAATTTGGGGAGATTCTCTTCCAGGATCCTGCACACAGTGGTATGAGGGGTCAGAAATTTTCTGAATATCGAAATGTACGCCACGCACGTAACCTTGCTTACGTGTTGTAACGTACCTTAAAGAGCTGGCCGCTCGAGTATGGTTCCAGTATGAATTTTTTTTTCACTTTAAAAATAATGATTTAGACAGGGCAAAATGTTTTTACAAACTACCTTTTCTGTATGTGATCAACCCTGTAAATGTGCTACTGAATTGGAAATTGCCTCCCAGTCCTGCATCAAACAGATTTAAGGAGAGGAAAATAGAATTTTGTCGATTAAGCTACAAGAAGTTTGCAGAGGCAAATACAACCTTCAGACATGTTAGGCTTGAAAACACTACGACTCGTTAAAAAACTTAATGTCCTGTCTCCCCGCTAAAAATGGATTGTTTCATGGGCAATAATAGGCAAAATTACACTTTTTGACCTTCTATATAATTTTAGATGTTAGCTCTTCCGGGTAATACCGCATCGTTCAGAATCGCGTGATCAGAATCGAGCACATATAAAATATTATAAAATTAAATAGACTATTTGATATTCTGTGCAATTCAATCACAAATTCTGGTCTCAGTTTTTTGGTTTGTCAATAAGCGCTTAGCAATATAATAATTATTCAAGAATTAGGTTTCAATGTGACGTTATATCACGATATGTCACATTGAAACTTAATTCTTTCCTCTTCTTTCAATGCATTTCTTTCAATATTTTATCTACGACTACCCTAAAGTTAATTTTATTTTTATTCTATTTTATAATATAATCAACAGCTGGACACTTACTGTGTTTGTTTTCACGATAAAGACTTTCGATTCTTTTCGGTGTTCGTCTACAACCAAGGTAGTTTGGAAAGGCGATCGAGTTTCGAGTTTAATTTCTAATAACTTCGAATCTAGTTGTTGACGTTTGCGGGATATTCAGAAGGAAAATGAGTGAAGTTAATGTTTCTTCGGATATTGAAGAATTTGCTGAAAAAGTCGTAACTTTTTTACCAGAAAAATTGAAGGAGGTTTATGAAGATACTTATGAAAAATTATAAAAGTTATATTACACCAAAAAGGTCAATATTTTCAATGAAAAGTATTTTTAGCTTATTTTGAGAACTTATCAATAGAATACAAACCCCCTTTACTGTGGATATGTCATTCAATGTTACGCTCCATGTAAACGTTACAAAATATTGATGTAAGTATGCACATCTAATGAAAATTCTGAAAAGACATTCAGAAGGATTTCGGCCGAAAATATTGAAAATAAAAAATGTTAAATGTATGAAATATCCAGTAAGCATTAATACGTTTGAAAACACCACAAAATATTGCAACATTTTTAAGTCTTCAAAATCCCGAATAATATACAAGGAATTGTTTTCAAAGATCGGCAATATCATTGCTTGTTTTCTTTTAAGCAGACCTGCTGACTATCAAGACATGGCTGTTGAAAGTTTAATACCGTAGTTGAAGGATATATTGGATACTCGAGAACATAAAAAGACATGTTCCAAATTTTCTGGTGAAATACATAACCCTGGAACATCTATGGTGACACGCAATAGAAGCAGCTTCCCTAGTTTCATAAACTTGTTATCCTTTTTCTTGTTACTTTTGTTGCCACAAGCTCAGGTTGAATAATTAAAGGGAATAATACATCGTTCCAGCTGGGCGCTTATATCACGCTTTTATTACGCGCAAAATCAAAATTCCACCTTATTAAAAGTATTCAAATAATATATGTATCGGACTGAAAAACATCAAAAGCATTAAAATTGAAATAAATCTAGGGTTTGCTTTCGATTAACCGAGAAAGCTTATGCAACGCCCACGTGGCTAGTGTGGTAAATTGCGGCAAAGCTTATTCTGACGAGGCCCAACTGGCAAGAACAAAGAAGACTGGCACAACGACGTAATACGACTGTAATACGACTTTTTTTACTTTAACAAATAGTATCCTCTCAAAAATTATTGTTCAGACCTTCATAGTGACCTCGAATTACAAGGGAAAATGTTCAGGATATCATATCAGCTTCATCGGATCTAGTGTTGGAGACCTATTACGAGTCGTAAAAAAGCAAAACGGGAATACGAATTTGAACGTGGGTTTTTCCTTCTCCGCGTCTCTCTCTCTCTCTTTCTCTCTCTCTCTCTCTCTCTCTCTCTCTCTCTCTCTCTCTCTCTCTCTCTCTCTCTCTCTCTCTCTCTCTCTCTCTGTCTCTCTCTCTCTCTCTCTGATCATTATACATCCAATGTCGTCGACCTTGACCGCGCCTCGGGCCAGGGTTCCATTTTTTCCAGACTTTCGAGAAGCAGGAAGGCGTGTGAACTGCTTTTTGCCCCAACGCTACTACTCGCAATTGTTCCTTGTTTATTCCACACTTTACCCATTATTGTAAACGGGTGATCGTAAACAGCGTGAGTAAATCTCTGCTAGCACCTATGTGTTGCGAATTGGAATCGAGAGTTTACGATTCAGTAGCACGGAATAGACGAATTTGTCGTATACCTTGTCTAAGTTCGGATTTCGTGTTGTTGGCCACGCTTTCCCGACCTGTCGCCCCTGTCCCTCTTCTTCTGAGGCTACGTCAAGGTTCGTGTTCACGCGACCCCCGTCGAACGACGCGCAAGACATCGTCGCACTGATAGATGCAGCACTGGCCGTCCTTACTGCAGAAGCACTGAAACGTGTGCCACGGAGTAATGCGACGCGTGCCCTTTTGTTTCCATTCCATTCTATGCGGGGTACATTTTGTACATTAAATATAACACTTCTGTTCGTAACAGGAATAAGGACGATGGTGGTATACCCTTGGTTTTGGTACTTCACGACCCTCAACGACTTCGGTGGTGTAACGGTTAGGGTATTGAGCTTGTACCCAAGTTAACGGATTCAAATCCGATCGTGAATTTTTAAGGGAAAAAGATTCTGCGTACGGCATCCTTTGTACGAGAAGTAAAGCTGGGTATCTCATGTTGTAGATTTACGACATAAATTTTCAAGCCTAAAAAGAAACCACTGAGCTAAATTAAAATCGCCTGTTTCGTCGCCTATGTGATACCCTCTTTCTCCACTAGAGGATGAAAGGAATTTCGCGAAATTTGCGTCGTCAGACGGAAAATGAGGCCTGACGGCCTGAATCTCGCCACATAAAATAAGGCGTTTTTGAATTGAATTTCCTTTTCGCACATCTCCACTCCGCCGTGGTGTTCGCGCTTATCGGCCCACCGGCGCCACTGTTCTCCGGTGCGGTAATACACTTAAGAAGAGATTATAGTTTTTTAAACGCTTGGCGCAAAACCAATCGGAATTTTCTTTTGTTTTTTCGTAATTGCTTTCTAATTGCGTACATCATACTAGTTGGAGAATGTCTTCTTTTTTCCCTAATTACCGTTAAGCGAGCTCGCACGGTACATCGCGAGGCGTACACTAATTTCTACGTTGATATTAGGTGGTCATCTTGTCGAAACGTGCACTATTGTTTGTTATGATGTTTCTCGTATTTTCAATGATTCTAGTACCTTCTATGAGTCGGTATAATGATACCCTGTACAATTTAAATTTTCTTTAAATTTTTAATCTATCGAATCATTAAAACGGTAGTTTGGAAATTAAATTATCAAAATGAACCGGTTACATACTACTGGATTTCTTTGCCTTTCCGGTTGTATCACTTGGCCCCCACATCATTTTTTTTGTTTGCTCATTTGTTTATTAGATTAGAATAGTTTGAGTCCGGAAAAGAGTTTGAGAGTTGCCTGTTTTAAAAATAACAAACGGTTTCTCAAGCAACTAGAAGAATTTTTCATTTGCTCTGGGTAGATAGCACTTAAAGCAACTACAAAACATAGAATAACTTAGGAAATGTGTTTGTAAAAGTTAACCAAGATTCAATTTATCCTTTGTACGTCTAGATTACATTCGTGATGTACGGTAATTCACGAGATTTAAAAAGACCGCCCTGGCTCCTTATTAATCCAACGGCTGATGACAGCCATTTTTAGGCGACAATCGCAGTGAAGTGCCGAAATGAAGCCAACTGTCCTTGGCATTTGTTAATTGTCTCAGAATAGATTACGCAGACTTCGAAGGCATGTAGGGTGGTTGCAAATGATCACTTCTTGCCAATGAAAAAGTAATAAGAAATTTCATATAAGTGAGTTATTGAAATTAAATATTACATTTGCCCCTAATTGCCACGCCAATCCTTATGCATTATTGTTCGCCAAGAACATATATGAACAAGAAATATCCTTGACGGTGACGTGACCTGCCGAACAACTGTACATACACTATGTAATCAAAAGTATCCGGACACGTGGCTGAAAATGACTTACCAGTTCGTGGCGCCCTCGAATTCAATAGGGTGTTGAGCCACTCTTAGCCTTGATGACAGCATCCACTCCACCAGGCATACTTTCAATCAGATGCTGGAAGGTTTCTTGGGGAATGGCAGCCGATTTTTCACGGAGTGCTGCTCTGAAGAGAGGTATCGATGTAGATCGGTGAGACCTGGCAGAAGTCGGCGTTCCAAAACATCCCAAAGGTGTTCGATAGGATTCAAGTGACAACTTTGTGGAAGCCAATCCATTACAGGGATGATATTGTCGTGTAACCACTCCACCACAGGCCGTGCATTATGAACAGGGGATCGATTGTGTTGAAAGATACATTCGCCATCTCCAAATTGCTCTTCAACACTTGGAAGCAAAGAGGTGTTTTAAACACTAACGCACTCCTGTGCTGTGATAGTGTCACACAAAACAATAAGGGGTGCAATCCCCCTGCACGAAGACCACGACCACACCAAAACACCATTTTGGACGTATCTGGATAGTTTTCATCACATAGTCTAAGAAGTTACCTGATACATATAGTCAAATATCACAAAAGAGACTCCCACTAAATAAACTTCCCATTAAATATTTTCAAAAAGTGGTTATGTACGACTCCTCTACATGCCCTAAAGGTTCGTAACATTTATTCCGAAATTTTCCGTTTAGAGCCTGGGACTCAAGGTAAGAATATCGTCTCTTCTGCTGCTCGGTCTTATTACTCGTTGGAATGTTTCGGGACAGTTTCGGAACTTCACCGCAGTTCCTTGTCTGGGACTCCTACTATTTGCCTCTTTAGTAGTCTTGGTGGCCAATTTAAATCTCGTGATTCGCCCGACACAATAAATAGAATCTAGCTTTACGAAAAACAAATGCTATCTACGTCTACTTTCACAAAAAAATTTGCCTATGTAATTATTTTTTCTGCAGTTGCTTGAAGTGCTTTCAATATGCAAAACAATAAAAACCATATTAAGGTCAGAAAACAGACTTACAGGGTTATGTGACTTGGTCTAATGAGATCATGTAGTGACCATGGCTTCACATGTTTTGAACGGAATTCTTAATTCAACTCTTTTTTCTTTACGAATTTCAAATGAACCCGTTTTCATTTAGATTCCGTTGTCATTTAACCGTGACCTTTCCAGGTGAGTTTCTTTCACCAAGGTTGTTTGGTCGTGTTAGTTAATTAAAAAAAACTTGAGTCAATGTTCCACAAATGAAAACGTGGAGTGCAGGTATTCTCCTCTTTGAATATTAATCATCCGTGTTTCGCAACGACTATCCTAATGTTACGGCCGGCTTGAGAAAAGCGCATGAGTCTAGACAAAGTCTAGGAGCGAAAGCGAAAAAATGCAAGACATCATCCATTAGTAGGTAACACAGATAATACAGTCTCGGAGGTGATGTGACTTGCGTGGTTTTGGAAAAGGCATGATTATTCTTTGTATATTTATGAATTGCAGGAGCAAATAACGAAATATTTTGACATATGGGGGTTTTACATCGGACCTATTGTTTCTCCTGTGCTCGAAAATTAAGGAAATTACTAAGAGTAATTGATACAAACCAACGTTGTTTTATATTATTACTGCAGTGTTCATTTCGGAGTTTAAAATAGTTCATAGCTCATTATTGACTGTGTTTCAAATAGGTTTTAACGGTTATGTGTGATCTTAAAAAGTTCTCCTTATGAGAGCTACTTGTGAGTTCTCATTTTTAGAACCAACAAAAGTTCATGGTTCATAAGAATTAGCATTCAAGATCACTGCGCACTTAGTTACAATGACGTCTACAAATAACTTCTTTGGCAATTTTTAAATAATTCTTTCTATATCTTCAAAATCTTTTTTGTGTATCTTAAAAGCAAAAGAAAAGTGGCATTCTCAAAAACTGAAATTCTACAAAACGGTTTTATTTTGAGCAATGTCATTTACGCAGGGCGTGAAATAAATGTTTTACTCTATAAACGGCTTTCTTCAGAAATCTTAATTAAATGTTATTTCTAAAAACAGGCTATTGTTAACTCGAATTCTTCACTTAACGTAAAAATGAGGATTTTTGAGAAGTCACTTTTCTTTTGCCCCTACGACATATGCTTTCATGAAACTAAATTTAAATAAAATAGAATATATTGTAGATACTTCACTCTTGTGCAGAGTCTAAAAAGTCTAATAATATATACGTTTTATCTTAAGAACACAACGTGAGCGAAAATAGCATCGCAAATGGTCCTTGACATTTCAAAGTTCGGCCAAAGTTCAAGCGTTAAAGACACATTAAAATGGTAAGATTAGATGTTTAGGTTTGATTGCTATAGTCAAGGAGAAGTAGTGTTCCAATCTTAGTAAAACTCCTCATCCACCCTCCCCCCGCGGAGATTAGGTACAGATGAAATAATGTGCATCTGCGCCAGATACTGTATTTTTATCACGGATATTTGCTAACGACCATGCTACCACGAAAATTCGGCATTTCCAAACGTGAAAAAATTCGTGTTCAAAACCAGAAGATTAGCAGAAAATAGATGTAGTAAATATTTAAAAGTCGTAGTTCAAGAATTAGTGGTTTGACATAACCAGAAATAAACTCCGAGTAAATAATTTGGAATTTATTGTTTAAATCCATTATTTGACCAGTCATAGCAAAATATTTTAAATACAAAAAAACAAATTGATCTATAAATTAGTTACCCAGTTATAGTTACCTTAGGTCGTAATAAAATTAGATCAAATAATGGGAATGGAAACATAAAATATTTGTAACAATTGATATTAATATAAGGATGTAAATTATTTCTGAATAGTATAAATCAGCAAAAAAACTGTAATCTCTCTTGTGGTGGTAAATTGCACCCCAAAAAAAGTAGCATAGCATGACGTGAGTAAACTACGCATGCAGATATCACGCTACCTCTGAGTTGTCCCGGAGCCCCTGGAGGGTTGGCTGCGTACTTCGTGACTTCTGTAGCGATTCTGTGCGCGTGAGTTGACTGTTGCTTGGCACGAGTCTCCCCACCCGAACGCGCTCGCCGTCGCTACCACCGGCGCCGTCCTCGTCCCGGCCCCGGCCCCCGCCCCCGCCACCCGCGAGCAAGGTCGCACCGGCTCGCAGAAAACCCGACGTTTCTTCGGCGTTGCGGACCAGCCTGCAAAATAGAAGTTAGTTGTTCCGTGATGTATAATGGATAATGAGGCCTCTTTCCCTCTTTCTCCGGCGCACACACATGTACCAAACACATGACTTCATTCTTCAAAATAAACTATGATCACTTTTGAGCACACACTACTTCTCACCTTAAATTCGTTCTTCTTTGAAACACAAAATGGAGAACTGCCTCCTTGAGATGGTTAGAGTTCCTTTGAAAGTAAGTGCTAAAATGATGCATTATGACTGGTCGATTAGGCGTCACAAATGTGGAAGCAAACATCCAACCCAACACCCACCACAAACCCAAAGAAGATCGAACCAGTCTTCACAACATCACGTTTCCCGAAGTCAGCGTCTTCTGTTCTTACTGAAGCTGCTTCTGAAAAATACCGTAACACGTAGTCCTATCGAAGCCTAAACGAGCTCCTGCAGTATTGTTGTGTCAAAAAATGTTGTTGAGAGACACGTATTTTCACTTTCCTTTTACTGAATTCTGTTCTTAGGGACTATTTCCTAAGTTATAACATTGTTATGTGTTAATATTATTTTCACAAATGATCTACATACATAAACATCTCTACAGTACATTTATAGCACTAATAAATATTTGACGTTTTGTAATCTACAAAAATGCAGAAGCAATAATGATTCATAGAGACTGAATGCTAGGCACTAAAAATTACAAAATAACCAGCCAGAAAGACGTTAAACATATTAAAAATAGGCTAAAAAATAAGCACTCACGAAATGTAGTATTAGTGATTTCCAAACAAATACATTTTACGGAAACACAGTTTCAATTCACTAATTCACTGTTTTCAGATCCTAACCCACACTATCACCGCAGCTTCTTTGAGGCGCGCAGGTCGTTTAAACTGTGTGTGATCACGACATAGTCGTACATACGTAGAACAGCGATAACTGCAATGACTTTATTTAACCAAAAAAAAGTAGGTATTACAACAGCATACACTATCTCGTGTAATCGGTAACGATCAGACGTTATTATTATTATTATTATTATTATTATTATTATTATTATTATTATTATTATTATTATTATTATTATTGTTGTTGTTGTTGTTGTTGTTGTTGTTGTTGCTGTTGTTATTGTTATTATTATTGTGGATTGTATCTTTTATCTTACTAAGATTTTAACTATCATTTGAAAAATGGAAACAATGTAACTCAAAATTAAGCTAAACCTACTAATATTAAACCTGTCGTGCTGTGACAACACACATTTTCTCGCTTTATTTGTAACATGCAATTTTCGAAAATTTGGATAGTTCAACGAAAATAAGAACTGAGTCATTTTTAAGCGCCCTTTATTCTATCTGAGAGGAGGTAAAGAACACATTGGAACTGTTTAAACAAATATAAAATGCTTTGCTTTCAGGCAGAAATTACGCGAATAGTACTCAGTTTGAAAAAAATAATACGTGACCTTGTTTTTTCAACTGTTGTTTTTTCAATCTGTTCTTTCAACAGTTTTAATTTAAGAAAATATCTCCATCCGCAATATTGCACAAATGAATAATGTTATTTTGTGCAGTTCTCAAATTCAGAGAGTTCTCCGACAAGAGGGTCAGCACAATGTATTTTACCGACCTTCGCTACATTTGAGGAAAAAGTTTAAAGATAAACATTGCAGCCGTTTTTGATACAATAATTGTTTTATAATTGTGTATATTTCGTGCAAAATTACGGAAAAACTTCTAATTTTTGAACATTTACATAATCTTATTTCAATATCCCTCTTTGAATGAACAGATGTTATTAAGAAAAATTCTCTATTTTCAATATTGTAGTTATAGGAAGGATCTGAAAAAAAATTGAACTTTTGCAATTTTGGAAAATTCAAAGATTTTATCGACAATGATACTTGCGCTATTATTTAAACGTTATTTACACTAACCGAAGGAATACTTAAATAAAAAAATGTAGTGTCATTTTTGAGAATATTTAGAAAATGTTGAGGCTTTATGGAAAATTACCCCAAAATGCAAAATATTCATTTCAAACTCGCAAGGTTCAAGTTTGTACAGATCGATCTGGAAATATTAATTCGGAAGAAAATCGTCTGAACGGTTTAAGGGTGAGCGTTTACTGGAGGTGGGGGGCATTCAAATAGACATTCCGCTGTTGCGTCGATTGATTTACAAAGAACCAAGAAAAGTGAATTCTGACTGCACAACGTGTTAGAGGAAAAATTTACTACATATATAAAGAAATATTTTTGCAGTTTTTCGTTACCAGGGCCCCGCACTATATTTTTTTCTTACGAAATATTGCTAATTTTAGCCGCGACATCCAACTTGATCGAAAAATATTTGATCTTCTTTTCTTTGAAAATTGCCAGAAAAAAGTAAAGTTAAACAAAAAAATAGAAAAATGTAAAATTAAGCAACTTAAATCCATTAAGGTCACATTAACTTCTACTTGTGCAAGTCATGTGATAAAATTCTATTATTATAGATTGTTCTAAAATTATTTCTGTGAATGTGACGGAATCAATGCTGATCCATAATAATTCTTCAAAACAACAACAAATCTATACATAAATTAATAGAGAAAATGAAAACAATAATTAAATTGTTAACAAACCTGATAATGGTAATACAGTAGTCATAATGAATTATATTGACTATATTGAAAAACTACGAGCCTTCGTAGATGAAAACATGTTCTTTACTCTAGATAAAGACCCCACATCTTCTTTCAATGTTAATGTTAGGAATACTATAATGTCTTGCAGTTTAATTTCTCATCAGAATAAGAAATCATTATTAGTTACGAGCCCACAATGACCCAGATTATATAGCGTCAATAGTCCATGGTCATTTAAGTAAGAAATACATCGGTAGAACTGAATAACTGTGCCAAGTACAGAAGTTTTTATCTTACACCTGGAGCCTGGTCTGCCAGTCAATTGTTACTTTTCTAGATATCGTTTGGATAACATAAAACATTCAAATCGCAACTTTTCTCCAGGAAGAAATCTATTGGGTTCTACAGTAACGAAATCAGACAAATTGGAAAGGAATAATTGGACCGTCAGGAAATGATCGTTTAAATTCCACGTTTATTACATAAATATGAGGTTTTGATTAAAAATGGTAGGTTTTAGCAAATGGTAAAAATTCGAAATGTTATCAAACGCTGAGAAAATTACTAATTGTATGTTTAATGGCCAGTACAGTATATTTCTGAAGTTTTCAATTTGCAATAAAATGCGAAATCGCATTCAAAGTGCCAAATGGTTGTGAATCTGAAATTAAATTGCTAAATTGCATTTGATGGTTTCCTTCGTGTTCTCTCTATCAGACCGAAGAAGTAGGTTAAAGGAAGCCAACACTGATATATCCTCTCAGTTAATTTTCCACTAACTGGGTTACATATTGATAATATGTATTTATATAAATATATTAATTAAAAAAGTACACGACCATTTAAAAGAATATTGTTTTAATAAGTATTTACAAATTGTAAGACAGTCTTTTACCTCTCCTTTGAATAGTGATTTTCAAAAGACTACAGGCTATTGTTCTATACAAGAAAGGAATCATTTTATGGATTTAAATTTACTTCTTTAAATATTTGTTGAAGTTCACAATTGGGAATATATTAAACTAGTTTCTCTTAGTTTTTAATTTTAATGGTAAAATTTAAAATCCATGATATTTTTTGTCTCAAACAGGTGTTTCTTAATAATAATGTTCTCCACAAATTCTAAAAATGCTAACTTTAATTTTTATAGTGCTAAAAAAATCTAGAGTGTTTTCAGTATACTATTTTTTAAAATTTAAAGAGCTAAATTCTACCATCTCAAGTTATGATTATTGGAAAGAAAGAAAATTGTAAAAGAAAGTGGTAGTAAAGAATAATAATGGCTGAAATTTAAATGCTCAGACATAGTATTGTATGATTGCATCTAATCTGATCTGCATTGCATCTAAATCTCGTATAATTGCATCTAATAGGAAATGCTGTTGCGTGCGTTTCACAACTACACGTAACTTTAGATTCATTGATTTCTCAGATCATTACAACGTCATATTTTCTGTGAATTATTCAGTATTTTAAAATAATTTTTTTTCTTTTTTCCACGTCATTAATTTATCTGTACCCAGAGGATACGTTCTCAACACTTATTTTGTTTAATTATCTTTATGGTTAATTAATACTATCTCCCGTTCAGACAAAATGGAATGAATGCGAGAATACTCGTATTACTTGAAAATTTGTTGATGCAGGATTTCAAGAAACTGTACTTGATACGCTAGCATATGATTGTATATTGCGTGTTCGCAATTGAAACTTGATGTAACAGAAGGTCCAATGTTTCAGTTCGGATTGTATCGAATTTACTTTATTATGATAAAGCACTGTAATGCTGCTGCAATTTTTTGAAAAAAAACTCATATTATGCGGCCCTGATGCCGAAAAAGTGGATAAATCTTGTTCCTCTTAGTAAATTATTTCCTCTAACACTTTGAGGCAGAAACTACATTTTGTGGGTAATTGATACCACAAAATTGGTTGATGGGACGTCTGTCTATTTGCCTATGGTGAACGATAATGCCTAATCCATTCAAGCGATTTTCTCCAAAATTGATATTCCTCGTTCGCTCTGACGGAACTCGAAATTCTGCAAATTTCAATGGTTGTTTTGATTTTTGAGGATACTTTACATGAAGTCTTAATAACACTTTTACAATTTTCCCAAAACTGCTAGATTGTTAAATTTGTTAAAAAAATTGTTAGATTTTTTCTACGGACAGAGAAAAACGCGCATAAAAATTGGGCTGGTTGCATTTTAATTAAACTGTGAATTTTCGAAAATTACAAAAGTTCGTAATTTTTTCGGCGTCTTTCTAAAACAATAATATTGAAATTGTTTTTTTTAATGAAATCACTTCGTAAAAGAATATACTCTAAATAGCGTCACGTACAAAGTATTAGTAATTTTCACATATGTTTGGGTGAAATATAAGCATTTTTTAAATGTTTTAAATTTTTTTGGAATAAGAAGTAGTACGCTGATAAAAGTAGCTCAGTGCCCATTATAGGTGTTACAAAACAAATTAACATTGCAAAAAGTGAATGTTTCAGTAGGCGAATGTGTGATAGCGTCTTAAACCAGAGCTACTGAGATAAAAGGAATTCGAGCCAGTCTGTCCGTGATTGCTTGCAGTTGCCTGCAGCTCACTCGCCTTGGCCCCGACCGCCTTCCTTCCCCTCCCGACGGACTGAGTCACCAATTTCTTTACTTTTTGAATATACTTTATTACTTAATTACAAGTTTTTAAAATATTTTATTTCGTTCCAATCAATATCATGCGAATGCCGGCCAGTACCCCAACAAACGAGCCATGGTCCGCTCGCGATCTTTCTTTCTTTCTTCTTCCCTGCGGCGCTTCAGATCAATAGAATTTTAATGCGGCGTCTAGCACTTTACTTTAAATTCTTTATACCATTTTATTCAATGTGACAGTTGCATCTGCAACGGGTTCTGTTTGTCTCCGTTCCGATTTTTATAATCCATATTACGGTTTTAAATAATGGCATGGGCGCCAATGACCGTTGCTGTTAAACTGCCCTTTAAACGTCAATCAATCAATCAATCAATCAATCTTCTTCCCTGTTCTATCCTCACCCCTTACTTACACACACATTTACACGCACTACACTACCTTGCCGGGAGCTTACCCCGTCTGAGGCGATGCGCGACTGGTGGAAGATACCTCGATAGCCAAAAACCTCAAGCTGGTAGGTTGACACCGGATCTCGACGTTCAGCTGGGGAAGATCACCGCCGCCTCCTGTGATAAAACATGCCCTACACTTACGGGACTAATGACCTTAGCCGTTGGCGCACCTGTACGCACGAAATAATCACTCAACGAGCAGCGAGTCTCAGTGGAGGCCCGCAGGTAAACGCTTTGACAGGCCCAAGCCCCGCCATGGCCAAGTGGTTCGTCCATGTCCGTAAAGTTACCATACCCACTTATCTCAAAATTGAAAAAGAGTATCCCAGAATTTTGTTCTAATTAATAACTAATTTATACCCAAATCAAAAAAGTTTCTACCGAAGCACATCATCAAAATATTCAACACTAAAGGATGGGTACGCTAACATTAAGTTAGCATACCCACACAAGAAAAACGCATGAAAAATAAAAACTAAATGTACTAGAATTTTGTTCTGATAAGTGGGCGTGCTAACTTTATGGATATGCTTTGTCCACATGAGCAGCCCTATCTGAAATAGCCTGCTACAGACCGCGCGTGTTTCCTTCCTTCCGCAAGCTATTCCCATTCACCGCTAGGGCTGTGCACCGCACTACACACCGTCTTCCTCTCGTGTTATGGAAAGATTCCAGCGCTATCTACTGTATTGGCTGGGCTGCGGCAGCTCATCAGCAACACTGTTGCCTCTGCAGAGTAGTTGTCCTCGCGGCCTCCCCGCCGCGTCGCGAAGAAAGTTACGTGCGTCCTCGAAGAAGCGAGCCGGTGTTGCAAGCATGTGCCAAGTTTACCTCAATAATGAACAAGCCGCAGAAAGACGAGATTATGATAGAAATTGATCTCAAGAGATATATTTCTAGACACTTACGTCTTAATTGGATAATAAGTTGTGAATACACAGTACAATAAACGTAACACGCTGCAAAACATACTGTACATTTCACTATAAAAACCAAATAGGCACTTACGCCTTAATTGGACAATAAATTGAGCATAATGTTGAGCGAACGAAACACAATCACACTAGCTCGGTTTATCCAACCATAACTGTCACAATCACTCAAGCGATCACGTCCACCACTAACATTTTATCTAGGAATTTTAATGGGCCATCCTGTCTTACTTTGCGAATTCAGAGACTACTGATTGTCTTACCGCCTTTACTCAAAAGACCTGCGATTTCCTGACCACTGATTGGTCGTAGTTATTCATTGCATTTCAAAGTAGTTCACGAAGGTCGAACTCCCGGAGTTTCCCGAATAGATCAGAATCTTGTGTTGTTATCGTTATATATTTTAAATGTGTTCCATGTTTCAGTCCCGACAGTGGTTTTCGACACTATGTACTTAGCTGGGTCCAATTCAACTACTGGCTGGAGAAGAATTCTAGAGGTCGGTTGCTTTGTTTGGTAGTTACTGCTATCAATACCAGGTTAATACGAAGCAGTACCCAACAAATGGACCTCAGACAGCACGCGATCTTTCATTCGCTCCTCTCCATTTGCACCCTAGTTACAGACCACCATCCATGTCGGGAGACTCATCCAGAGGTTACAGCTTGTCTCGGCTGGAATAGTGCCTTCTGGGGAAGATCATTTACTGGGAAACACCAAGCTGACGTGTAGGTCGACGCCAGATTTCACGTTCCAGTACGAAGGAACATCGCCTCTTCCCAGAATATAACATGAACTACGCTTAAAGAACTAATGACATAAGTAATTACCCCCCGAAATTAATATTCAGTCAATCGTTCACTCCTGATTGATATCTCTGAGTGAAAGTTAAACACAATTAGTTTTTTTAAGAGATCCAGAAATTCTTTATTTCGCAGTCAGATTGCCTTGTCGAGTAGTGCCTTCCCCCTGGTCTCTATGGTACTACAAAACGGGCTTAATGAAAATAATCAACGAGGGAAATCGTGAGATCTCTCCGAAACACGCATGACGCTGATGAATTTTAACATTTTATATAAATATACAAATTGAGATGATCCGCATTTGCATATGGAAGATACTGAGCATATTGCGGTTCAAATATTACAAGAAGCTGAAAGTCATGTAACATTACTTCCCACCAAACAAAAAAAAAAAGGTATGAGACAGAAAACAGTCTGGTTAGTTCCAAAGTTGGAGTCAGATTAGTTCTATTCAATTTCTCGTGAAGCGTTCTACCCACATACGTGTTTTCAGAAAGATGCGACAAAATTAGTTTTTTCCCAAAATTCTCAGCGATTTCCCAATGTAGGTACTATTTTCCTTCGCGTCTAACTCTGAAACTTTTAGTCGGATTGGAGTCTGGTTTGCTCTATTCAATTTCTCGTGAAGTGTTCTACCTACATACGTGTTTTCAGAAAAATGCGAAAAAATTATTTTTTTCCTAAAATTCTCAGCTAATTCCTAATTTAGGTACCATTTTCTTTCGCGTCAATCTCTGAAACTATTAGTCGGATTGGAGTCTTGTTAGTTCTATACAATTTCTCGGTATGTGTTCTACCTACATACGTGTTTTAAGAAAGATGCGACAAAATTAGTTTTTTTTAAATTCTCACCCTAATTCTCAATTTAGGTACCTTCTTCTTTCGCGTCTATCTCTGAAATTTTAGTCGAATTAGAGTCTTGTTAGTTCTATTCAATTTCTCGTGAAGTGTGCCACCTACTTAGGTGTTTTCAGAAAGATGCGACAAAATTAGTTTTCTCCCAAAATTCTCAGCTTAATACCACTTTAGGTACCATTTTCTTTCGCGTCTATCTCTGAAACTATTAGTCGGATTGGAGTCTTGTTAGTTCCATTCAATTCTCGTGAAGTGGTCTACCTTTCCTACGTGTTTTCAGAAAGATGCGACAAAATCAGTTTTCTCCCAAAATTCTCAGCTAATTCCCAATTTAGGTACCATTTCCTTTCGCGTCTATCTCTGAAAGTTTTAGTCGGATAAGAGTCTGTTTAGTTCCATTCAATTTCTCGTGAAGTGTTCCACCTACATACGTGTTTTCAGAAAGATGCGACAAAATTAGTTTTCTCCCAAAATTCTCACCTTAATACCACTTTAGGTACCATTTTCTTTCGCGTCTATCTCTGAAACTATTAGTCGGATTGGAGTCTTGTTAGTTCCATTCAATTTCTCGTGAAGTGGTCTACCTTTCCTACGTGTTTTCAGAAAGATGCGACAAAATCAGTTTTCTCCCAAAATTCTCAGCTAATTCCCAATTTAGGTACCATTTCCTTTCGCGTCTATCTCTGAAAGTTTTAGTCGGATAAGAGTCTGGTTAGTTCCATTCAATTTCTCGTGAAGTGGTCTACCTACATACGGGTTTTCAGAAAGATACCATAAAATTAGTTTTTTCACAAAATTCTCAGCCTTTTTCCCAATTTAGGTACCATTTTCTTTCGTGTCTATCTCTGAAACTATTAGTCAGATTGGAGTCTTGATAGTTCTATACAATTTCTCGTTAGGTTTACTACATACATACGTGTTTTAAGAAAGATGCGACAAAATCAGTTTTTTTTCAAAATTCTCACCCTAATTCCCAATTTAGGTACCATTTTCGTTCGTGTCTATCTCTGAAACTTTCAGTCGAATTACAGTCTTGTGAGTTCCATTCAATTTCTCGTGAAGTGTTCCACCTACATACGTGTTTTCAGAAAGATGCGACAAAATTAGCTTTTTTTCAAAATTCTCACCCGAATTCCAAATTTAGGTACCTTTTTCTTTCGCGTCTATCTCTGAAACTATTAGTCGGATTGGAGTCTTGATAGTTCTATGCAATTTCTCGTTAGGTTTTCTAGCTACATACGTGTTTTCAGAAGGATGCGACAAAATTAGTTTTCTACCAAAATTCTCAGCTAAATACCAATTTAGGTACCATTTTCTTTCGCGACTATCTCTGAAACTATTAGTCGGATTGGAGTCTGGTTAGTTCTATTTAATTGCTCGCGATGTGTTCTACATACATACGTGTTTTCAGAAAGATGCGACAAAATTAGTTTTCTCCCAAAATTCTCACCCTAATACCAATTTAGGTACCATTTTCTTTCGCGTCTATCTCTGAAACTATTAGTCGGATTGGAGTCTTGTTAGTTCTATACAATTTATCGTGATGTGTTCTACTTACATACTTGTTTTCAGAAAAATGCGACCAAATTAGACATTTTCAAAAATTGTAACCCTAATTCCCAATTTAGGTACCATTTTCTTTAGTGTCTATCTCTGAAACTTTTAGTCGGATTAGAGTCTTGTTAGTTCCATTCAATTTCTCGTCAAGTGTTCTAACTATATATTTGTTTTTAAAAAGATGCCACAAAATTAGTTTTTTCTTAAAATTCTCAGCTATTTCCCAATTTAGGTACCATGTTCTTTCGCGTCAATCTCTGAAACTATTAGTCGGATTGGAGGCTGGTTAGTTTCATTCAATTTCCCGTGAAGTGTTCTACCTACATACGTGTTTTCAGAAAGATGCGTAAAAAATTAGTTTTTTCCCAAAATTCTCAGCTAATTCCCAATGTAGGTACCATTTTCTTTCGCGTCTATCTCTGAAACTATTATACAGATTGGAGTCTGGTTTATTCCATTCAATTTCTTGTGAAGTGTTCTACCTACATATGTTTTAAGAAAGATGCGACAAAATTAGTTTTTTTCCAAAATTCTCAGCTAATTCCCAATTTAGGTATTATTTTCTTTCTCGTCTATCTCTGAAACGTTTAGTCGGATTGGAGGCTGGTTAGTTTTATTCAATTTCCCGTGAAGTGTTCTACCTACATACGTGTTTTCAGAAAGATGCGACAAAATTAGTTTTTTCTCAAAATTCTCAGCTAATTCGTAATTTAGGTACCATTTTCTTTCGCGTCTATCTCTGAAACTATTAGTCGAATTGAAGTCTGGTTTGTTCCATTCAATTTCTCGTGATATGTTCTACCTACATACGTGTTTTCAGAAAGATGCGACAAAACTATTTTTCTTCCAAAATTCTTACCCTAATTCCCAATTAAGGTACCATTTTCTTTCGCGTCTATCTCTGAAACTATTAGTCGGATTTGAGTTTGGTTAGTTTCATTCAATTTCTCGTGAAATGTTCTACCTACACACGTGTTTTCGGAAAGATGCGACAAAATTAGTTTTTCCCCAAAAATCTCAGCCTTTTTCTCAATTTAGGTACCTTTTTCTTTCGCGTCTATCTCTGAAACTTTTAGTCGAATTCTGAGTACAGTCTTGTTAGTTCTATTCAATTTCTCGTGAAGTGTGCCACCTACATAGGTGTTTTCAGAAAGATGCGACAAAATTAGTTTTCTCCCAAAATTCTCAGCTTAATACCAATTTAGGTACCATTTTTTTCGCGTCTATCTCTGAAACTATTAGGTGGATTGGAGTTTGGTTAGTTCCATTCAATTTCTCGTGAAGTGGTCTACCTACATACGTGTTTTCAGAACAATGTGACAAAATCAGTTTTTTCCAAAATTCTCAGCAAATCCCAATGTTGGTACCATTTTCTTTCGCGTCCGTCTCTGAAACTTTTAGTCGTATTGGAGTCTGTTTAGTTCCATTCAATTTCTCGTGAAGTGTTCTACCTACATACGTGTTTTCAGAAAGATGCGACAAAATTAGTTTGTTTCCAAAATTCTCAGCTAATTCCCAATTTAGGTACCATTTTCTTTGGCGTCTCTCTCTGAAACTATTAGTCGGATTGGAGTGTGGCTAGTTTCATTCAATTTCTCGTGAAATATTCTACCTACATACGTGTTTTCTGGAAGATGCGACAAAATTAGTTTTTTCCCAAAATTCTCAGCTAATTCCCAATTTAGGTACTATTTTCTTTCGCGTCTATCTCTGAATTTATTAGTCGTTGTTTCTTTTATATTTTGATTCATAAATGTTTTAGGTTTTTTTATAAATCATTTTACTTGCTTCGAACCTACACCGCAGTAATTCACAAGTATATTTGATTGATATCTCTACTTTGAATTATATAATTTAATTAAATTTGAAGAAGGTATATTACAATAAATGTTTAATTAAATGAATGAGTTGTCAAGGCTCTAATAAATCCAAAAAAGGATTGAAATTTTATTTACAATGAATAGTGACCATTGTTTGTGAAGTCATTCACTTAGTGCTTTCATTCGCGACTGATTAATTACTACATCCATTAAAATTCGAAGTGTACGACTCACACTTTGCTCGTTTTCGCTTTTGAATTATGAATATTATTTTGTTCAGATAGAAATATGTTTCAAGAGAAGAATATTTAATTTGAGGGACAAGTTTTCTGTAATTTTAAGGGTGGCCCTCAAGATTATGTTGTAAATATGTTTTTGTGAGAAATATAATTTAAAATATTGTAAATTATAAATTCTTGCACGTTAACTCTACTTAGTGTGCACGAAAAACCTAATTAGTGTGCACGTAAAATCTATTTAGTTAAACATAATTCATATCGTCGATTAAATTGAAGACTGTTAATTCGTTATCATTTTTGTGACTTACAGGGAAACCAAGTACAGTTTAGTTACTTTGAATGAAATTGATGTTTGATGTATATCTATATTTTAACGTATGTTGAATACTAATTTGCATTTATTTTTATTTAGCATTGACATTAATAATAAATTAAATTACCGATTATTTACAAATGTAATAAAGATTAAATGTAAAAGTAATGGAAAAATGAACTTTTTTCTAATACTCAATTGCAATATACCCCATGGCTATAACATTAAGCAAGTAATGATAATATTATTCTCTTGAGCCTTTCTTGTAAACACGTTTTGGACAAAATACAAAAATGGTCCATCAAAAATTTCCTTTTTCTCGACAGAAAAACATTCATTTTTACTTAATTTCGAAATCTACTCCATCTTCTCTTTCCTGCTCTTCACAAATCGCGTAAGTTGTTCTCGAATTCAGGGGAGGGGAAATTTGAATAGTGTTGCCCTCCCCGTTTCTTCCCATCCAGTATTCTCGCATTCGTTTGTCTCACATTCCTTCTCCGCGGTTGTTATGTCAACGATCGCCGAGCACGAGTAGCCATTACGCGTGTCCCGTCACGCGCAGCGGCGTTAGCGCGCGTCGGTGCGTGCCCCGCGGATAAACAGCGAGCGTGCGATAGCTCACGGGCGTGTATTAAAGCGCCACGCGCCTCACGCCTCTGGAGCCATGGCCTCCGACGACGCACGGGAGCCCGAGGCGTCCCCCGTGGCCCGGGGGCTGGTCGTCCTCACGCTGCTCGCGGTAAGCGACATCCGAGTTTCTACGCAGCGATCGGGGTTGATTCCCAGGCGTTGCGAAGTCTGTACAGAGGAGTACCTGGAAGGTAAAAAACAGCTCACAACGACGAGCTGCTAGGAAATGCTGGTTTTCTGAATGTTGGCAAATGGAGGGTGCGGGAAAACATCTGAATTTCTTTAGCAACTAACCGTTCAATATGTGCAACCGTTCAATAGGTATTTGAGAAATGTCACCCAAATGTCATCAATCGTTGGGTAAGCCAGTGAAGGTATCTCTACTTATCAGCTCGGACGGAGGAATGAACATATTGTTGACGTTTTAAAAATTAATGGGGCTGTTAATTTTTTAAAACCTTTTTTTTCTTTTTTTTTTCTTCATACTGTCAAGATTTTGTGGTTTCCAATAAGCCTTGCACATCCAGTTCGGACAGATCAATGGCAGAATATTCATTAGGGCAAAATCCTAGCTAGTGTTCAACACGAACGGACAGAGAAGGATTTAAAAAAGTCGTTTTCGGAATCAGGGACCCCCAAATCATGTATTTCCTTCAACTTGTCATCGATTTTTTTGGAGCATTCACTAATTTTCGATGTATATAACGCGCATAAGAGAAAGTAAATTTCTTTTGGTTTAGATGACGTCCCTGTGGAAGATGTGCAACGCAAATATGAATTGCGCAAATTGTGTTAACTCATATATCGTGAATTCTGTAATTCAATTTCTGTATATGCTATTCCCTTGCGTTGTTCGTGACCTAGAATACCAATCTCTCTAGATTGTTCTGACATGAAACCTTATTTAATCTTTGTAATGGTGCCAGGAGCTGGTGTGAAAAACGATAGAGATTTTATTCATTTCACAATCAATGTTGTCGTTTCAATTTGTTTGTGGGTTCTTGAAGGTTACAAGTTCATGCGATAATATTGCATCCCTTGGCCACCGTTAGAGAATGATGTAACTTGTTTTGATTACACATCACTGTACTGTATCACATATAATTTTGTTAAATCTCTGCGTATGACGCTTGTTAAAATGTTTTGCAGAATTTGTGATGTATCATCTTGTTACCAACTCGCGAAATATCTACGAATTAACTTCATTGTGAATAGCATTTTTTATAAATATTTAATCAAATATATACGAATTGTAAGTGATATTATACAGAAAATTAATGGCTTCTTTACGTTCATTTTTTCAGGTTTTATTTCTAATCTAGACATTTTATGTTGTTCGTTTTTAGGCTGGTTCTTTTCTTTCTCACCAGGTAACTATTTTTTAGTCCCATGTTATGGCTATGGCACTGAATAATAAATGAAAAGTTGCCTACATTGCCAGCGTTAGAGTCGTAAGAACCATCTTTTGCAAATAGTTAATTCAAATATTTATTCAGCAGATGTATTTCGAGATCTATGCACTCCTTTCAAATAATTAATTAAACGACGTTTTCTAGAGAATTTTAATTTTTAAGTGCCATCGACCATTCGGATTGTCGTCATTCTGAATAGAATTATGTGAATTCTACATGAGTGTGCCGATTTCAACCCAGAACCCAGAAAATTTAAAACCTTCAATAATGTTCATCCATATGACGTTTGTGGTATCTACTACATGGCATTTAAAAGTAACTTTAAAGAGAGGAGGGTCCGAATTCTGATGATCAAAAATGTTCATAAAACAGTCCATAAATTGACGGCTCACTCTGAGAGCCTAACGGTTTATTCTCGAATATTATACATTATAATTACTTATTATCCATTACCATTATGGAAACAAAAACGAAACGTATTTAAGAAATTAGCAAATTTTGCACACATATTGTAATATTTAATTCTTTGTTTTAATAGTTAATGTAGTTTTAAACTGGAACCCAAGTAAGATCTATTTCTGTCGTATCGTGGACCATTAATATTCGAGCATTTTAATTGTGGTAGTACTTTACATAAGGCCCCTGTAAAATTTAAAAATTTTGAAAAATGACTTCAAATTTGTTCTTTGCATGTTTTGCTCGAACATCGTAAAGTGTATTTATAAACATGATGTGGATTCTCATATAGATTTTCACATAATCATCTGAAATTTCAAAAGTTCAGATATTTTTCAAACCTGTCATACATCTCTAAAATTAAAGTCAGAGATTTCTTTCTTGATACAATGTATGCCTAAATTTTGGATCTTTAAATGATTCCAAGCATTTTTTAAGTGCGAGTAGTTGTTGACTAATAACAGTAAGAAAAATAAATAATTTGGTATGCTGTTTACTCCCACTAGTTTGTGGAAGAAGGCGATTCTGCAGCAAAGATTCTAAACACTTGGTATATGGTATAAAGAATTTATGTGTGCTTCCTTGAGAAATTATTATTCCTTATGGAATTTTATTAAAACTTTTCATAAGGTCTTCATAGTAGAGTGGATATTGCGGAATGCGAACAGCTGCCAACATTTCACCAGACCGTTGATGCATGAACGTATGAGTGAGTGTGCCAGAAGTAAAAGAATCGTCGAGGGTACTCATTTCATAGGCAGCGTTGCAGGTGGTCGTTGCAGGCGACGAAACTTGCAAGAGTCGACCCGTTGTGTTGTATCATTCAATACGCGAGACGGCAGCCACATTGATTCATGTCGCAGTAGTGTTTTGTTTATAAGCAGTGGCGTAGCCCGCAATGCGGGTGGGTCCAGGTCAAAGAGGGCCTACTTTTAGGATGAAGGTTTGCGATTGTATACAATCTTCTTATCTTCAGTATTCTTATAAGAATACTTTCTCCAAAACTTTGCGATAGTTGGTACAATAAAAAAAATTAAAAACAGCATCTTCCAGAAGAACATTTTTTCCGCTTCGGAAATGTAAATGTACTTTTCTTAGCTTATGAAGCTCTGTTTCTAAATCAATAAAGGTAAGCAATTCATTTAGGTTGTATAACAGTCTTAACTTCAAAAAATTTAATAATTAAGACAGATTTTTCGACTATTGGTTATTAATCATAGACGGATGAATATGAATTTGTTGAAAGATATTTTTATTACTTTTGGTACCAATACTCCTTGTGTTTGCTGTACACTTTTGTAAAAGGGGGTCGGATAAAGGTTTTGCGGGCGGAACTGAACTCATTCGTCACACTGTTTGTATGTTTTATACAGCATAACTACTTCTCGCACCGGTTAGTGTAGCCCAGGGCATCAACTGATGTCACTATAGTGCCTATGACCGGTAGATACTAGAATTCGAGTTCCGACGGCGGCAGGAACTACATAGCTAGGTCGAATTTAGCCGCTGTCTGGAGGAGAATTCTAGCCATCAGCTACTCTGATCGGGAGTGTTTCGTGATTTCCCCGACCAACACTAGGCAAATGGCGGAGCAGAACCCTAACAAAGGGGCCACGGACCGCGCGCGATCTTTCCATTCCATTCCTTGTCCTATCCTCACCCCTTACTTACACTTACACGCCCTACACCACCACTCCTGTCGGAAGACCAGTAAGGAGCTTAGAGCTTGTCACGGCTGGGGAGGTGCCGTGTTGGAGGGAGATTCGCTGTTGGGGAAAATCCTCTCTAGTTGACGTCTAGGTCGGCGCCGGATCTCGCCATCCAGCTGGGGAAGATCACTGCCACCTTCCGCAATACAAACATTCACTACACTTAAGGCATTAATGACCTTAAACGTTGACATGACCGGAAGCGCAAATCAATACATCAATCAACTACTTCTCGGTGTGCGTCCCACAAAGTCTTCCTTCCCGATCAGAAAACAGTAAATGCAGTAGTGATTTCCTTGACGAGCGCTGAGTTGTGTGTGGAACTAGTGGTAAAAATGACATTTTATTTCGTGAGTAGGGAAGACTGCAACACGAGGCCTACAGACCGCGTGGCTCAATCCTTCGAGCAAACTAAAATCACTTTTACCCACGTGTGTCATTTACTATTTTTAGACAATCTCAGTGGTTTTCATTTTATTTTTATTCCCGAACACAAATTACTTAATGATATATTAATCTCACCAGTAGCTGATGCGGTCAGACGAAATTATTTTGTTTGCTTTGCTGCACTCGCAGATCTGAACTCTTGAACATCGTCTCCTACTTTTAGGACCCCAGAACCTCGTGGAGGAGAAAATGAAACAGAGTATCGTTAACATAGTTTATTTACTTACCCGGCTAGTGAACCCATCATCCCCTCCCCCCGGCAGCGTAGCCTTTGTTTGGAGAGTGGGTGGCGGTGCGACGGGTGCCTCCGGCATCACTGGTGGTAACTCATCTAGAGTGGGCGAGGTGTGAAACTAGTTCGCCTTTTAATAACCTCGGACTGCTGACGTCAGCAAGTGAGAACTGGGTCACCCACCGGCGGCATCGTGTCGCGATGGGGCCGGAATGCCACATCGGGACAATTGAGATACATCAATTAAAGTACTTGTCTTGAAGAGCGGGAATATTCTTCGTTCTTGGTTTGAAAGTATTGGAGTGAAAGAAAAAATAATTATTTTAAAATTAATGGATGTGTTTGCCTTTTCGGCTTCATAAAATTGCTAAATCACGCTATTACAACACCAGTTGTTCTCTGAAATAGTATTGGTAAATGTTGTTGCAGTTGCTTAGTGGCAGAAAAAGCTGTGTAATTGTGTATATTTAATGACCGAATAGATAAGTGAGATCTCAAGCGTTTCAAGATAAATTGGCCACATCTGCTGCGATTTCAGTTTGTAATTAAATGGATATATTATTTCTCTTTCGTTTAAAAAATGTCTGTGGCAATGAACAAGATCATATATTATCAGTAAATAGACAGAAGAATAATCTGCTCTTCCGGGTACAGTTCTTTGGAAATCATTGGGAAAGCAGAAGTTCATTCGAAAGGGTTGTACGATTGTTTGAACTAAAGTAAATGACTAGGAAGCCATAATATATTTTAAATACTGATTGTAACACGTCGGCTCTTTAATTTCTGTTCAAAAATATGATTAAATCTTATTGAATGGATGTGAATGATCCATGGATCGTTAACTCAGTATCTTCAATAGTAACATATTGTATTAATAATAAATATTAATACTAAAATTAGAACATAATATTCGAGACTTGCAGAGCTGGTTCACCAGGTCATTGCACATCTATTCAATAATATTATTACAAAGGGATGTAACAGCGGCCTTCCATTATGATTGTATTAAATATCATTAATCCAAATTCGAAAGTACACGCACAGTACCTAGCAGTGGACCGAAGGAGAGGGATGACAAGAAGATTCTAATTGGCTTCAATAATAGTTATCTGCATACTCCAGCACGGGCTCAGCCAGTTTGAACCGATTTTATATCAATGTAGTAAAACCGACGTCGATAACCCCATCAACTATCCGAGACAAGCCTCCGACTATTCGACTATCCAAATCAGTTCGATTGTATTTACATTCCTTCATTTTACATCTTTAAATAAAAGTCGGAAACTATATATCGGGTTCTGTAACTACTTTTTGTACAAAACTACTCATCCATCGGTACTGCCATGGCTTCCAATTCACCAAGTGAAGGTTTGTGTTGTACCATTTTCGAGTTAGCTCATTGGAGAGTTTCTTCGTTACGTGTCGGTTCGCAGGAGCAGCTTCTCACATTTTATTGCTCCCTTTATTATTATCATCAGCGGAATTCTCTTACAACAGTGCTTCCAGTGCACCGGCTGTTGGCTTTCCTCGAGTAACAAGGAGGAGCGGGGCGGGGCGTTTCCGCCCGCGCGCAACGTCCTCCTCAGTCGTTCTGCACTCACGAATGCCACGAAGGCGGCCTGCGCCCGCTTACTCACTGCGTGATACCCGCCTCGACTCGCGTAGCTATGCGAGCACTTGCCAGCTCGTGCGGTATGTGATATCACTGGAGGGCCTCTGACCGGGAGGTCATAGGGTTCCAGCCCCGACGGTGGCAGGAATTTCTAGGTCGAATTCAGCCGCCGTCTGGAGAAGAATTCAAGCGGCTTGCTGCTCTGATCGATAGCTTTCCGCGGTTCCTCCGATCGAATGCAAGAGAAGTACCCTAACAAACGGGTTACGGGTCGCGCGCAATCTTTCCTTTCTCTTCTTTGTTCTAAACTGACCCCTTAGTTAGACATGCACTACACTACCATCCATACCGGAAGATCAGTCGGGAGCTTAGAACTTGTCCCGGCTAGGGCGGTGGTTCGCTGGTGGGAAATACCTGGTTGGGGAAAACCCCGCAAGCCGACGGGTAGGTCGGCGCCGGATCTGGTCATCCATCGGGGTTGGAGATCAACGCTACCTTCCGCAATAAAAATATTCACCACACATATGGGATTAATTAATTTAGACGTGCAAGCTCCCGGAATCACTAATCAATCAAATCGTGCGAAATGCAACATCCTAAAACTCAAGCTAAATTGTCACTAAAACGCAAATCGTCAAAAATCGTCTAAAAATGAAATCAGACCAATGCAGATTTAAAGGTTAAAAGTTTGTTGTCAATGTGACATTTCGTTGCAGATATGGGTGGCTTTGCTTAGCAATCTGATGTGGAGCAGTGTTGATTCCACGATGTTCGAGCCGGTGTGCCCGCCTGTGAAAATCTATGGTCCCTGCGGCGAAAACTGCGGGGCGGGCTGCAGGCCGCCACTCATTTGCTGCAGCACCGGTTGCGGCAGAGCCTGCAAACTGCCCGTCTACAAGAAATGCCCGCTGCCGGAGTTGCCGCCTCATCCTTGGGTAAGAGCAGGCGCCGGTCATTTCTTTTTCTGGTTAAAAAAATACTGCAGACTGCATTATATGTAAATAATATAACAAACATGGTGACATTAATATAAATCCATTCGAAAATCCATTCATCCACTTCGACCACCCAGAACGAATAGAAAAAGGTACGTGGGGGCAGAAGGAATGTTAAACAAAGTGTATACATATTAAGTAAAGTCGGGGAGAGGAAGTTGAAGAAAACACGTTGATAACCTTAATAGGAGATACGCGAGATTATGAAATATAAAAATGTAGAATTAAACATTGTTGCCCTTAGGAATGGATTGAAACTGTTACTAATTCATTAAAATGTGATTCAGTGAACGTGGTCTGGCAAAATTTTGTGTAGTTGAAAAATGAAAAGTGCATCTGATATGCTGATTTTCTATGAAATTCGTCTTTTAAAGATTCCTTTACATTTTGCCATTATAGAACATATAAAACTATTTCTATTAATTTTGTAGTCTATAACACACCGTAATTGATAACAAATTGTGCTGACAACAAACACACTTAAAACGTATGGAGCAATTATTAACTAAACAAATGCAATAACAAAAATTTGACTATCGCACAGATAGTTGTCAGCACCTGCAGACACAATTCCTTTACAAAAGAAAAAAACTAGCTCTCTATCAAACTTGCATCCATTGATATTAGAAGTTGTATGGGAGAGAGTTAAGAAATATTGCAGTCTGACCGTTGTAACTGGAATCTTTAAAAATATTATTATTAATAATAAATTTCGTACACTTATACATAGAATATGTGAATGAATCTGACGTAGAAATATTTATAAATGAACTTATAATTATGCAAAAAAAGAAAATTCCATTTTTTAAATAAAAAATCGACCTATCGTCTCACCTTAACTTATACATCTACATTCATCATAACGCATACATCTACATAGATATATTTAGACGGCGTTGGTTTAATTTCTTATCGCAGCACTAAAACACACAAAAACACGTTTTTAAAAATTTCTTAGAATCTTCTGGCCGGATCCGAAAATGTCCAAGACGCGTCAAATGACACCTTACATGTCTCGATTTGTGTACGGAAAGTGTTCTATCTGTGAGTGACAGACGCACGAACGAACGCACGAACCTACGGTCACTCCTAGTTACTCAAATACTACATAGAGATTTACAGTTGAGTTATTACGACAGGAATTCTCACAAAGCCACTTTCATGAAATTTGAGATTTTGCCTTAGATCAGTAGTTTATCACTAGATGTCATTAATGAGACTTAGTTTGCTGCCTTTTGGTGGTTGAATGTGAAACAATAACACAGTGGATTTTTCCATTTCTCATGAGAATCAAGGTAGGAGATAATCAGATTAGGTGTAAAGCTTATTAATAAAATACTTACAGATTTCAAATCCAAATGCAGAACATCTTCACATTGCAAGTAATAACTGCAAGGGAGAAAATAAAAATTGATCAATAGCTAACCTGGAGCGAGCATTGGTGAGATGTTTCTCTTCGGTTTTCGGTTTCGGCTGCATTTAAAACTGACAGGTGATTTGTGGGCGTGACCGGAGAGTTGGAAACCAACATGGAGACTTCAAACATGACAAATTCCGCTTCATAAGCGGGCTATGACAATAAGCTAGTTATCACTTTACACCTCATCAACGCGTAAGCCCACAATGCATCGCTCAAAACACCATTCTAGCCCTCGACTCTGTTCTTCTGGTACATGCTAGGCAGAACTAAGCAACGAGATTAATAAATAAAACAGCGTCTGAGAGAAACAAATATAAATCTCTCTCGGATACTTCACTCGGTGTGATCTACATCTGAACTTTGTTGGAAAAAATTCACTCGATAGGGAGTTGGCACAACACACCATAAACTCGAAACATCTCTTCTTTCTTTTGGTTTGTCTCTCTCGCCTTCCTTAATTTCTATTTCCATCCCTATTTCGAATCATTTTATCTGCTGTGGACCTACTTCCTATTTTACCATTCCCAATACCAATTCCTCTCCACATTCCACACCCCTGCTGAGACACGTAATCGGATTGATTGACTCTTTGACCACGCTCTCGGATTGATTGATTGATTGATTACATCGTGTTTCTGGGCGCGTCAACTACAGTGGTCAATAGTCCCGTACGTGTAGTGCATGTTTTATCACGGTATGTAATAGTGACGGGGAGGTGATCTGGTTGGAGAGAGGGTTTTCCCCAACCAGGTACCTCACACCAGCAGTCACCGCCCCAGCCGGGACAAGATTTATGCTCCCGACAAGTGGGGTAGTGTAGTGGATGTGAGCATAAGTTGCTGTAAGTAAAGCGTGAGGATAGGTCAAGGAAGAGGAAGGAAAGATCACGCGCTATCTATGAAACTGCCTGCAGCTAGAATTCTCCTCCAGAGAGTGGCTGAATTCGAGCTATCCTATCTAGTAGTGCCGAATGTCTGCCATCGTCTGGACTCGAACCCTAGGACCCAGTCAGAGTCACTGCAGTGACATCTACCAACCCGGAACGCACTAGTGTAATAATGGAAATAAATGGCAACTACACACTTATCTCAGAATAAATATTACAAACTTCTAGAACATATTCGAGGTTGAAGATGATCACATTAACTAGTGGTAATAAATCTTATTTAAAGAAATTACCCACATGACATTTGCCCCTGATTGGCAGAAACCTCATCTTACACTGATGTTTGGCAGATACACAAACTGCATCAGAACATGTACCTGACACACAAGTACAAGATTAACTATGTATCAATCAGAGCCAAATGCTATATGTGTAACTTTGTTATATGAAATTTTCCAACACATCTTCATTGGCCAAAGTGATAATTTTCACACACACACAGAGCCCTAGATGTTTGTAACAATCATTCTGAGACACTTGTTGTCTGAAGTAGCAAAAAAATATCCTTAAAAGTTCTTGCAAAAGATTCACATACTGCATGGTAACATCTCACTTTCAAATAAGATTGAGTTTATTTATCACTAACTTTACAGAGTAATGTAACTTAGATTGTTATTTTCTTTTTTTATTTACAAAACATATATCTCATCAAGAATTAAACACTTTCCAAATTCCCAATTTATGTTTTGTAGACTTCTATTGGGGGAGGAAATTCAGATAAGGGCCTTACATATGAATGATTGCAAATTTATATATAAAAAATTTTGGTGATTCTACCTTCTTAAAAAAATTAAATTTACTTTCAATTGATTTTTTGAAATTTCAATCATAATAACTCAAAATAAAATCAGTTACAGTTCTTTGAATCCGTTATTGTAAACTGATTTATTATTTTTATTATTAAACGGAATATTGAGTTTCTAAGCAGATCTTGTGAAAAAGAACAATGCCACTATTATTCCTTCTTTCAGTTTAGATAATGTTTCAGGAAATATACATTCATGGACTACCATTAAATGAAAGATAGCAATAGATCAAATCATAATTAACAATTATCATTTGGGATTTATAAAACTGTCGAAAAGAATTAAAGTATGGCACAAGAGTATGCACAAACTCTTACAAATACAAGAGAAAGTAACACTGACTCATTTAATAATACACGTGTGTGTATATGTCATTTGCTGGAAATATGGAGTTATTTATAGACTACTTGATGGAAGTGTCATGAAACATGGTCTACAATGCTGTTGATAGAAATGACTTGTATCATTCACTGTTGGCCTGAAGCAGCAAAAGCAATCTGTTGGGAGCCACTTAAAGGAACAACAAAATTATGTGATGAGAGGTCATAATTTATACATCCAATCTGTTTTGATCATTTATTAATACAATTCATTTATCATTCTAAAGGTGATTTTAAAATGCACAGTTAATATTAAATTTTCTTGGCAGAAATTGCTTGAATAAAATTTCTATTAAAAATAAGTTGAGAATTGACTTCATGAAATGGGGATGTTTGAAAACCATAATTATGAGCTCTCATACATTACAATTTGTATCTAACTGAAAATTATTCAAAACTGAAACATTCCTACAAATATATGGGAAAGAGGATATGAATTTGATCTTCAATTTCTCTGCATCTTTATTTTCAAATTTTTTCTTCAATGAATTTTAAGCACTCTTGGCCTATATTTCATATAAGTCATTATGGGGAAAAAATTGTGAAATATTCTCTGCAGGTTTTGATAATTGTGTTCATGCAGCTGTTGTGTGTGTGTTTCCCTTCTTTTCTTCAATAACAGGAATTACCTGTAACTGACATTTGAGAGCATTAGAAGTTACATGGCCCAAAAAATATACCTGGAACAACCTCAAATTTTTGTGATTATTGTTGTTAAATGATGTGGTACGTAATCTTTAAAATATTTTAAATATTATGTACTACATCAAACATACATGAAGTAAGTGAGATTTATAACCAACCCTATATATTCATTTTGCAAAATATTTTTCACATTTTTCTCATTACTGATTCATTTCAGAAAGGTTTCTTCTAGAAATACTTCTCACAAATTTCTCTTAGTAGTGCTGAATATGTTCCTAAAAATAAATGTTGCAAGGGAGATAGCAAGCTAAATACAATTTTATACATTTTTTTAAACTTCATTGTTAATTATTGTATCAATTAATAATTTGCAGAATGTAATTGAAAGCTATTAACTTTTTTATTTGCTACTTATATCTTCAGAAGAAACAGATTGTGTTCACCTGTAAATTTACAGTTAATACATTTAACATGAAATAACATCAAAATATTTAACAATATTCAACCAAGCAGTTTAGGAATATGGCCATAATCAACTCTGTTTTCTTTGCCATTTTCAAATTTTCATTATCTTTTTCTTTGGTATAAACCAAAGTTTTGGTGATTTTATTGGCATTTGTATTTGATAAAAAATAATGTTACTTTTATGTAGGATTATGATGTGGCCTAACATCCCTAAATGTATACACAACATACAAGAAAAATATTCTCTTTCCTATGTGAATTAAGTGTAGCTTACCAAACTTGAACAGAGAAATTTCATAATTTAATAGTATATCCAAAATCCCTACACCAGTGATTGTTGGGCTAAATTCTTTGCTGTGAATATGCATTCTATATAAATGAATCTTGATGTTTACGATTTAATTAACAATTGTCTTTAAACTGCCTGCTCAGCACCTAAGTCACATACAGTTTTTACTGTTTTCTGACAATAAATTAATTTAAAATTTTAAACATTTGTGATATAGTTTTTGTTTACTTGTATCAGAGCTGTGTGTAGAACACTCAATGGGACAAATTTTTACTCCAAAATACAATGACAATTTTAAAACATACAGCTAAAAATTTAGTTAAATACTAAATTTTCAAAATTCCATTCATCCTCTAAAAACAATCTAAAATAATGATGATGATGATAATAATAATAATAATAATAATAATAATAATAATAATAATAATAATAATAATAATAATAATAATAATAATAATATAATTACACTATAATCACAATCACAATCATAATCATAATAAGTCCAAAACAAATTGGCTGAAATTCCAAAACACTAACTCTTAATTATAAAAATATCAGAGACACACATTTACCCCAACTTACGTCTGCTCTTGCTGATGAAAACAGGTCTGAGTTAAAAAAAGTTTAGTGAAATATGGTTTGAGATGTAATAAAAAAAATCAAAACAATTTAATCAAGAATCATTATCAGTCATAGAGAAAGAAAACCTACACCTCTTCCTCAAACAATTGCATTAATACATTTAGTGAATAAAAACTTCAATACTCAAAAAAAGATTGATGAAATAAATCAATAGTTCAATATCATACCCACAAAGACAATATTTCCATTAATTCCATATCTTATCATCTAAATTAGAATGTGGGTGGTAATCTACAAGATTTTATTGAATAAAAGCTTTCTATTTGCTTAATAAACTATTCTCTTACAGTTCAATTTTTCATACTTAACTTTATATGTTTCAGATAGTTTAGAAATAAATATCATGGACATTTCTTTAAACTATCAAATGAGTGCTGGACATTAAAAAATGTATGCCAAATGTTTAAAAATTTTTCCAATATACATTTTACATTGGACATTATGGTCACGAATTGGTGTTTTTACAAATAATAGTAATGATTTAAATTAAGCGACCTAAATAAGTTGCATATTATTTTTCTTTTTATACAATATAATTGTTTTTTGACAATTATAGGATACATTGTTTATTGCAAATAACATAATACTTATCTGTTCAAAATTTTAAAAGTGTGGGAAAATTGTATTAAAAAATTAAAACTGTTTTTATTTGCACATGTGCTCAAGAAGAAGGTACACATGATTCTGTCATCTGTCTCTTGCACTAAAAGGAGTTACCAGCCTATCTTGGATTTATTTATTTTAATTAAAATGTGCCGCTTTTTCTAACAGCTCTCTTTAGATAAATTAGCTTTGAATCTTCATTTATTGGATTCTTTTGCTAGGAAACAATTTTGTTTCAATTTCTTGAGAACCTGTCAGCATTCTATTACTGCTATCACAAGATGGAGGGAGAAGAGGGAGAAAGGGGGCAGACCAAATGAAGGGCCCTCTTATCAGGGGGACACCAATTCTTACTTTTATAAAATTACAAATTTTACAAGTTTAAAACTTTATGAACTTTCAACTTTATTTGAAACAGTAATTTTTCTGTAGACATCAATACTTAACTACCAATTATTATATTTAGAACCAATCACATGCTAAGGTTCATATATGGTGAATTCATCATTTATCATTATGCTTGAAAAATTGCTGTTTGAACTGAAAGTCATTGTATATAAGAGATATAAAACACAATCAAATAATTATATTTCTTTCTATCAAATGTTTTAATACACTATTACATTTCTTACAGTTAAAGTTTGATTAGGCTACCAATTCTAAATAAGTATTTACTTACTTCTTAAAGTGTACATAACTCATTTTCATGAAAATGACACGTTATTGGTTTTGCTGCTGCTTTAACAACATACAGATTTAACTTGCATTCTTATTTGATGCAAGAGTTGCAGATTTAACTTCATTATTTATTCAACATTACAAACTTTTCATGAGTTTTGTGATTTTACCTATTTTCATAAGAAATATTTTCTGTATAAATTAAATATTATTTGGATAAAGTAAATTTTTTTTTAATTATGAATTATTTACATGTTCATAAAATAGTTATTGAAAAATAAGAAAATAGTGCTAAGTATAAAATAGGTTATTGAATTGGTCAGATGATAACTAAAAGAGGAATGACACCATATGTAGCATCTCCATAGGTTCAATAGTCAATATTAATTTTAAGACCAATTAATTAACACTTGATTATTGATCAATTACCCTTGAATATAATTTGGGAGTCTTATAATATTGTTCGAATGTTTGAAGGGTATTCTTACACTATTAAATTATTCTCAAGAAAAAAGAAAAGGAAAGAAAGATGGTTGTAGAGGACCATCCCATGTGTAGCTTATACTTAGAACAATTAAAATACTAATTTAATAATTCACACCTAAGGTAATACATTTTCTGTCATATTTATTCATCTAATTTTTCTTTCCCTGGTCTGATGGTTTATTTTATGCTTTTTCATTGTTGGACTTAATAATTTAGGTCATTAGGCAAGGGGAAGGACTTAAGTCTGCTCCCTATAAATTGATGACTAATATTCATAAATATAGTTTTCATTTTCAAAACTAACAAAGGTTATTCAGTATCTCAACTGAAGATGGTGTTATAAATCAACAAATAAAAATAAATTTTAAATTCAGGTAAAATGAATAATTATATATTAGAAAGCATCAAGTCAGCTGCCCACTATGTCCCTTGCCAGTTGCACAACTGTTGTAGCTTATTGTTTCATTTTCACAGGATTTTGGTGAGTCCTATTACATTGTTCAGTAAATTATAGAAATGTATTTTCTTAGATTTTTATGTTTCTCTATATTTTCTCAACATTGAAAATTATTTCCAAAACCCTCGAGATAACCTCAATCAAAAATACTCGTCAGAAATTATATCTCATGGAATCATCATGTTCAGCATTATTTCAAGTTGCTCGATTTGTCCGTTTTCGTCGTAATTTCTTATTTTAGTTAAATAAGAAACTGGAGGCCCATATAGGCACATTCGAGTCTTGGCTCTGGCGGTTTGATCACCGGAGCATGCCAAATTTATCAGTGGAATACTATAAGAACGCTTCAAAAGGGATTACTGCCTCTAGCATAGTCCTATGCATACATCCTTACTGGCGTTATTTTTTAAAAAAAGAACGGACTAAAATTTTAGTTTACCCCTGGTGGGACTCGAACCCACAATCCCCGGTTTAGGAGACCGATGCCTTATCCATTAGGCCACAGGGGCTACACGTGTGACGTGACATACACTAAGGAGTATCTCTTCTTTAAAACTAAAAAAATTGAAATTAAGTTTTTTTCTTTATATTTATTGTTTAATGATTTTACTAAAATATTTTTAATGTAATAATTATACGTTGGGCAAAAAGGCAATACCTTGTAAGGTCATTAAATATATTTTCGGTTTACGACAATAATATTTTTAATGAATTAAATATTTTTATTTACAGTATTATAAATAATTTACACCATTGTGGGCAAAGATGGAAGAAAAAGGTCGAACGTCGTGCTGACATCTATCGGCAGATCTCCAAACAATCTCATATCACGACACCTGGACGAAGAAACTCTGTTGGAAGAAAAGTGAACTGCTACATTCTACAGCGTGGTCAATCGATATTATGATGGTATGATGTCAACTTACCTCAGCGAAGATGTTTTGGGATTGTGTATTTAGAAAACATGTACATTCTGTTAATAATTTGTTAATAAACTGTTGTTAATATCATCTACCTCGTTAGTAAAAAATACGTTCATAAATGTTACACAAATATTATCAACACTGAACAAATAAAAATCTGAAATTTTAATTTAAAGTTCGGCAAATATTTGCAATATTCCTGATGTCAGTCAATATGCCGGGAAAAGATTTAATAATTCGGTAAGTATAGAACGGTTCACTCATATTTTCATAACATTACTAACATTAACCATATCTTATCAAAATGGCGGCTAGCGCCTAATTTGAATTCTGATTGAAGCCCTGAAAATAAACAACTGAAGCCGCTTTCAATACTATTTCGACCCCGGATAACACTGCAGAGACTGTGACTAGGAGGTCCTAGGGTTCGAGTACCGAAGGTGGCGGATAGCCAGGTCGAATTCAGCCGTTGTCTGGAGGAGAAATATATAGCGACCGGCTGCTCTGATGAGTTCTGATCAATACCAGGCGAATGTAGGGGTAACAAACAGACCACGGGCCTCGCACGAGCTTCCTCTTCTCAGCTTTGTTCTAACCTTTCCCTTACACACACACACTTATACTTACAAGCTCTCCACTATCACATACATCGGCAGACCAGTCGGGAGCTTAGAGCTTATCCTGGCGGTGCTCCCCTGGGGGAGATATCCGGTTGGGGAAAATTCCGCAAGTCGACAGGTAGGTCGGCGACGGATTTCACGTTCTAGCAGGAGAGGAACACCGCCCACTGAAAAGTAATCTTGCTTTTTTTTTATTTTGTTCAGTGTTCTTTCACGACTTCAGTTTTCTGCTAAGTTTACTCGTCTAAAGGACACTACTGATATTGATGAAGCCTACACAATATGACGACGACAAATGGAAACAGTGACTGAAAGTGAGATTGGATGGCAGTGCTTTTGATCAATTGAGGATTACTCAAGTTTAAAAAAATATTGAATCTGAAGAGTTTATATACGAGAATATGCTTATAAGTTTACATAAGCAAACACAACTTATAAGTTATGTTTGGGGTTACATAATGTTAAGTTATATTTCAGCGTGCTAGATTAAATTTAGTCGGTAGTTAAATAGTATCGATAACGAACAAATTAATTAGATACATTAAATACATCAATGGTTCAGTTTCACACAACGCGAAATCGCGTAAAACGCCTATCACGTTACGTTTCAAGAAATAGTCTGATATGAGATCAATGATGACATGAAAATATGTTTTTATTTTCTCGCCCTTCGTAAGAAGAGAAACTACTGTAATCTTGCGCCGCAAATCGGCGACTTTTTACAGAAAAACTTAGTGCAATCTTATTGCAGCGAAAAACTGAATAAATCGTGTTCCAATACATATAAGTATATTATTTCCTCTAATACATCGGGTAGTCAGAATCCATGTGTTGTGGGTCATTGATACCGAAAAATCGATTCACGGCAAAGCGTCTGTCTCTCCATCTGTCTGACTGTGGTCAACTATAGCCCTTAAACCGTTCAGACGATTCTTCAAAATTGATACGATTCGTATTCCCCAATATATCTGAATGAACTCGAGCCCCTGCGAGTTTGAAACGGATATTTTAATTTTTGGGGGTACAAGACGCCTCAAAAGCATTTTAAATGTTTTATCAAAAAGTGCACGAACATTTTTTTATTAATCTTTGCCCGCGGATAGAGCAGAAGACTCTTATGAGAATTGCACAGGTCTCATTTTCGTTGAAATACCTGATTTTTCGAAAATTGCATTAGTGTAGTTTTTTCGACGTCTTCGTACAACAACAATATTCAAATTAGAGATTTTTTTCTTTAATGAAGTGTGTATTTTAAAGACAGATATTGAAATAAAGTTTTCGCATAATTTTGCGCAAAATATAAGAAATTTTTAAACAATTATTTTCTCAAAAACGGCTCCAATTGTTTCTTTACATTTTCTCCTCGTAAATATCTTAGAACGGTAAAAAAGTGGCACAGGTCCTATTTCCTGGGCTAACAGTCCAAAAGTAACCGTCTGTAACTGCAAATTTGAAGATTTTTTTTTTTTGAAAAATGAGTAATTTCCCCGTACTTTCTGCTTGAAGTTAATGCAAATAATAAATAAATAAATAATGGCCCAGGTCTCATTTTCGTTAAACTCTCAGAATTTTCGAAAACAGCAAAATTTAGAAATAATGCGTGGAAGTATATTTGCTATACGTACGTATGTGCTGTTGGAACAGCACTAGTTTTTCTCTCTCCGCGAAATCGTGTCTCTCCGTCCGTCTCTGTCTGCCTGCGTGTCAATCTGCGTCCGAACCTATTATGTTCCTCAAGTAATAAAACAATTAATTTTTTCACGATCGTATAAAAATGAGGGTTTCCAGTGCTGCTACGCGTGCGTGAAGTTAGTATTTCCTTAAAAATCTGAAAAACGTGCCGTTGCCGTGCGTAAAAGACTTTTTGCACGGTGACGCCACAGTGCGAACAATCTTTTTACTCACGGTAGGTAGTTTACAAGAGAAGTAAAAAATAAATCTCATCAAGCCCGATCAATAAAGAATCAAATTTTATACGATCACAGAAAAAAATGTTTATATTTCGAGAGTGGATGTTTTTTTGTTGTTTTGATTTTTGTTTTTTGCTCTATCTCGATTGAGGTTTTTTTTACCTTGGCCTATTAGTCTCGGCAAAAAACTCATTGAATATGTTTAAAATCGTATATAAATTGTTAAACTACTGTTACAGGTACTGTAACAGGTACACTACTGTTACAGGTAAAATAGTTAAAATTTAATGTATTAATCATTGATACGCATTTTAAATTTCGACAATTGTTTGTTGAAACATTGTTCTTATAGAAAAATTAATAAAAAAATCGTTTATATATTTTATTTTCAAATTGTATATTTTTTTCTTACACAGATTCAGGGACGTACCTAGGGTAGTGCAAACGCCTGCCGCTGATTCTCGAAAATATTAAAAAACAGCCAAAGTTGTATTGACGTAGGGGGAAATATAAGCTGCGCACGTTTTCTTGAGCTTCAAAATATGTACTGGTCTATTTTTACTACATATACATGGAAGATCGATGCGATTAAAAGTTCTAGAAATCGTGCACAGATTAAATGACCCCATAATTCAAACCAGTTATTAGCTGTTTTCAGACTTTAAACAATTAATAAAGGTACTAAAGAGCGTGGTTGGCAACATTTGAAAACTAGAAATGTTTGCTTCCGAGAAATTGAACCTTTACTTGCATCGGCAAACGAACTACATGCGCAATTGTGTAGTATTGCTGGCAAAATAACATCCTCCGCTCTACTCCTCCCGCATGTAGCAAAAAGAGCTCGAAAAAACTTGCCCTTGCGCACAAAACGTGCCTTTGCTGTGACTTTGAAGAGAACCGTGTCGTTTTTGTGAGGAAAGGCTGTTTTGAGGTTCATTCTGCATTTTAAGAGTGTATTACGAAGGCTGCTTTTTTGACGAATATGCTGACTGGCAGTACAATGAACGTAAAGTTAAATAAAAGAAACGTTTTTCTGAACTTCCGAACACAGCTGACATAATGTCCAATAGTTTCCATCATTAAGCAAAACATTCCTTTTGTTTGTTGACATCGTTATAGGGCGTGCCTCACTAACTTCGCTTTTTTATTATTTTATTTTCGAGTTGTTTTTCCGAAATATTCTGGTCAATGATTTACTCGTAATTAGTTGTGGTAAATGGAAATAGCATATTACGTTACGACATCTCAACCCTTTATAGTTATGCATTTGTGCCGACATTCCACAAAAAGTGTCAGAAATTAAATGCTAAGTTCTACATTCATTTAAATTCATTTTATGGTTTAACACGAATTCGTACCTATAAGTTAATGAGAGGATTTATTTGCCACCACCTTTCTTATGCAGATAGAGGGTTCTTCCGCAAAAGAAACAATGTCTCTGGCGATTACCTTCCGCGCTTACTCGCATGGTTCAACAGCATTTAGGCTTAAGGAAAGCAATTTAACTCATTATGAAACTATTTACCATTGTTTGCCAATTTTTAACCATTTCAAACCAAACAACGAGTTTAATTTTTCTACTTTCGAGGCACCCTCTCAAAAATATTTCATGGTTAGACATATCAAATCCATCAAAGACACTTTACTTGAGTAATTTCTCCAAAGCTTGAATGCATGGCTTTCTATTCTTCGAGTTACTAAGAGATTAAAGCTGCATGTAGAACTACTGCATTACTACAGACTCATTGAAAGAGAGACTGAATCCATAATATTTTCATAAACTTCCTTTAGCTGCATATTATGTATTAAAATGCAAATAACTAAAAAAATCACTCGATTGAAGTTTGGACATACAATCAAATTTGTTAAAGAATCCTGGTCTTTATTTTCTTTCGTTATACTTTTCAACGTTATATCTAAAGTGTCTATTTTCGGCGAAAAAAACTTCAAAATGACGTGATTCTCAATAATCAATTCGCGGTAAGCATACAAAAAATCTATATTACTAATTTCTAATGCGCGCAGAAATTGAAAGAAAGCTTTGCAGCCTTGGACCATGTGAGAGTGAATGGTTTTGTTAGATACCCAGCCACTCGGGAAAAATTCAGAAACAAATAAAGAGTTTCGTTTTGGACAGAAAAGTGCAAATATCTGAATGCGTTATTCAGCCCATTATCAGAATGCGCGTACAGACTCAATTTTGTTATACAGTTCATAACAGCATACGTCACAGCTGGCATGCAGAAGCAAGGCTCCAAGGAAGAGGCCGCCAGCCATTTAAATATTTGCTATGCACGTCTGTAGTTATACGAAGTGGCTCAGTGCGTAGCGCGTAGCGTGCTGACTTCGCAATCGGGAGGTGCGGATTCGATTCCCGGGCCGGCCATCCTCACCGGGGTTTTCGTGGTTTCACTCGGTCATAAGGCGAATGCTGGGATGGTTCAAAAAGTCCACGATCACCTCTCACCAATATCCTATCACCTCCTAATCAATTAATAATAATAATAATAATAATAATAATAATAATAATAATTCACAGCGGGAACAAAGTTGCTCGCGTCCGTAGTCTACCACACGTGTCTCCTGGGTAACGCTAAATGAGCAACAGTGATTCGCCACCTACGCGCTTGACCATTGTGGGCGTGCGGATCCCTAGGGAAAGTCTGCACGTCTATACTGGTCGGCGCGGCACCAAATGGCTAACATGCCAATGTGTGTCTCTATCTATCTATCTATCTATCTATCTATCTATCTATCTATCTATCTATCTATCTATCTATCTATCTATCTATCTATCTATCTATCTATCTATCTATCTATCTATCTATCTATCTATCTATCTATCTATCTATCTATCTATCTATCTATCTATCTATCTATCTATCTATCTATCTATCTATCTATCTATCTATCTATCTATCTATCTATCTCCCTCCCCCCTCTCTCTCTCTCTGTCTCACTGTCTGTTTGTCTCTGTCTGTCTCTCTCTGTCACACGCACACGCAGACACACACACACACACACACACACACACACACACACACACACACACCGGACAGCTCAGTGCTTCCATTCAGAGCGTCTGCGACTGCGAGTCCCTCTGTAACCTTGACCTCGCACGGGCGCTTCCCGTGACCGCCGACGAGGCATCGTCTGGTGACGGCGCGGAGGCGCGACGGCTGCCATGCCTTGTGCGACTGCCGGCTGCACTCGTGCTGAAATGGGTTAATGGTGCACGTGATGCAAAACCTAAACTCAGCAAACCAGTCTTACAACAAAAACACTGCGTTTTGTTGCCGCGTACCTTTCTGGAGGTAAAGAACAAGATAATGAACTCAGGCCTCACATTGACGTATTACTCTAACTTATTTTCCTTGTAGTTTTGAACTACGTGAAACGTTAAATTTTACGAAACAACGTTGCATCGTTCCATCAATAAAAGGTATATTACTCCAGATACCGGAATGAATGCAGCAAACATTCGTTGTAGCAAGGCGAAATGCTTGTAACCACAACCTCAATTGTATCTAGAACCTTAATAAGCAGAGTAATTTTGCACTGCATGGTTAATATTCCATTATCAATTATCTTTATTACATTTTCAAATGCCTTCAGTTTTGTACTATTTTCAACATCTGTAGCACATGCAATTTTATGTACTGATATTATTTCAAAAATACATTTTGTGACTTGTTTTGCGACCACGCAAAATGGATTTTAACAAAAATGCAAAGTACTTCATTCTGAGTATAAATTTACAACAAATGCATCACACGCCAAAATATTACATAACACGCCATGAAAATCAACGTTTGAAGCAATCATAAACATCGGGGCAAGTTAATATTATTAATATAAATCACTTTATGTTGCTTATATTGTATGTACATTTGTTCTTTAAAACTGTGGGAAATGAAAATGGTGGTGTGCTTTTGGCGTCGCTTCGACACACTAAGGGGCGTCGCGTGGCGCGGCGGGGCGGGGCGGAGCGAGACGGAGCGAGGCGTGGGCAGGTGCTCGTTCTACCTGTCGAGCCACCGCCGCCGCGTCCGGCCCTTTGTTCGTTTTGCTCGCGAGTTGCTGCTGCTGGCCGCGCAGCCCGCACCAAAGAGAGGAGGGGACGTGCCGTACGGAAACTCGAGGCATTGGCGACGGGCCGCTGCTGTAACGGAAGCGCGGGGAAAGTTGGAGCAAGCAAGTCTCGACGCGTCGTCTTCGGGAAGCGAGCTGTTGAAAATCAAGAAAGAGATGAGATGTCGGGAAACGCGTTCATGAGACCATTCACTATATGATACATACTAGAAAAAATAGACCGATGAACTTGTGCGAAAAAGAAATTCAGGAATAAGGATATCTAGCAAGGACTCTTCCCGTCCTAGTCGGTTAGTGGTGCTTGGCAGCACATACTTTCTCGCATTATTTCTTAATTTGCAACGTTTGCAAATTCAGTGTTTATCGAAAAAAAAGGCCAGCGTCATCTTTTAAGCGTTCCTTGTTAGATAGTGGATAGTTCCTTGTTAGATAGTTAGATAGATTAGTGGAAAATATTTGAAGAAACATTTGGAGCGGTTTTTGAGCAAACGCTTTTTTTTAATTGCATTAATTTCAAACGCACATTACACAAAAACTACTAGTATTTTCAAAAATAATACATTACCTTTTTTTAATGTTGATTTTTTAGCAAATTTTGTTGAGGTAAAAATATCTATATTCGATTTTGTAGTTTTGAATTCTTAAATTTTTACGATTTTTTAAAATACAGAAAATTCGCCGGAAATGGGACTATCACCATACTTTTTAGCTATTGTATTATAGCACCTGTCTTTCGATAGATACAAGGCGAAATTTTAAAGAAAGAATTTAGAACCGTTTTTTGAGAAAAAAAATTGTTTAAAAAAAATTAAAGTCTACATTTCACGCAATATTGAGCATAAAACTCATGCTTTCAAAAATTTGTACATGAGCTTGTTTCAAGATCTTTGAAGAACAGTTTTCATCTAGTAAAAAACTCTTATCTTCAATTTTGTAGTTGCATGGACTGGCGAAAAATGAAGATTTTGCAATTTTTGAAAAATCAGAAATATTAACGAAAATTAGAAGTAATCTCTTAAGCGTTTTTACGCTATTCAAGAGCAAAGCTTAATCAAAAAATTTGGCGGCGTTTTTCTGAAAATTTTGGAAATATTAAGGACTAATATAAAGTACCTGGAAAAATCAAAATATTTGTTTGAAATTCAGTGGGCCTCGAGTTCATTTAAATTGATCGAGGAATATCAATTTTCGAGAAAATCGACTCAATGGTTTAGGCGCTAGCGTTGACCAAAGACTTACAGACCATTTGCCGACAATCGATTTTTTGGTATCAATGACCCAGAAAACATGAATACTGGCTACAACACGAGTTAGAGAAACCAAATTACTAGAAGTAGCAACAGCATTTGTCCTCTTTATCGTTACCAGAGCCCAGCAATAAGAGTTTTTCTGCCAAAAATCACCGTTTTCCGGCGCACGATTACAAACTTTCTCGTCTTACGAAGTAAGATCGAGAAAGAAAAAAAATCAGCCCTACGGTTGTAGGTAAGGTAAAACGTTCTACATTGAATTGGGTGTTTATTTTTTAAGAATGATTTCTGTATTGGTAATGTTGCACAGTACACTTTTATTCAAGACGTTTCATTGGCCACGCCCAAGATGCTACAAATTACTCCACCCATAAATCCGGCCTGCACACTACAACAGGACAGTACCAAGTCAGCATATAATTTTCGACTATTTAAATGTTCTGTTCTGAAATTTTAGGCTTTTGTAGTTTATTAATCAATTGTCAGCTTTAAAAACGAGCCAGTTGAACCTAAAAATAAAATCCATAAAAACGATGTGGAAAACACTTAAAAGATAATTTAAGCTACAGATAGGCTCACGAAATAGATATTTTTTATTACTATTTAAAATTGAAAAAATTTAAGTATTTTTGACCTCGATAAAGCTGTCAATTGATCGGAATACATCGCGAGGTAGCTCCATAATCCTTAAATACGAGTAGTTTCAAGGAACCTGCCTCCGTCTCACTGACGGTGAGACACCGTCTTCCAGTCACCAATTGACACAAATGAGGTGTCATTCGACGCGTCTTGATCTCCTGATGGGAACTGCTCTTTTGTTTGGTTTGTTTGGTATTGTTTTTTCTGATCCATCTGGAAAATAATACGAAATTTCTCTAAAAAACGTGTTTTTTAAGTAATTAAAATGCGTTTTTTGTTACTTGCGTCATCTTCAGAGGTGATCAATAACTCATTCGGTACCTTTCGCCAAGACAAATCAATTGGCATAGTTCTTAGTCGGCTTCTTCTAGGATACTCTGACAAATCTATAAACAATTATTTTCTCAACTTCTATTTTGATGGTTTTAACGCACATACGAGTGCATTGGTGAAACGCTATGATTTACTCCTCACTTTCTGTCGTTCACAAGAATCGTGAGGACGTTTTATCAGATTGACTGTAATTAAATTAATTTTGTAATGAAGTTTGCTTGTAAGTTTCGGTTAGGATACCTACGTCAATTGAAGAAATAAAATTATCTAGTGCAAAAGAAGCAAAGACTTTCGAAGTGTGTTTCGTCTACGATAAATCGCATGTCGGACAGTAAGGGGTTAAGAAAATATTTTTTGCTTAAGGCGACGGCAATTAATTCAAGAACAATTTTAACAAACTGTACATAATGCAATAGTCGTTAGAAATAAACATAGTTCTGCTTGCTAGTTTAAAAATAATTAAGACTATTATATACGAAGATCGACTCCAGGGCCCAGTAATATAGTTGGTTCGGAATAATAGCGCCGGAGCAGCGAATAAATAGCGCCGGAGCAGCAAAAATGTAATAGATGATCCAAGAGTACCTTATCCTGTAGATGACTGTGTGAGAAACATATATTTGAGGCCTTTCGCTTAAGGCCCTGGAACGCTTTGTTTAAAAGTTACTTTACTACATAGATTTTAACAATTCTGTCGAGTGTTGTGGGTTGCGTTTCAAATGAATATATAGATACGATTTTTTCAGCAAATCTTTCATATTTTTAAAGTCAAAATGCAATTCGTCACAACTCTGTGAAATTATCTTTCTTTAAGGTTCTCATTTATAAAGATTGGTTGAATGTGTCAGCCGCAAAAGGTGTGTGTACTGCTGAAATAATATAGGAGACGATATCGCAAACAAATGTGGAAATTTTTTTCGAAAAATTCATTGTAGTATCCAGAATAAGTGCCCCCCCCAAAAAAAAGTTTTCAGGGTAAATTTGATGGATATAATAAAAATATAAATTTTGCTGGAGAGAAATTAGAATGGTGAAAAAGTTTTGTAATATTGCAACTTTCGAAAAATCAGGGTTTTAAGCGAAAATGAGACCTGCACCATTCGCATAAATGTCCTTCATACTATCGAACAACAAAATTTAATAAAAACCGTTGGAGCTACTTTTTTTTAAAATGTCCCAGGGGCTTAATGTAAACGAAAAGGAATAGCAAAAATTTCAAGTGATTAAACATTCATTCATTTCTGTAATTTATCAAAAGAATTGCATTACGTAACTAGGACAAAAAGTATTACATAACTATTACTAAGGACGAGAAAGTACGTGCTGTTTTAGCTCCAGTAGTTTCATACTTTTCCTTTGCATTTCGCTACCACATAAAGCTTACGTTTTGGTGGTACTTTTATTATTCAACTATTTATGGCTAAAGGGTGAAGAAGAGATTTTAAAGCAGAAGAAAATGTAAGCATTTTTTTTATTATACCACACAGGTTTTACTGTTCTTTGACGAAAATAAATCAAAGCAAAGGAAAGTAATTTAGATATCTATTTTCATATTTGGTAGGAGTTTATTTCACGTAATAACGAACCGAAGAATGCAGTGAAATTGATGGTGATTTGTAAAGTGGTATTTTCTGTTAACATTGCATTTCGTATTCCGTGTTTCGGTAGCGTTGACGACAATTCTTTGCTGTTAGAAGACACACTGAGGTGCAAGCAATCGCTTTTGAAATGCTATTGTTGTACCACATGACTGGTTCAGGAAAAAGACCCAAGTGAAAGTGGCCAGCAACAGCGACGCGTCATAATGAAACTATTCCAGGAATCGGGCAGACTCACTCCGAATAGTGGCCCCACAACAGTGGTGCACAGACTTCCTCTATTATTTTCAAGGTTTTCTGGAATTATAATAATATTGCAAATGATGTAGGCTATCTCTACAATTTCAGCTTTCATCTGAAAAAAATATTTTCATCAACTGCTTGAAACTCAGCACACTTAGTCTATTATCTAATATCTTCTAAAACTCTTTTTGCAGTAAAACGGAACATTTGTGATTATGTGGCCTATGATTTGCTTAACAATGCTGAATATATTATCTAGATGACATTCAGCGGCATTTGGTATCATAAATATTACTCAGAAATTTATTTACCTTTAAAACATTAAGCTTAAAAACTAGTTACTAAAAAGATTTTTCAAAATGAACTAACCCAACAAATTGTGGAACATAATTTCTTACGAGTTAACAGGATGTTTTAGGTTTCTTTTCTGTAAAATGTATAATTGTGTTGTATTGTTCTAACAAAAATAGTGATTTTTTCATTTGCTGATGTCCTAATCGTGTAACTGAAACTAGGTTTTCAGTAATCGCAAAGGCGTAAAATCTCATTTCTTGTGGATATTTTCGGGGCAAAAATTGGAGCAGTTATTGAGAAAAATGATTGAGCGTTTCTGAAAACGCACCATTTAAAGATTTACCCTGAAAACTTTTGAGATTCGTGTTGTCGACTTGTGCGTTTCCGTCCCGATCCTCCAAAAACTGAGCGAGCGTCTGTCTTCGGGCTAACTATGCCTTGATAAAATGATATCAAAAATGTGTCTAGCGTAAAGAAATAGAATTTCCTTTTAAAACGACTGATTTTTCAAATCAGCAGACAATAAACTCCAAGTTGGCGAATGTTGTATAAAACCTGCAAAGGAAAACAGTCATTCAATTGGCGTGGATGAACATGTCAATGTATATACGTATTTTAAATACAAGTATTTAAATACTGCCCAACCCTGTCCATTACAAATCGTACAATCATTGATGCAAAAACTTAATATTTTCCATATTATACTCTTTGATATCTTCAAGCAAATATCAACACACGTTTGACAATTGTAACTGCTATACAGGTAAATCATGTCACAACAATAAGACGTATTTCACAAAAATGAGAACCTGAATCATTGTTGTTTGTAGCATTCCAATCTGATATTCCTTGAAAGCTAGCAGTACTGTATAACATGTATAACAAAAGTTCGAATGTAAGAAACGAACAAAGCAATATTAAATAATATACAAATTCTGACTTACGAAGCATCCAACCTTGGGGAATCGTTCAAGAAGTGCCGTAAAATTGCAACGGGCATTTAATTTTGCCAATTTAAACAAAAAATACTCATATTTTTAGAAAATTGAACATGACCTTATTTGAAGATCTATTTTTGATGATTGACGTTCCATTAAAAACTTGTATTTTCACAATTGTACTTATAAGACGACGCCGAAAACGATGCACAGTCAATTCGAGCGGGCTATTATACTTATCGCGATATTACACAAAAGAATACTTATATTTTCAAAACATTCAACTTGATTTTATTTGAAGATCTGCTTTTTACGAACTCATTTCATTAAGAAAAAAATTTATTTTAACAAATGTTGTTGTAGGAAGACGTATTTTTTTAATTTTTATACATTTTTGCAAAATTACGCATTTTAATGAACATGAGACCTGCACTATTCTCTTAAGCGCCCTTTATGCTATCTAAGTTCCCAATTTTAAAAAAACGTGCGGTTTTTAAGAAAAAGAGGTTGAAAGAAAATAAAAATTGCCTGTTTGACAAAAAATTTCGTAAAAAATTCTCATGTTTTTGAAAAATTGAACATGTTAAAGATGTTATTGATGAACACATTTCATGATAAAAATTCTATCTTAATAATTGTAGTTGTAGAAAGACGCCAGAAAAATTTTGAGTTTTTCCAATTGTTCAAAAATTAGGGTTTTCAACCAATGTGAAACCTACACAATTCTCTTAAACGCACTTCAAGCTATCCAGCAACAAAATTTCATCAAAAACGATGGAGCTGTTTTTGTGAAAAAGATTGTTTAGACAAAAATTAAAAATTGCCTTTATTTCATGCAAAATAATTCGAAAAATACTCAAATTTTTGAAAAATTGTATGTGACCTTATTTCAAAATTGATCAATAAGGAACAGTTTTCGTTAAGGGAAAGATCTCTAACTTTAATATTTTAGTTGTAGGGATACAAAATTTTTTGATATTTTTCAATTTTCGAAAAGTCAGAGTTTTCAACCAACATGAGACCTGCGCCATTCTTTTATACGTCCTTTAGACTATCCAACAACAAATTTTGATCAAAATCGATGGCGCTTTTTTTTAAATTTTGAAAAAGACCCAGTGGCTTCATGTTAAGTATCCCCAAAATTAAAATATCAAATATAAGGGACCGTGACATCAGCCAGATCGTTCGAGAATAATCAATTCGGGAGAAAATAGGCAGAACGGTTTAGCCGCTAGCGTTGTTCACAGACGGACAGACACATATTTTGCTGTCAATCGACTTTTTGGTATCAAACATGGATTCTGGCTACACCACGTGTTAGGTTTTTTTTTAATTTAGCAACTGGATTTAACCTCTTTTTTGTTACCAGGGCCCTGTAATAAGAGTTTTCTGCCGAAAATTGGTCAGCCAATTTTTCGAATACATAACGTTCTCTTCTTAAGAACTTCCTTCTTAAGCGCCAGAAAGTAAATATATTACAAAATTGATGGGTATTAATTTTTAAACTTGTTTTGGGGGTATTTAATCTAAAGTTATAACGTGATTTTCGACAAGAAAAATTGTTTTTGTCAATAATTCCACATAGAGTTTGTATGAATTTATACAAACTCCAATTTACAGGGATATATAAAAAATTATCGGTGAAGAACATAATGTTTGTAATGTAACGAGATTTCTAGACGTGAATGTAGCATCAAAATGCGCACGTTTTGTTGAACTCTAATTTTGATAATGGTAGGAGTAGAGGTAAGGGCGAGTTACTATTTTGTTAGCAATGCAGAAAAATCATACCTGCAATTCGTTTACCGATGCAAATAAGTTTTCTATAACTCGGGAACGAAAATGTCTACTTTTTATCAAATATTGCTAATCTCGCGCTTTTTTAAAAAAAAATATTTAAAAATAACCCGCCGCTATCGCTCTAAATCCTCTCTAGGGAGTTTCAATTTACAGAGATTTTAGGGAGTTCTACCTTTTTAAGAAGAAAATAAACAAATTCGAAACTTTGAGTGAACGAACTATTTGTTTTCAATGCTCTGGCCCTCTGAGGGAACAAGGAAGATGCCGGGAAGACGAAAAATAAAAATACATAAAAGATAAATGTTACGAAACCATGTGGACTTTTCCTGTACGACATCTGAAGCAACTTTAAAATCCATTCTGATAACGCAAGTTCACATCTGGAATCACTATATGAAGAGTTTGGGCGTTGAGAAGAAATAAATAACTTTTCTTCGCATTGTTCTTTCAACTGGGTAACTCTTACTTTGAAGCAGTAGAGTCATGGGTGGATGACAAATGTGAAATCATAGGTGTACACATTCGAGATAGAAACTCAAAAAATCAATGGGAAGTTATAGCCGCATACAGATCACAGCAAGATGGGTACGAACCGTTGCAAAGACTTATAGAACGAACACGCGTAATCAGGAAAAGTGGAAAAAGTCATTATTGGAGGAGACTTAAATTTACCGCACGCTACCTGGGAGGAGGATGAGGGGGCCGAAGGCGCCGCCCAATGCCTCATAAACGAGCTGGTTTGGGACAACGGCTTAACTCAGGTAGGGACCAAACCTACTCACGATCAGAGGTGGATTTACGCATAGGCACAGTAGGCACGTGCCTACGGCGGCAAATTTTCAAGGGCGGCAAATTTTCAAAGGCGCAAAATTTTCTTGATATTTTCTAAAACAAATTTAGGTTCTCTAAAAACTATAACAGCATAAATCATATTTTTATTTTAAAAATATGATATTAATATTTAATACAAGCTATTTATTTGTCTACTTCATTAGAGTATACCTTATGATTTCAGAAGTATATGAATCTGAAACTAAGGCCCGTTGACGAAAGAAAAGATGTTGCAATTCTAGTTGTCATGTTTTAGTTTCCTTTTAATGTTAACGTTTCAGTATTGAAACGTTAATAATGTTGAACGTTACTTGCTATGTTTATATCCAAAATTAGCTAATCCAAAAAAAATATTTAATTTATGAAAACAATGTGCAAAATATAATGTTACTTTTAAAGTTAAAACGTTTAAATTAATGAAGAATTGTTACTGAAACGTTACAATTTGAAATGTAACATTAATTTTAAACAGGGGGCGGCAAATTTAATGTGCCTACAGGCGGCAAAAATATTAATCCGCCCCTGCTCACGATAATGCTTTACACATGTGGATAACATTCTTACCTGTGAAGTAATTCATGGAATCACAAAGCTTATCCGATCACAAAGGAGTCCTAAAAATGCGAAGAGAGGGGAAGGGAAATGATCGTGTCAAAGAAAGACAAATATTTCAGTTTTATAGAACAGACGTCACAAATCTGCAATTATATTTGAAGAGTAATTTTTCAACTTGGGCTTCTAGCAGATGTACAGTAGAACAGATACGGACAAATTTTAAGAACATAATTTCAGAATGCTTAGCAAAATTCGTGACTTCCAAGAAATAACGGTATCATTCGGATCCTGTGTACTACAACAAAAAAGTGAGGCGACTGAAAAGGCAGGTAAGGAAAGCATATAGTAAACGTAATATAAATAAGGAACAGAAAAAATATTTTTTCAATTATCTAAAGACTTACTAGCATTAAAGTTACATACCCAAGAAAATTACCTACAATCAATTCTAAACGATCGATTTAACTGTTGGCAAAATTTCTTCAAGTATGTTAGACATAAGAAAGGGAACAAAGAAAGTTTTCCAGCGATCTGCATAACAGACGGTTCGTTGATTTCAGATGACAGTGAAAAGGCGGCTTGTTTAAACAGACATGACCCATCTGTATTCAAGCCGAAGGATCAAACCCCAGTAAGTGAAACAACATCTGTAATAGAAATATTTCGAGTCGATATAGGAATTATTAGAAAAGGGATCGCAAAAATTAGGAGAACTGAATATGTGGGTCCTGAAGGAATACCAGGAGAAATACTAAAATTGGGAGGGGAAGCCATGATTCCGTGCCTTGCGCGATTTATGGAAGTTAGTATAAATAATAATACGATTCCTCAAAATTGGAAAGAGGCATTACTAGTGCCGATTCACAAGGGAGGTGACAGAAGGATTGTTAACAACTACAGGCCTGTAAGTTTGACATCAGTCGCATGCATGCAGATGGAACACATACTTGCGGAGTATATATGACGACTTTGGAATAAAACTGATTGGCTATTTCACAATCAACATGGTTTTCGTCCTGGGTATTCGTGCGACAGTCAAACTATTGCCTTTTGCCAGGACATAGCAGACTCACTAGACGAAGGGAGTATGGTCGATGCAATAATATTAGATTTTTCTAAGGCATTTGATCTTGTACCGCATGGCCTTTTAATTGCCAAATTGTCAGTAACTGTATTAGATCATCGTATAACATCGTGCATAAAAGAATTTCTTACGGGGCGCACTCAGTCAGAATAAGTGATAAATAATCATCGAAAGCCGATGTAATCTCTGGGTTCTCCAGGGGAGTGTGTTAGGGTCATTGGTATTCTTAGCGTTCATTAATGACATTGCAACTGGAATAATATCGAAAGTCCGACTTTTCGCCGATGATTACGTATTATACAGGAATATTGGCTCGTCTGCGATTAAAAATATTTTACAGAAGTATCTAAACTGTTTATGGAACTGGGGTAGCAGAAATAAGATATAATTAAATCCGGAAAAGAGTAAATCCATTTGTTTTACAGTCTCGCTGAAGTGAAAACTTTAATTATGAGTTAGGAACTTACACCACGTTACATATTACACGTTTTACCACGTGTAAAAAGCTGTAAGTATTTGGGTTTGGTCTTGCGAAACGACTTGGGTTGGTAGGATCATATTAACGATACGGTCAAAAAATTCCTGGAGGGCGCTACACTTCGTATTGCGTATTCTAAAACATACTAGTCTAAATGCCCGATCCCTAGCATATACTACACTTCTTCGTCCTATTTTAGAATTCGATGTGGCATGCTGGGACCGTACAGAAAAGGGCAAACCGAGGCATTAGATAACATTCAAAAACGGGCCGGAAAGTTTGTAAATGATGGGTGCGTTGTTGATGGACGAGAAGAATGGGAGTTCTTATCTGAGAGAAGAGAACGAGTGCGTTATGCATAATGTACAAAACATACAAAGGGGACACAGCATGGGCAGGTATCGGTAGAAGATTACAGAGACGAGATTATAAAAGCAGAGTAGACTGTCCTTGGAAAATACGATGTAGAAAACAAAGATCTGATATAGGCAAGTTCTCTTATGTGAATCGCACTATTGGAACAAACAACCTGCAAAAGCACTACAGGTTCTTCCTTCTAATGCAGTAAAAGTTAAAAATATGCTTAATTCCATCTACATCATCACACTAATAATATCATCACTAATAATACTGAGACACTTATCCTCATTATTATTATTATTATTATTATTATTATTATTATTATTATTATTATTATTATTATGGTGACCATGACCCTTATACAGTGAAGTGAAGTGAAGTGTACTTTAGTGGAGGGGAGGGGAGTGTAGAGTAGTGTGGTAAAGGGGAGTGCAGTGTAGTGTAGTGAAGTGTTAGATAAACTAGAAGTCAATTTAAAGATAACTAGAAATGAATTAGAACTAGGGTATCAACCTTTAATTCTAATTGTAAATGTTTGTAATAGTTTTGTAATAGTTTTGTAATTGTTATAATTCTAATTGTAATCATGTTTGCCACCGAGCATTAGCTCAAAGCAAACTTTAATAAATCTTTTTATCTACCGATTGTTTAACTAAGTTGTAGTTTACACACTATCAATAGAGGAAAGTGACCAAATATTAAATTCATTTGTAAAATATTGGTAACTCCTGGGTGAAAACATGTGTTTTTAAATTTAAAGTAGTATTAACAATATAATTTAATAACACTGTTTATATTTTATAACATTGCTTCCAGCGTGTTTTGTGCCATTATCTTTTTAAATGAGTAAGGTTTTTAGCATTTTTTATAAAGGGTCATATTTTTAGGGAACAAGTAGCCCAATACTAAGACATCACGAATTCTCATTAAGAGAGGAGTGTCTCACTTATGTTCAACTCGCACATCAACAAGGAGACATATGTTACTGAAGAATGTTTATTCAAGAACATAATGGACGGTGTTCAATTTTTAGACTTTCGTATACGTGCGTAGTATATACCGAGTAATTTGCGTACTATAGAGAAAGCTATGTAATGCTGTGGCAATAACGATTTTTTTTTCGACAGAAAACTCGTATTGTGGGGCCCTTACACAGAAAAAGATGATAAACTTGTAGTAAATTACTTCCTCTAACACATTATGAACAGAATCCACGATTTGTAGGACCTTGATACCCAAAAATTGGGTTACATCAGAACGTCCGTCCATCTCCGTCTCTCTGTGAACAACACCAGCGAATAAACTATTCTTAGGATCTTTTCCGAATCTCCAATCGATCTAGCTGGACTCAAATCTCTGCGATTTAAAAAATATTATTTTAATTTTGAGGGTAGTTTACAGGAATTCCATGGGATTATTTCAAAATTGTCTCAAAAATGGCTCCAATTTTTTTTTCTTTATTTTTTCCTTGATATAGCAAAGACGCTTAAATAAATGTCGTAGGTCGCATTTTCGTTGAAATCCCTAAATTTTCGGAAACTGCAAAAGTCCAAATTTTTCGGCCTCTCCCAACACTACAATAATTAAGATAGACCTTCTATCATAAAATATCTACATAAAAAAACAATTCATCAACTAAAGAAATGTTTAATTTTTCGAAAATATGAGTGATTTTGCGTGAAACACAAGCAATTTTTAAATACTTTAACAATTATTTTCTCCAAACCTGCTCCAGATGTTTCTCTCTTTGTTTTCTCGTAAGTAGCAAAGAACTGTAAAGAAAGTGATGCTGGCCCATTTTCGGCAAACTCTGTTTTTTTTCTTTTTTTGAAAATTGAAAACTAAACCAACAAAAAATTAATATGGCAAAACTACAGTATTGATGACACATGTGTTTGGTTAAATGAAATCTGTTCTAAAAGCTCAGTGTTTAAAAAAAGTAATGAACCGTTTTTAAAACTATTATTGGTTTATCGCAATTTTGCAAATTTTAGAAATTGCAGAGACGCATTTCCCATCTTCTTTTGCTTTATTATTTCATAAGTTAATAGGTTGCATTGCCACAATGGGTTCGCAGCGAGACGGCATTTTGAAATTCTCAGAATTACTTCCCATATTTTGCTATGTTTCTGGGTGAATGGAATTACATTTTCGCTCCTAATGTGTTACGAATGGTAATGAGTAGGGGGTGGATTTTAATGAAATATCTTTTTTCACTTAGAACAATGCCGTTTAGTATATAAATTCGAATGTTGCATGAAAATCGATATCCTTCACATTGTCACTGGCAGATCCAATTATTGCAATTGTACTCAATTCATTCAAAATAGTAACCACATATTGATCTTATTATATTCAAATAAATATTCTCATTATGAATTCACATTTTTACTATTTCAAGCTAATGGTCGAATAATATTTATTTACGTTTGGAGGAGGGGGTTCAAACTGATGTTGCCTCCTCTCTGATATACTTTACATCTGGAACCTCCCCTGCAAATTATTCTTTACGTATTTGGAATATTATAAGGGTAACGAGTAAATATTAGTTCACCCACGACGTAAATATTAGTTCACCGTTTTTTATCTCGACTTCAAGTTTGTTTTATTTGACAAGAGATATTTCTCGAAGTTCCCTCATAGCCCTTTGTTGCATATCTCGCGTCAGTTACGTATTCGCTAGCATATTTACTGCACTGAGCTCTAGCGCGAACAAGAAACACAAAAACGTGAAAATAAGACTGTGGATGATGAAGTGGTTGGCTACGTGATCCTATAGAGAATAAAGACCAAATGAATTTGAAAACTTTGACAGCGAACAGCGATCAACGATTGGCGAGATACGACGTCATTCGATGTAGACAGGCCATATATTGCGCTTTATATGTAGATGAACAGTCTCCTAGGTTTTGCAGGGATCTGCAACGGTGGATTAAAAAGTTTCAGGGGAAAGGGAATTTAGATCCCCATCTTCACAAATATTTAGGAAATAATATTTTAATTATAATAAATTTACAAATAAATATAATTTATATTGTTAGCTTGAAATGAAACTCTATGTCTCACGAGTGCAAGGCTCATCAATATGATTGACAGTAATTCGATAAAAAATACTGCGCAATGTGGAAATTGTCCGTGTAATAACCCTTCACTTTACATAATTGCAATATCAACGGCTTTTTAAGTATTAATGTGCAGATATTATACTTTATCTGTTAGCTTCACAAAACTTGTTTAGCGTTTGTAAGTAAAAAACACTACATTTTATTTATTTCTATCTACCTGACGTTCAAAACTCAATATTTATGGAATGTGATATGAAATGAAAATATGAAGGCAGATTTATAATAATATAACAATTTAATTATGTGGTGCATTGCACAATTTTAATATTGTGCAATATATTGTGATAGTAACTGGGTAAAAATACAAAGCAATGCAGAAATTGTCCGTGGAATAACCCCTTCACTTTACAAAATTGCAATATCAACAGTTTTTAATGTATTCAAATGCAGATATTAGAGAGCGATTTTTATAAGAATGGACTAAAGTTACAATATGCGAAACAAGTGAATATGACGTGTAATTCAGAAAGTATCCCTCTGCCGCGTCAGCTGTTTAGTTATGCCCCTTTGTAGTTTTGTTTACGACTTCCGCAAAGACATCACTATATGCACGTATATATGCACGTACGCGAGTCCTGGAAATATTGAAATTTATTACGTATGTGGAAAAATATCTTAACATGCTCTCACATTCAGTAAAAGAAAACTGCCACGAATGTAAATAGAAAGAAAAATGATTATTTCAGGTGACGTTCAAATACCTTTTCTGGACGTTTCACAGTGAATGATATCATGCATTTTTGTAGTAAAGAGGGTGGTTTATTTATAATTATAACACCCTGTGTGTCGACTATCAAAACTTGGTACTATGCTTTCATAACTCAAATGTGTTTTAATATTTGTTTCACTAATGTTAAGCATTTCAATGTATCCCTTGACCTATCTAGTATGTCTATTTTCATCTATTTCTTAGATGATTAATAGGCACGTACTTTATATTTACTCTCACCAATTAAAACATCTAAACAGCGAACGCTATCTTTTACTTGTATTCTTGCATCCACAACTTAAGGGTTTACTAAATTTTTGTTGAGATGTGTTTCCTTTACAAGCATTCACTTTTCAAATGAATATTTTAAATACTAATTCTCAATAGAACATATCTCTATGATGTTAAAGGAATAAATGGGACGCTCCCGAATATAGCTCGCGAGTTGCCACACAGCGCAGAAGACGGAAACACATGAACCGTCACCAGTACGAATCTCACATTCAAGACTCGATTTTAACACAAACATAATTCTTATCGCATAAAAACTAAATTTAATGTAATGTTTATAAAAAACGAATTTTTACAGAAGAGCACATAGATCTGCACTTCCTAATTTCAATTATTTCTCGTGGAGCACTATATTTTCGTTGCACGAGGACATAACAAAAAGAAAAGTCGAAGCCATTTACAAGTAAACCAACTGCAAACGAACGAATGAAAGGAGGGTCTAATAGGTTCAAGGACACAACGACCACAGAACCTTCAGTTGTGTTGCCAGCACAAGCTACCAAATCACCCCATTCTAATAAAAATCGCTCTACATACTTTATCTGTAAGTTTCACAAAACTTGTTTAGCGTTTGTAAGACAAAATCCTGCGTATTATTTATTTCTATCTACCTGACTTTCAAAACTCAATGTTTATGGCATGTGTTATGAAATGAAAATATGGAAACAGATTTATAATATAACAATATCTTAATACCGTATGCTGCACAATTTTAATGTTCTGCAATATATTGTGACAGTAACTTGATAAGAATACTGCGCAATGCAGAAATTGTCCGTGTAATAACCCCTTCACTTAAAAAATTGCAATATCAACAGCTCTTAAAGTATTCATTTGCAGATATTATTCTTTATCTGTAAGTTTCACAAAACGTGTTTAGCGTTTGTAAGCATAAAATACTGCATATTATTTATATCTATCTACCTGACTCAAAACGCAATGTTTATGGCACGTGTTGTGAAATGAAAATATGGAGACAGATATACTAACTATATAATTATACAGTCTGTTGCACATTTTAATATTGTGCAATAGATTGTGCGAATACACAAATATTTGAAATATATTGCACAAACTGTAGAATACTGCGAAATGTACGGGCTACATAGCACAATTTCGGCTCATTTCCTCAGCGGTGTTCACCAGATCACATCCTCTTGCTCTTACTATGAGGTTGTTCTAGGAAAAAAGTTCATCTTAAAATGATTGACGTTTGTTTAATAGTGTGTACTGCTTTATGAAAATGTAAAAATTAAACTAGGGCTCTCTGGCAGCAGAAACTGACAACCTATTGAGCACTACATTAAAAGTACGTAGAAATTTAAGAATTATTTTTTCCCTGATGGCGCTTCATCTCAGATCCGACCTTGGCGCCCTTAACACCCGCGTACTCAAGTAGAGTCAGAGTCTTTCGCGCTACTGAGATTAATTCTTTCTTATGAAAGTTACATCAGGCTGAGACATATCACTAAATTACACGATGCTATCAGTATCATTGGCAATGCTATACTGCAACAGAAATTACATCGTGTAATAGTATTACGGACAACCCTATACAGAAATACAGGTTTAATTCAGAGTTACATCTTTTTGAGTAAAATTTAAATACATGGGGCAATGCTATCACAGAAAAAGTTTCAATTTTTGCTTATGTATCAAATATTAATTATCTGATTATTAGACTTAAGATTTTTTTTATTTTAGGTCACATCAACTGCAAAGTCATTAGCGACCACACCAATTATTCAATATAAAGTGAAACCAATTATCCAATATGTCCGAAACACAAGTTTAAATTTATATCTCAAATACAACACTATATTGTTACAATTCCACAATTGTACAATAATATAATACAGTAATTAACATGTTAGTTTGAGCTCAAATTTCCGACATAATACCAATACTTTTACAAAACTTAACTAGTTGATTTTGATGGGCAGAGGAATACTGCATATTATGCAGGAGAATATCGCAGTGCCCCAACATTCAATCCCTGCAAGAGGTTTTTCGCCGTAAGGAAAACTTTAGACATGTCTCAATGATATAGTCCAAAGTAAGAGTACATCAACATACATCACAGGTTGGGGGGGGATCCTTTTGTAGTAGGTAAAGATGACATATTGGAATTTTCTTGCTTCCAATTTCATTTGCGATTACATATTACTGTGTGAAAGATATTTCAATAACAGAATCACACTTGTAGATTCCCAAGATTTATGAATTGAATAAAGAACAAAAACGAAACAGCGTAATCAAGCGGTAATGAAACGAACCAAAGTGAGTACGAACATGACGTTAGGTTTTTCAGTCCTAAAGGTAAATATTTCATAAAGTGTTTATTTTTCTTGAAATCTTGAATTAATAACTCATAGAAGGAGACCCTTTGCCTCCTTATAGAAAACTACAGCAACAAAAATGTTGCTGAATAATACCATACAAAATGGATTTTCAAAATATAGCTCCCTCACGGACAATAAAATCTTGGATTTCAGCGACCAGGAGACCAAACATGCACCATTCTCTTAAGCGTCCTTTACGCTATTCAAAGACCCAGTTTGATCAAAATATTTGGTGCCATTTTTGAGGAAATTTTGAAAATGTTTTTGTGGCTTCATATCAAATACCATCAAAAATAAAAATATTCGTTTGAAACACCCAAAGCGTCGAGTTCATTCAGATCGATTCTGAAGAAAATCGTGTAAACGGTTCAGGCGCTTGACAGTTAGACGGTCAGACAGACGTTTTGCTGATAATCGATTTTTCGGTAACAAGGTCCCACAAAAGATGAATTATGGCTACACCACATGTTAAAATAATTTGTTCTACATTTAGCAACAGAATTGATCCACTTTTTCGTTACCAGGGCCCGGCAATTAGATTTTTAGCCGGAAATGCGCGCCGTATTCCGGCGCATGATTACATAACTTTCTCTTCTTACGAAGTACCTTTGTAAGGGCGACAAAGTTGAACTAGTGGTGCTCTAGAATGGCATAGTCTTTCTTGTTTTAGTTAGTTTTCTAATCTACTTAGACTTTTAGTCTCGCCATAAATGCACATTTTCGTTGAAAAAATTTGGAGCCGTTTTTCAGAAAAGTCTTTTGAGCATATTGGAAAATACGCAATATGAAGCTCATTTTCTCACAAAACTTGAGGTTTCGACAAACTTCACTGAAAATCAATTGAAGCACTTCTCGCAAATGCAATAATACATACAAACTGTCCATTATGTTACTATTAATGACGTGAGATATATTTCAAACTAATGGTGCTTTACAGCACGTACTTTCTCGCATTATTTGAAACACCTACGTAATATTGAAATATTTCATTTTCTACGCTACTAACACTTCGGCTACTACTTGAAAACGTCCAATTCAAGCAAATTGCCTGTGATGCATATCATCATTAGCATATCAGTATATTAGCATTCATTTCGATAGTCACAAACAGCAATCATTTCTTACTTTGACAAATGTAACAAACAGGAAAACATTTGACTTATTTCGCAGCAAATTATACACAAGCACTGTTGCCAGCGCAGCGTTGTCAAAAATATGTTAATTCGCTTGGCGAATAATATAAATGATTTACAAAAACGCTTATATCCATCTGTATTCTGTTTAGATCTGTATAAATTTCAACTTGTTTATTGGTTAGTCACTCATAGTACATCACACTCAGTTGATAAGTAACTCTAATACTAATAAACTAATTAAATTACTAATATTCTATGATTTGTAATACTATGTTAATTTTTACCGCCTTTTTATATACTGACACCGTCTTAAACGAAGAGCAGAAAAATAAAACTTTAAGGTAGCATGTTCGTTTGATCGAAAATAAAACTTTAAGGTAGTATGTTCGTTTGATCGAAAATAAAATTTTAAGGTAGCATGTTCGTTTGATTGAAAATAAAACTTTAAGGTAGCATGTTCGTTTGATCGAAAATAAAACTTCAAGGTAGTATGTTCGTTTGATCGAAAATAAATTTTAAGGTAGCATGTTCGTTTGATCGAAAATAAAACTTTAAGGTAGCATGTTCGTTTGATCGAAAATAAAACTTTAAGGTAGTATGTTCGTTTGATCGAAAATAAAACTTTAAGGTAGCATGTTCGTTTGATTGAAAATAAAACTTTAAGGTAGCATGTTCGTTTGATCGAAAATAAAACTTCAAGGTAGTATGTTCGTTTGATCGAAAATAAAACTTTAAGGTAGCATGTTCGTTTGATCGAAAATAAAACTTTAAGGTAGCATGTTCGTTTGATCGAAAATAAAACTTTAAGGTAGTATGTTCGTTTGATCGAAAATAAAACTTTAAGGTAGTATGTTCGTTTGATCGACTATGGGGAAGTACCCCCAAAAATACTTTAAATGAAAGTAGAATCTCTGTTCCACCAGATGGTAAGAAACAATTTGGCCCTTACGGGCCTAATTTTTTTAATAAAAGAAATTTTAATTAGTACAGGCTCTTATGGAAAAACTTTACGGGCATAGTTTTATTTAATCTATTGAAGAAGTTAATGTACTTTTTTTTTCGATACGGGATCAGATGATATTAAATGGTATATAACACATTAAATGGTCTACAATGGAAGTATTGGCTCTCGGCCTCGGAGTTACACTAAACAAAGTATGCTAAAGTCAGCACTGGTTCTCTTAAGGAACGAGAGAAAACCGCGGCAATAAATATTGATTATCAAATAGGTTTCGAATCATTTCTGGAAACACCAGATCCACTAAATAAAAATAGTATCTTATCACCGCCACCATCTCGACTTTCAACAACAATGAGTTTCTCAAATATAGATACGGTATTGTTGCGGAAATTTCAAATAAGCTTTACGGATTGCTTAAAATGAAAAGCATCAATGCACCGAGAATACAAATTGAGTAGAAAGTAAAAGTGTGACAAAGTAAAATTTGAATGAATATTGCCATTTTCAATAGTAAATTATAATTAAAATTAAATTAATTATTTTTCATATCATTTATTCAACCCCGTAGTTGGTGTGATACCCGTATATATTTAATTAATTTCAGACAAAAATTACACAAAAACTACTCGTTTTTTCAAAAAATTGTAGATGGCCTTTTCTTAAGAGCTAATTTTGGGTAACCCACTTTGTCTGAGGCAAACATCTCTATCTTCAATTCTTTAAATATGTTTTAGCAATTTTTCGAAAAATAAGGGATTTTAACGAATATTGGAACTACGCCATTCTCTCAAACGTACTTCGAACTTTTCAAGAACAAAATTTAATAAAAAACTAACAACTTTTTTTTAAAAAATTGAAAATGTTCCAAAATTCTTCATGTTAAGTACCTCCAAAAATTAAAATATCGATTTTAAATTCCAGGGGCCGCGATATCAGTCGGAACGATTGGGGAATATCAATTTCGGAGAAAATCGGCTGAACGGTTTGGGTGCTAGCGTTGACCACAGACGGGGTGACAGCCTTTTGCCTTCAATCGATTTTTCGGTAACAACAACCAACAAAACATGGGTTCTGGATTTTTTCTAAATTTACCAACATGATTTATCCACTTTTTCGTTACCAGAGCCCGAAAACAAGAGCTTTTCTGGTGAATATTCACTGTTTTCTGCCGCACAATTATATAGACGTTCCTTCTTAAGGGCGAGACTATTACTTATGTGTAATTTTGAAACAATAGTAAGAATAAATCAAAATGTCTTTGTTATGTTATTCAGAACATTTATCACTAGCGGTACAGACATATTAAAGAAAAATGTCTTCACTTCAGCTTTTGGATCAATGATCAGTTTTTTTTAATAGTTTCTCTTGCTCCTGGATGTGGCCCTTGAAGGGGTGGATCCAGCCGATCATTGGGAAGGTGGAGCATCATAGATTTTTGCTAAATAATAAACATAATTGTTGTTAAGTTTTATATTATTTTGTAGTGTTTATATGATACTACACAATATTATTTTTTAAATAATTACATAATTCCAACGTAAATATTTAAATCAATTTTGCCAAATAAAGGGAGGGCCCTTGCCCCCCCTCTCTTGGATCCGCCACTGGCCCCATGTTTAGTTTCTGGACATCAGTGTAACTTCACTAACTGTGGAAGTGTTCTTGAGCTCGATGGGAATACAGTTCTCCAAGTACTCACGACAGTTAAGTCGATTCCTTTTCATGAGGCATAAGAGTCAAAATATGCATCTCATTTTCCTTTGCAAATAGTTTTTACAAAACTTTATCTTTAACGAATATCTTTGTTATAAAATGTTGCCAAAAATCTCCTTGCTACCTGTTTTTGTAATTTAACTAAATATACTAGTGTAAGAGCAAGGGAAACATTCCAGACGACAATAAAACGTTCAAAAAACATTTCAAATTACTTGATAACAATTATGAAAGGCTGTATGAGTTCGTTTGTAAACAATGTGATCAACACGCGGTATTCTCGACTGTTCTCAAAATCTGTTGGTCGATGGTGCTTCATCTTTGATAAGGGACACTCATGACATTCGACTGACCCCTTAAGCCGTCACTTGCTCTGGGAAGAGATAACAATGAGCGCAGATACGATTGATGTCAGTCAGTCAAGCCATTCACGAATTGAATATTAAAATAACATTTTTTCTGTTTATTAATTTTTAATAGCATTGTACACTGATTATACGTTTGTTATTGACACGAACAAAACAAACAATTGTGATCTCAAATACAGTAACAGATGTCTCTGTGATATTGTCATTGTGAACATGCAATTGCTTTTTGTGATTATCAATCAAATGGGTTGTTGAACGGCTAGTGTATCCCTCGTATCTATTCCCACTCTTCTCCCCTCTTTTCATCTGCCTCTCTGATACTACTCACAACCACATATTCATTTCCACTCACATTAATACAAACGTGTCCTTTGGTAGTGTTGAATGAATCACTCGTGAATTTTCGGCTTATCAGTGTTAAGCATTAGGCTTAATTTTATAAGTGCCTTTCTCAATTAATTAAAGAAACAGCTGAGTTTAGCTCAGAACCAGCATTGCCACTGTCTCTGGGGCAAATATGACTTTGGGTCCCCGGGTTCGAGTCTCGACGGTGGGTTTTCGAATACAGGCGATGGCGAATACAGGTGAGGTCGTCGAATACAGGCGATGTATGGGGGAGAATTCTACTGTTCAGCTGCTCTGTTCTTTCGTTTTCCGTGTTGCCTCCAATCAATACCACACGAATGCCGGAGCAATACCCTAGCAAACAGGCCACGGACCGCGGAGGGCGCGCGATATTTGCTTGCCTCTTCCCTCTCCTCGTACACACTCACGCACACCTAAACTTACACCTACATGAACTACACTACCATCGGAGGTACCAGGAGGGGAAAACTCCGCAAGCCGACTCTTTAGTCTTAGTATTTTTTAGTATTGGCAGATGGTTTTGATGTTAGTCAATTCTTAAGTGTTCTAAAGTCACATTGTGATTCGTATCATATACTTCTTTAGTTGCATTGTTTTAATGCCTTTAGTTGCATTGCATTAATACCTTTCACTCAGTCACTTCCTGATGACCTCTGACTGTTGCTCACGTTCAACTTCAACGTAAGCATTTGAATTGGATCGCACAACGTAAATACAAAGCGTAGTCGAGAAGACTTATGTTACGAAAGTCAATAATACTTTACAGAAATAATGTACAATGTAATATATAACGATTTTAGTAAACGAGAAAAGTTTCGTGAATAAACATATTAAATCAAAAGTATTGCTTAAGATAATCAATCACTGGAAAGAGAAGCTCGGAAGAAAGAAATTAGGAACATTCTAAGCAATTAAACAGGTATCCACCGCATAGTTGTTAGCAATAAACACGAAAAACCATAACAAACTGTCGCAGCGGGGTTTGAGCGCTCGGGTTTGTTGCCGACTGAGCCTCCAGACAGCCCTTGCAGAGTGTTACCTGGGCGGTTGGCCGTTCATATGACTTTTCGACAAGTGTTTTCTCTGAAACGCGAGGCCACGGTGCCCTACGAATATTGAACTAAGCAAGAAACACCACCTTTACACCACGTTTAATTTAATTCCGCATCTCCCCTTGTAAGTTAATATTAAACTGTCAGTCAAAATGAACTCATAGTCTAGTGCTACAGTGAATGAAAATGTCGTATTTCAGTTGTTTTCCATGGTGGCGTACATACGAGAAAACTACGATATTGAAACTAGGCTCCAGAATCTCCTAGAAAATGTTTAACTCTCTGACGAAGGAGCACGCGCCCGCAGCGGTCGCAATTGTTGCGCATACATTAGCGAATTGAAGGACTATTTGTAGTGTAAGTCAAGGATGATCGGCGTCTGCCCGATACCCTTTGACCTTCCTGCAAAAGCGGATCACCCCAGGGCAAACGTGAGCGTCAATGCGGGCTGAATACAAATGAACGAATGGATTAGAGAGTCAGATGTCTCTGGACGTTATTTTGCCTTACCATTGTTTCTCCGCGTCAGAGGGTTAAACAGAGCGATAACAAACGACCCGGGTGCGCAATCTGTTCGATGAGGAAACAAGATGCAGACGACCACGATGTCGACTACAAGGTTCGTCATCCCGCTTCTAGCGCTCTCTCTCACACGTAACAAGATAAGATTGCTTCTTTACAGCTTTATTTTAGTTGCCCTTTTTTTGCATCGCTGTCTCTAAGCACAAACTGGTTAGACAATCGTAGGAGTCAGAGGGTGAGTGAAAAAAAATTAAAAAGGCTGAAGTCATGTTAGTTGCTTTCCCAGAAAATAATCGTTCATTAGAGTACGCTGTTATAATATGAAAGTATTCGTTAAGCGGATGAACATTATGATATGCTTGCCGCGATCCTGATACATTTATGGGAACCCGTCCTCTATAATTGAAAATAATGATTTGAGTGGTTTCATGGATTCAATCAGCCTCCGCTGAAAGCAGGAAACTCAGCACGTCAAGTTGGCCCGTCTATCTCTCCAATAAATTTTAAATAACCAAATACTTATAATATCAAGTAGAAGTTTCTAAACGATACTTGGACCCGAACATTTTCCTTTTTTAAAGCAAAAAGAGTTGTTTTTTTTTAAGTTGAAATATCTTCGTTCCAGAATCCAACTTCAAACGATGAGGCCCTGAACATAAGTGTTACCTCGCTGTACTGTAAGTGCATTTTAATATGTCTAGGCATTCATTAACAAACAGAAAGAGTTATGCCCGTACGATGAAATTGCACAGAGTATTAAATAGTCAATTTAATTTTAAATATAGACTATATTAAGATTCTGCACATTTGTGACTTCCCATGTTACGGTATGGCATGACCCTCCAAAAATGTGAAAGTCCAAAATGGCGTCATTTTGTAGGTTACAAGTAAAGAAACATAACTCTGTTTCCTGTCGGATTCCGAAAGCCAGGTTTTAAAGGCCAAGGATGCAAGGATCGTTTGAAGTTTATTTACGTAGTTATACGCGCGACCGTATCGATGTTGCAGTGTGACGTGTTTCTCGCGTTGCTTGAGCATCTGGTTGTTTCTTTATTGGGAAAATCTGTAAATTATATTTTATTCTCCAATCTGTTTGATGAACCTCTGAGGATGGTTGGGGGGATGGTAGGGAGTTTTGCGCCAATAAATCGTACCTGTCATCTTGCTTTTACGTTTAGAGGGTATTATTAATGTATTAGTAATACACAGCCAATTTGTGTCGCTTCGCAGGATTATTTCCTAGTCCTCGGCGGGGCCCCGAACTTCGACCTCCGCAATTAACATAAAGCAACCTTAAGTCTGAAATGTATAATTAGCTAAGAGTTTTTAACCCGGAACACTTTTTGGATTTAAGTAAAAAAAAGACTCGTTTCGCTGGCATGTAACTGTACTTCGAACTTCGAATAATGACTGTACTTCGAAGGTATAACTATTTAATCGAATGAAATGGAAAACCCACATCAAATACTTTCCTCCGAGTCTAACAACGCTTTCTTCGTTGGTAAAATTTCACAGTTGTGACTCATATCTTCCCAGTTAGTGTTCATACCTTGCTTCTCTTTCACGTGTTCATTTTCAACATTAGCTTGTCAGCTAGATCGAATACAAGTCAGAAGCAGAATCGCTGTCAGCAGAATTCTGCTCCGGCAGTCACCTGGAGCAGTACCCTACCAAACGGATCACGAACCGCGCGAGCTTTCCTTCCCATTCCTTTTCCTATCTTACCCCTAACGCATACACTTACATGCATTACACTACCACACATGCCGAGAGACTGGTTGGGAGCATAAAGTTTGTCCCGGCCGAGGCGGTGCCCCGCTAGATGGAGATACCTGGTTGGAGAAAACCCCGCTAACCGACTATGGGTCGGCGCCAGATCTAAGCATTCAACAAGATCATCGCCCCCTACCGAACAAAAACCGTGCACTAAACGCACGAGACTAATGACCTTAGTAGTTGATACGCCCGGAATTACTAGTAATCAATCAATCGACTGACGTGTTAATTCATTGTCGTCTTTAAATAACAGCTTCTAACATATTTCAACAAAAAAACTCGTGATGTGAACATGTGATAAAACAAAATTGTCTGAAAATCCCAACGTTTCACTGCCGGATGCCAGATTCGTTGTCAGAATGTTAATGTAATAAAAGTGAGGCATAATTTCCTCCATAAATTTTGAAGGCCCCATCCTAACTGCACTCATGCAGCCCCAAACCATCATGCTTAGCTGAAGGAAACCCTTTCGCTCCTCCAGCTCTGGTCCTTTTTTCTTCAAACTTTCTTAGTTCATGAAAAAACCTCTATTTTACGTCAACAATTAATAAAAATTCATCCCTGAACTTAATAGAACAAGTTTCATAATGATTAAGATATTATATTATTTTTCTCATATTTACTTATTTAAATGATGATTTTTGTCTCGCATTTCTACAACTATTTTCATTACTACAGTGAAACTTTCGCTTGGTAGATGGCATGATATTCTTTTACATCAGTTTTTAGTTCAACATTAATTTTTGCAGCACTTATAAAGTTTTTCTGACAGTTTTCGAAGATTTTTTTCTTACTCAATCGTTTAAATATATTTTCTACTCCTTTCCAAATTTTTCACCGATTTTCTCTCTTTGAACCTCAATAATTATCGAAAGGTAGATTTTATCTTCTTACCATTTTATATATTTGCAATAGCAGTAAGCAAGTATTCAATCAATGTTACAAACTTTTTTATATAACTGTAACTCCTCTTCTTTAGTTGTTCTGTCTTTAGTTTTCTACAACACAGAATGTGGTTTCATATTCAGTTCTCATGGATATTCCAACAAAGTTTACTGCAAAAAATTTATTTAAAGTTTATGCTGGCGGTTGTTATGCGGCAATCACAAGATTCACACTCGATGGATAGTGGAGTAAGTGTTATTAAAGTGTTGGAGTTCTATTAATAACAATGTAAAAATAATTAAAACGATCCTGACTCCAAATTAGTATTTTTCAAGTTGTGCCGGTATTGCAGCCAGTGGACAGTATAAGCCGGGCAGTGGGGCGTGCGTGCTACCCATGTTGTTAAATAATTAGGGAAAATGGGACTTTCACAAAATCTTATTCTAAATAAATGATCTAACGACGCCAATAATCAAATACGTCTTCAACAAATTAATAAATTTCAATGAATATGTGTTTTTAATATATTTTCATAATTCAGATTCTGGCATTGCATTCCTAAACTCGCAAAATATACTTTAAACCTAAGCAATACCTACTACAGGTAAAAGATTTGTTTTCGTGTTGATTACTCTCGAAATTAAATCCTTTATTTTCAAAAAACTAATTATGAAAACATTATTCCATCAAGTTACGTCAATTGCATTTTTCCATTGCGATTTACGTTTCCATGTTCATTGTATGCGGGTTTGCTGATGCTGGTTTTTACAATTCATTAAATTTTTTTCATTGTCATTGCACGATTGACCAATTGAAGACAGATTCTCCAAGAGTTTAGTACCAATTTGAATTAATTAGCACTGTGTGAGCATGTCGGATCCTTGAAAGGTGTTGATGATTAACGAGTCATGCTGACGTAAACCATCAGCTTATTTCATACTAGGGCACAACTCTTGTTTGAGGTTGGGCAAACCATTGCAACCGATCTATCGAAAACGCAAGATATAAATCAAAATAGTATTGTTTTTCTGACTTTAATAAAAACAGACACTAAAATATTTTTTTAACAATTTACTTGTTTTTGACGTTTCGACCCTAGTTGGGATCTTTTTCAAAAATTTTGAGTCCATAATTGTTGAAAGCTCTGAATAAGCAATCAGTTAACATTTTAGTAAAAAACTGTCAATGTTATAACAAACACTGGTCAAGTTTGTATAGTCGCCAACCTTATTTGGCCAAGAGATCTTATATGACACAAGTCGTTTTTTAAATGTTACAGTTTAATCAGAGATTACATAATAATATTAATAATAATAATAATAATAATAATAATAATAATAATAATAATAATAATAATAATAATAATAATAATAATAATAATAATACATTGAGTAATTTTTACATATGTTTTTATAACATTGGCAATTTTTTATTAAAATGATAACTAATTCTTTATTAAGTGTTTTCAACAATTCCGAACCCTAGATTTTTGAAAAACATTCCAACTAGGGTCGAAACGTCAAAAAATACATTTGTTTAAAAAAAAGTATTTTTGTGTGTTTAAAGGTCAGAAAACCATTAAAATTAAATAAACAAGACAACAGACGTACGTATATTTCTTAAAACATTAATCAAAATGTTAACTTCCATATGGTAACGTTGATATCTTGGGAATGACACAGTCTTTTGTTTTACACGTTTGGGGAAAAAACATTGCATGGAAATAATACTAGAAAGAAACATGTATAAGCATTTTTATTTATTTTTCTCACCTCAAAATAGTTTCCATAAAAGTTTAGAAGCAATCTCACTAAGAGTTCATAGTTGCAGAACATCATCAAGACCGCAGAAGAGATGAAAGCACTTTAAAAATGGAGATTATCGAGGCAGGGTCGCTACATAATTGGATAACTTAGAAGGCAAGGACAGTAATATATTCCGCAACGATCTAACGAGAAGTCGATATTCAGTGTTAGAAAAAGCATTCGCTGTTTCGTGATATCATGACAGCAAGATAACAGAACATTTGTTCCTTGACGAGAGTTTGGCTTCATGTTCTGTGCAGTGTGCATGAGACATTCAAGAACATAGTAGCGTCTGCAATATCTGAGTGGCACACAAACGTAGATTAGTTAGAACGTAATAGCACACAGAGGTAGTCAACGTCTTTCATTAGCTGGAATCAGTTCTCTTAACTTATTAACCATGATGGAATTATTGATGATTCAATTATAGAAAAAATATGAACAAAAATGAAAAAAATTGCAAATATTTAAAATTATTTTAAAGTCTAGAGAAAAATAATATATTTAAAGCACATAGATAGAAATTGTATTACAGGGTTCACTTTCATTACAAGACGTATTAAAGATTATATGGGAAAGTGAAAAATAGATAACTGGAGTTCGCAGGAGATAAGAGCACACTGAAATGTGAGAGAATACACAAACGCATTTTTATTCTGGAAGTTGACTCTAGATGATTATTTGATTGTTGAAATAGGGTTGATAAGATAATTGATTTAATTTGATTTTTTCGGCAAAAACAGTAAAAACTGCACGGAATAGAAGTATACTATTTGCGCATGTTTCTTAAGCAACAGTATCCCTACTTTCAATAAACATAGTTGAATGATGAAAGTACTAACAAAGCGAGATGGGCAACATTTTAAAACTCGAAATTTTCGCTCCAAAGTAAAAAAATCTCGTTTTCATTGGTAAACGAATTATAGGTTTGATTTTATAGTATTGAAAACAAAATAGCAACCCGCATGCTCAGCTCTAAACCCACCACATCTAGCAAAAAAGTGGTACAACTAAACGTGCGCAGAGTGAAGCTACATTTATATTAAGAAGCAAAACAAGGACAATCTCAGCATTTGCTCAGTGGATCAAGAAAAACTGGACGAAAACCTGATGAAGATGGAGATCATTGACCCAGAATCTCAAGTACAACACTTGCTACAACCATAGTAAGTTTTTTTAATACAAAACAACTATTGTCTAATGCATGTTTTGTAAATTGTTAAAATAAATATTGTTTTTCTTATTGGTGCTCAATATAGATTGTATTTTTAAAGAAACAGTTCTACAGCAGAAAAGAAGCTCTTAAATCTTTTTTGATTGTTTAATACATCGATTATGATTGTTTATTGCATCTGGCAAAGAGTTGTAAAGTAACCCAGTTGCATTTATATGTGAATTTCTTGTAGTGAGCTGTTGATGATGACACTTGATGAATGTGATTCCCACGATGAGTTTTGTAATTATACACATTAAATATGAAATATTGCTTGGGAATATCCCCCCCCCCTTCCCGACTCCATAAAGTCGATTTCATTCTTCGTATGTCTTACTTAACTTCCAAAACAATAAATGTCACACAATTTATCACGGACTAGTATAAAGATATAAAGTGACATGCTTTCGTTTAGATTATCATTCAACTTTCTAATACATAAACTATTACAACTGTATAATTTTTAAAAACTGTACATCGATATTTTATATGTAGGAAGACGGCGAAACAATTTTGAACTTTGTCAATTTTCGAAAAATCAGAGATTTCAATGAAAACGAGACTCGCGACAACTTTTAAGAGTTCTTTGCGTTAACCGAGGGCAAAGTTCAATCAAAAAGTTTGGAGCCACTTTAGAGAAAATGTTGATGAGGCTTCATGTATAGTGCCCCCCCCCCCTGCCCAATCAAAATATTTGTTTCACTCAGGTCATTGAATTCGTTCAGATCGACTTGGGAATATCAATTTTGGAAAAAATAGTTTGAACTATTTAGTCGCTAGCGTTGACCAGATGGACAGAGACGTTTTACCGTCAATCGATTTTTCAGTATTAAGGACTCACAAAACATGGTTTCTGTCTTTACAACGAGTAATTTACTACAAACATGAACATGATTTATACACTTTTTCGTCACCAGGGCCCGGCAATAAGGGTCTTACTGTCGAAAAACAGCTGTTTTCTCCGCAGCTTTACAGTAGTTTCTCTGTATTGCGTAAGCAATAAGCAAAAACGTAAAATCCGTTTGAAAAATCATAGGCCAATAAATCCTTCGTACACCTTCCTTCGTAGGGGGAGTAAAGTCGACTGCCCCATGTTGTAGATTTGCTGCACGTAAAAGATCTTCAAGCCTAAAATAAGCCTCTGAGCTACATTCTAATCACCAGTTTCGTCACCTTAGTGGGATAGTGATATCTTCTTTTGGTGCTAGATGCGGAAGGAGCGTAGAGAAATTTGGTGGTCAGGACCATCGCCATGGTAAAATAAGTTATCATGGAAGGGAATGGAGGAAGCCTGTGCCCTCTTTGTTACCAATAGTCCCGTTTGTATTTGTTGAATGACCCTTAAAGTTTCCAGTTGCCTAGTAATGTGTACTACTGCAACATCCCTATTTTCAGCTTTGGGATTCTCCCAGTATTTAATTTACAATTGACAATGTACGAAAATATGCAGTTAATGCTTTGACACAACCAACATTAATTACTGCTGATGATTTTCATAGATTCGCTTCCTAGATATCTGTTGTCCGATTTTCCATTGATTACATTATTTCTGATAAGAGCGGTGAAAAATGTCTGTGCATAGGACAGGAACGAGAAGTCTCTCGCATGTCCATTCTTAAAAGCTATATATTATATAAATTGATAGAGATCTCAGTGATCCGAAAAGAGGCGTGGAGTTTTCATTGTTTTTTGCAGATAAATCAATATTATTTAATTAATTTCGTTCACTAATAATGCAAGTTTTTGTTTCCTCATGACTATCGCCCACATTATCCATTAAATCCCTGATTCAGCTAATCACACCCTTTTAGCGGAGTGTGTTATCTCTGTCGGTTCTTCCCACTGCACGCAGTTGATGCGATCGATGACGTCACTACTGTCTCATTCGAGTAGTATACTACCTCACTGTCCTTGATGCCGAAATTACACGCATTGTCTCCTGCCGAGTTAACGACGCCTGCGCGTCTGTTGCAGGAACGCAGAGTGCGTAGCCACAACCGCTATTATCAAAGTATACTGAACGATACATTTGTTATTTCGTCGTCTAAGCCTTCGTTCCCACCATCCCTATCACTGTCGTCATAGTAACCTTCCTCGCAACCGCGTCCACCGCAAGTCGGCGTCACCAGCGCCGTCTCCGCCGGTGCTATTTCCGCCGTCGCTGTCTCCCTCCACGCGTCGTTATTGTTCTCACCGCCAACTGCCGCATTCTCCGCCCAGTTGAACTAGTATATCCGGTATCTTTGCTGTCATACGTTCTTTGCCTCTATCGCCACCTCTGTTACCCTCGCGACTCGCTCTTCCTCAAGCGATTAGCTGCCTTTGACGCTTTTGTTGTCGTCAGCGACGTCGGCGGCGTTGTCGACGTCGGCACACTGCCCCAGTGTTCGAGGTTTCGCTGCGCGTAATTTTAGCCTGTGGCTCGCGGCGAGGAACCCGAAATTTGGGTGTCGTTTGGCGAAATCCCCGGCCCAGTCTCGAGCCGAGGGAAAGGTGAGGCGGTGGCGACGCATGAAATGTCAAGGCGAGGTGGGGGTGAGGGTGGAGATAGACTGATTGATATTTCTGGGTACGTCAACTGGTATGGTCATTAGTCCCGAGAGGGTAGTCAATGTTAATATTCCTGGAAATGGCAGTGTTTCCCCTCCGCTGGATGGAGACATCAGGTACCGACCTACACGAATGCTTACTCGGGCTTTCCTCCTTCAGATGTCTCAAACAGTGAGGCACCATCCTAACCGGGACTAAGCTCTAAACTCCTGACTGGCCTCCTGCCATATATGTTAGTGTAGCGCATGTAAGTGTAAATGTGTGTAAGGATAGAATGGGACAAGGAACGGGAAGGAAAGATCGCGTGCGGTACGTAGCATGTTTGTTAGGGTACTGCTTCGGCATTTGCCTGGTGTATGTATATATATATATATATATATATATATATATATATATATATATATATATATATAGAAGAAATCACGGAAAACTACCGATGAGAGCAGCCGGCCGCTAGAATTCCCCTGCAGACAGCGGCTGATTTGGACGTGGCTGGGGACGAGGCGGGGATCGGCGACGCGATCGACGCGTTCGCGCTCCGCCCAGGCGCGCGCCGGCGCGCAGCGAAGAGGGCCGTGGAGTAGGGCGTGGCGGAGCGGGGCGGAGCGGGGCGGAGCGGGGCGGAGCGGGGCGGAGCGAAGCAAAGAGGGCCGTGGAGGAAGGCCTGGCCTGGACTGGCGTGGCGGGGCGTGGCGGAGCGGAGTGGGGGGGGCGGCGCAGGGCGGGGCGGGACGGGGCGGGGCGGATGGATCAGTAGGAGCGGGGCGCTGCGAAGAGAAGAGCGCCAAGGAGCGGGGTGGGGCGGGATGGCGCGGGTTCGTGACCGGTGCGTCTCCCGCGGAACGCGCCGCGCCGCGCCGCGCCCCTGGCCGAGATTCGCGAGACGCGCGTCTCGTTGTCTATGATTCGCAGCTTCTGCTTCTGACAGAGGTTATCAAACCGTGCGTGGCGGTGGCCCACTTCTAAACGATGAATTTATTTCGTATCGGCTTTCTGGTTCAGATCACACGTCAGACAAAATTGTACTTCCATCTAGGCGTATAGTGCATTTTACCTGCTTGAAATTGGGTACATTTGAAACCACAGAAATATTTTAGTGTACTTTTACGTAATTTAGGATATCAAATATGGTATATTTTCCATTTATTCAACTCGATACCCAGGCGTGTCCTTTAGGACTAAAAGAAATAGGTTTTAGACGTAATGTAGTAACCTTTGTAAGAAACAACTCGACTATATTTTAATACTAATACTAGTTGTAAAACAATGTATTTACTAAATACGTCAGGAGAAACATCTAATTGGACCGTTCCGGAGGTCATTAAGATACAAGTATTTTATTTTTGTAGGGTACTTTATATGAAAACCCTTAGACATTTTCAAAATTTTCTGGACAATGGCTGCACGTTTTTTGCTTTGTTTTTGTTTCTTGTTATTTTTATTGGGAAAATATTGAATTTATAAACGTGGTATAGTTGTGATTGTCATTAAAGCCAATGAAATTTTGGAAATTGAGAAGTTAAAACTAATTTTGAACACTACACCACCAATAGGAAAGCCTGAGATGAAGTTTTCAATGCACTTTATCCATCAATTTTAGTGTAAAAATAAATGATTGTTTCCTATAATTGTCACCGTATCTACATGAAGATTCATATCTTATGACGATAAGCAATCTGCGCTTATTTCTAAGCAGTCTAGTAAAGATCGATCTTTGATTTCAATTGTAGTGCAGCGAAGTGTCAATAAAGATAATATGAAGCGAATCACGTAAAATAACACATATCAGTAAATTATAAAATGCATTATATTATGTTATAAAACTCAATTGAAAAACATATTACTAGTGGTAATAGTATATAACATTAACACTGTAATTTCAATTAATGTAACGTGAAGTATTTGTATAAACGATATAAAGATTTGAGAAAGAACAAAACCTTTGGTACTAGGTTAGGAGTGAAATCGTGCAGGAGACGCCAAGTACAACAAAAAGTAGGTTACGAAAATATTTTCTTACGAAAACTTCAATACTTGCAAATCTTCTTTGACTTGAGTTGTGATTTTCTTTACTCACGTGTTCTTGGACACGGAATTGCTATGGATATCACGAACAAGGTGCAATAAATAAAGTAGAGTTTGGTTAATAGAACCAGCTGCTACTTTGGTCCTATTTTTGGAAAGAAATATTCATAGCATTCATTCCTGGGCTAATGTATGTAAGTAAAAGTATCAACAGCTTGAAAAGTAAGTTTCGAAGGTTCTCTAGTAAAACAATAATCACTTTTTGTTGTACAAAATTATGACAAAACGATAAGTGTAGTATAGTAATACTTGAGTGTCACGACAGAAGAGGTGACACAATGAGAAAAAATCAAAGAAGGGTGATAAATTTCACAAATAAGAGATTTACATGCAATCTGAAAACGAAGCATTTCTGTTACTCTCAATGTCCGTGAAAACATTCCAACTTATCATAGGCGTGTGGAGACATAGGAGGCTTTGCTCCCCCCTGAACATTTTCAAAGTGCTCCCTGGCCATTTGTGATAAAACATTTTATTTCCATAAATATTTTGAATCCATTATTTTCGCCTTACTAAACTGACAATTTTTTAAAAATTGTATTTGATTTAGGGTGTATTTGAAATAGCTGAGGTCTTTAGCGACTGTTATTATTTTATGCATAAGTAACAACATATCCAAAAATGATAATAAATGTAGCATGATTAATTACCATAATTTCTAACAAATATATGAATTAATTTAACAAACCCCGTAAATTTGGGACCAACACATTTGAGGAAGACGCTCTCCAGGTCTAGCAATCCGGTAAATAGTTCAATATCAACTCATTGGTATTTGTTAATAGTAATTATGAATGTTACAAAAATTCAATGAAAAACGGAGCCCAGAAATGTCCCCCCCCCCCGCTGTTTTAGGCATGCTTGTGTATTCTTTAAAGATACTTCCAATTAAGTTCTTTTTTTCTCGGCGTAATGAGTTTCTTGTGCTTCTTTTCCTGTCTGTTGTATGAAGTGTCTTCAGATGACACACTTGTTTTCGTAGTGTAAGTGTAGGAACTTCTCAATCATTCTCCTGGTACTGCCGTTTCACAAAAGGAAGGAATTCGGTACGCATTTTCCATCTGACGTCAGGGGGAACGCAACTAGCTGAATGGCGTCATCAGAAGACGTTAGTCAGACATTATCAGTCACTTCAGACCTTGAGGTTTTGAAACGTTGTGCACGAACGCAGGCCAATAAAACTGAAATTTGGTATATTTGGAATTCAAAATTGACAATAGCAAAGACTACAGAAATACGTCTCTTTTAGCATAGAATTTTGGTTCACAGCTGTACATAAAATATGAAATCACATGTAGGATTTTTATTGTACTAGTTAGTGGTGCAAAGAATAATTCTGATTCTTTTAGTGATTCTGGGCATGTCAACTACCAGGGCCATTAGTCCCGCAAGTGTAGTGCATGTTTTTGCTCGGGAGGTGGCAGTGATCTTTCTCTCGCTGTGTGGCGAGATCCGGCGCCGACTTACCGTCAGTTAGCGGGCTTTTCCCTAACCAGGTATCTCCCACTGGCGGGACACCACCCAAGCCCGGACAAGCTCTAAGCTCCCGACTGGTCTCCCACTGGCATGTGTACTTGTGTAGTGCGTGTTGGTGTGTGTGTGCAAGAGAGGGGAGAGGGTAGTTCAAGGAAGAGGTAGGAAAGATTGTGCGCGGTCCGTGGCCCGTCTGCTCCGGCACTCGCCTGGTGTTGATCGGAGAAACCAAAGAAAACTACCGATCAGAGCAGCCGGCCTCTAGAATTCTCCTCCAGGCAAAGAATAAGATAAATATTTTAATCACGAGTAAATAGTTTATTTCTCAAGGAATTGAAATGTCAGGGGCGTCTAATTTTTTCCAAATGAATTATATTGATATAATGATCAATCTAAGCAGAACTTCATTCCCTAGGACAGTGGTTGAGGTTCCAAATGCGATTGCGCCGTATCATACACAGGATGTTATTTTTAAACCGTCATTGGAATCACCGATCTCGAATATTAGAAAATTCTACCGAGCTGATATACGAAAATTTTGTACCTGAAAATCCGAATGTCTGCGAGGTGGGAAGTAAATATGGTCAAGGATAACTGAAGAGATGGAGCAGTGAGTACTGAGGATTCAGATTAGAAGCTTTTGAATAAAACGTCAAAAGTAAGATCTGTCAAGAAACGTTATAAGTAAAATTCCAAAGATTATTAAGATTTTTAATTTTTGGTGTTGATACTTTACGTGAAACTCCTGTTAAATTTTCTGCAAAAAGACCGCATGTTCTTTAAATTTTTGCTGGCATGAAGAAAGTGCATTTTAAAAAATTGAAGTAGTTCCAATTTTCATTAAAATCTGTAAAATTTTCAAAATTACAGAAATTCTTTTTCGAACCTGAACTGTATAACCAGTATTTAAGCCAGAGATTTGTTGCACAATGCAATTTATCACTCAATTTTATAAATTTAAATGAAGTCATGTAATTTTAAAAAAAAATGTGTGGTTGTTGAGAAATAATACTAACAGGAGGAAAGGTTTCGGTATACCGTGCATTCAAAAGTAATTATTATTTCTGGATCTGGCAGTGATGAATTGCACCTTGTATGTGCACCTTGTTGTAGTAGAATGGCTTAAGAAAGTTTGATCAATGGAAAAGAGTTCAGGGAACAGATAGGGGGGGGGGCATTAGAAGGCAGGAAAGGGGATAAGACTTGAATGAAAACATTTAAATAAATGAAATGAAAAAAATATATGACACGTGCAATGTATTGTTCATTTATTAAGAAAATAATTATATGTAAAAAAATTGATGGCCAGAAAGAATAATTATACACAAAGTATTAACAAATAAATATATTATCTGATGGCCATGACAATCGGTAGGTTTCACAGATTATACGAGTGTTTAGTTGGTATTATTGCCAGGAAATAAAAGATTTCCAACTCAACATATCATCGGTGCCCAAGAAAAGTGACTATTCTAAAAAATTAATTCAGAGGAACAAAATCCAGGTCGTTTATTTCCCGCCCAAAGACAATTGTTTACCCTGAGCTGACTGTCTTGTCAACTACATGTTTGAAATTTTTACTTGTAAAAATCCTGTTCTCTAAATATTTCTCTGGACTCGACTATTTTTCATGAACTTCAAATGTCCATTTTTGGGTTGAGTCGCTGTTCTTGCGAGCCGAAGACATGTGGTGGACGAAGTAGATTCAGCGGAAGATCTAAAAGATCCACAGCATATTTTTATAAGATATCAATTTTATAGATATAAATTTGCAACATCAAAATTGTTGCCTGAGAAATGTAACGGCATTAATGTAGATTAATGAAAGCTAGGAGTGTTGCATCACATACAGTAATATTATTTGTAATTATTATACAGTATAAAGTATTATAATATTGCAACTTGTATTCTATTAATACGTCCGTCATATCGTGAAAAACTCTTCACCAAACGAAATGTGGGAAGCTCCGATAACCAATGATGTTTACCTACAATGAATACTTTCAGCTTATCTTGAATTGTAAATATTTTGCTCTGTGCAATCTGCACTGAATCATCTTCGTGATTCAAAGAATACTTTTTTGTTCCACAAAGATAACTATTACGTTATAATGAATATTTTAACGTCCGTTATAACTTACAATAAAATAACGATGAAATCCCTCATTGATTTATTTACAAGCGTAACGTTCTAATATTATTTTAATGTCTTCTAATATGTTGCAAATATGTAAGCCAATTTCTTTACTGATTTCCTTGTGATCTTATACACTGAAATTAAACTGTATACGAACGTCTCACAAAAACGTTTATCTGTTCATACAAACAAAAAAAAACACATTCTTAAGTCAGGAGCAAAAGAGTCCTTTGCCGTGAAATTATTGCACTGCTTGGAATTTTACCAAAATAGAGTAGCGGAATACCACAGAAGACATAGAAAGAAAAGCTTAGAAAGTGTAGGTAGAAATTATTTAAATCATAATGACTAAATGTGCTTACTACTGAAAAAACGCTCTATTAATTATTTCTTTATTTAAGAAGAGAAAATAATAAATGTTATGAAAACTATTAACTGGCGCTCTAGTAAATTGTATACGTATAAAAAATGTAATAAATCATAATTTATACTTTGTATGAATGAATAATAAATTATGTTCACTTCCAGAATTTTTTCAAAATTTGTGGATACTTGGCTTTACATTACATTTTAACGATTTGATCTTCATTTTAAAAAACAATTTTAAAAAAAATTGTACTTTAAATATAACTTATACGTGATATAATTATGATCACATCTGTTCTTAAGGCCAAAATTTCCAATTAAAATGTGCAAATTTATGCAATTTCATATTTGTTTAACAACATTGTTCTTGAGTAATTTCGAGTTTCTTTACCGCATAAGAAAACATGTACATGGGAACCTCATTCTTACACTAAAAACTGTTTCAATTCCACTTAAGTTCAATATGTGGGTTATTTTTTCCTCCCAATACTATTTTAACTTAATTTCTAACTTTTTATCAAATTATCATTATACATTGTAATACAGTACATTGGAATATTTGTGTCTTCTCTGTCACCTGATATGCGGTTGCGAATAGCACTCGAAACGACGTGAAGTGTTGTGAAGAGGAATGAAATACATCCGTTAAACTTTATTGTGTTTTCAACCCCAGAAGACCTTATACCACAACATTATATCTATAGAATAATCAATTTCTTGGAGTTTGTGGAATACAACTTATTCATTACAGTGCAATGCTTGTTCTGTTGTTGTTTCAATCTCTTCTACAACTGAAGGTAAACAATCGGTGGCACCTACATACATAACACATTAATATACCTTTTAAGTTTTTATTGTTCATCTCTACATTCTAACCGAAAAATGATACTCGATCTTACTTATGTTATCGTTCGTCTCTTTCGAGTATTGCGAGTAAAAACCTATGTCAAGTCCATTTGAACATGAGACGACAAGGGAATATTGTAATTAAGTACAAAGTGTACCAAGTTATCCGGTCTTGACACAATTACTTTTTATGTTATTTCTTTAAATTTTCATTTACATTTAAATCTGAACATAAATAATTAGAAAGCAATTTAAGAATGCTTTTAAAGTTTGCACTCACTTTTTTTTATTACGCGAAAAGTAATCGAATTTCCAAAAAATTGTACACGATCTACAAAATCTATCTTTAAGGACCAGATTTCATTAAGGGAAAATGTCTATCTTTAGTATTTCAGTTGTAGGAAGATTCCGAAAAAAAAACTTCAATTTTCGAAAAATCAGGGTTTTTACCAAACATGAGAGCTACACCATTCTCTTAAACGGCCTTCACACTATCCAACAACAAAATTTAATCAAAATCGATGGAATATTTTTCTTAATTTGGAAAATTACCCACGGGCTTTATGTAAAGTACCCTCCAAAATTGAAATATCGGTTTCAAATTCATGAAGTCGCAACATCATATAGATCGATTCGAGAATATCAATTTTGGAGAAAATCGGCTGATCGGTTTAGCCGCTAGCGTTGTTCACAGGCGTACAGACGGACGGAAGCTGTAAAAGAAACTGGAGGGGGTTGCCGCAATTATGGCTTCAGATTCTGATTCAGAGCGTCATAGAGACACATGTGTGAAGTCTTTGGGTCTGACAACAAACCCTGAAAACAAAAAGAAAACAAAAAATCCAATGTCACGGTGTTCCGCGATTTTATTTTAAAAAAAGGTAGGTGGTGACGTTGTTCTGCCTTAGTTTTGTATTCAGCGCGTCAACATACATAGAGAAACATGTGTCTAGTCTTTGGGTCTGACTTTTTTTGTGTGCCTTTGTTATTCTTTCAATAATCCCTTTTCATGATTCTGTCTCCTAATTTCACATATTCATTTTGAGAGCATGATGAAAGATATAAACAAGTTAGATACATTGGCATTCCAGATAAAATATGTCAACAATCGCAAAGTATGTCAATGTCCTAAAGCAACACGAAATTTTTATCTTAGAATTTAAACAGTTGACAGTTTTCTTAGCTGATGAACTGAACGAGAACCAAGGAAAAAACTTGGCTGATAGCTATAATACATTCGATATTGTGTATTTAAAATATGAAGTAGCCTATGAAGGCAGTCGTTAATATTTCTGTAAAACAGAGGAAAGGAATTATTAATATTTTTTTACTGATATTTTCTTGTGGTTAGATTAGTTATAAGCGCAAATAGTACTAGAACTGTCAGATGTCAGTATCTAACATTGACATGATCTCAATAACTTGTTAAACATGTCGTACCTCCTCCACCATCGGCTTCTACGAAAAATGAAACTATGTGGATGTGAACGAGATTGAAAAAAGAACTGATTAGAACTAAAACCTACTATTAGTGAAATGAGATGTGGAAATATTTCTTGATCATATTCCATGCCTCCACATCTCATCACAATCGTATTTCCCACCCCCAATTTCTTACTAACAGGTAAACTTGTCCATTTTTTTAATGTTGGCTACCGCACAGGCAATTATATTGGTAATTATAGATTTTTGAATTTAATATCATTTCATTTCATGCCATGTCATTCGGTCTCAAGGGCCGCGGGTTCGAGTTCTGCCATGAGCATGTTTGTTGTACCTTGTCTTTCATGTATGTGTGTTGTCGCGGAAGACCGAGGAGCCCGCAAGTGTTTCAGTGTCTAGTGTGTAAAGGTTAATGTGTGTCCCCGTGTGGGACATAGTGGGTACCCGGTGCGGATAGTCAAAATCGACATCCCCCGAAGCTGGAAAATGCTCTAGGAAGGAGGAAAAATAAAATAAGTAAACGCACATGATTACATTAAACGATTAAATCATTACATTGAAATTAAATGAATTCACTTCTGTTCCACAACGTTTTTAGTGATATTCGTCCGAACTATCCAAAACCTTAAGTAACTGTCTGACAACCTGACATAATTATTAATGTAACAATGTATCTTCATTCACAATCATGATCTAGTGTGTGTTCTCTAGTCCACGCATCGTTGTCATGACAACTACCTAAACAGGGGAATCAAAATACGCAGAGCTCTGAATTGATTCTCTTCGCTGCTGTATTTCAGCGAGAACCATTCTAACACTCTCAGGTAGAATATTGCAATATTAATATAATCTAAATTCCATATTTTTACACAAAGTATTTTGTTTTAATTTATTTTCTGAGGGGATGTTAAAGAAATGTGGAAGTATAATTCATTTACTTGTAAGAGCAGAAATTCAGAATGAACCAATGCTTCACTTGTTTTACCCACGAAGCTCGCTACCGGGTACCCGCTATAGGTACCCGGGGGCTGGAGTGGGCTCCAACAAACGCCTCGGAGTGAGAACCTGTATATTGTTAATAATTGAACTCTATATAACTTACTCGTGTCTGTTCTTGTGGTATATATCCCTACCCACGACGTCACAGTAGAAAGGAAGCAACTCTCTTCAAAATGTTTGCTACGCAACATGTATGGAAAGCTGTCAGTAAATACTTGAAGTGCATTGTTGCTTATACTGCGATTTATGCAACTCCGCCCTTGGCAGGTATCAGCTGTTGACGGTTTCATCCAATCGGGAACTTGAACGTCACCATAGTGACAGTTGAAGCTCCCGATTGGATGAAACAGTGACATCACTATGGTGACGTTGAAGCTCCCAATTGGATGAAACTGTCAACAGCTGATTCCAGCCAGGGGCAGAAATGCAAATATCGCAGTATAAGTGGGGGAGCCATACACACACACACACACAAACACGCATACATACTTACACAAAAAATGCTGAAATCAACGGATATTAGAATTTTCAACTTTGAAAGTAGGACCATTGTCGACTATAACAATTTACCTGCAGAGGTGCTAGTGTCTCTTCCCAGAAACTCGCAAGTTACACGTTCGAGGGTCTTCAAGAGCTTAAGTATCAGTAATGCGAGTAAAATTTTAGGGGACACAGTCCTCCACAGTAAGTAAAATGCCGATTAAACACCGATGTAGAATAAAGGGGCGGAACTCACATTATGTTTCATACGTTTTTTGTTTTACTCGTTTTATTGTTGTCAACTACGTATGATGGTTTTATGTGAGTTTTGTATGTACTTGAAAAGGGGTCTCAAACTGCCCGAAACATTCTGAGGTATCTTTAATTGGAACCCATTAATTAGCCAAACCGTTGCGATTAAATCGCAAAAAAGGAAGAGGTGTACGAAAGTTGCGGAAAAGTACTACATTAAGCATTATACGGAAAATTGGAAACTCCGACAAGATTGTGTGATTAAAATCCAAATCCTAACAATATCAGTGATTAATTTCCAAAATTAATTAAATGAGGGTAGTTTACAAATTCTGGAACAATAAAAACACTCTCTACTCTGAACACAAAGTTAAATATGTTTCTGAAAATTTAGAATAATTGAAGTATTTTATAGTTAAAAAGATCTATTCATATTTACTGTGCGCTATAGTCGGAAAACCTACCACTCCTTGACTTAAAAGCGTTATGCATGACATAATCACTCAACATTTTTTACACGTCTCAGACAAATGCTGGACATTCCGTTTGTATACACTCGCTAATCTTTGTATTTAAAATGCTCATTAATATTTTAACTTACAAAACTCGCTATCTTCGCTTCGTTAACTATAATCTCGAACTTTTGCTCGCACCAGACGAAAGGACGTGTGTGTTTGATAGATCAATTACAACTCGCATAGCAAAATGGCATGTGAACAAAAATGACAGCACATTCATTCTCTTAATTTTAAGATATTTTTTATAATTTAGTGATTAAAATTTAAATCATATAATAAGTGATAACACGTCAGGGCCCAGTACCTTTCATTTAAAGAAAGAAAACACGAAATTTGGTTGAGTCGAATGCTCAAACTTCTTTCTGACCCAAAATCTTAGTGATTTAAATATTGAGATATTAACATTCATTAACTACATGTTTACTCTTCAAATTATAACAACCTATTAACACCTCAATATCTATGGAATTTATTTTCCCATATGAAAATAAACAAAGAAATTAGCAGGGTATGGAATATTTGGCGAATCGGACGCAAAAGCAACATGCAACACGCATTTACTGCAAAGATTTACCATCGTGCATAACTCGCTAACTATGAGTTCTGTTACCTTAACATTACATTTTCATTTCCCTACACGAATTAAGTTCTTTTATACATGAATATACACAATGAAACTTATTTGGACGTTCTATTAATTTTTGGAAGAGAGACTCAGCTAGTATCATGGTTGCTAGAAGTACTGGAAGGTATCTGGTGCAAAGCTATTTTCACATTTAAAACAATGGTTTAAAAGGGGGTGTTTTTGGAGATCGCAATGTCTTGCGTAAATCTTTGGGACCTTTCTTTTACGTTTTTTGGAGTTTACGCTCATCTGGGTTCTCGGGCTATTCAGAACTTTCCGTTTCATCTACCAGGGAAGCCAATGCACTATCCGACCCCGTAATGTTTATAAAAATATTTCTTAATAAATAAACTGCCTAAATTGAAACTTTGATTTTGCAATTTCATTTCCAAATTAACATGTGCGTGAACATGTGGAGGGCAGGTGAGGAAAATTATATTTACTCTTAAATTCTACTTACATTGATCACTTACAGCCTAGCTGAAACGAGCAATAACATCTGGAGGTAAAATGAGGAGGAACATATGCGAAGAACATAGGAGGTACATGCGGGAAACATGTGGCGAAAAAGTTTGATTGAGCGGATAAGTTCTGTGGGAACGCGATGTTTGAGGAACGGGTGACAAACGTGTGGAGGATAGATGGGGACTGGTGGGGAAACTGAAGGGGCCAGGTGGGAAGTGAATTATGTTTCTAAATCAGTATTCCTGAAAATTATACCATTTTTAACTTCCGATTACATTTTTGGAGTTCTTTTGGGTGCCCCCATGCTAGGAGTGGTTAGAAACGTCTGAAACCCGAAATAGGTAATGTAAAATTAAAATGAAGGGAAAAGACAAATAAGTAAATCTTCACAATAAAATTTAATGGATAATTTGGTTTTCTTTACAATTTAATTTCAACGCTTAGCAATATTAGAATGGTTTCCCTTGCACAGTACCAGACCTGTATTGCTTGTATCGCACAGTTCCGGGGCTGGCCGTTTAGTTGGTTTTTATAACGAAATAATTTTCATTTTTAAAACAAATATAATTTACAAAGTGCGAATTTTTCGCATGAGTCCTGCTATGATTATTTATTATTATTATTATTATTATTATTATTATTATTATTATTATTATTATTATTTGTTTAGCGACACCCCTTCACATTACAGGCACACATACAAAAAAATGTCGGAGCGATCCTCATCAAAATTATGTCTTACGCAATAACGCTTTTGAAACTCTCTTCTCTTTCCCCTCGTCGATATCTAGTAACCTCTGGAGGTCATTAAGATATTCTGCAACTTTTTGCGTTATGGCGCGGAGTCCAACGACCTACAAGTACAACTTCGATATTGAGCAAGTCTCTCGTCATGACGATTGTTGCTTGCAATCTTCGCGATTATGACAAAGCAGCGCGTATTTTTACAGGCCAATTTTTTGTCATCGAATTTTTCATTGTTTTTTATCGGTCAGAAGCGCTGAATGGTATAGCTTTTTTTACTGAATATACTCGGTTTTGGGAAATACATATCTTTGAAAGCAACATAAGAATATTCATTTGAACTATATACAGAATAAACACCTAGTAACTATACATTCTTGTGAGAAAGAAGTTTATTTTCTTCTCGATACATCAAGAACGGCTTTGGAATCCGCGATTTAGGTCACAAGGGAAGGACTATGCAATTGCAGCCTTCTTTCAGCAATAACACTCTATTCGACCTAACAAATATTACTGATGGAAAAACGCCTCATTCTTGGTGCATGAAGCCATTCGCAATGCAGAACGATGGAAGAAATGAGTCCACCTGTAGGTGCCCAGCGAGTGCCATCTATGAACCGAAGTAAGCGAGCATCGAGCGGCGGAGAGATCAATACTCCAACCAGCATATTTTAGCACTTAGTTGTGGAAAGAGTGGTCGTTAAAATAGATTATTGTTACTTTCAAGTAATGCCTCTTTTCCCACGAAATCGGTAAGTTATTTAATTAGAAGATAGAAGCATGTCAAACTTGAAAACTGCGCATGCTTTTCATAACGTCCTAAACATTGTTTTCAACTCTAACCTCAAATTTCTAACCGCCTGGTTTATGCACATGAACAGACAGACTTATTGCTTGCTTGTCAATCGTATTACTTGTTTGCATATAAGTTATTGCATTTAAATGTGATGTGTCGTATCATAATTGTATACTTGGTGGTGTAATTACGGGCAATTCAGTTTGTCATTCAGATCATTCATTGTCATGCATGTAATTTCTCATGAAACGATGTTATGACAGAGAATTATATTTTAACGATGTCATTTTCTGCTATGTATTTGAAAATACATTTTTTATATAAAAATGCAAATCTGATTTGAAGCTGTTAGCATGAAAACAAGTCGCATTATGTTGTAATTTTCATTAATGTCCATGCTTAAAAAAGTTGATGATGAAGCTATCGTCTCTTCTTTATGTATTAGAAAAAGCTGCTCAAAATTTTGTTGCAATGTAAATACATCTGATAATAATGCCCTAATTTTATGACAGCATGCTTGAATTTTATTTGAAGTCCTCTAATCAAACTTTCGTTGAATGTTTGCAGTTCGAGACAAAATACTATGGTTTAGGGTGTAAAATGTTTTTATGACTCTGATAGTGAATCTATGATGATGATTCGTAGGAACGGCACTAGGTAACAAACATTTGCAAGAAGAGTATTGTGGTTATACTAACCTTAAAATCTTGTTAATAGAACTGCAGCTTTTGTTTTGGAAGAGAAAAGTAGATCACCAGCAAGAAGTGAACACAATTACACAATAACGTTATATTACTTTTTTCTTTTGTGAATTTATGTTGTTAGCCTTCATTTCACAACAGAAATTTTACAAAATTCACTAAATATATGCTCTTTTGCTTGAAACTTTAAAAACCTCATGTTCATGTGTATGGTTTTCCGAAAATTCCATTTCTAATCGCCTGCGACGATGTACCATCAGCAGGGTGACCCGCGCTTGGTCTCCGGCTGCATTCATCTGAGAACATCCCTCCTCCAACTCTTGTTTCAACGAAACATTGTGCAAAAATATATCTTATCCCCAACGCACCCTGCAACTAATTGAGCCGATCGAAGCGCCTAAAGTCGCCATTAATTAATGCAAGTAAGCATTACTCAGCGGTTTTCTAACGCATCTCGCAGACCGATATTTCCGATTTACAAATGTACGAACCTTGCCCGGGTGAAGGGGGCGGCGGGGGGTGCGGGCCTCCCCCAGGGATCGGACGCCGCCCTCCCCACACGCGGTTTAAGCGTGGATCGCTGGTTACGTCACTCAGCGTCAACTCTTCGCGTCCTCTCGACTTCGGGCGTGCCCCCTCCGATGCTCCCGAGGGCTTCTCCTCACAAGCGTATAATACTCGCGCCCGGACTGCGAGAGGCTCTCAGTCAGTACTCCGTGCTCAGCGCGAAGCTTCCCGCTCATCTCCGCTGAGCATTTGCGCATTCCGAACGGCGCGTGCGTGAACGCTGACGACGATAGCGACTGGCTGAGAAGAGACTTGCGTACAGAGGCAGACCCGTCCTCTCCTACCGCCAGTGAGTACCTCTCATTACTCTGGGATGTCTTCCATCATCACTATGCAACGTGGGTTTTTGACGACTCCGAAGGCGTTGCGAGGTTTTGTTTGCAGAGTGTTTGCAGATAAGTGTAGCCTGTCATTGAAGCGAATTCAGTGCTGTCATCTGCTGAAAAATCGATTCATCTTAGGGAGGTGAACGCCAATCTTTCGTACAAGCATTTCATGCGTCGATCGCATTATCGTACTGACAAAATCTTTCCATATATTTCGCACAAAAGTAATCATAAAGTATAAGCTAATTTTTAAAATTTTGCCTGTACATTTTTATAAATTTTTGCCAGTTTTATTGCTATAATACTAATGTTTAAATTCGACCCTTGTAAAAGGACTAGACGGCCACTGTTATGAACAATACCGCATTTAAAGAAATAATTCGAAACTTATATATATATATATATATATATATATATATATATATATATATATATATATATATATATATATATAAATCTGTCACTGCCCTGAAACGGCAGCCTTCAAAATTGTGTGTGCTGACTCAATTTGTAATTGATTGTATTTGCAGTCAGTTTACAAGTAATGGAGCCATTGAATTAATGGCGTTAATTTCCCTTGAAAAATTCGTAAGAAGAGCGCCTTTTCTGTCATTGTAATGAGCTGCGAGGAGAAGTATTGGGCCAGCGTGCGATAAAAATATAACAACGTGGTCGTGGTCTAGATGCGAGCACCTGGCGAGCGTCCGTGATCCCTTGACAAAACTAAACTGTAGTTGCTGATAGCAAGAACGTTCATTCCCGTTTAACACCTCTTTCCCTATCTTAGTTGACTTTCCCTTTCACGTATTTTATGAAAGGATATTGAATTGTATTGTGAATCGGGAAAGTGTAAAGTTTTATTCGTATAAATTGTACGTTCTCTTGACCGAGAATCACCAGACCTACATTTGTTTGAATGTCAAAATAATGGAACTTAACGCGGGTTCAACTCTTCATGTTCTTCAATTTGAAAGAATTGATCCAAAATTGAATTAATAATAAACTACGGAAAAGTGAAAAAGCCATAATATTATAAAATTCCAATTACGACCTTGAGCTTGAGTAATAAAATTACTCAAACAAAGGTTCGAGAGAAACATTTATTTTTAAGCTTTTGTAGCGTACTATTATTATTCTTATACGTTGCTTGAAGTGTTTAAAGTATTCCGGATGATATAATGTTGATATTATTTATTTGCTTTCCATGCTGTAAAAGGTGCTGTAACATTGCATTAGAATGGATAGTAATTTTATTAATATTAAAATATACTCCAGCATGACGCTTTCTTAGTTCTAAAGCTTTTCCTTCATTTGAACAGAGCTCCAGAAGAGTCGGAATCTCGGCGCGACGGGTCACGTGACACACCAGAAGTTATAAATACAGCTGCGGAACCTGGCAGAGACCTCTTTTCCATAGTAGCTACCGACGCAGTAAGTGAGTTAGGACATAGGTTCAGAATGCCCGAGACTTCAGCACCTTATATCAACGGTTTCCATGAAAATGGACACATGGAACCAGAACTTACGGAGGATACATTTCTCTTCACATCAGAATCAGTTGGAGAAGGGCATCCAGGTTAGTACAATGCGTTCATGAAATCTAAGCGTTGATCGTTAGATGCACAGAAATGGCGCGCGCAACCATGTGCACGTTCTGGCGGCACGGTTAATGGTTTGAAGTGTAGTACACCTTGTTGATAAAGTTATGTAACATTTTCTGAAATGGATTGATTGAATGATCAATTATTACAATGTGTGGCCATAATTGTATGCATTTGAAAATGTTCGAACCCGGCATCGCCAGCACGAGGTTGGTGTGATGCAACAGTGTGTATTCGTAATGGTTGGGACGCCAACTACCTTTATTGGTTGGAGGTGAACTTTTAAATCCGCTATGTATTGTTTCACTTACTTTTTTTTGTCTGCAGATAAAATGTGCGATCAAATAAGTGATGCAATTTTGGATGCCCATCTTCGCCAAGATCCTGACGCCAAAGTGGCTTGCGGTGAGATTTTTTGTTGTAACAAAATTTGTATGATTATTAAAGTTCGCGAAATGTGACGTCCCACCTTGTGATAGACAAGAATTTTGAAATGTTCATAATTTTTCAGAAACTGTTACGAAAACTGGTATGATTTTGATATGCGGAGAAATCACATCAAAAGCGCACGTGGATTACCAGAAAGTGGTTCGTGATACTGTAAAGCACATTGGTTATGATGATTCATCAAAGGGTAAGTTTCATTACTTAGTTTACTTTTATTAAATTTACATTCCCTTGGTGATAGGGTTCCTGTATGTGCCTAGTCTTAAAAGTGCACATTAGGAAATAATTTCTTGCAGATAACTTTTGGGGGAAAACAAATGTGCCATGACAAGATATGTGAAATCATAATATGCGTCTTTGTCAATTGTATGTCAACACAAATCTTGTTTGAATGTTAATACTGAAGATGTTAAGTTGAAATTGGACAAATTGGTTTCGAATAAGTAAGGTGCTTATTTGCCTTCACTGCTCATCTTAGGCTTTGACTTCACCACTCTTAATCTTCTTGTGGCGGTTGAGCAACAATCTCCAAACATTGCAGAAGGTGTTTACCAAAACAGGGAAGAACTGGACATAGGTGCTGGGGATCAGGTACAAACAAGTTTCTGGAGGATGCATTGAATGTCATCGGGAAGCATGTACATTCAGATAGGGTTGAGTAATTTCATTACTTATGCAGACTGAATGTAAAACATTTTGGGCAATTAAATATTTTGCATGAAAAGAGTTAAGCACGGGATAAATGGTTAAAGAGAGCATGAAATTGGAAAAAGTTTAATTGGGAATATTGTTTTACTAGTGTTGGATAATTGAGAAAGTCATTAACAAAACTATTGTCAGTGGCACGAAAGGTTCATATGTTGCTTGGACCATGTTGCCATGAAGTGTACTTAGAAGGCGGCATTTTCTTGCATTCTGTAGGGTTTGATTACAAGATTTGCAACATCCTGCTTGCTCTGGATCAACAATCACCCAATATTGCAGCAGGGGTGCATTTGAACCGCAGCGATGATGATGTTGGGGCAGGGGACCAGGTGATTCTGCGTTTGATTTGCTGATTTTTTTATTATTTTTTTTCCCCCCTTCATAAAAGATCAAAAGTGTATATGGTATACTCCTGAGTACATTTGTTGATCACAATGCAGTAATCTCTGTGGTGTTAGAAGCATTATTTGCATAATTTAATTGAAAATAAATGGCGTCTTAATTAGGAATTAAAAGAATGCTGAAAGATTTGATTACCTCTTCTGATTTACTATACTTCGGTTTACAAGTTTTGGAGAGTTAAAATGTAAAATAAATTGTTTGTTAAATTGGAAATCAATGAGCATGCACGAAACGGACAGGGCAGAAAATGGAGTATACCATATTCTTTTTGTAATTTTTTTTCTTTCTTTCAAGGCTAATGTAGTGAACTTCTTTTGGTTTCTGTAGTAATATACCCTTCCTGTCTTGTAACAAGTAAATCATGCAATCAAAGAGAAGAAAACTAGAAGCAGTTTAAAAGGGTGAGGTAATGGTGTACAGTACCATTTAACCTCAATTTAAAGTGTTACATAATTTTTACAACCAATTTGTGGTTGCTGCATTTCATTATTATAGTAATTCTTTGGCATATTTTAAATCAAAATATTTAACATTTTGGTGCATGTTGCATGTATTGGCTTGGTTTCTTTCTTTTAACAATTTTTATACAATTGTATTGTTTGTGTAAAATTTGTTAATGTATTTCTTTGCATAGGGTTTGATGTTTGGTTATGCAACCGATGAAACTGAAGAATGTATGCCTCTGACAGTTGTCTTGGCACATAGATTAAATCAAAGAATTGCAGATTTGAGGAGAAGTGGAGAATTCTGGTGGGCTCGACCTGATTCAAAGACCCAGGTATGAATTATTACAATAACTTTATTTACTGTACATTATTTCTGGATAGAGAAATATATAAAACATTTTCAGAAAGTTAAAACATGGTCTAAATTTCCACTTTCTTCAACAGGTTACATGCGAGTATTACATGTCACAGGGAGCATGTATTCCACAGAGAGTGCACACTGTGGTAGTTTCTGTCCAACATTCTGAGAAAATTAGTTTAACCGATCTTCGTGCAGAGATAATGACAAAAGTTGTTCGGGTAGTCATTCCAGAGAAATATTTGGATGATAAGACAGTTTTCCACATTAATCCTTGTGGTCTCTTTGTAGTTGGAGGACCTCAGGTTTGTACACTTGTGTAATAAATGTGCTTATGATAATTCTGTGATATCTACGGTTATAATGCATATGATGTTATCTGTATTTGCTACTCCTGACGGTTTGCTGAGAAAAAATATTATTCTGATACACTCAAACACTAGAGAAAGGTGGTTTTTATTTTGCAGCATGCTGACCTTAAGTTCAATGTTTCAGAGTGATGCTGGTCTGACTGGTCGAAAAATTATAGTGGACACGTATGGAGGATGGGGTGCACATGGAGGTGGTGCTTTCTCTGGCAAAGATTTCACGAAGGTTGATAGATCAGCAGCATATGCTGCTAGATGGGTGGCCAAGTCGCTCGTCAAAGCTGGATTATGCAGACGATGCCTTGTACAGGTAAATTAGCCTTGTATAGTCACTTGGATATTGGGCCTTCTGTAATTATATTTCACCTGATGTTACTTGTATTTGCTACTCCTGACGGTCCACTGACTTCAAAAAAATATTGTTCTGATAATAATTTTAGATTTCAATTTATGTGAAATTTTATTGAATTAACAATAACTTGGTGACAATTTGTGTAGGTTTCTTACGCTATTGGAGTGGCTGAACCATTGTCCATTACAGTTTTTGATTATGGAACATCAAAGAAATCCCAAAGAGAATTACTGGAAATTGTAAAGAAGAATTTTGATCTTCGGCCAGGAAAGATAGTAAAGTAAGTAGCTGTCTATTGGCTCTGTTAATTTTTTGTTAAACATGATGTTAATTTCCAGCTACTTTTGAAGATAGTGATAGACATTTCATTCTGATTCTCTTTTATTTCTTATGATACATTGGCATGTATTTAGAATTATGTTTCTTTAATGTGGATTTCATATTGCAGGGAGCTGAATCTCAGACACCCAATTTATCAGCAGACCAGTACTTATGGACATTTTGGTCGTGACATCTTCCCATGGGAAAAGCCCAAAACTCTGATAGAATGATAACATATGGGAACACGTAAAACGAAGTTTTACAATTCCATTACATCTTTTTTTCAGATAACTGCTATCTCCTCCTTTGTTTTAATGTTAAAATGTGTGTGTATATAAGGTCATATAAGTGTTGTAACCTATTTGTGCGTGTGTGATGTAGATGATGCAGGAGACGAAGTCTTTTGTGAAACATAGGTATTCTGAACCTAGCTTAACTCCATAGGCCTTATTATGCACTTCTGATTGCAGGATGATTTCTTGATTTTTTTTTAATTTACTGGTATGACAAAGTTTATGTTTGATCCACTTTGAATTATGTTATTATGTTTGCAATTTTAAGAAGTCTGTATGTGTGAGTGTATATATATATATGATTTGTTAGTGAATTATCCTCAGTGCAAATAAGGCCTCCAGTGTTCCCATTAAGCTCATTTCGGTCAATCCGATGGAGATTAATTTATAGGGATATATCTTGGGAGAGCAAAGCCTGTCTCTTTGGAGATCACAGTTGAAGACTAGTCTTCACTGCAAAAGTGTGTGGTACCAGAAAGCATCTTTCCCACTAGAGTTTTTTCTCTTGGTGGTAAATCCACACATTTTGTGTTGTGTTTACGAAAAAGAATCTATTGGAAAAGAGCATTTCCGAAAACACTCCGATCTACAAAGACATAAGGAAGTGCAGTTTCTCTATGCATTTATGTAGTTAATGTAGGCTGTGGAATGTGCACATGAAATTAGGTTGATGTTTAGGAAGAAACAAACAGCTGATAGTACATCAATTCTTGTTCATGACACTGCTACTTTGCTCTCCCTGGAAGACTGCAAAATGCATTCTACTGTAATTCTTTTTTTAAAAAATGCATGTGAAATGATAATATTGCATTAAATAAAGTTTCACATCTCTTAAAGTGATCTTGTATTTTTCATTAACCCTTCAATGCAATTTTCTTACTTTATTCCTAAACTTCACTGAGAGTTATGCTGAATATCCGATGTTTTGGAGTAGTGTGGCCGGGAGGCTGCTGTAGTGTGAACTACATTGGCCCTAACTAATGCACAACCCATTTCACATCACTTGCATGTGAAAGCAAGACTGTTAAACCAAAGGTTTGCAGTAAAGTAGTTTGCTTTTTGTTTTTTATTTTCAAATTTCATTTTTCAAATTTTTATAGTTAATATGCAATATTAAAACATTCCATAAATCTCAAATTTGGCTCCAAATGTTTTCTTTTGGCTTTGTTAGGGGCTAAATGAACTGCATAAGATGACACTTAACATTTTGCTGTATTGATTTTTTAATAAATACAAAATCATTTTTTTGACTTCTCGCATTAGTGATTTGTTCACATTGCATTTTAATACAATTACTTTGAATGTTGTCTGAAGTTTCTCAAACTTTTCTGTGACATTGAGCTCAATTTTTCACAGTTTCAGATGCTCTCAAATGCAATTTCCTCAAAAATGGCTCCAAATTGTTTCTTCAAACATTTTGGAACGGATAGTGCTAATGCCACTGTTTAAGAAAAGTAATTGTGCTGTATTCTGTTTTTTCAAAAAGTAATTTTTTTTTAGATCTCTTGTGCTGTTATTTTGTGTGTGCACAGTGATTTGTATACATATTGCTTTTGTGTGGAAGCTCTTCAATTTACATCAGAGGTTAATCCAAAACTCAGATTTGTGAAAGCTTCAAATTTTTCATTTGCAGTAACAAGTAAATGCCATTTTCTTAAAAACAGCACAAGTTTTCGATGTTCAACATGGCTTTACTGTTCTATAATATTCTTATAGGAATATTTAGATTCTGCCGTTAGGAAACCAAAAAGTTGAGAAAATTTCAAAAAAGGACATTTTGGGTGTTGATACAGGGCAGCTGGCAAGAGAATGGGATAAGATTGAAAAGCGAGCCTAAAGCAATAATAAATTAACCAGTTCAAGAAAGGGTGCTGTTTTGTAGCACCACTAATTGTTGGGCTCGAAAATAGATTACTCTTCGTATACTAAAATTTTGTAGGTGAAAATCTGCATTTAGATACATTAGAGAATAGCAATTTTTCAAATGATTGTTCGTCTGTATGGTAAATTTTTTGAAGGCATACGGAGGGTTTTGTATTTGCCGAATTGCATTGAACAGTGATCTGTTTTAGGGTAAAATTTTTAAATAATTTAAATTTGTCACTTGCTGTATTGAACTGAGGAACTCCCTTTTTGTTAGTATTATGCAGTTGATTGCATAAAAAATATTTATATCACTTGTTGAATTTAAAGAAAATGTTTTAGTCCTACCTGTACATGTCTCGATTGTTCTTTTAAAAGGTAAGTTCAGGAGGATTTGATTTGTTGGTGACCCTAAAGATTTGAACAAGTCATACAGAATGTAGCGTTGCTAAAAAATGTGTCCCACATCTTGAATGGTTAGCAATTTTTGCTATTGGATTATGGTTTCTTGGGAGTATTACAGAAGTGGTCCTGCATGTGCTTGTTAGAGTTTTTAGTTCCCCATTTCTTGGAATATTATGGTGCAGGTTAGGTTGTAGACAGTGTGTAGTGTGGTTATTACTCCCTTGACTTAAATTGTGTAAAATGCAGGTCATCACCTTGGTGGCTGCTTAAGAACATGCTGTATTTTTCTGCATGGGATCAAATTAAGTTTCAATGTTGAAATTATAAACACTACTGTAAATTGTGATGAAAGGAACACCACAGCCAGTTCATTTTTATTCTATACAACTGGTGTAATAACATGAAGACTCAAATACTAGTTGCTAAAAACAGGATTCAGTTTTGAGAGATGTGTATGCAAGAAATGTAATGCATCATCAGAGGTTATGACAGTTTTCAAGGAAATATCCAATAATTCTCTTCTTAACCTAATTGATTGTGTACAATAAATATATTGATTTTTTTTGTTGATAAACCATGAAAATGCAAAAATTGTTTATACTTTTATTAATTGTGATTTGAAGCATGAAATTAAGGCTTGTTTATGATATCACGTTCTTAACTTTCATAGTGATGTATTTGTGAAAACCCCTTTGTGTAAATTTCATAATGTAAGCAGAATGCAGCATGTATGAAATATAATTTTTTTGTGACAGGAGGGAGCCTAACAAAAATTCACATTGTTTCTGTAAGAAAACCATATTTATTGATCATACAAGTGGTCTGCCATATATTGAAATTCTCAACAAATCAAATAATCTTTTTGTTCCTTGAATTCCATTTAAAAACATTTCAATATAACAAAAATTATTTGTATATATTAAACTCCGTTTCTGACTTGACTATTTTTTCTGTGAAATACATTTGAAAATGTACAAATGGAAGGAGAGTATTACTACTGGGGAATATATAACTTCCTTCTGGATGTTAATAGAATTGAAAAAATCCAGTTTTCTCAGGAAGGTAACTTTCCTTCTATTGCTTTCATGGGAACTTTTTCAGAACAGTCTTGAGAATGCGTTTGCTGAAGTGTAAAGGTCAATCGTGTCAAGATTGTTCAAAATTATGAAATGGAAAACCAGTAATGTTACATAAAAGCAATATTATAAGTACATGTTTCTATTCATAAATGTGTGGTAAAACATTTGTTAATTATTTTATGTTTAAATTTTCCATTTTATATAATTTTTTGTTTGAATAACATTTTCCAAAATTTCATAATTATTTCTATATATTGAATATTATTGAAGGATATGTTAGATTTGTCCAACTGTATATTTATTAATGAATTGAAACATTTTAATTATTTCTAACAATTTAAACTTTTCCAAAAATTTTGTTACATTGGTTTTCACCAAACTGACAATTTGCTCGAGTCCACCTGGTAGCATGGTGCCATTTTAATTGGGAGTGGAGAAGGCGCACATGCAGATGTTTAAATTTTTGTATTATTTTATCTTTTGTCTCATTCTTGGTCAGGAACATGTACTTCAGAATGTTTGCTAACAAACCTTTATCTGAAATGTTTTTCTTATATGCTGAAATGCTTCATTTCCAAGCTGTAATTATAGAAAATTAATTCATATTTAAAAATTGTTTTTACTACAATAATAAGTTTTTCATTTTAGTGTTTTCAGCTTTTTGTAATTTTGATTCATTATAAAATCGTGTCATTAACCATGATATAGGATGGAAAAACAACTTGCGAAGAAGGCTCTGGGTTAATTGGTTCATAATTTTTTATTTTGATCTATATCAATTTTATACTTACTTTAACAGTTTGAAAGTACATTAAATATTATTATTAGTAATTATTTTTAGTAATTAAGTAATAACTGGACACTGCTTATTGTAATCATAGTTAATGTTATTATTCTTAGGAAGTACTGCCCAGTCTCATATTACAAAATTAGGAAAACATCATTTTTTGTTATCGGAATTTGTTTTGTTATTATTTTGAAGTATATTTAAGCCCTAAAGGGTGGCAATTTGTGAAAGACCAAGCAAATATTATTTGTTGTTCATGTGATGATATCCTATGCTCTTGATGACCGAGTATAATGGAAAACAAACTTGGAAAATCCTGGCTGTGAATGAAAACATTGCTGGATTGACGAGAAGTTATAATATGTAAAAATGTGTCAACTTCTAACAATGGTGGAAATCAGGTAGGCATTAGAAATATTGCAGTGTGGTGATTGGCACAGGTCAGTTGATTTCCAGTCACATTAACAAGTCTGAAGCAGATGCAAAATTATAATAGAGGTCATATCTTTTTTGCTGTCATTTGCAAAGCCCAATCTGACAAATTTGAAGCTGGGGCCCTCTGAGCAGCTGGCTGTAAGCCATTGGCTCGTCTGCTGTTTTCTCCTGAAGCTGCAAATTGCTTTGCTAATTCTTTAATAAACTCTTCACAAGATGACTTTGTGTCTGGCACTATTTTAAATATTGTTTGGGCATTTATTATTTCCAGGTTGAGGATGTTGTATAAAACATGCACTTGCCAATGTCAACTCACTGCACTTACCCCATGTTTTTTGACCATTTGGTTAATATCATAAAGAGCATATTTAATAATGAAATACAGTGCGATTATTGCAGTGAACTGAATGGTCTGGCATATAAATATGCCGTATTTTCTTATCATTTATCAATCAGTTGCTTCATGAAATTTGTGATTTAACAATACGTTACGTAACATCATTTTTAATGTATTCTTTCAGAAAGAGATTAACACTGTAAGGTTTAGAGCACATGTTGCATTGTTAAAATTGAACCTTCCTCTCTTTTGTAACAAAGCAATCAAAGAAGCAAAGATATAGATATGCATTCAAACTTATAAATAACAATGATGTTGAGTGTATTTCTTTGCACATTTTTTACTGCGAAGAAACTACTGTCTCAAAATCACAGACTTGAATTGGCATTGGCATTCAGGCTGTTAGAGTGAAACTGCACTTGAGGGTCAGGTGGCAGGCATACTAACCTGTTGAAATAATGAGTTGTACATTAAAGATGAAAAAATTGGTGTTATTTGGGTCTTCACAGTTATCTGTAATGGTTAATTTTAGAATATTTGAGATGGAAGCAGTGATGTGTGATTAAGAATGATCCCAATCCATTAGTAGTAAACAAAAATCAATTCTAGTTACTTTTTTCAAACTTTTTTTCTATGAATTAGAATGGTGTGAGTATATCCCCTTTCAAATTTTCAATTTGCAGAAATACCTACCCAAAGGCACCTAATTGACTTCTCATTGTTACTCTGGCTGTTGCAGAAAAAGAGAGAATCTGCCACCCTAGGTTCAGACGGCATATCAACAGCAGATGGGTATCCTGTTGACCTCAATGAGAGTTGTACATTGAAGTTGAACAAAATTTAATATTATTAGGCTATTAGTAGTGGATGTCTCTAATGAGTAATTGTAGAATATTGGGATTTGGAGGTCGGAAGACGTTGTTGTTTTGTTTTTGTACGATCAAGGAAAAATATCAAGCATACATATACATATTCTTTTGTGTTCTTTAAATATTTTTATATGAATTCAAATGGTTTCAGTATATTCCTTCGTACATTTTCAATTGTGGAAGTACCTTCTCAAAAGCACCTCAACATTTGTATTTGAATTAAAATGGTGCGAGGATATTCCCTTTCACATTTTCAATTGCAGAAGTACGTCCTCAAAAGCCCTAGTTTGGATTCTCATTGTCATTCAAGCCGTAGCAGAGGTGGCAAGGAATTGCCACTCTCAGATGAGGTTGTGGGTATACTATCCTGTTGACCTCAATCTTGAGTTGCACATTAAGGATTAACAAAAAGTTAATATTATTAGGATATTGGTAATAGAGATCTCTAATGAGTAATTTTAGAATATTGGCAATTGGAGTTTTAAGCAGGTGATGTAGTGTTAAATATGCTCCCTTTCCTTAATAATAAGGTAGAATTTTATGCACAGATATATGTTCTTAAGTTTCTTTCAAACTATATAAATGAATTACATTGATGTTGAGTTTATTCCCTTGCACATTTTCAATTGTGATTCAGACTTACATTCTCAACAGTACCTACTTGCCATTGTCACTGGGCTTTATACAGAGGAGTGAACCTGGCAGAACCCACATCCCTTTCCACATATTTACTGTTTTGCCCTTACTAATGTAAGATGAGAAAGTGTTGTAATCATGTGTGAAAAAAACGACTAAAAAATCTTTTACAGTTTGATGATCATGTTCCTAAGTAAAGTGGATTAATCATGTTCCTCTAACATGTGACGTAGCCAGTATCCGTGTTTTGTGGATCGTTGATGGCAAAACGTCTGTCTGTCTGTCTGTGGTCTATGCTAACACCTAAATTGTTCAGCAAATTTTGTCCAAAATTGGCATTCGCTGATCGACATGAACTAACTCTATATTTCGATTTTTGTGAGTACTTAATGAAGCCTCAAATTATGTTTCCAAATTTTTACAAAAGAATGGCTCCAAATTGTTTGGTTAAATCTGTCTTTGGATAGTTTAAAGGGCACTTCAGAGGGTGCTGCAGGTGTATGATCATTGATTTCCCTAATTTTTCAAAAATTACAAAAAATTTTTCTTGGGGTGTCTACCTACAACTACTATATTGAAAACTTTTTCCTTAATGAAATCTGTTCTTAAAGACGGATCATGGAATATGATCATGTTAAATTTGTCTAAAGTATGAGCAGTTTTAGTGTAATTTTGTGAAAAAGGATGGCAATTGTAACGTTTTTTTAAAAATTTTCTTTAAATTTTTCTCCTCATAATGGATCAAGGGATGTTAAAAAAATATAGAGCTAGTCCCATTTTCGGGAAACGCTGTATTTTTGAAAATTGTTAAAAACCACAAAATTGAGGATAGAGATTTTTGTGTTCAAGAAAGTATGTTCTAAAAAATAAGATATTTAAAGAAGGTTGTGTACAATTTTTTGAAGAAACAAGAAGTTTTTGCATAATTTGTATTTGAAATTTATGGAATTTATAAAAAAATTCTCAAAAACTGATCTGAATGTTTTCTTCAGTTTTTCCCCCAAGGTTAGAAGAAGGGGTGCTTTAAAGAATGGTGTAGGTCTCATTCTTGTTGAACTCAATGAATTTTTGAAAATTGCAAATTTGGAAATAATGTGAAAAAGTATGTGCTGTAGTGGCTCTGCTAGTTTAGGAAGAATATCGTGCAAATCTACATTTACAATTGTGGAAGTACCTTCTAAAAATAACCTACTTAACTTGTCGTTGTCAGTCAGTGTATTACAGGAGAGAGAGATGGCTAGTTGAGGCTGAGGTGACAAGTTTTCTGATTTGGCTGACTTCATTCAGAGCTCAACATAGAAGTTGAATGTTGTTATGTTAACCAAGACCATTCACACAAATAATACTTGGTTAGGGTGACTGTTCTTGTACAATTTGTGTTATTAAAAAAACAAATGTTATTGAATAAAAGATCCCAATAGTTCACTGTAAAGTTGTTATTTTCAATGTATGCTTTTCCGGTAAGGTTGCAGAATGTTGACAATTAAATATTTCACATGGAAGACCTGGGACCTAAGAAACCAGTCAAAGAATTAGTTGTTCAGGGGTTAGAGCATTGATTGCACCCCTGGAGGAGTCCTGAGTTCGATTCCTAAATGGGGCAACAAATCTTTGAACAATTGGAATATCCTATGGTAACTTACTATAAAATGAACTTGTGTTAATATTATTAATTATAGTGGGCGTAATTTAAAATGTAGTAATAATCAGTTTAGTGTATATAGCAACTAATATTACGTTATTGTGATACTGAGACAATAAATTTGAATTAATTCAAAGAGAACTGCTGCATGTATAGCTATATATTTTGGAACCCCTTTCCTTTCGTTTTGACCGAAACACTGTTGTATGTTTAAATAAAGGGTTCTGAAAATTATGAAATATTTGAATCCCATTTTTTCCCAAAGTAAAAATTAATAATTTTGTAATAATAATACTACACATTTTTAGTATACAAACTTGATTTGATAATGTTGTGAGTCTTTACAGTGCTCTTTTGAATAATCAGCATTATTGAGTTGCATCTCTTCTATATGGGAATTATTATTACAAACATCATCAACCACAATGTTATTAGGTCTTGAGAGCTAGGGTGTTTTTCTTTTCTGTATCTTTTATTTCTGAATCTCTGCTCTTTCCTCTCTTCCTTCTTCCACTCTTCTCATTCTCTATTTTCCTTGTATTAAAGGCGCGTATGTAGACGAGACTGCGCAGGTGTAGAGATACCAACTCATTTAAGGGAAACAACTCTACAGCTAAACAAGGACAAATGAAAAGGTAGAGCAGAATTTATGACCTGAGAATCTGAAATATAGGTCGTAACAAGAATTTGAATTAGAAATACACTAATGGTCCTACAGAATAGCACAAACTTTCCCGTTTTACTTTTCTATTTCCTTTGGTCTTGGCTAGCTATTCAGACTTGCCACATACTCTTGCCAACTGCCATCTATTGTAACCCAAAGAACATTTTTTTTTCTTCTTCTTAATTTTTTGGTTCGGCCAGCCCACATTGAACCAAAATGGAAAACTTCTGAGAGATTTTATTAATTTAAATGATCTAAGAATAGTGAATTTCTTTTTATTTTTCCATATACATACACAGCGTATGATAAATTATGTAATATTGTGGAAAATCAGGTTCAAGATTTTCACAGAAATTAAATTTTGGGGTCCTCTGATACCGAAAAATTGTTTTTTTTAACATCCATCTGTCTGTGAACACTACTATTGCCTAAACCGTACTTAGGATATTTTTTTTAATTGAAAAAAGCTCTGTCCATCTGGTTTGAGTTGAAGCTTTGAGATTTTGAAAAACATTCTTTAAAATTTGGGTGCACTTTACATGAAGACCTCAGTGTGTTTTCAAATTTTTCTCAAAAATGACTCCAAATTTTTTCTTTAAATTTCTTGTAAAAATGGTGTAAAATACACTTATAAAGGTTGCAAAGGTCCAATTTTCAGGGTTAACTCTGAATTTTCAAAAATTGCAAAGTTTGAATTTTTTTTGTGTCCTCCTACAACTGCAAAATTGAAGATAGAGGTTTTTCCTTCATATAAAATTTGTTGGCCATAATTAGTTATTTCATTATAGTCATGCACATTTTTTGAAAATTTTAATAGATTTCAAGCAATATTTGCAATGTAAAAAATTATAAAAACAAGATTTTCTCAAAATGGCTCCAAATTTTTTCTTTAAACTTTTGGTAGTAATAGTGCTAAATAGACTCTATCAGATGGCATAAACACTCTATTCTTATTTTTCCAAAAGCACTCAGCAGTTTTCTGTGAACCTTCACCAAATTCCGCATTTTCAGAAATGCTCAAATGCCATTTTCTAAAACACAGATCCAAATTTTTTTCTCATACTTTTCAATTGGGTACTACTAATTGCACTCTTTAATATGACATAATGTTTACTTCTGGGAATTTTTTTGTTTTTTCAAAAATACACAAACATAATATATTTGAAACATTTCTCACACCATTAATATGCACATTTCCAGCAATTTGTAAACACTGTTGTATTTGTGAGTTAATGTGCTTTAAATAACTTCTAATGAAGTTTTTCAAAAACCCAAACATTTTCTGTGAAAAAGAGTCAAATTTACAGTGGTGCTTAAGTGCCATTTTCTTAAAAACTGCTCCAAGTTTTTCAAAGAAATTTTCATTTAGGACAAGGTTTTACTGCTTTTTATTATTCTTAATGTAATATTTCTGTTCTACTATGAGGAAATCAAAAAATTAGGAAAATGTACAAAATATGTACTTTCAGCGGTGAAAGATGGCAGCAGGCAAAAATGTGTGGCAAGTCCCGATAGCTAGCCCAGACCAATTTAAATTGAAAAGTAATATGGGAAAGTCTATCATTCTGTAGCACCGCGAGTTTAAACGTGAAGAGATTCATAAATATACTTGGGCAGCCACAGGAAACCACTCATTAATAGATATTTTCGAAAATCAATTGAAAGTTAGTAAGATGCTTTGAAAGCAGTGTACCATTGTAAATGGGAAAGAAGTTCTGACCACTATCTTGTGAAGTGTACAATATGCCTAAAAATATGGATTAAAGGTGGTATAAACAAATTGAACAAAAATAATTTAAGTTGAAAAAGTTATCTTTTGAAAGACTATTCCATAGCAAAACTGTACCAAGAAAGAGTAAGACAATTTAAAAAAATACAACAATGAGTCATAATAGAGAAAATAAATGGAAAGAGAAGATTAAAATTCGCAAAAATTTTATTGTAAAAGTGGCTGAGGAAGTCCTAAGGAAAAAGAAGAAAAACATCAAAAGGAAAGGACTCTATAAATGGAATGAAGACCTAAAAGAAGCAATAGCAGAGAAAAAGAAAGTATAGCTAAAATGGTTTGCCAACAATGACCCACAATCCTTGAATTCTTGAAGATTCAATGCAGGAGAACAAAATTCCTAGTAAAAAGCGCAAATAAAAGAAGTCGATAAAAATATATATCAAATGTAGAGCATGATATTCATGGGAGGCAACCATAAAATACCGGAATAAAGATGAAAAAAATGCTGCAGAATTGCAGATATTGGATGACAATGAATGTATAAAAGAATACCTATGGCATGCTGATGAACAGGAAGAAGAAGAAAAAGGAATATCTGAGTAGTCCAGTCCCGGTCCAGTCCTTCATAATGTAGAGAAAAAAATTAGAATCTATTGAACTAGAAGAAGCACTAACAAATACTAAATATAAGAAAACATCAGGGCTTGATAATATCAATATAGAATTACTCAAATATCTCCCAGCTGAAGCAAAACCTAAACTGTTAGATCTATTTAACAATTGCTGGACCCACAGCATAATACCAACGGAAGACGGCTGTAGTTATCCCTATATTTAAAAAAGGATTACGAGCAATGAGTAAAAACTGTAGAGGTATAAGTCTGCTGAATACAACTTATAAAGTGTACGCTGAAATCATTAATAATAGAATGAAGAAAATAATGGAAGAAATAACTCAAAATCAAACAGAATTCAAAAAAGGGAGATCATGTTCTGATAATATGTTAAAATGATATATAATGCGTTAAAATTGTTGGCTGAAAAGTGATGAGAATTCAATCTACAAACATGCATGGTCTTCATAGTAAAAGCTTTTGATAACCTTCTTAAGAAAAAATTATGGTCAATTGTGAACAGAAGAGGCATACCAAAACATCTTATTGAAAATATTCAAACCGTACAAAGATACCCAAATTAATGTAAGAACAAAATCGGGTAAAATCCTCAAAGAATATATAGGACTGTAGGATAATATAAGTGAGTGAGACAAGGGTGCTGCATTTCACCCACACTTTTTAATATTTATCTATCATAATATGGAAGCAGAAGTTTTTAAATATTACAAATAATTTTATAATGACACTTCTGTTCGTGGGTGACCAAGTTTTGATATCTGATAATGAAGACCCTCTACAAAGAGTTCTGTATGAACTGCAGATGATCATAAAAGAATATAATTTAGAGATGTCTGTCCAAAAAACTAAGTCATTGGCATTCCAAGAGAAATACCCAATTACATGTAAATTAGTGGCTACCAAAATATTGAACAAGTAAGTTCATTGAAGTTCCTGGATTGTGATCTGTCTTATAAAGGAAAAATTGATGCAGATAAGAAAATTGAAATATTTAACAGAATTTGTGGAACTAATAGGAGGACACTAAAAAGTAAAATCAGGAAAGATACAGTCATGATATTTTATAAAACCTTAGCAGTTCCTTGTGGGCTATATGGATGTGAAGTCTGGACCATTGATACAAAAGTTAGGAGTAGGATTCAGACTGCCGAAATGAAGTTTTTAAGGGGTTGTATTGGTGTCACGAGCAATCAAGAGATATGTAAATACCTAAGGATTTATAATTTAAATGAAAAATGATTTATAATTTACATGAATACAAGAAAGCATGCAGAAACTACGTTGATAGAATGGAGGACACACAAAAACCAAAACAGATTCTGCAATATAAGCCAAGTGGAAAAAGGAACATAGGAAGACCGAAGAGATGGACGGACCAATAAGAAGACGCAACACAACCTAATGCTTGAAGAGCATCATCGATGCAAAAAGCACAACCCTGTCAGGAGTTATGCTTTGAAAATTTGACAGAAATATAACACTTAGGTCTACTAATTATACTATTCATCCCTCGCGCTCTCTCTTGTTCTCACACTGTTTTGCGCTTTGATTTCGATGGGAAGCTTTTGCAGTTCACCATAAGTGAACGCGTGGCCTGGCCTTCTAGACAGGGACCCGGCACAAAGGGGATCACTGACAAGCAGACAATAGAGCACCGCGACCGAGCTACCGGACGCCGTAGTCGGGGATAATTGATGTGTGATGCGTCAGAGAATACGAAGAGTTGATTCTGACTGATGAAGACTGATCTTCCGCGATGCATACGCATCTGGCTGAGAGAGACTCGCAAGAGCGTCGACCAGCGTAGCGCTTGCGGATAACAGCCGAAAATAATTTATTACACTGAAGAGCCAAAAAAAGCTGGTACACCTGTCTAATATCGTGTAGGGCCCCCGCGAGCAGAAGTGCCGCCACACAACTTAGCATGGACTGGACTAATGTCTGCAGTAGTGCTGGAGGTAATTAACTTCACGAATTCTGCTAGACTGTCTATAAACTCGTAAGAGTACGAAGAGGTGGAGCTCTCTTCTGAAGAGCACGTTGCAAGGCACCTTAGATATGCTCAATAATGTTCATGTATGGGGATTTTGGTGGCTAGAGCAGGTAAATTTTTAAATTCAGAAGAATGTTTCTGGAGCCACTCTGAAGCAATTCTGGGCGTGTGGGCTGTCTTGCTGGAATTGCCGAAGTCCGTCGGGATGCACAATGGACATGAATGGATGAGTCGTATCTAGACGTATCAGGGGTCTCATACCATCATGGAGCCTCCACCAGCTTGAAGAGTCCCCTGTTGACATACAGGGTCCATGTATTCATGAGGTTGTCGCCATACTCGTACACGTGCATCCGCTCGAAACAATGTGAAACGAGACTCATCAGACCAGGAAGTTTGATGATTTACCGGATTCACGGTACATTCGTGAAATTGTCGTTCGGGAAAATCCAAATTTCATTGCGACCTCGGAGATGATAGGCCCCATGTCTCTTGCGCCGACTTTACCAAGTTCAAACTCACTTAAATTGTGATAACCTGCCATTGTAGCAGCAGTAACCAATCTAACAACTGTGCCAGAATGTGGTTGTCTTATAATCGTTGCCGATCGGAGCGCCGTATTCCGATTGCTTCAAGATCTCTTTATTTCAATACGCATGGATATACTAGTTTTTTTGGCTCTTCAGTATACACACATTGTAACGAGAGAACGATGCTGGGAACACGTGCGGATTTGCACGAGCAACTGTCGAGACGCTGACCCACTGACGAAATCAGCCAATGAGAGGCACTGGGCCATCATAATCAGAATCCTAGATGATCATTGGACAGAATAGGGATATGCCGTGATAACTGAAGACGGGGCGTGAGCTGACTTGGTGTTCGTCTTCGGGCGAAAGCTATATTCGAGAGATACATTGGTCAGTAACACTTGCTCAAGAACGGATTTGTGAGAAAAACGTGAGTTGCAACTTTATTGGAGAAAAAGATTTCGGAAAGAGGCAGTCCTAGTAAAAGTTTATTATTGCACCGCTGTCCCAATTGGCCTTTGATGATTGCACGTTGATGTGGACTTGCATGCCATTACCTAGTCCAGACTTCAACAATTATCGTGAATTATTGAAGCGAATCATATACGCCAACACAAAAAGTTCCGCTAGTATTATGCAACACGGCATTGTGCGGTTAGGAATCAATATGCATCAGCCAATTAGACTTTCCGATGATGATGGCCTAATCACCTATTGGTGTGGCATAGTCAGGAACACGCCCGCGATACTGCATGCACTCTTGGAACAGACCTGCATCGCGGAGAGACGGCGTGTGATCTTGACCGTTGTGGCGGGAAGGTCCCTCTGACGACCCTGCAGGATCGAGGACCCCCCCCTCTCTCTCTCTCTCTCTTCCCCTCTCTTCCCCTCTCTTCTCCTCTCTTCTTCTCTGTTCTCGCTTTTTTCATTTCCCTGTTTGAAGCTAATTGCCCATTGCTATTGCGACGTACAGGTTGAAGCTCTTTCTTTTCATAAACCGCAGCTTTTGTAAGGCAGAAGACTGTGTCCCGCGGCTGGAATCTGGTCGAAGAGGTGGCGAATAGTGTTCTGCGGTACAGTGTTCCACACCTCCTGCACCGCCTCACGCAGAGCAGGCAGAGTTGGTGGAGTTGCAGCACGGGTCAGGCGTTGGCCCATTATGTCCCACACTTGCTCGATCGGAGACAAATCCAGCGAGCGTGCCTGCCAGGGCGGTTGACGAACATCACGGAGAGCGTGTTGCGTAGCGCGGGCAGTGTGACTATTGTCCTGCTGTAAACAGCGTACCACCCTCCCGTTGCAATCAGCACAGACTGCACAACATGCTGGGTGTATCCAGCGCTGGTCAATGATTCCTCCACGAACACCAAAGACGAACGCGCGTTGTAGCTGATGAAAACCCACATCATCACACTCGGGGTAGGCCATACGTGACGTGAAGGAAACTCCGGACGCATGCTCTCGCCTCTGCGACGCCGCACACGACCATCACTGGCGTGCAGGCAGAAGCGGTTTTCATCACTGCACGCCATTCCGTCTCCCAGCTGACCCGCACTTTACATCACGCCAGACTTGTTCGACGATGGTTCGACCTGTGTGGCAGTCGGGCTAGCGGTTTGCGCGATTGTAATCCTGTAGCAAGTAACCGGCCTGTAGCAAGTAATCCTGTAGCAAGTAGCCGGTTCCCAACTGTGTGTGAAGACACATTGGGAGCCACATGTGTTTGTATCGCGGCGCGAGTGGCCGTACGGTCTACCAACGCCGCCCTCACGATGCGTCGATCTTGAGGTTTGTCAGTACTCCGCGGTCGCCCCGAGTTTGGTCTACGGCTATGGGAATGCTCGTCTACCCATCGTCTTCAGCACCGCAGCATCGAGGCCTACGTGATCATCAATGCGCCGAAATGAACACCGGTTTCGCGCAGGCCGACAATCCGTCCCCGCTATAACTGGTCCAATTGTTTAAAGGTCGAACGAGTGACATACCTAAGTCCCGACTAGACCTTATCGCAGTGGACAGCGCCACCGCCAAAGCCGCGGAGTAGATGGCGCGTCTGGGTCATTTCGTCACGCTGCCATTGCGACACCGGGCGTCAGTCATGCGAGAAATGTTAATCACTGCTTCTACGACACCCCATCCCTAACGTCCCTTAACGCCTACCCGATTACTCGTGCCCTTCTTGGTGTTGCAATACTTTTTTCTGCTAGTGTATAAAACATATGTATATTCATGGAAATGTATTTTATGACGTAACTTTTCTACAGTTCTCCCTTCTGTGCGATGTAATAGCACGGGTTCAGGTAGTTTCTTTAAAAGGAATAGTAACGTACTTATCTACACTTCCATTAGCACATTTACTGCAATAAACAGAAACTTGCATGACATCATGAATGACTGCAAATACAAAAAGTGTCTGTAGTAACCTTGACACCATAAACTTCGATCAACTAAGAGAGCTAAGATTACGAGAAAGTATTAAATCATGTTGGGAAAATAGTGAGATCTGAACGCTTAGGTGCTGTCTACAAACTCGGAAAAGTCCCGAATATATATAAAAAAAACGATTGACAGCCTTCAAGCAGTTTCACAATTTGCTACTCAAAAAGCGAACAAGATATTTATTTGCCAAGTCTGATTGATGTTGAAAGTGTAAAGAGGAGACTAAGAAATCTAGAAAAGACAACGGGAAGGGTGCCCTTTAATGGTTGGAGCACAACTTTTTAAAGTTTGTCAGCATTTCTTGCAATATTATCAGTAGGTGTAAAGACCATTAAAAGATTTAGTGTACTAAGGGTAGCAAAAAAAGTCTAGTAGATATGTGTGGCAAATATACAAGCTATTCTCTTCCATCTGGCCATCAATTATGAGTAAAATTAAAGATTATTACCATAGAGTCCCAGGGCGAGCCTCAGCTACTGGGCGGGTCGCAGCTGGTGGATAGCAAAAGGCCTGTAGGCAAAAGGCGATCATTGGCGATGAGTGAATGTGATCGTTGGCGAGATCACATTCATTAAAAGACACGGAAACTGTACCTAGCGACAAGGCAAGTAAGTACCGCCATTAAATAAGTGCTGCCTCGCTTCCTAGCGGGTAGAAATTAGACCAAATGCTAAGGGAAGGGAAATTCTGAAGAACAAACATGTGTAGAGAGAGCTCTGAAAGGTGTAGTGAAGCCAATATCTCTAGGGGAGTAAACCCTATACAAATCCTGGTCCTCCACTTTGGGTTCTGACCATAGGCCTAACAATCCGTACCGTCAAAAGATCACAGTTTATAAACTTAAAAATAATAGCCGGATAGATTACATGAGATGATCAAGCCATTGGAAAAACCACATGACATTTTGGTACATGAAATGTATTACCTTTGAAATGGACTGGAGCTCTAGCTAATCTTCTGGAAGCAATTTGAAGAGTATTATAATATCTGTAATGGTACAACAGTCAACGTGCAATTGAGGAGTGGAATTTGGTATTAAGAAAGAACTTCAAGGAGTTATTATGAATTTTAAAACAAATTATTCAAGAAAATGTACCCTATGAATTAGAGGAAAATTCTGTAACACCACGTTTATTAACTTGCATGCCCCGTCGAAGAACAAAGATTATAACGCAAAGAGTTCAGTATGATAGACTGGGTGGAATGTGTAAGGCAACTCCTAAATTGAATGATAAGATACTATTAGAGGATCACACTAATGGAGAAAAAGCTGTAGGATTTGCCGTGTCAAAAAATCTGGCCATTAGTAGTTCATTATACCTACATATATACCCATAAAATTCATAAGGGGACTTTGATAACATCAGGAAAAACAACATATACACAAAACCAGACTGTAAATCATTTCCTTGTAAGAGCTAGATAAGACAGAAAATATCTCTTAATAAAACAAAGAAAGCTGACAGTATCTTTAAGATTTGTACCAAGTGGCGATAGTCTAAAAATTCAAGGAGGAAATAGTAGTCTTCCAAGAAAGGCAATTCCCAGGAACAGATAAACAATTACCAGGGACAGAAAGGATTATTAGAAGATAGATGGTAGAAAATTAAAATAAAGTGTTAACCTTAGCAAATATGGTTTTAGGGAAAACGAAGAAAGTAAGGTGGAAAGAATGGTGATACATTTTGTTTGACAGATGTTCTATTAGATTTTTGCTAACGAGATGATGGGATATAAACTACAATTTATCAATGGTAAGGACTTCTTGTGACCGAGGCCGGTACCAGATTATTTTGCCCCTCAAGTAAAATGAAATGTTTGCGCCTGACCCATACAATATAATAATGTTCAGAAATATATTTGCTTTCTTTTACGACTCAGTGCTGCCACCAAGTGACCAAATTTGTAAGAGTAGAAATTCGGATCTTTCTATCCAGGCTCATGTTCTCTCTTTCTAACATTAATTTATCATGAAGATATGTTCATCGTATATTGTATCAGAACATTTCATATAGATAATGTAATCTGATAATAAATACTTGATTAAAGAAATAATTAATACAATACGTATATTGTTCAGAATATCAACATAAAGACAATCAGGAAAAACTAAAATGAATTCTATAGTTATTGAAACAACAAATTTTGCTTTTTGCTTCTTTCTTCGTACAGAATAAATGATTATTTTATTAATAATATTGTCAGTACCAATGAGCCAAAGTAAAAATTTATTTATTAGAAAGAAAATGTACCAAAATGGTGCCCCCCCTCCCCCAGGTTTGCGCCGCTAGACAATCTCTTAGTTTGCGCCAGCCTTGCTTGTGATACAATAAGATCCCCAGGTAATGAACCGTATTTTTCTAATGTCTGAAAAGGTCAGGATATGCAACTCACGCGCGAGTACAACTCCCTTTCGGCGGATGAATTTTTCAAATTTATCGAGTGATTAATTATGAAATTCTGAACCCCATTTTGATGGAAATGTATTTACTTGTACATGTAGGCTTCCGCGGCTCGAGTTCTTGACTTCTAGGCTGTCCGGGTGACGCCACGTCTTTGGCAGAATATGATGGCGTCGTTGGCAGATGTATTTACTTGCCTTGCTGATAGAACAAAATTTGAAGACTATAATACCTATATATGCTTTGAGGCCATTCATAAATTACATAACGCTAAAGAGGGGGTGGGTTGGGGCAGCGTTGCGACACATTGAGGTACGAGGATCATAGTTTAGTGTAACGTAACGCTGGTATTTATTTTCAAAATTGTTCAATATTTGCTGAAAGAATTGCTTTTATTCAATCTTACACTAAAACATTAAAATCTTAAAAAATTGAATTAAAATATAAATAAATTAAAAAGTTATGCATATTTTCTTCTCAACCGAAAAGATTCAATATACCATTGATGAAAAAAATATGTTTATTCTAACAATTTTCCATCATATGTTATAACAGAACCTTGTATTTTAGGACAAATGCATATTTAGTTCCTTTAGGAGATTGTGAAAAAAAAATTGCAGATGTTTTCGAATCATGAAAAAATTTATTTACAAAAAGTATCTAATAGTATTTACAATGCTCTAAAGGGCGGTTGATGACTATTCTAATATTTATTATAACAAGTAATTTTGAATAATTATCATATTTTAATTACTCATTTTTTAAATTCGCTGTACTGAAACGCAAATACTTTCCTGTAATATCCCGAATCGTGAATATTCCCTGATCAAATACGCAATTGTTTACGCACCAAAATCTCTCACCCAACCATTACCACTTAAAAATAGGTGGTATTGACCCAACATACCGAACTTTAGGATCTTTGCAAGTCAATACAAAGAGGATGTTTCACGCTCGTCTCCGAACATCACGCACTTCTGAGAATTGCACTCATTCTCGGTGCACGTGCTCTGTTGACAGATTGAGAACGAAAAGTGTGAAAGAATGAAATGAAAAGAAATGAAAGTGAATAAAATAATATGCTTGTAGTTACTCTAGTACACGTCAAAACACTAGAATTTCCTAAAAAAAATAATAAATAAATTAAAAAAACAGTGCCAAATTTAATCCATTTGTGTTCGGTTTTAGATGCCAGAAACAAAACCTTTCTTATCCAAGCTTTTTATTTGCGTGGTTTAATAATTTTGTAACCAATTTTAAGTGACTTAAACGTCTTTTCATCCCTAATAGTGCCGAACTTTATAATTTTGTTGCGTATTTCAGTTGCCTAAATCATCACTTTTTGTGCAGTTGTAACTCGAAGGTAACGGCGCCAGGCGCTGGTGGCGGTGGCGACTCCTCGTCATTTAAAAACAACGCCAGCCTGACATTGTCAAACAGCGGTCGCTGGATTCAATGGGCATATAGGCCTACGTTTCGCAACACTGCTCTCCAAAAGGCCCGTCCATAAATTACGTAACGCAAATTTGGAGTATTTTGAATTTCTCCTCTCTCCGTTATAACGCGCGCTTGATTCTCTCCTAAATAATTATTTCACGCTTGCGACAAGACACACTTACAATAAGTAAATGATAATTTACTTATTAGTAATAATAATAATAATAATAATAATAATAGTAAATAATAATAATAATAATAATAGTAAATAATAATAATTTAATTTACGGCTAAAATACGAATCAAGACATCAATGATGCATATATGGACGCGAATTCATGAATACACTTAACTTATTTGCAGAAAGCTATTTTCATTTAAACTTTTAAATTAAAAAAAAGTTTTTTTTCGCGCTTTGTTTGATTGGGAGTTTTTGAACTGATAGCTGAAGTTTCGTGAATCAATGTAGTGTTTACTGTACAATTTACTGTACTTGGTAATTTTTACATCGAGTTCTTTTCCATTAATTTAAATTTTCAGTAGAAGATAACGGAAATCTATACGAAATTGTGTTAATAAAATGCCAATTATCCTATATTATAGATATTCAGTTATTCTATATAGCTTCATCAAAAATGATTTTATTTTTATTTATTTAAGGTCAAAAACTGTTAAAAACTGTATGTGACAGAGTATGGAGAGTGTAACTTCACTTTTTACTCGTCACATGTTTAGGCACAGGTACATATGACAAATACTAAATTACATTAGCATGTGATTCAATATATTTATTATATTTACAACTTCTCTGTTTTTTCCAAAATCAATGGCAGGTTTAATGGTAAGCGGCAACATAGGACCCCTGAATACTGTAGGGCCCGAACTTTGCAACAATTTGTTTCACACGTGCGCACACACCCACGCGCGCGCCCACACACACATACACACATGCACGTACACACATAAACTTCATTTGGCAACGATGCTGTCAAGAATCATACCCTCTCCAGGGCCCTCGTGGATTAGAACAGGAGTGTCTAACTTACAAGGCCTCAAGGGCCACAATTCAAATCTGTAATGCGGCTACGGGCCATATTTCCATTACTTAGGCAATCCACACTTGACTTCACCGTGTCGATCTCGGAACTTCGCGCGGCTGCTCTGAAGCGGGGAGAATGGAACCATGTGTGATATCAGGCATAATGCTTTGAAACACTATTCATTTGAAACACATACGGATGATTTTGAATTGCTGAATTTACTAGAAAAAATCCTTAAATCTAAATTTAACCTGTTTTTACATTAAAGGGGAGTGTTGCCCCCCCCCCCCCCAGGCAGGACGCGTACTCTAAGCAATGTTCTCGCCAATGGATGAAAGGGACTTTCACTTTTTTACTATAATCCTTCGCGAGTCACAATTATGGCACCGTGAACCGCATGCGACCTGCGGGCCGCCAGTGGGGCAACCCTGGATTAGAAGTATAGATTTCTCGTTTGAAAGCGGGGTTGATGGATTCCTAAATCTTGTCGCCGGTGCAATGTCTTGCGCATTTCTGAATATTGAAATATTCTTGAATATTTTTCTAATAATTACTTTATCTAATATATCGGGAGAAAGTTGATTTTCAATTTTAAAGTGAAAAAAAAAATTTAAGGAAGAATTACCATTAAGAAGGACTAAATCACTTGGTCATTTGCGAACAAACAAAAATTGTGCTTTATTTATTTATTTATTTATTTATTTATTTATTTATTTATTTATTTATTTATTTATTTATTTATTTATTTATTTATTTATTTATTTATTTATTTATTTATTTATTTATTTATTTATTTATTTATTTATTTATTTATTTATTTATTTATTTATTTATTTATTTATTTATTTATTTATTTATTTATTTATTTATTTATTTATTTATTTATTTATTTATTTATTTATTTATTTATTTATTTATTTATTTATTTATTTATTTATTTATTTATTTATTTATTTATTTATTTATTTATTTATTTATTTATTTATTTATTTATTTACTTATTTATTGCTGCGTTTCAGTGCAATATACTATTAATTAACACTTATTTTACAGATACAGACATTTGATGACTTTATCCGCCCTCCCTAATGAATAGTGTATTCTAAGCAATTGCTTATTTTGCTTGAAGGTACCTGTAAATACTGTTTTGGATAAATCCTGACTTGCATTAAAAGGAAAAGAAATGTAATTTATTTGCTCAAAAATTGTTCTGTAGGTCGTATGAGATAGTACTCTTTTGTACAGAAATGAGTATGAGTGGGTTCTAATGTCAAGCCGATAAAACTCTCAAATACGATCAGAAATTAGCGTTTTGAATAAGCAATTAATGAATATTCGTGAACTTGTCTTATAACTCTCACTAATTTGAGAGCGAAATTTCTTCACAAAAACTCGTTCTAAAAGTGTTCTCACATCCAGATGCCATTTACAATTATATTCCATTCGGTTTCTGTTTTGAGAAAGAAAGAAAAATGCTTAAAACTGTCTTTCTTGGAGGTAAACTCTCGAGTGGCGGAAAGTCCCTCCACTCCTCGTCATGCAAATTACAGGTAAGATGACATAGCAAAATCGCTACTCGATCAGAGAACGATTTATTACCTTTCAAGACAAACGAACTACTGCAACTTTTTATAAGTCAAAATTGGATTCTAACCATTCCTAAAAATCCATTTGGTCGGATATTATAAATGCCAAAAAATCTACCGAAGACTAGTGCTTGTGTCCACATGATAACCATGAAGTTATTTCTGTTAATTTATCAAAGAGTTATTAGTTTTAGATCATGGCAATTATCACTAATTTTTTGCAAATTGGCAACCACTTCAAATTCACCTAATAAAATAAGTTCGTCGTATTATAATGAAGTGGGGAACAAACGTGTGTGTATACATTAACATAAGCATCAACAAATATTAGTCGCATCAACAGCGTCGTAGTTGTTGTAATAGACACAGTATTACTCGCGCAACTTTTCTTGAACGATGACCTTGATCCCCCTCCCTTGTGCAATAAACAGTTGAAGGCAAAAGCTCGCAGCGGGCACTGATGACAACCTTCCAAGCATTAAAACTTCGTTGGCGCGAAACAGAAGCTAGTCAAAGCCAGTTGCTTTCATAGTGCAGAACCCCTGTTCAGATTTATTGTCAATATCGAAAGAAATGACTGAGTCAGGTCCAGGTCCTTCAAGGGAGTCACCTAAAACTCCCGAAAAAGTTAAGCACAAGATGCAGTTTTGACTTTCATTTCACAGACGTTGGCATTACTTAAAATACTCTAGTGGCCGACTTTGTAACTAATACCCCCACTCCACCCGAAATCGTCGATCCATCGTTCAAGAAAAGTTGCCCGAGCAATATCCATATCAATACAACAAATTCGGTTCAAGTATGTCCTGCTTGATTAATGTATTTTGATTTCTCCATTTTTAAAGTAAGTTTCAGAAGCATAAAATGCAGATAGTTCATCGTTGGGTAATGTTCGCACAGAGTGAACAACCAATTTCCATTTTTTGTTCGACTCATAGTTTTTGTGTACCTACTACTTAATTGACTATTGATTTTGATTTCAATAAATGTTTTGTTTAGGTATTGTTCTTTGGCCTGGTATTATTGAAGGTGTCTCTTTAAAAATGTGTATAAAAATATGTATTATAAATAAAGGAGTCTTTTTTTAAGAAAAAAAAAACATTTTTTCTTTTTTGAACTTTTCGTAAAGTAAGTTCACTGACTTTCGAACAACTTAACATGTTTTGACGGAGGCGGTTCCCTCGAACCGCTGAATACAACTCGAAATTGCTCGATATCAATGAAATATACTCTCTGCCAATGAGTCTACATCGGTCTACATTTTCTGTTTCAACGAAATGCTTTTATTTTTACACAACCGCGTGGGACTTGCACCTTCTGTAACTGTGTTTCGAGTGTGGAGCAGGTGCTGGCTGAGCAGGTGAGGTAGAGGGGTTTGGTGGGGTTCGTTTTCCGCGCTATTTCCATGTGCGTATCTTCGCGAACATTCGTGTTCAAATAAATTTGCCGAAGGTGATGGAAACGTGCAGCGTGGAATTTGACGCAAGAGAGGTGAAAGAAGACTGATTGGATGTTGCAGTTTTCCTTATCTGACCTGTCGCTGTGGCTCTGACGAAGAAAAGTAAAAATGCTTACTCTCACGTTAAGTATTGGATTCAGTCACATCGTTTCGCAAGACACTCCTGAAAGAATTAATAAATAATGTTGTAATGTAATTAAATCAATTGTTTACTAACCTCAATGGATGCCACTATTTCGGTAAATAAACATTGTTACTTTAATTACATAGGTTTTGTCACTCGGGCAAATATTTGTTTGGAAGTGTCAACTTTTAATTACTGTGGTAAACTGGAGATGTTAAAGGGAAGTTAGGTCTCGTGAATTTAATAAAATTGGTTGATGAATTTCCATCTATGTACAGGCTAGTGTGTGGTGCACGTTGGCAAAATTCCTGCAGAGAAGTCCAGGTGACATGTTTTGCTGGGGAAACACTGTGAATGGAGAGTTGGGCTTGGGGGGTATTGAAGAGGAAAATATTTTGTCACCCAGAGAACTCAGTTTTGCAAAATCAACAAGTGTGCTTCAAGGTAAGACAACATAACATAGTGAGTTGTTAAACTTCATTTTAATTTTATTCTCCTTTGTCTGGGGATTTATAATGCATAAAAGAATTCAACATTGAAAATACCTTTTTGTGTATTTTTTCCTTTTGGCAATCCACTTGATTAAGCCTGAAATATATTTTTTACATGATTTTTATGGTTAAAGTGTTGAATTGGTTTTTGGATGTGCCAGTTTGTGGCATATAACAGTTCTATGTGTAATGTCAATCTTAAATATTGTTTTGTTGCTTACAGTGGCTTGTGGATGGCACCATTCTGTAATGGTCACGGACAATGGTCAAGTTTATTCATGCGGTAGCAATGATTTTGGTCAACTTGGTCATGAAAAGACTCGGAAGAAACCTGGTAAAATACTTAATTCAAATCTTTGGTTATTAAATAATCAATGTGATTGTGTATTCAAATTTTCAGTTATATGGTATTCCGGAGTTTTAGACCATCAAAACATGTTTCATGTTTCACATAATTGAAGGCATTAAATAGGCAAACATGCTTTGTGTTTTGATTGTCCAAACATCCAAGAACGTTACAGAATTTTTAAAAGTTAATAATTTATGCGTGTTTTGAAGAAAAAGTAAGAAACATTATAAAAGAACAATAGTGTTCTGGTTATTGTAATCAGTATTACTCATAGGCTGTACTAAATTTGCTTGGTTTCATTATTTAATTAAAATAAAGCTTGAGAACTCAAATTTTTTGTAAATTATTCAAATTGATGTTATATAGGGTACCAACTTGTTGGTTAACAAATAGCTGAGCACTCAATGTCAAATTCAAAGCATATCTTACAATTCATTCAATTCTTTTGGTGAAGAATGAATTGAAGTGTTGTGAATACGTAGGGAGGAACTCCGCATAAAACAAAATTAAACCAAAGAAAGAGAGAAAAATCAGGTACTGACTTTGTCAATTGACATTAATGAGTAGGTAGATAAGCTTTTTTCTGGGATCTGCTGTTTATCATCAGAAAAATAGTACTGAAAGTAGTGCATCTATTTTCTAACAGTGATAAAGTTTCAGATACAAATAATGAATGCAACATCCCATTTCTTTTTTACGTAGTAACTGCCCACAGTGTTATAAACACTTTTATAAACAGAAACTGTGGGTACGAGTTTGGCCTTGTATCTACAATAAATGGTTTGTACAAAAAACTTCTACATTTTTCATACGGTACAAATGTTATCTATATTTCAAAGTCATTCCATTTTCCAAATATCAGAATTTTGTTACACAAGTTTTTGTAGTAAGGGTGACTAGGAAGCAGGGCTGGATTTATTTACAAGCAAAGCGCCGTTGCTTGGGGTCCGTATCTATGAGGGGGCCTGTGCTTTGGAAAAATATTCATAACTTATTTTGTGACAAAATGTATTTAATGTAATAAATATGTGTAAAATTTTATATACTAAATTATTAGTTTCCATTTGTTGGAAAGTACATGTATTAAGATACGTTTTTTATGTAATAAATATAGAGCTATTTTTGAGGGAGAGGAGGAACACAAGTTTGTGCTTGGGGGCCCTGCAATACTAAAATCCAGCATTGCTAGAAAGTTAAACAGCTTAACTGATAATTTGTAGTAACTGATACCAGAGTTTTTGTATCAGTTATTACAATTTTTTTTAAAGCAGTCTATTAATTAAAAATGTTGAACTTTATTCGTATTTTCTATCTGAAATGTCTGTGAATTTGCTAGCTAGCAGTTTTTAAGGAAGGAGAATTGTCCAGTCTGAGGCTCCAACTGAATGGCCTGAACTTGTAAAAAAGAATGGTGTAATACACAACACATGCACGATTTAATATCGTGCTACAGCTCTACTTTCTCCTATAGGTTATTGCAAGGCTCTTCCCCAGTTTGGTGTTTATTGCAAATTGTTATTGTTGTCTTAGATTAATTTACTTACCTTAAGTAAACATGTCACACATCTAGAACAACCATGTATCAATGTTTATTACTAGATAGTTATTTCTCATTCTCAACTGCCATGGAAATTATGCTTCTAGATTAGAACATATAAATTAATTAAATTTTTTCACCGTTACAAGGATCATTTAAGAAGCATGGCAAGTTTGCATGAAATTGGATGAATGGTCATTAATCAATATTATTGTAAAAAAGTGTGAATATTGCAGTGATTAAACAGGAATTTTCAACTTGAACTAATCTGCTGTTTCTAATTGATAGTCCTTTGAGTTGTTCAACTTATTAGGACAGGATTATGAAGAAAAATTAATTTCATGAAATTAAGCATTGTTATTTGGAGGGTGGAACTGCTTTGCTTGCCGAGTTGAGGTCTGTTGTGACTCAATCTTGTTCTGAATACTATTGATGTATGAATGAGAGTTTGACATACAGCCTCTGGTGGTGAAGCTTGCTCCAGCTGCCCAGTTCCAGTTACAGATGGAATTCACTGAAAAGTTCCATTACATTATCTGATTACACTGACAATGACAATGTACAAGATATTAATCTCTGCAAGCTTTTCCACCGAGTACCGACTTTTCAGCATTCTGTGCAGAAAAGAAATGATGAAAACAATGTGTGCTTGCTGGGTATCATGATTGCTGATAGTGGATCAGAAATACGTAAGAAATAATATTTCCATCTGATGTTTAATCACAATCAATGGAATTTTCTGTGTTGATTTATGACTGGAGGTGAAAATTTAATTTGAGGGACTGAGTTGAACCTCTGAGTTGAAAAGAATGTAGATGTGGATGAAACCAGGTGATTGTGTATAGAAGAAGCCAATGACAGTTTCTGGCAAAGTTATGACTATTGCTTTAAGGGCTTTCCAAGAAATAACTTCAGTACGTTAGATTACTTAGAAAAGGATAATTCCATAACAGAAGCCTATTGTGTCTCAATGATTGGTTACTTAAAAGAAATGAAAAATGTCTTGTACTCTTCATAATAGTGCTGCTTCACCTGCCCAATGTCTAATCTCAAACAAACTCTCCCTTGCAAATTGCATGGGCAAGTGGCTGAGAACTGGGCACTGAGTTAATTCCACCACTTTTTTCTCTGGTCTTAATGACTATTTTCAGTTCCCCTGTAAAAATGGAATAAAAATGGTTTGGCTCAATGGAAAAAATAAAAAATGTGGACATTGTTACCAACTTGAATGACTGTTTAATTTAACAATGTTTCAGTTCGAAAAAAGTTGGTAACTTACTAACACAAGGTGTATTTTCTTTGTCTTTTTGTTTTGATGTGACAATAATAATATTGGAATACAGTTTGCTAAATTTGACCCCTTCTTAACATTTTCTAAAATATTGTCTCTAGGGTAAATGATAGCAAATTAAACCTGGTATTCTGGCAAAGTCACTCAGCATTCAGACAGGCCAAGGTAACTTGGATCTATAAATATTAGCACTTCATTATTGAATTTTACCAGGAAACGTGAATTTAACTTCAATTATTTGTATTTACCAAAATTGTTCAGTATCCAATAAGAGAAACTGAAAATTGATACAGTAGGTAATTGCTGATGATCATATTGTGCTATGAAGAAAGTCCAATTTTCTTTACATCATATTTCATTACAAAATTGTTTTTTCAATATTTTTACAGAGATGATAGATGCCCTTTCAGCCTATGTCATTATTGGTGCATCATGTGGGGCAAATCATTCATTGGCTGTTAATGAATGGGGACAGCTGTTTAGCTGGGGTTCTGATTCTCATGGACAACTTGGTAAGAATATAAATAATTCAACTTCAGTTACTTACAGCATACCAATCTTCTTTGTGTTTGGCATTTGAGAGTTATATATTGACACTACCAGTAGCAGAAGCTTCCCTAATGTTGTAAACTTCGTTTCTTGACATCAACTTGGAAGGCACAAGTGAAGGGAATATGGTGAAATTCTCATTGCTGTGAAGTACTGATACTTGCACAGCGAGCATGTGGCAAGGGTAGTGGAGTGTGTCAATGCTACCACACCTGAAGCAGAATTGTTGAGCATAAAGATGATTGGTACTATACTAAAGATGATTGGTACAAAGTGTAGTTTTTACTATTTCTTCTATTGTTCGTTATTTTTGATTTATTAGGTATGAGTCAAGAAATGGATGTTCAGCCAAAACCCAAAATAGTGAAGGGCCTAGCCACATGTCATGTAATACAGATTACATGTGGCCTAAATCATTGTTTGGCATTGACTAACAGTAAGTAAAAATAGTGATTCTTTTTTTTTTTTCCTTTCTGAATTGTTTTCCAAAAAGAATACCCATGAATGGTATATAATTGTAATAAAATGCATATTGTAATGTTACAAAATGTACCTAAAAAGGGAAACCGTTCAAATGGCCAAAGACACCACGAATGGGTAGGTAGCTTGACTGACCATGGTGACAAAAGTCTTCATTATCATAAAACATAAGCGAAAATTACAAATAGCCAAAGTTGAAAGGTAGATATTACTCGCCCAACTTTTCTTGAACGATGGATTGAAGAAATGCAGGTAGAGTTGGGGTATTAGTTATGAAATTGGCCACAAGATTTTATGAAACAACACCAATATCAGGAGAATCACTCATGCCTTCGCAATTTTCTCAAGTGTTCGAGGTATCTCCTGTGATGGATCTTCACCTGCTTTGGTCATTTCTTTAGATTTTTTGGAGAAAATCACAGACAGAAGTTCTTGTCTTCAACGGAAAATAGTTTCAATTTTGCACCAGTGAAGATGTTTGCAATGTCATCAGTGCACGCTGCAAGCGTTTGTCTTCAAATGTTTATTGTGTCAGAGAGGGGGAAGCAAAGTCATCGTTCAAGAAAAGTTGCGCGAGTAATACTAACATTTCCTTGCACTTTCACAGGTACCTCAGATGGTTCAACCTTCCCTACTTGGATATTACAATAGCTGCTTAATAAACTTCACACATACCTCGTAGTGGCTCAGTGACTCTTAATCATGGAATGTAGTTAAAACGTAAATTCTAAAATCCATTTGTAGTATTCATATTTCCCCTCTTTTGTCATCATGTCCTACATTTATTCCTATAGTAGAATGAAGGGCACTAGTTTTGCGGAATCTTGTATGTTTTCAGAGGGAATGCTCATACCTAGCCATCAGAGATTTTCCTTTGTGGTCTGGAATGGTATGTAGAGGCTGGATGGTGTGTACTACTTGCTGACACATAGCTTCTTGTGGGAATGCCTCGCTCTCATTAGATTGCAACTGTGCCCAACCTAGGCCCTGTGGTAATGAATTAAGATGGAGATGGAGTAGCTAAACAAACCAAAAACGAGATATTTTAAATTATTTAGTGTAAACGAGATATTTTAAATTGTTTAGTTTCTGTTGAAGTTAAGTTTATTTTCTTGCAGTAGAGAAAGGTGACATATAGAGCGAGATTCCTAACCAAAGGGCTGCACTAATTTTCTGACTAAACTGCACATAGGAATGAAAAACTTTTATTATCTTTTTTATTTGCTAATGAAAAATGCATCTTGTTGATTTTTCTTCTGATCTGTGGAGTTTTATTTACAGAAGGGCTCAACAAAAATGGGGGAAGTCTGAAAGTGTATATTGAAATCTTTCTTATCTTAAATCTTGTGGAATGCAAAATTGGATATAGTAATGATTTGGAGGAAATGTTACAATTTAGGTACCAATTAGGTATTTCAAGGATTTCACAAATATCAGGAATATAATAGAGTATTCATTTATAATATAGAAGGATATTCACGAACAGTGGTGTATCAAGGTCATATGGGATGCAGGTGGTGTGTGGATGTGTGTGCGTGCGTGGGTACACATCGGCTCACATTGAGGTACTCCTATTCTACACTAGAAGGTGCAACAGCATTAGAGTGAAATTGAACTGGAAAAAGTCATTCTGATGGCAACACAAAGAGCGACTTCAATAATAGGTCAATAATATGCGATCAATAATAGGTCAACATTCTCGAAATCTGTTGGCCTTATTAATTCTCTCTGTCTGACTCTCTCTCTCTCTCTCTCTCTCTCTTGTATCTCTGTCTGCCTCTCTCTCTTGTATCTCTGTCTCTGTCTGCCTCTCTCTCTTGTATCTCTGTCTCTGTCTGCCTCTCTCTGTCACTCTATCCCCCTGTCACTCTCTCTGTCACTCTCTCTGTCACTCTCTCTGTCACTCTCTCTGTCACTCTCTGTCACTCTCTCTCTGTCACTCTCTCTCTGTCACTCTCTCTGTCACTCTCTCTCTGTCACTCTCTCTCTGTCACTCTCTCTCTGTCACTCTCTCTCTGTCACACTCTCTCTGTCACACTCTCTCTGTCACACTCTCTCTGTCACACTCTCTCTGTCACACTCTCTCTGTCACTCTCTCTGTCACTCTCTCTCTGTCACTCTCTCTGTCACTCTCTGTCACTCTCTCTCTATCTCTGATTCTCTCTCTCTCTGTGTCTCTGATTCTCTCTCTGTGTCACTCTGATTCTCTCTCTGTGTCACTCTGATTCTCTCTCTGTGTCACTCTGATTCCCTCTCCCTTTCTGTCACTCTGATTCCCTCTCCCTTTCTGTCACTCTGATTCTCTCTCCCTTTCTGTCACTCTGATTCTCTCACCCTTTCTGTCACTCTGATTCTCTCACCCTTCTGTCACTCTGATTCTCTCACCCTTTCTGTCACTCTGATTCTCTCCCTTTCTCTCCCTCTCCTCACACAGCAACGCTCAGCGTCAGACAGCACCGCAACAATGCAACTCATGTGGATCACAGTTTGAGTGAAAATTTAATTAAAATGAAGTGCAGTTTTGTTTTGCAGTGACATTTATTAGTTACAGCAAAATTAACAACATATAAACCTTCACAGTGAATATGCAAACTTTCACGTAAATATGCTAACTTTCATGGAGATCGATCACACAGTGTCTGAGTTTACCGCTTTTAAATATACCAACATCCATTTTTATATATATAGATTATTAAGACAGTAATACTAATACTGTAAGACAGAAATACTGTCTATTATTAAGACAGCAATAGAAATTACTATATAAATATTCAGTTACCATCACAGCAACCAGATGAAAATATTGTGTTGTAATGACACCCTTGGGCCAGAGTAGGGAGGAACAGAATTGTAGGCTTCCTAATGTTAATCACTAGCTTGTATTTATCCACACGAAACAGAAATCCTATTACATTTTTATTGACAATAATATTATTCAAATAGTTACCCCACTTCAGATATTAGTGAATATAATTTTCATGTTTAGTTGTGGATCAGCTGCTTGTGCACTCTAGTGAAGACACAATTATCAAGAGTTTTTGTTTCTTATTTTACTGTTTATCTTTTCTTATTTTGCTACATGTTAATTATTTTTTGCTTTGTAGTTAATGGTGGGAACCTTATCTGAGAACCCAATGGAATGTGTAAAATGAATACATCAAACTATTCTTTACTCTACAAAATATATCATTTTAGCTTACAAATTTTCTTTTCTTGTATCCATAAAGTTTTACTTGTAATTTGCACAGAGGCCCAGGTATCCTCCTTTAACTTTCTTCCATACTACTTATGTAGCATAAGCAGGATTTTCACCAAATTTGATATTCCCTGATTGATGTAAGCAATGCTGTGGCCACTTGAATTTAAAATGGATATTTTGATTTTTGGGTGGAGTTACTTTTCATGAAGCCTCAAAGACATTTAAAAACTTTTCTGTAAAGTGGCTCCATTTTTTTTTCTCAGAGAGACCAAAGTATGCTTATAAAAATAAAACAGGTCTCATTTTCATTGAACTCTGAATTTTTGACCTTAAAAAAGTTCAAACTTATTTTGGAGTCATTGTACAACCACAATATTGAAGGTGGTGATCTTTTCTTAATGAAATTTGGCCTTCCAAATTATATCTTTAAATAAGATCATGTGCAATTTTTTAAAATTATGAATAGTTTTCACATAATTTTGCATGAAATAAAGGCAATTTTAAAAACAATATTTTTGCAAAAACAGCTCCAAATTTTTTCTCAGATAGTGTGAAATGAGCTTCTAAAATTAGTGTATGTCCAATTTACATTGAGCTCTCTGAATTTTAAAAAATTGCAAACATTACAAGAATTGTGAGAAAGTGTGTGCTGTTGTAGCTCCACTGATTATCTTTTGATTTTATGTAATTAAGAAATATATCTTTGCAGATGGCGATATTTATTCTTGGGGAAGTAATGAGTATGGACAATTGGGAATAGGACGTTATTCCTCAGTAGAAAGAAAGCCAACTTTGATTAGGTCATTAAGAGGCATTCCTATTGCTCACATTGCTTGTGGAGGCAGTCATAGTCTTGCAGTGTCAAAATCTGGTGAGTACAGTGTTTTAGGATATTCAAATTTCAGCAAACACTTGCATTTCTTGCCTAATCATTTAATTCGTTTTTATTGCTTTATAGGAGCTGTTTTTGGCTGGGGGAAGAATGAATATGGACAGTTGGGTTTAAATGATAACAGCAACAGAGTATTTCCCTGTCAGTTGAAAACACTAAGGTCCATCAAAGTGAAATACATAACATGTGGTGAAGACTTTTCTGTCTTTTTAACAAAGGTATATGAATTTCATTTGTGAAGAACCATCTGCTTTTTGAAAATTTAAATTTATTGCTCACAAACAATTAGTTTTGACTTAAATCTTTTGGGCTTGCTGGTAATGCAGTGAGAGACGTCTAACAGTCACATTTCTATTGCTTTTTACAGGCCAGTTTTTAGTAAGTACACACTGTTAGAATATTTTGCATTATCACCTGTATCATCTGATTAGGGGTTTCTTGATATTTGCCTTTATAATTATAGGAAATAAAAGGCAGATACTATTGCATTCTATTCCTTCATTGTTTCAGTTTGCACTTTCAATATAAAAGTATACTCTTCTCTGTACTGCCTTCTCCTGCAGAAATAAATCAATTGATCATTTTTTTTATATTAAAAATTATTATATGTCAATTGATTCAATCAAAAGCATATGTCATATGTCAATCAAAAGCAGGATATGCAATATTTGTATGTATATAGGCTATGTATGTACCCCATAGGCTATATACACCCCCCCCTCGATGCAACACTCTTGATTACATCAGTAAAATATCCGCTGTTTGACACATCAACGATATACGTCAGTAACACAATAGCATAAGTTCTGCATTTGAATTTTGATTAAAAAAATTTACATCATTTTTCTTTGCTTTTAGGGCATTTTAAAAACATTTTAAGAGTATTTTATTGATCATTATTGGCGATGTTTTTTGGTCATCAAAATTTGAGTACTTTTCGCATAATTTTGCATGGGTGAGAAAGTACATGTTGTTTTAGCACTGCTAGTTACTTGAAAGTTTCATGATAAATTAATGAAAATGAGCATGCGACTGCTGCAAATTGAGCCAACAAAGCATGGCATGCTTTTAATGAGGTCATGCATTGTTGACCGCAATAATTGAAGTTCTTTAATGTCTCCAATAAATGCAACAGTAATTTTGATTCATTTCAATTACCATTTTATTCATTTACTTTTTTGTGCTTGTCATCAGTCACACTACTTCATTTAACAATTTTATCACCATATAATCTATGATTTCTCTATCTGAAATCTATGATTTCTCTACCCGAAATCTATGATTTCTCTATCTGAAATCTATGATGTCTTTATCACCATCAAATATATGATAGCATTCACTTTTTCAGCTATTAAATATTCAATCATTGCACTTTTTTAAATGTATTAAATACTTGATTCCATATTGCAGCAACTGTTAGAAAGTCAGAGGGTGTCCATAAATGATTGTTGGTGTGTTTGTAGTAAAAGAGTGATACTGTAAGGTAGAAGCACACATACAGAAGTGAGGTTACAAAATAGGAGCCTGCTACACATTCTCGTTTGCCCACTTCATTTGCCTGAATTTCTTTTCAGCCTGGCTTTGTACTTATTACATCTATCTTCAGTGTTGGGACATGAGTTTTGGGAAACAGATGGGAAAATGGCAGGTAACAGGGAAGGGCAGGTGAGGCTCAAATTATGTGGCTTAAGCAGTATTCTACACATGAAGACCTTCTTGAACTTTCAACTAAATTTTTGGAGATTTAGCTCTCTGGGGACCTCTACTCCATAGTGTAGGTGCTCAGAATGAGCAGAAACTTGAAATCTATGTGAAATTAAATTGAAGTATTGAGGCAGAAATAATGTTTCATGTTGAAATGAAAGTGACCTTTTGATTATCTGTAAAATTTAATGCCAGGGCTTAGTAATATTAGATTGTTTACTCGCACACAGTCCTGGGCATATAACGCTGTAATGTACAGTTCAGGGACTGGCCACTCAAAGCTAGGATCCAGTATGAAGTTATTTTCACTTGGAACACTGTGATTTACAAAGTGTAGAATGTTCGCATCTATTTTTGTATTATTTCAGTTTTTCTGCTTATTTAAACACTTAGGTAAATATTTTATCTTATATTATGAACATAAAAAATAGAGCTTTCTGGAATATAGACATCACAGGAACATTTGATAAGAATGTGTATTTATGATCAAGAGTTTAAAAAATTAATGTGAAACATAATTATTAACAATAAATATTGTAAGTTCAGTTTGGTTGCACAGGCTAGCTTTGATCCATGCAAACCTTACGAGGGATTTTCTACTTCTGGGTGGACCTCATGTAAGAATCATGATATTAAGGATGTTTTTAAGTAACTCTGATTGTTTCTGAAGCTAAAATTTTGCATAAGAACCACATATGAACTTAATTGTCACCTTAAAACTCATGACTGGTTTTAATATGAGATGATAGACTTTTGGTTTGGCCGTGACCCTACATATCTTTCCGTGACAGTTATGCGTGCGTAATCATGTGTGCACTTAATTATGCAAATTTTGCTTCAAGGTTCTTCATTGTACAAAAGATTTTTTGGGCATAAGGGCAAAGGCATATGTACGGGACGGCTGAAATGGTATGTGACATGGGCGCCACTCACAAGGGGCGCTATACCTTGAGTATACCCGCTAGAACAAATAACAGCAATTGTAATTTGAAGTATCCGGACTGGAGCTCAAATTATTTGCTTGTCATGGCTGCCTGAATACCTAGATATGCCTTTGCATAAGGGCAATCTGATTTTTGTTATTAATTACTTTCTTAAAATGTAATTGAAATTATATATAGTTAACAATACTTCAACTTTTCAGGATGGTGGAGTTTTTACATGTGGTGCTGGAATGTATGGTCAGTTGGGACATGGTACGACTACAAATGAACTTTTGCCTAGGAAAATCATGGAGCTCATGGGAAGCATAGTGTCTCAGATCACATGTGGGAGGTATGGTGTCATTTTCAACAAAATAAGCTGATGTATATTTCTAAACATTATTCTCAAGTTCTATTTTTTACTGAGTGTTTCTTCATGAACAAATTACAAAAAATAATTTCTGAATAAAGTGTGTGCTTGAAAGTGATTGATTGATTTCCTGCTGAGTATTTTTACAAAAACAATTTAAACTTTTTGTAAAGGAAGGTTAATTCAAAATCCTTTTGCATCAGAATGTTTAAGTGGAAGTTTTGCTTTTCAAGAGATTTTCCTTTTCTTTATTTATTTCCCTTTATTTAAATTCATGGACAATTTGTCCAATAATACATACAAATAAAGAACTCCAGTACATTGTAATGAATTGCAAATCTATGAAAAATGAAAATACAAAAATATAAAATGTGTGCACTACTAAAATGATAAAATATGCACTAGAAGAACATGCATTGTTTCATATCTATTGTTGAGAGTTTGCCAAGAACACTTGTGATTTTGAATTAATAAACTTCATTTGAATTTAAAACTTAAATTTTTAAGTATGCAAATAAATACATGATTGTCTGGAATCAAAAATTAGTACAAGAATTGTTACAGTTTTTACAAATTGTATTTATTTATTTATTTGTTAATTAATTAATTATTCCTTTTCTTTTTGTTTGAAGAACTGTATATCAAAAACTGGTGTGTATTTTCAGGAGGCACACCCTTGCATTGGTGCCTTCAAGAGGACGCATTTATGGATTTGGACTTGGAGGTGCTGGTCAATTAGGTACAAGAGTAGCTCGGAATGCAACCACTCCTCAAGTTGTTCTTGGTCCTTGGGTTTCTCCGAGTGGATCTTCAGTTGTGAAGGCAGAAATTCCTAGCAAACATGCAAAGAACTGTGTTGTAAAGAGAATTTTTGCTGGCGGAGATCACTGTTTTGCAGTTGTTACGAGACAAGAGGTAACACTACTTTTTTCAGTTAAAATCATTATAATGGCAGAGGAAAGATATATTTTGTCCTATGGCATAACATTCACATTTTTGATAAAAAGGATCACGAAGTCCTGAAAATTTATTGTTTGGTTAAGATCATGCTAATGACTGTTCAGTCATGTTAACATCGCGCCCAATGTTTGAAAATAGTGATTACTTCCAAATACTGAGAATATTAGCTTTGTGTGCACATGAAGAAAATAAGTAATGTTTAGTTGAATTGAAGGTTCATTGTAGATTCTTATAAACTTTCAAACATTTCATTTTAGAAGTCATAATACCTTTGTACTTGTAATAAAGCTTTCGTTCTTGTGGGTGTTACTCAACTACACTTCATTTTATTTCTTAGAGAGTTCATAGTTCCCTAATCAAGTGTATTAGTGGTTGGTCATTCAGGTTCTTAATGGAACTGGTACTTTCTTGGCTAGTTTTAAAAGAGATCAATATTTCTTTAGGAGCGAGTTTTTCACTAACTTTTTGTTGTACAAATTATACTTGTGCACACTTCCCACACAATTTTCATATGTAAAATAGATTCTTTGAAAGCTATCTGGTATGAGGGACCAACAAAAAAAAATTCCGTGGAAAAATCAGCATGTTTACACAACTTTCTCTATTTTTATATACAAGAATGTAAAAATGAGGTATACTTACCATTACTCAACTTCAAGCAAGTTCTTGTCTTCATTCAACTCTGTATGGAGCAATTCATAAATTACATAACACTAATTTTGAGTCAGTTGAATACCCACTCACCCCTGTGTAATGCACACTTGAACTCCCCAGACTGCAGAAAAACTCTTACTGCAAGGCATTGGTAATGAAATAGATGATAAATTTGGTTCTTATATGAAATAAATTACTTCCTCTAACATTTGCGGTTAGAATCCACATTTGGTGGATCCTTGATACCAAAGAAATTACAGCAAAACCTGTGTCCGTCTGAATTTCACCAAAATTGATACACTCGAACGATCTGAACAATGTCACCGCACCATGTATAAGAAATAGTTATTTTGATTTTTGCAGGTGCTCTATATGTAGCCTCAACATTTTTCAAATTTTCTCAAAATTAACTCCAGATCTTTTCTTTAAATATTTTCTCTGTTATAGTAAAAAATGCTTAAAGAAATGCCACAGGTTGCATTTTCGTTGAACACTAATTTTTTGAAAACTGCAGAAGTTCAAAATTTTTTCACTATCTACCTACAAAGTATCGAAAATAGACATTTCTTCCTTAATGACACCTGGTCATCAAAACCACATCTTGAAATAAGGTCATGTTCAATTTCTTGAAAATATGGTAGTTTTTACATAATTTTGTGTGAAACCGGTAATTTTAAACAATTATTTTCTCAAAAATGGTTCTAATTTTTTTCTTATATGTAGCAAAGAATGGTAAAGAAAGTGGTGCTGGTCCCATCTTTGGCAAACTATGTATTTTTGAAAATTGCAAACAAAAAATTAACGTTGCAAAATTACAATTTCGATGATAGAAACTTTTTTGTTAAATGAAATCAGTTCTAAATTAATCAGTTCTTTAAAAAAGGCCTTGTACAATTTTTTTTAAACAAGTTTTATTTTTTAATTTGCAAATGTGAATTTCCTGTGCTTCTATTGCTAGAATCTTTCACAAGTTACTTTACAATAGAGCAATGGGTATACTGCAACCTGGCAGTTTAAAATTCTTAAAATAACTTGACATTGGACAGTATTTCTGGGTGTACGGAATTTTGGATTGTCGGATTTGTTGATGTATTTCCTTCAAATTAATTAAATTTTCACACTTAATGCACTACAATTAGTAATGAGTTTTAAAAGAAGTGGCTGAGATGTGATATACAGAAATAGTGGTATTTTAAGTAGCTGTACATCTGTACATGCTGTTGTAGTGCCACTAGTTTAGTTAAAGTTCTTCACTTCTTTCTTCAGCAAAGGTCACACTATGCCACTTGCAACAATGTTTTCACATTTGCAACTATCAAACATAATCTTTGGGGGGAATATATATATAAGTTTAGAAAAAACAAAGATGATGCACCACCCATGATCTGTGCTCTGGGGCACAGTTTGCTGACCACTGTACTAGGGCACTGAAAATGGATGTCTGTTGCCAGAGAATTAAAACCTGGATGAGTGATGTTTTAAATTTAACTCAAAATTTATCTCGTCAACAATGAAGCAATTATGACTGGCACATTAAACCTGGTGCTAGAAGTACACGTAGTTGGTAATGGAAAGAAATGAACCCAGGTCCAGTATTATTCAAATGCAATTCCTTTTATAGAAAGTATGATATATCAGGCTTTTTTTAACGTTTTTTATATATTTATTAGGTATGAAAAATCCTATTAAAGTTTTCCTTTTCTGTTGACAGAAAGAAAATTAAAAGTACTGAGGAAATGGTTCATTATTTGGAGTTATAAAACACTCTAAATTCAAGAATGATTTATCTTTTTGAGTTAGATTTGAAGTAACCAAGTTAGGTTAAATTGGTGAATAGAAAGCCAGAGATACCTTCATGATTGGACAGTTGTAGCACACTGTTTATAAATGTAGCCGTTTATAAATGTATTATTCGTTTTGCATGGGACAACTTTCCTCTTGCCATATACGAATAGTAATCAGTGGCATGGCTAAAGGGAAGGCAAAGGGGTGTGGGTACCTTCTATCCATCTAGCCAGCCACCCACCCAGATGAAACATTTTGAGGGGTAGAATTTTATTCCTCCTGTGTTCTAGTAATTTTTCTTTTATTTTTAGAGAGATTGAAGTGGATAAGCACTCTGTGTGGCACAGGCTCTAGCTATGCCACTGCATATAATTGATCTGGTTGAATAATTTTTGTTGTTTTCCACCAAAATTATTACTATATTTAGAAGTGCTTTGTTTTCAGGATCATGTGAACCCTGATGACTGCAGAGAATTTGTTCCTAAAACACAAATCTTAATTTTTACTGTGTCAGATGCCAATAAATGTGCAAGATTGCCACCCAATGAAAGTGTGGACCAGGATTTTATGACGTATGTTCATTTGAAGAGATTGATAAGTTGTATTAATTTAATTTAATTTAATTTTATATTTTTTTATATACAAGCAGCCTTTAATACTATAATTCTAAGAGGCTAGAATTTGGTTTAGAATGAATGGAGTCGAAATGGTTTCCTGAATTGAAGTAATTTAATTAAGTAAGATTTGTGAAAATGAAACACACTTGTTTGCCCAAGATGAAACAGTCTAGGGGAGCTACAACAGCACATACTTTCTCTTATTACTTTAAACAGGTACGCAAAATTATAATAATACACGCAAGTTCTTAGAGTGAGCAAATCAGTCAACTTACCCATACATTACCAGCCACACTGTAAAACTCAGTCTTTTGGATACTTCATAAAACAGTTTAACGTATTATTTTTCTTTCTTTTTTTTTTTTTTTACATGATATCCCTTTAATACAGTCATTACAATGCAGATTACTGAACAAATACAATATTATTTACAAGTTTTGTACAGCATGAAGTAGAAGTTTTTAAAAGTCCTATGTTTCAGTTCTTGTTAGCTAAAGATAGTAGTCTGTTGAGTGTGTCGTTCCCACCATAATCAGTTTTACATTCTACAAAGTAAGTCTGAGTGTTTCTAGTAGTTTTTTGCAGAACCAAGAGTTGTAAGTTGTAAAAAATCACAGTTGATATCAATGGATACAATTTTATTCAAGAAAATAAGGTTGTATATAATTCTTCTGTTGCTAAGATGTAGTGTTAAACAATTTATAACAATCAGAGTATTCATGACGAAATCTATGGATGAGTTATTCCAATAAGCAAGATTGTTCTGGACACTTTCTAGTTGGTCAATTGATATTTTATTGTAAGGGGCCCAGACAATTGTAACTAAGGTAGGTCTAACTAAACTGTTGAAAAGTAGTATGATTGTGTTGACTGAATGAAATTGTGATTTATTAGAAGGTAAGAACCCCATGTTCTCGGAGCATTTTTCACAATGCTGTACATGCTCACAGTTTTCTGGTTCTCAAGCAAGATTTAATCCAAGAAAGAATTGAGTCACAAAGTCTCAATTTGGCCAGCTTATCAATATGGTTTTACATTATTTCAAGATATAGTGTTGAACATATTTCATTAAGAAAAAATAACTTTTATCTTCAATGTAGTTTTACAATGTTAATTTTTGAAAATACAGTGTTCACTGAGAACTGGAGATATGCAATTTTTTAGGATCCTTTGCTCTATCCAAGGGAATAATTTAAAGCTCTTTTTTGAGCGTTATAAATTCACTTCACTTGAAGCAAAAATCAAAAGTACCTATTTTTTTCAAAGAATTGAATTTCACCTTATTTAAAGATTAATTATTTAAGATAGATTCCATTCAGAAAAAGATCATTAATATTGTAGTTCTGTAATATTAACCTTTTGCAATTTTCAAAAATACAGTGTATTTGCCGGAAATGGTACTAGCGCTGTTTTTTACTGTCCTTTAATACTTCAAACCCTTACCCCCTTAATGACCTGTTTTTGAAGAATAGACTTCATTACCGAGAAAAATCTCTGTATTAAACATCGTAAGAAAAGGAAAACAAACATTTTGCAATTTCTGAAATTTGGAGATTTCAATGAAAGAGAGACCTACCCCATTTTTTTATATCCTTCGCTCTATCCGAAAGTTAAACAAAATTAAAAACTATTTTAAATTTTGAGAAAATTTTGAAAATGTTGAGGCTTCATGAAAAGTACCCTCAAAAATCAAAATATCCATTTCAAACTGACATGGTCTCAAGTGTGCCAAGGTTGATAAGTTACGAGTCAAGAGATTCAGATTGACGGAATGTAGCAGAACTTCTTTGAGAATATGCTGTATTATTGTCTTGTTTAGTGGTGGAAAAATTATTTTAATTGCCATTTAATTTTATTTGAGTTTTTACCAAATTAGTTGCAGCAAAAAATGTAACACAATGTTCTAAATATGTTTGTTTAGACAAAGATATTTGATGTGACATTATGCGCTTCATGGTTTCAGGGAGGGAGGATTGTTTGAATGTGAATTCATCCTTTCACTTGTCAGATTTTTATATATCCCACTGATCAATTTCTGCATATAGCTCTTGAAACCTTGCAAATATTCTTTTCTGTTTGGTAGATATATTGAAACAGTATTCAGTAGTCAAGCATGTATCAACAGCTCATTTCTTCTTGATAATGATGAACATTATTGTTGTACTTCACGACATCACGGAATAAATCTTTCTACTGCTGAACAGTGTTTCTCTTCTTTGGGAAAAGTGGAGAACAGCTCAATTAAGGACCTGGTAAGAACTAAATTTTCAGGTTATTTAGAGTATTCTTGCTTGACTTTCAGAATAAAGGAACTTTTAATGTTTAGCGTTGGGGAGTTATTGACTAACAAAGTCAGTAACATGTATAGTCAGTAACATATTTAGTGTTGGCCAAGTTAACTCTGAAATAAAGAAGTGCAGTAATTTAATTTTCTCTTTTGTTTTTATTTTTATTTATTTATATGAGGACTTGTGAGAATTATAGATAGGTCAGAATCTCTACATGTATCTTTAAAATTTTTATGCATGTTGATCCAAGTACATTTATTTATTTATTTATTTATTTATTTATTTATTTACTCATTTGTCCCAGGAATATATTTATAACCTGTTGCAATTCATGGTGCTGAAATTTTGTTTTTCATACAATCAAGTAATTTAGCTTAATCTAATGTTTATTTCAACATTTGTATATTTTAGTTTGAGTGTTATTGTTTTGCAGATATTCAGTTGTGTGAAGGAACATTTACTTCCTTCTTTGTCTCCATCTCCTCCAGATGTGGAAACATTAAGAGTGTATATGACTCTACCATTTTACATAGAGTTCGAAAACCCAAGAAACTATGAGATTTTACATAATCCTTTTGGTAGAGCTGTACTTGCTTTGAAAACTGAAGCTGCAAGAATTGTTGGTATGTATTTCAAAATTAGATAAAGTGTGATTATAGAAAACAAAGTGAGGCCTTGTTCGTTTTAAAAGTGTTTTGTATTTTTAGGTCTGTGGTGGAGAAAAGCACCTATTGATTATTTTGAACGGCTGATTCGAATATTTAAAGATGTAGTGGTATATCTTCTCTGGCATTGTGATAAAGATAGAGAACTCAACAGGGTATCTGTAATAATATTTTATTAACTTGTTACTTTTTGTCTTGATTTCATTGTTATTGATTTTAAGATGTGTTGTTTATTACATATTTTATTTCAGGCCCGTAGTGATCGTCAGAATCCAAACTTATTTGTACCATTGGAAATTTTAGGGCATTTACATAAGCTAAATAATATTGATCTTAAAGTGCCTTACGAAACTTTTTGTCTGCCTGAATTAACTGAAAAGATTGACATACGTGTTGACTATGTCCATTGGTTAACAGAGAGCGTACAAAGACCTACTCAGGTAAGTTTTTGTTTTGTTTTGAATCATTGGGTCTTATGAATAAAATAAGTAAATGCTTATACTAGAAGCTATTATAGAAAATATTTGTTTCGGTAAATGAAACTTTTACTTTTTGTAAGTACTATTTATAGTAAGAACTTGCTCTGAGCTTATATGAACAAAATAATCATCTGATAATAATAATTGCTGTTGTATTTTTGAATTAAGAATACCATAAAACTACTGTGCTTGCGATGTTACACCAGAAACTGATTAGCAGGAATTGTTTTCATTTAGTAAGGACTTGGAGTGGCCATCAAAACAATTGCAGACACTGGAGAAAAGAAATAAAGCAAGTTATCTTCAATAAAAATTTATAATTTATTCTGATTATAATATTGTGGATTTTAAAAAGTATTTAACATTGCAATTTAGATTGAAACAAGATATGGCTTTGCAGTATTAAATCCGGAAAGAAAACTGCATCCTACTTAGCTATTCTTAATCTGAGCTGGTTTGTGAAAAAACGAATCTTCAGCAACTTGTTTAATGTTGTGTTGAGATTTTCAATAACTTTTACAAATTGTATTTCCCGTCACTTTCAGTGGAAAAATTCAATTTTTTTTCATTTAGTAAATCTGATGCAATACCGCTCACAATAAACCTAATGTTGCATATCCATACACATAAGATGAATATGTACTATTTCCCTGGCATTCTCCAACAAGCTTTAGCAGTACTTAGCAGCTTTGCTCTTATTTCTGCAACATTTACTTCCTAGTGAAAGTATAAGGTTATTTATGCCAAATTAAATAAATGCTTTTGATTGTAGTGAATTGTTTTTTACAATTTCAGGATTGAAGTACATACTGTTCTTATTCCCACCACCCATTAATCTACATAATTTTGTGAGATTAGATTTTATTTTAACTATGGGAGAAAAGATGCAGTTAATTTTGACGTAATGAAATATTGAGTATTCACTTCGCAATTTGTATTTTTTTTTTTATTTCCAGAGCTCTAACATCTATTTTTGTAGTTACCCATTTCTTTTTGATGCCCAGGCAAAAACTTTGATTCTGCAGACTGACCAGTCATTACAGGTTTGTAGAATTCATTGTGAATTATTGGACTAGAAACACTTTCTAATGAATGGAGGATTAGGTGTTATTTTCTGTAATTTTTGGAGGAAAACTTTGTATTATTTTCCGTTTATTCAAGAATATTTGCATGTTAGAAAAAATATTAGAGAGAAATAATTGCATTGAATTTTCTACACACATTCTACATTTGCTTACATACCAGCATGTGAACGTTTTTGATCTTTTATTTTTTAAATATTTTAAGTAATTATTTGTCCTTTTCCTGTTGATCAGATGCAATCTGCGATGAGTCAAGCTGCTTCTCAGGCTCTTCGCAACATTCTGTTTGCACCATACGCTGGTCCTGTTAGTGCTTTCCTTGAGTTGACTGTAAGCAGAGAAAATATAGTTGCAGACACAGTTCGGGAACTTAGTAAATATGATAAAAATGATCTGAAAAAGCCTTTGAAGGTAAGATGATCAAAAGGAACTTTCCTTTGAAAACAGGTATTATGTATATTACAAGTATGAATAGCGGCTTGTATCTCTGACAAGGAGCTTCACATTATCTTAAATTCCAGGGAGTCCTCATTCAGGCAGCAGACAATTGTTTAACTCTTCAATATTTTATGTCGTATGCATGTGATATCCTTTCTCTTTGATTTGTGGACATCTGAAGATCCAAGAGATTTTCCTCTCTGCAGCAGGATGCTATTTTTTCTGCATTTGCCTTCATACACATTCATGTGTGCAGGGGGAGAAGAGAGAAGCAATAGTTATTTTGTTAGATGTTTCGTGATTTGGAAATGCCCCAAACACACACCCACACACACGCACGCACGCATTTTGGTTGTCTTTCAGATAAGCAACAGCAATTGGATGCATAAGATTTCACAGTAATTCCGAATTTCCGAAGGGAAGACCAAAATTTGGAATCATTTTTGAGAACAATTGGAAAATGTCCTTAAGGCTTTATATAATGTACCCCCAAAAATTAAAACATCGGTTTCAAATTCAAGGGGCCATGACATTATCCAGATCAACTGGGGACTATCAATTTTGGTGAAAATTCTGCTTACGGTTTAGCCACTACTATTATTCACAGACCAATGGATAGATGTTTTGCCATCAACCAATGTTTCGGTATAAAGGACCCACAGAACATGGAATTTGTTTCATATAGGAATATGAGTTATTCTTTTCAGGAATAGGAACCTACAATTCAAAGTGACTTTCTTCAACTTTCTCCTTTTGATATTAAAATGTGGGTGAAGGTTCTTCCAATAGCAACTAAAACTTACTGTAGAAATTGTTACACTTTTGATTCTGTTAGTTCTGTGGACAGATATTTCTTGCACTATTCTCTTAGCAATAGTAGAGGGTGAGGAAATATGTGTGTGTGAGTGCATGCGTGTGTGTTTGTATACGCACGTGTGTGCATGCACACACACACCTTGTGAACATTTTGGAACAATATGGATTATTTCTCTTGTATTAGATAACATAAATGTGTCATTTATAAAACAATGTAAGCTTTGTATATCAACATTATATATCATTGTTTTTACGTCCTTGTGGGTATTGGAAACTAACTTAATATACTTGTTATTTTCAAATAATAATAAGTTTTTCAGTAACTTATAAAATTATCTGCCCAGGGTGTTTTTTCAATTAATTTAATTTCTATTTCAAATAGATAACGTTCTTTGGTGAAGAGGCTGAGGATGCAGGTGGTGTTCGAAAAGAGTTTTTTATGTTATTATTGCGTGAGATTCTTGACCCAAAATATGGAATGTTTCGGTATTATGAGGAAACCAGATCTATTTGGTTTAGTGAAGATTCATTTGAAGATGAAATTATGTATTATCTCATTGGTAAGTAATAAGTCGTAATGCCATTTGTCTTGATTTTTGTTGTTACTTTTCTGTAGGGGAGTAAAGATTATTTTCTGATACTGTATTTACCCAAATTTATTAATAAATAAATTTAAGGCAACTGAATAAAAGAGAACCTCCTAATTTTGAAGGTTTCCTGAGATTAAAAAAAAAAAAAATTTAATTCTTATTAGGGTCAGAATAAAAACAATTTGTTTAATAAGCTAGAAAATTGTTTTGTTGATGAGAATGTTCAATTTTTTGTCATTATTTTTTGCATTGTATAAATGCTCATAATCAGTTGTAAACTGCAATTCCTTGGGTGGTGCAGGAGCGAGCAAAGTTACCATTATTTGAAAATGTTTGGTAAGATGATTTCTTTTTAAAATCACTCCATCTCTGTGGTTAAGGGTAGAATGAGTACAACTGTCAATATGAATTTTTTCTTTTTGATCTTTTGCAAAACAGATTCTCTTGCTAGGCTTGATCTGTGAATATAAGTAGACCCTCTATTTTTTTAATGAGATACTTTTTGAAAATAATCAGTCACATATTTGAATAAATTCAGTTCTCTTTTGAGGTGTTTAACATCCACATTCTCGAGACTAACCTTTTTCAGTTAGTGTTGGGCACCTTTTAGGTACTCAAAGAAAGTAAAACCTTAAGAATTTCTGTAGATTACAAAGAGGGTAGCGAATTAAGATATGTATATCTGCTCCATACAAACAATTTTTTAGGTTGATTATTGTAATTGAAGTGTTAAAAAAGCAAGTTTTTCAATGAATTTAAATTAATTAACCCGGAGTTCTTTGCACATATGAGGAAAACGTTTTTTTAGCTTATATAAGTTTAAATTAATTTTTTTTACTGACATTACACTTGTGAATATTGACTTTAATTATCCTTGAGATTTTTATGAATGATAAAGGTGTTTCAAGAATTTTTCAGGCATTTATGTCAGATTTTGACTATTACAATCAACAAAGTAAGAAGGGAAAAATAAGAAAAAATTACTTTTTCCCTTGTTTTTTTTAAGAAATCTCATGTTCTGACACAGATCATAAAAAGGTCTAATTACAAATTGTAGCCCTGTAAGTTCTCTACAGTTTCTTAAAATAACAACCTTTTCTCTTAATATTTACACTCAACAGCTCAATTTAAGTAAAACAGTAATTTATTAGTTTCTTATTTATTTTCTTAAAATTGGTTTTGTTAAATTAATTTTCCCAGTTTTCTGACTTACGTTTATTAGAAAAGATAAATAATGAAAAACAAAATTGTAAGAATAATAATGTAATTCACGCATGTTGAGAAAATGTAGATGCAAACTCTGAATAAAAGACAAGCCTTCTTATTTATAAACTCTACTTAAAAATACTTTCTCTTGAAAAATAAATATTTCATAAATTTGAAATACATAATACTTTTTGTGTTGTGTAATGTATGAAGCGGAAGAAAGGACCTGAGAATTAGTAACATTAGACAACGCTTTGCTATGTAGTAACATTAGACAATACTTTGCTATGTAGTAGGGCTGCTGCCATAAATGAGTGTGATTTTCTTTTAAATATTTGCCTTCTTTAGCTTTTAAGAATGAAAAATATTCTTAAAGGTAAACAAAATTTCCATTAAAAGAAAGATTAAATTTCAAATTGATTACAATGTCAGGTAATGTGTCTAAAATGACATTGACTAATAGGGAATGGAAAATTGTAGCTATGAAGTTGCATTTTGCTGCAGGTCTTCTGTGTGGTTTAGCAATTTATAATTTCACTATAATTGACCTACCATTTCCTCTTGCACTCTACAAAAAACTTCTGAAACAGAAAGTTACTCTTCAAGATTTGAGTGGTTTGTCTCCAGCTCTTGCACGGTATGTATAGTACAGTGATCTTGAATAATGTTATTTATGAGGTCATTCAAGAATTGTGAGATAATCATTACTTCCAGGAGTTTGCAAGAACTATTAGATTATGAAGGAACAGATGAAGAAAGTGTGTTTTGCCTTACTTTTGAAATATCTCGAGAAGTGTTTGGTGAAGTTAAAATCCACGAACTAAAGCCTAATGGAGGAAGAATACCAGTTTCTCATGAAAACAAGTAAGTATTGGCCTTATATCCTCATAAAGACCTAGTATCCTTAACTGTGTTATCTGAATATAAATTATTAATTTATTACAATTAATAGGGAGTTTTTGCATGGCAAAGCATTACAACAATCAACATCACTGTTGTTCTGCGCATGTACAGTTAGAGTTGCACATTACTTTTGTGCATCTATGCATGCCCAGAAGATTGAGATTGCAGTTGATTGCTGTATGTTATTGCCATGCAAAAACTCACTAATTATTTTACTTTAAATGATTCCCAGTCATAAAATTAATTCAGCATATTTTAATTGACTTTCATGAAACTGTTTTGCGCATTAACCAGTGCATAATGATTTTTCTTTAAATTGGTCTTTTTTTGCTATCAAATGTCAATTGTTTGATCCCATGCATTGTTTGTTTCCTACTCTGTTAGTTGCTGTCATCCAAGCTTTCTTTTGTGATCAGGACTATCTGAATTTGAAATAACACTTCTCCATTGAAGCTTAAAACAAATGATTGGTTTGTGTCAAATTCTAAAGTAAGACCACAGCATCACCGACAAGGGGGTAGTGGGTGCCATTATTTTGACACAATTGCACACTTTTATGAAAAAAAAATTATTAATTTTTCATTTAAACACTTATTATGAAAGAATGCTCACCAGCAGAAAGGCAAATTATAATAATTGGAAATTCAGTTTCATAATTAGTAGCATTATTTGTGAAAATTGAAGTTAAATTATTTTTGAAGATAAATTTTCCAGGCTGGTAGGCCGTGGTCCAGTTGCATTGAAGCCAATTGGACCACAGCCTACCAGCCCAGAAAATTTATCTTCTATTAACTCCGGCCATGAAAGCCTATGATGCTATTTAAATTAATTTGTTTGAAAAACCTGAATTTGCAGAAGAGAGGGTAAGTTTTAATTTGAAATGTTAGTTTTCCTCATTGTACCCACAAAGTGGGATGGGTTTTAATTTCAGTGTAATTAAATCCATCCTTGGAAATAATCTGTGCACTTATCAGATTTTCATTCAAAACAGCAAGGCAGTTGATCATTCTGGGACTTCCCGGTATATTACAAATTGAACAAAACTTTGCAAAAAACTAAAAATTAGTTAAAATTCAAATTATGTGCAAAAAAAAAAAGGAAAATTGTAAAACATAATTTAAGTACAGGATATGGACTTATAATGTGAACTACATTTATAAATAACTTATAATGATGTCTTGCATAACTTTCAGACAAGAGTTTGTGGACTTGTATGTAGATTTTATTCTGAATTCTGGAGTTGAAAAGCATTTTATGGCATTCAACAATGGTTTTCATAAGGTGTGTGGTGGTAAAGTTCTTGAACTCTTCCATGCCCATGAATTAATGGCCGTTGTTGTAGGTATGTATGAATATATTCTTTGAAGTGTTTTGATTTCATTAGTATTATCTATTACTTCATTTTTCTTATGTTTTATTGTGTGAAAATCCACAAATAGGCAATGAAAATTATGATTGGGAAGAATTGGAGCGAAATGCAGAATACAAAAACGGATACACTGAAAATGACAAAGTCATAAGGAATTTCTGGGAAGTTTTCCACGAACTTCCGTTGGAACAAAAGAAAAAATTCCTTCAATTTCTTACTGGAAGTGACCGCATACCAATACAAGGAATGAAGTCAATCAAGGTACATTTTTGATTTGAAGTAATCTTGAGTCTTTCCACTTTTACTGCTCTTAAATGAACTTTAAATGTATACGTTCATGAGTGAGAGTGTACACCGATGTACACCTTGATTAATTGTGTTACCAGAGATTCTTTCAACTTCCAAAAAAATTTTACATTATTAAGTAGGTGAGATGTTGCTAAAATCATTTTCCTCAAAAGTGATGTATAATCTATGCTACCAATTTGTTTGTTCATTTGTTAATTTCATATGCAGAACAATTATTACGATTTTAAAAAATGTGTTATTACAATGGGTGGTAAAACAATGTGAGAGATATTTTTAGATCATTTTAAAGTTAGTTCATAAATGCCCTGATCAATTGTAAAAGTGTTTAATAGTGGATTTTACTAATTTTTTTAAATGTGTTTGGATGGAGTAAATAAAAAATGATGGTGTAACACTGTAAAAAATTGTTTGTTGGAGGAAATGAAACCTTAAAATTTTGTAAATCCTCGTCAAGGAAGGAAATTTTCCTGAGGGGTGTTGATGTATTGTTCCTGACGCATGGTTCCTTGCACAAAGTAGAACCTTCCTGTGGCTTGGTGGGTTAATAACTTAAAAGGATGTTTTACTTGATCTACTGTATAGCCATTCTCATTACGCTTGAGTTGAATTGTCAGTGATTTGTCTGCCGAGATCTGGATTGACGACCCATCTGAGGAGCGAACCTGCAAAATAATATTTTTTTGTTTTGGTTGACATGAATGGTTTTTGTTTTTTAAAAACATTACAAATCCAGTTTTCTTTGGTCCAGTTCTGGTACTTTTTTTGGCAAAATTTATCCTTCTTTTTATCACTGTGATATGTTACTAAAACAGGAATTTGTGATGATGTGTGAGTTTAGGCCTTCCCTCGGATTATAAATGCCTTTCTGAAAGAATCCTGTTTACAACTTTTTGTGGTTTTCGATGGTTCTCTAATGCAATGCAATGCACTGAATTTCACATTCCCTTCTTGAAGTGACTTTTTCTGCCACATTTTCCTGCTCTCTCTTTTTTTTAAAAAAATCCTGCCTGGATATTTTTATTAATATTTTAAACTATTGACTGTGAAAGCTGTGGGTCTTCTAAACATGCTATATAAATAATTTAAAGAGCATATTGGTCTAGTGTTGTCAATATTATAATAGTTACTAAATACATAAACTTTATGATAATGATAATATTTTGTTAAAACACTCCGTCAATTGAACAGTAAAATTACAAAAATTATGAACATTTGATCATGAGTGTATAGTTTGACCACTCACTATAAATTCACTGTAAGTTCAGAATTGTCTCGGGTATAATATAATAAAATTTTTCTATAAAATGTTATTCTTATGACTGTTTTCTTTTGTAGATATTCTTTCAACCGACACCAGATGAAAAATACCTGCCTGTTGCTCACACATGTTTCAATCTGCTTGACCTTCCTCGATATAGAACAAAGGAAAGGCTTAAATATAAACTGCTCCAAGCTATACAGCAAACAGAAATATTTGCATTAGTCTGAAACAGCTTTGTGATGTCACAATAATAAATCACTGCATCTGTTTGAAGTAAGGGGCTTTACAATTTCACTGTGCATTCTCTGGTAAAGGAATGAACAAGCTCAATCAGTTGAATTTTGCTATTTTAGAAATTTTTCACTGGTGATTATGACCTGATTTTTGGATTTTGGGAGACTTCCTTTTTATCAGTTTTGAAAAGGAAGTTAGTTTGCACCACATGGTTCTTTCAAAATAGGTTAGGTGTATAAGGCTTCAAATAAATGTATCATATTCTGCAAAATATGAAATAATTGATATGTATCCAATATACACCATGCATCATAACTGCTCAATTGCAGTAATTTGTACATTGCCAAATCTTTCTGCAAGTGTGATATATTTCTGTAAAATTAATTCATTCTTATTTGTTCAGTTGAAATGTTTCTGTCCTGTTTTTCATGTGCCTGATTGAACAGATTATTCTGTAAACACCATTTTAGTAAATGAAGTATTTGGGTTTTTGGATTTCGTGTGCTTAAATATAAAAAAATCATTGTGTAAAAAAGTGGCCTTTCCTGATAGATAAATTCTAATTTAATTATTTTTCAAATATAGGTCCAAATCTCAGATATATACTACATTTAAATTAATAATGAAAAATTAATTAATGTGATGTTGGATAACATAACTTGAGTTGGAGTTGTTTTTTCACTTTTTTGATATATGTATTGGACTTGAAAAATGACTTTTGTATTTTGTTATACTGTTAACTACCTCCATGTTTTTTATTATATTGAATGAAAAGAACAATGCAGCTTGCCTTAATTGCTCACAAAAGAACCTGTACCTCAAAGCATTTGGGTATGAATTGTTTCTCCCTTGCATTTATGTAATGTGTTATGGCATGTTTCTGACAGATATTATTTTGATAATAGTGACATTGTAATAATTTCATTCTGTGATGTGTAATTGTGAATGTCTGCAAAGGGTACATCCCACTAATAGGAGAGCTACAATTTTAATTTTTAAGACATTTACCTTTTATAAGGGATGTTCCATCAATACTTTCACTTTTGTCGGAGGCTTCCTCTGAAATTTGTTTTTATTGTTATTATTATTATTATCATCATCATCATCATCATCATCATTTTTCTTTCTTTTTTTTTAATCTACTGTGAATGTTATTTGTATTTTTGATATATTGTGTGGATAAAGTACTGTCTTTTCCTATTTAGCTTTGGTTTTTAAATCACATTTTCATTGAAATGATGACAGTGCAGAGTAGTCTACAGTTACATTACATTATGTAAAATGTAATTTTATAAATTTTGCTTTTGACAAGTTCTATTTCATTTCTCAGAATTCATGTTGTGAGAATTCAATGTGACTTTGTAGGCATATTTATAATTTTGACTAATTTTCAAATATTAGGAAAATATTACATCAAAAGAAAAGTATGTATGAATGATTAATTCAAATTGAACTAATTTGGTAAAAGCAATATCTGCTATTGAACTTTTGTATAATTGAAGACTGACGATATGTAAAATCATAACAATAGAATATAATAAATAATTTAGTTATAGGTGAAGAAAAGAAAAGCGATAATTTATTTTCTTGTTCTAAATTTGAATTGTTTTCTTAAATACAGTGGTTTCCGTTGTTAATATGCCAACATGCATGATAAACATTTTTATTGGGTACAATATTTTAGTTCAACTGCCTTAATAATCTATAATATGGGCGTTTGATGCAATTATGCTGTTAAAGAATTGTATTGAAAAGAGGTTTCTTACTTATTTTTTACCTCAATATTATGTATTCATGTTGGGTATTAAGATTGTACCTGTGTGCCTGTCACACGAAAGAAACTTGTAATACATAACATTTCTTTATGAAATGGATGGTTTGAAATTTATTTATAATATTCAACATTAAGAAAAAATGAATTTTGCAGAAAAGTTCTATGATTTCTGTGCAAAAGAATGTCTACAGAATTCATTGTAATTAATAACCTTTGCAAATCATTTCTCTCTATAATACTTTTTTCAGATAATGAGATTTCTTTACACGAAATACATTTTTGTTTTCATAAATTACTTTTTATTATTATGCTTCAGATATATGAAGGTCTATGATATGAAATCAACTGAGAATTGTGTAATTTTCTTGAAGTCAAGGGCATTATCAGTTTTATTTATTCATTGTACCAAGAATTTTTCACATTGTAAGTTGAATGCAGTTTTTGAAAAAGATAATGTTGAATTGAAGAGAGAACTACTCAAATCAGTGTTGGATTTGAGCTTTTCAGCTAATTAATCAGATTGCTTGAATGTTCCATACTTTTTCTTCCTGATAATCTCTTCAAACATCGTATGCTTCTTATGGGCTGGTGACAATACACTTTGAAATGTGATAGCTTTTGTGAATAGCTATATTTATTCAAACTGGCATCTCTCCTTACATCTGTGTAAATAAATTGTTCAAATGAAATAAATTATTTGATTGTACATATGTCAATACAATTTTCTTTAATGCTTTGTAACTGTACAGTGTAATGAAATTAAGAATTTTACAATGGTGTTTTATATCGGTAACATTCAAGCATTTCATATTTTATTGTTGACTCACATTTTGTAAAAATTGAATTATGACTATTGTAGCTCACTGTAAAGGATGTAATGTTATGAAAAAAATTAAATTAGTTTAAGTAAATCTATATTTTTCTAAAATTGTTTAGAATGATTTGTTTTAAAAATATATTTAATGTGTAATTAAAAATGAAAAAAGGGTATCCAGTCACTCTTGACGAATTTCATTATTCGGTGAAGTAGTACCATAATTGCAATAAAAGGAAATAGTAAAATATAGAATAATACTTTTATTAGCCTTTTAATACATTTTCCCTTATATATGCAATTACTTTGCAATATATCTATCATTACATTGTTTTTGTACAGTTGGTTTTCAATTTTTTTTTAATTAATTTGTTCTCCATTGTAATTAAACCTGGTCTGTTTTTTCCTTGTCAGTGGAAAAGCAAAAAAATGTTAATTTGGGTTATGCTGCAACATACTAGGAAAACTCCTTGTTTCCACTTCGCAAGGTCTGAGGAAAAATTGTGAGAAATTACTTTTGCTTATGTAATGAAATGAACATTAATTCTCTACATTTATTAATAGTATTCGTCTATAATGAAAACTCATTGGGTTTCATTCTTAGGCTTTGCACGTGAAAATACGGTAAAATCTATATAACCCGGAAACCTGCCTTAATCAGAAAATTTCACCGGCCCGTGAAGTTAAATGGCATTTTACACAGAATAAAACGGAATCTCTCGAACGCGGAAACGGAAGGGATTTTCATGTCCTGCAGGAAAAATATCTTAAAACGGAATTCCTGTGGATTTAATGCAATTGGCAGAGCGACCGAGATGTTTTCAATGAAAAGAATGCATGTGTAAGTTTGTTTTAAATTCTCTATCCCTGTGACAAGTTATTTAGTCTTGCTAGCCGGACATTGAAAGAGAATGGCTTCAGCTGTCAGCGTAGAATTAGATCTTGAAGTCGCTTATGTCTCTCAAGGCATCGGGGAATTCCCCCTCTCGCGACTCAGAGCGTGGGAAGGTGTCAGGTCATGGCTTCAATTCACGCGCCTCCCTGCCCGGCGTTGAAAATCATAACCCGTCGACCATATATGCATTGCTCAGTCATGTGAGGATATCGGAAAGTCATAATACGTTGTGACGCATTGTGCATTTAGAGTCAGCAAGCAGTCTGAATACAGCCAGTAAGGTGTGTATTTTTCTACTAAGAAGCTGTTAATGAAGGATGTTTAATATTCATTTATTGGTGATATCGTCCGTAAATACGTTATGTTGCATTTTGATAATTATAAAGTCGTGTAATTTACTCCGTTCAGGGCAGAAACTTCAATATAAAGTATCACAAAATGGACAACCTTGCATAAAACGGAAACCTCCCTAAACCGGATTTCCGTCCCGATCGATTCCGGCTTGGACCGATTTTACTGTACATAATTCTGCTTTCCCCCCTCTCTCTAGAATACAAATATTCTGTTATTGAAGTAACGATGTTATTATCAAATTGAGCACTACATTTATTGATGCTGCATTTGCTTATTGAGCACTAGAACATTAATGCCATATAATTACTAACATTACAGTATTTTCAAAGAAAGTAAACATTGTAAAACTACCAAAAACATACTTGTAAGAGAAAGGGAAATAGTACAGAAACAAAGGCGCGCTCATTATCAGCTTTTGGCTCTCCGCGATAATGTTTCGATAAAAATAAGGGTAAAAATTGCGGACGACAATGAAATTGGAAGTTGAATGCGCGAATATATGCTCGCTTATCATTGATGATGATGTGACAAAAATACCCCAGATTCTATATTGGATTTCATGAAGAAAGGGAGGTCTAATTTTCCCGAAAAAAGAAATCGGTTCTTGAAGACATTTATGTAAAAGTCACGTCTGGATGCGAACTTCAAACCGGCTGTCTCGCCATCACGGGCACTACAGCATCACTACGGCGGCACTGGCGTAGCTTTAGTTGGTGTCCTCCGGGTCAAAAGTATTGGTATCACCCCCCCCCTCCATAAATTAAACATAAAAATGTTTCTGAATAGTTTATACACTAATGAAAACACAAGTATGTTTACACATGACATTTATTTATAATATATTAAAAAAGCTGTATGTGAATCAGAATAATTGAAACATAATTTTTATGTAATTCCAACTATACAATTTTATAATTGGTGTCGCCACTAAGATGGCGTCACCCCGGGGGGGGGGGAACCCTCCTCCCCCTTTCCCACCTCTACGCCACCGTGCAGCGGCACTAGTCGTTACTTTGTTTCTCCGTTATCGGTGAAACAGTCGAGTAATTGTGAGAAAAGCATCGTTTCCACACACTAGTGTACTTTATTAATAGCAGTCTATTAAATATCGGTCTCTTTACTGAAAATGTATTTTTGTTGAAAATGATAACCACGGCGTACGGTGGTGTAACAGCAAACACTTAACACGATCCAAGACTTATGAAAATTGACAAAACTCCTGGAATGCATGAATTATTATTCTGAGCATATCTTCGATGCGCAATAGTGTTGTGCTTCAGATTGCCACCTAAGTGATAAGTCTCCCAAAGTTTCATGACATCGTGAAACGTATCCCTACAGATAAAATGCTATAGCTAAAATCGTGTTTATGAAAACGTCGAGTTTGTTCATTACATCTGGGTGCGGAGTTTTAACTGTTGCTTCCGCCAGACATTTCGTCGACTTGCAAAGTAGAGTGAGGAATCTTTGCGGGAGGCACGTGCACAGTCAAATAATCATACACGGATTGGGACAACAATCATACTGGGGTTAACCGAGACAAAATGGCATTAAGCAACAACATAGTAGTACTAGTGTGATATAAGTGCGAAAAAAATAAAAAAAAACAAAGAGAAAAAACTTGTTTCGCTCTGGTGTACACTCTAATTTCATAAAAAACACTATTTCGCGCACTAACTATTGCTTTCGACCATGTCGTTCCTTGGGGTTAGTAGGCAGTGTCACTGTGCATTTGTTGGTTACTGAGCCGCATCATGGCCGTGATTTGTATTGTTTCGCAAACATTTTTGAACCTGCCACGGGACTTGCCTACCATCCGCGGGTCAGTTCGCCACGCGCCAACTGATAGCGCGGTAAGGGGAGAACGGTAAGTTAAGTGGCCATGGCTTGTCCAGCACATGCTCGGAGCCATCCCTGGCGACCGCGCAACCACCAGTCACCGCCGCCAGCAGCGTGTACTAAAAGGTAAGTGCCATCTAGGTAAATTAGAAGATGTTTTTAGGAGATTGATTGCAGTAAGTGATTAGCCGCCAAAAGCGACGGGTAAAATGCATGTTCAACTTCGGAAAAAGGGGTACTCGAGGCCGTTTATTGAGACTTTGATGATTCACGGAACTTCGTGTAGTGTGTTTTGCAAAAACAGACATTTCGGAATGCATTCCTTGCGGAAGAAGAAAGCGCGTGCTATCAGCCCAAACGAGTACTTTAATTTGATTGGTGGTTTGAAGGACGTTAATCGAATGCCTACTGTTTCCGGATTTTATTTGGGAAAGACAACCTTCAGAAGGGGACGAATCCTACCGCATCTAAATTTATTCGAGTACAATCATGTATCAGGTTATCTGAAGCAGGCTAAAATCAGCTTGGGCTGCAGAAAATGTCGAAAGCACAAGGAACTTGTTCATAATGATGATATACTAAAAATAATTCGAACATTCCAGGAGTTTTATTTCCAAACGTCTTGGGACACGTTCGTTTATTTATACTACCCTTTATATTATTTCGAACAAAACTGCATTTTAAGAACGCACATTTAATATCGAAATTGATTGGATCTCTTAAAACACTTGACACTATGAAAGTTCTAGCGTGTGACAAGCAATACTTTCCTCGAAGACAATTCACCGATAGCTCTGAGAAACGAGGCAAAGCCCTGTGCCGCAGTCTGTTTGAAAATCCGGAAGTGGCTTTATCTCAATTTTCTCGAAGTGAATATACCAAACTTTGTGCAACATAAAATCTGTTTTTTCCTCTCTCGATATCTCACGAACACTGTACGACTAGCTGCTTCTGCTGTTGTGAAGATTTTGGCTGAAGGACAATTTCTGTGTTATCAGTCTAGTAAAAAATTCGTTGGTAAAGTTTCTTATAAATTAGATGGTTCTACCATGAAGTTAGCCAACAATATAGAATATTTTGTGCCTAATTTCCGTTTCTCTTGTTTTTCTATTTTTTGTCCACACTTCTGTCCTGCAGGGACATATTGGTGTGTGCAGGTGAATAAATCATATTTTACAAGGTTTGCAGAATTGTCTTGTATATTTAAATTTGGTGTTAGTTTTTATATTAAATTATGAATGTAGAAATGGACGACTCGGGAAGTATTAAGTTTGTTGTGCACATTATGCCCTCCAGAGCGGCTAGTGAAGAGTTTTATATTTCACAAACTCAACCGTCCAAATGGGAATTAAGTTTATGGAATTTTAAAGTATTAGAAATAACACAATATATAATGTATTTACTTTTTTTATTTAATCTAGCAAACATACATAAATATAGTTAAAATATATACCATCACATTCATTGTTCAAGACATTAAGCTGATAGGATGTAGGAAAATTATAATTGTGTCAAAGCATCTAACTATGCATTTTCGTTTAAGAATACATCATAACAAGCATAATAGTCGAGTATCGTAAATTTCTCGTAAAAAAGTCGAAGCGTTAGTGGCAGTTACAATTATCTTGGGTAGTATCCATATTCTTGAACACGTATGTGGCGTAATTTATTATTGGTATTGAACTGTCTCAGAAGGAACGTCTTATGGCTTCTTCCACAACATCACTACTTGACTAGGTATTTAAAAAATATATATTTTTTAAAAAAAATACCGAGGAACGGCTTTTGTGTGTCAGTACAATAAAAACATTTAACAGCATAACTTGTCAGTTCTTGCAGTGCTGAATTCTGTTTCATTTTTACAACACGAATTTTAAAAAATGCCTCAATATCTCACTTGTCCTTTACTAGACCTCGGTAGTAAAGACTCGTAGTGGATGTGCCTGAGCTTTTGGTGCGATACCTGCGGTTCATTGTGCATTAAAGAGAGTAAAAAATTCAACCCTTTAATAAGTAGCAAAAAGATGCAGAGAATTACTGATTTCAGACGTAACACTTGATAAGAAGCGAAATGAAATTTTGTGCAAAATAAATAACCGAAGAGATCGCACCGCGGAATCTGCGAACTCGTGAGCCTAGCGTACCTTGGGTGCGCTTTCGGTCAGGTCCGAACGCCTTTCCATGTCAGCGAGGGACACCGGACCCCAACTCGGAAGTCGCGCAACACGCAGGCTTGTTGACAGTGACGCCACTCGGCGCGAGACAAGAGACGTCGGCATGTCGAAGACGCGCGCTTCTGCTGCTGCTACAGCGGAGGGGCGGTACTGCCAACCTTCCTACGGCGCTGCCAACCTCGGCGCGCGCCTCCGAGGGCGCTTGCACGAGTTCGCAGAGTCCGTGGCTCGCGCGCCGTCCCGCAGTCGGCGACGACGACGGCAGCGGTGGCGGCGCGCTCAGAAGTTAGACGTCCCCTCCTCGACGTAGTGCTGTGTGCCTGGGGGTGCCTTGTACGACGGGTAGTTGGGGGTGAGCGCGTTCTGCGCGAAGAACTTGGAGTAGTCGCGGTTGACCTTGCGCGGGCGCACGGCGGGCCCGCGGGCCAGCGCGATGCGCTGCTGGTTTTCCACGGCGGCGCGCTCCTTGTACTCGCTGGGCGGCCACTTCTCGTCACCGCGCATCTTGGGGGCTGCGGCGCGGACGGCGGCGGGTTGGGACTCGAACACCTGCGGAGCAGTGGACATTGCCTTTTGCTTTCTTTTGTTTCATTACAGAATAAAACTCATTATCATAAGCGTGTGCTGTGCACGGAGCCTCCTCCCGTGACCCTTGAACTTTTTGAAAAGGGCCCCGTGGCCTAACACAATAAAACATGTATGTTCCGTAAATGTGTTCAATACCTGATTTTCCCTTTTTTAACTTACAACTTACAATTTAGGGAATTATTATACATTTGGGGAAGGGATTCTCTAATAACCCTGTAAATGGTTCTACACAAAGTAAAATGTATTTATTGATTGCATCATTAAAGTTATAGTTTTATTTTCCTTGTACTATCTTTCATTTATTTTCTACCAAAAGATATAATATGTAGCAAAAAAGTTTGAATGAAAAAAGGGGCACGTAAATGAAGTTGCTCCATTCTTAGGTTGCGCACGCTCATCTACTTCCCAAACCGCAGGTCCCTTGAAATTAACCAGGAGGACCCAGCAGTTGGGTTCGGACCCGCTGTGACGGATTCTCCCCCCCCCCCGAAGGGAAATTAAATAGTGACATGTCGCGACCTCGGATTTAGTTGTATAACTTTTCAAGGGCCCTCAGAGATGGTACCAGTTGTTACGAAGTAAATTTTATTTAGAAAACGAAACGTCGAAAAATTAAGAATTACTGTTACGAACCTATTCAGCTCTAAAAGCAGCTTTTGTTTAATATTTCACTCAAGTAAGTCAAGTTGATACAATTATTCAGTTTGACTTTATTGAGTTAATGTGAATCATCTAATATGTATATTAAAATTCTGCAAGTGTATCTTTGTGCCTAGGCAATAATATCTCATTTAAGAGAATATTAAAAGAAAGATATACAGTACAAAGAAGTTATGAATGCAAAATTATTGCGGAAAATGTAGGAAAATATTAACTGTCGCCGGAACCAAACAAATCTAGTCAGTGAAAATTTCTTTACTCTGCCTCTGAAAGTAATTGTCACATTTTTGTCTTGAATGGTTATTTAAACTTGACGTATGTATTTTTTGTTACTAACTTATTTTAAATTTACATACTATACATTGGAGAGATGGCCCACTACGGATCCTCTAATCATGTTTTATGTTTGCGAAATTGATTTTAAATACATGGAATGGATATTTATTTTGGTTTCTATTTGGTTTATGAAATGGATTTTTTGTGAGTCTGAATTCAGTGAGTGCTTGGATTTGATGTATGTTATGATGATAGAAGTTTGTGGCACGGTATGTGATGTGATCTAATGTTGAATACCTTATGAAGCTGATTACTGGAAATGAACCATGGGGCGTTAGTTTTGAGGAATTGGTTTTGAATTATTTTAAGTTTGCGAATATTTGTATTGGTGACATTAATCTATATGGGACAGGCGTAATTGTGAATCTTCTTGTGGTTTTGTATATTGCTATGGGAGTATTATTGTCAGATGTCGCCAAATATTTGGAAGCTCGGCGTCAGTTGGAGACAGACAGTAATCTGTTCATTTAGACCTCGGTTCGTTCAGAAAGAATCATACCGAAAAGTCGTCCCCAGTTTCGCAGTTAAACAGGATTATGCGCTCCACGATACAGGACGAGTTCGGATATATTCGGCGACTTATGACAAGCGGAGGAGGTGTGTAGATACTTACCGGAAAAGGTGCCTGACTGATGGGCGCCTCGGCTCGCAAGACGACGGTCGAGGGCGGCGGCTCGAAGGCGGGCGGCGCCTGGTACGACGGGTACTGGTACGGCTGCAGAGGCGGCGGGTACTGCGGCTGGCCGGGCTGCCCCGGTATGGTGCCCTGGAACTGCGGGGCGGGCGCCGGTGGAGTGGGTGCGTGCTGCGGGGGCGGCGGGGCCTGCGCCGCCGGACGGGCGGGGGCAGCAACGGGCGAGTAAACTGGGGCCGGTGCGGGTGCGGCAACGCGCGAGTACACCGGAGCGGAGACGGGTGCGGCGACGGGCGAGTACACCGGGGCGGGAGCGGGTGCGGGTGCCGGCACGGGCGAGTACACCGGCCTGGGAGCGGGAGCTGTCGCAGGCGAGTAAAGCGGGCCTGGAGCCGGTGCGGGTGCGGGTGCAGCGACGGGCGAGTACACTCGAGCGAGCGCGGGTGCTTGTGCGGGGGCGCGCGCGGGTGACGGGGGCTGCCAAGCCGTCGGCGCTTGGGGAGCCGCGGGGGCCGCGTAGTTATCCGCGGGTTCCGATCCCTGGAACACACGAAGCGCGGCCGGCGCTCGCATCGGACCGAGCAAGTGCGGACGGGGGCTCTCCGTGGATTACGTAGCAAGTTGCAGGGGCGCTCTTCAAAAGACACGACGTTTCATTCATCAATTACAAATAACATTTCTGAGGTAGGTCGTCACGTTATTTTGTGAGGGTACGTTTAAAAAGAATTAGTTAATTTTTTTCTTTAAATTATTACTTTTCTTTGAATGGAATTGCTACAAGATTTTGTATTGCAAGGGCATCGAGAAACTTTTTTCAAATCGTTTACTCAATTCAAATCGCAGTACATAGCAACAACGGGTCCTTCTCGCCCATAAGTGATTGAGCAAGAAATTATTTTAATATATAGCAATTCTGGATGTTACTTTTCCTCTTAGAACTCACCGAAGAAACTATGGTTACACATTGCCATATGATTTCTGTTTTCGTAAATCCTCAACAATACGAACTGTTGTTTTCGGGCGTTAAACTATTCTAACAGACGTGTCTTTATAACCGTTCCTCCTGTATCCTTTACGTAATTCACGGATAACCCCCCCATCGGGCTTCGCTAACTAGACACGTCTTTTTCCCTTCCACCTTCTTCCGAAGTCAGCAAGCGTGATTGATACTCGGCAAAACAGTCGTGCCCTTTGCGACGACAGTGACGAATGGGGAACGGGGCCGCGAGGAGAGCTCTCGCAGAAGACGACCGCGCCGCGGCGGAAGGGGCGAACGGCAAAATGACGTTTCTTGTTGGCGCCGCCTCCAACCACAACAAATGTTAGAAGCATGCTTAAGACTGTTACTTCACTGCACGGTTGGGAGATGATGCAACAAAAATGATGAAATGGAAATTATCCATTTAATCATTGCTAAATTGAGGATATAGTTGCGATCAAGGCGGCCCTTCTGTAATTAATTACTTTTTTGTTTGGCTGATTTTTTTTCTTGTTCTAATAGCTATAATGACTTTTTTATATTTGTATTTGAAATATTCAAAACGAAGTCAGCTCCTACTATAATTTCTGATCATGGATCAATGTTGATATCGAAAGTTCTTGCCCGAATCGACCCGAATATTCATATATTCATCCAGGATACGTGCTGAATAAGGTACTGCGCCCGTATAATGAATATATTTCGTACAACAAGAATCTTTCTTTTAGTCCAAGTTAGGAATATATAAATATATTGCTCGTTTGTATGGTAGATAAATATACATAAAAATATTTTAAATGCACAAAAATTCAATGTTTTAGTACTTTAAAATAATCCCTGATTATCCTTGCATTATAAATGGATTATAGCCTTCGCCACAGACTTCTTCAAATAAATCTATTACACTACCATCAAATAGTATGCGATTTATATTCTTATTGTGATAACTTTTTTAAATACTTTAAATCTAAGACTTTTGGATTATTTTAGATTTAAATACTTTAAATCTAAGACTTTTTGTAATTTTTAAGTTATTAATATTTTCAGTTGTTTGAATATTGCAAATTCAATTTTCAATATTCAAAACGCGCCATAACAAGAATTATCTTACGATTACAATACATTTTAATTATTGACACAATCTTACTTTTATGGCTTTAAGTTCTTCAATCCCTCCGCTTCCACTTATTACAAAGAGTAATACGAGTATGTTTTTCTGATGTCTTTCGTAGACATTTTATTACCATATTATATGCCAAATGCTTTAGTGACAAGTTCTGAGTGCAGAAAGAACTAGGGTCGAAGGGAGACAAGTGAGAAGGTTCCTTGAGACTCATAAATGCGATACATGACAGTTCGCTGTTACAGTAGCGTGAAGACTGTTCATTGAAATGGAAAGAATTTTCCTGGGTCTGAACATATTTAATCAAAACGGATGTGAATTATGTATACTGTAATTTGTGGTGAATCCTGTTTTTTGTAATTATTTCTTTTTCTCATAAATACTTGCATTATCTTATTATTACTTTAAATTTTGTCTATTCCAAATTGCGTTCGGAATACTGATTTACGGTTTTTGCAGTTCAGGAAATATTTTGCGTTGATACAATTCAGTCAACTCTAGAAATTCTATTACTCATTTCCGAATTAAGATAATGCTTGCTATAGAGTGAAGCGATTACCAGATGTTTCAAAGTAAATAACGTTTAATTTGCAGATGTTTTTATGGTATGTCTATTATTAACGTATCATTGAAGTATATGGCTTGACTTACATATAATTCTTACTAATTGTCTTTACGTAATAAGGAATCAATTGAATATCACTGTCCTAAATTTTGGTATCTTCAATTTTCCCAGTAAAACATTACAAATAAGATGGATGAATCCCATTTCAAATGAGTTTTTAATAAAATATTTTAACTCCGGTTCTGAGAAAAAAAATGGCTTCATTAGACGACATTTCCATTAAATTTAAAATATCAAAACAAAAACCTAAAACCAACCCATTGGCCTCGGACCTCGAGTTACTCAATCTTAAGCACAGTGCATTCTAAACCACCCTGCATCCGTTATGAATTTCTCAAAACTAAATTTATCCGTGACTCATGCGCGAGTCGCGAGACGGCCGTTCCCGTCCCTTTCAAGCGAGAGCCGTGCGATTTGGCACGGCGCGCCGGAGGCTTCCGGTGCAGCGCGCGTTCTCCGGAGCAGGCTGGAGGGGCCGGCCGGGTGGCCGGCCTCCCTCGTCCTCGCCTCGTCCTCACGCGGCGTGCGTGCGTGCGTGCGAGCGAGCGTGCGTGGGCGCCTGCGTGGTCGGGGCGGGGGTGGCGCAGGTTGCGACGCTTACCTTGGCGAAGGCGGGCTGCGACTCGGTGAACGCTCCTTCGGCGTCAGGGGGCGGCGGCCACGCCACGCGCTTCAAACCTGCGGCCAAAGGACGCGCGGCGCGTTAGCAGGCTGACGTCTGACGGGTTGGGGGCTTACGGCTAGAGGGGGCAGCGGAGCGATCTAGCAGCAGGGGTTCTGGGACAACTAGAGCTAAATTACAGCTAGGTCTTATTGTTAAAAGTAATCTATGTTCTAGACACTTGTTAAACAGACGTTTTTTCAATGTGCTCATTCGTATTTGTGCTCTTACACAAAAGTAAACACTTTACTCAAAACAAGAGATAACATAATACACACATTGCATGGGTTATTTATGCAGGTTTGAATGACAATCTTTTATTTTATCACTAAGTTGCGTTGCACAAAGAGGTGACGAGACACTGAGTTGCGTGGTGTATCACAATCTTGCCTTCGGTACTTCTAGTACTGATAATCATTTAAACCATTGGGACCCTTGCGAAGGTCTCGTGGATTCAATGAGTTGCTAACGGAGATATGTTGCACGTTCCATATTAAGAGAAATATTCACTCCATATTAAAATGGTGTACAGTATACACTTGCTGTATTGTGTAATATTGTATAACAATGCTTAATACAATTAATTCAGATAATAGTCATTTTATTGGAAACAAGCTTTCTTCCATTAAACCTGTTTGCCTTCCTCTTTCCTTCAATATAATACTTGGCCATTTCAAAGATTCGCGGATGCCTATGGTAACACATTAGAACGCACGATTGCATTCAATTAAATGATTAGTTTTAAATTCTGAAAGTCAATACAGTTAAAATTCAAAGGATTTTTTACCGTCATGTAATCTAGAACAAACAATGTGCAGTGCGTAAAAGACGCGGGAAGTAAAAATGCGTAGTACTGCTAAAACCCTGATTATAAAAATTGTGTTAATAATTTAATTGTAACACATACAAATGTAAAAACACAATAAAATTAAATGCGTAAAAATAATGTACGATTGAAATTTTATCGATGTTTCCTGAAATTTGCTACTACAAGAAACAAGGGTGAGATATTACATTTTACCATTTTTTCGTAGCCTTTGAGACTTCGAAGCGTACCAGTCTAACACATCGCTTACAACAAACTATGACGAATGGTCCCGATGACTTATATCAAGACGATGATTTGCTTTATTTATTATGAGTGTTTTGTGTTAGATAATTCTCAACATGAAGCTCTGCGCTTTTCATTGTACTGATATGACTACATTGCGACTATTTGCTGTGTCAAAAATCTTAGTTGTGTAGAGAAACACTGCAATTCTGGTCGAACTGCCAACTCCCTGAAGTGTCGCCCGGCAAATTATATTCAGTCCATTTTTAAAACAAGCTAAATGCTATTTCAGGAAATAATATATTTTCACTAAAACATTAAACTGATTGAAAACATATGTTTTATTTTTAACTTAAAAAGCACGTTGCAATAATACATTTATTAAACGTTGTATATGGTGTTTGAAAATGACATTAACAATACTGCAAGCACTGTTCTGCAATCAATTCACTTGACTGCAATGTCTATAAATATACGTCTTGACTCTTTACAAAACTCAATCGAATCACTTAATGGAATGCCCAAAACCTTCCGCCAATTCATGCGTAATGGCTGGAAATTTCCAGGGGAAGTGAGTCAACTTTCAACTGACAATATCCCTCATGGCTCACCGTTTCTACATGCCGCTTCACTGCGAGGAAGGATTTTAACGTAACAAGTCTGCTAGTAGGGAATCCTCCATGGCCACACACTGAGCGCCATGCTCAGACCTGATAGCGCCGTCTACGTGATATTTTGACTAAGTGTTTTACGAAGGTTGAATGTGGTATATGGAAGGTTGAATGTGGAGTCACAGGGAGATTTGGAAGGTTTTTAAAGAATGTTAGCGTGGTTGAAGATAAAAAATAATGAAATCAATTTGTAGTTTTCTGTGTTTTTGTTTATTAGAAAATGACTCGTAAACCATTCTTCTTTGACAACTTTTCTTAAAAATGTATTTTGTATAACTTGTAATCTATTTATATGACAAGATGATTACACCATAAAGGATAAACATGAGTAAGAGATGGTCTAATAAGTGGTTTTTTAAATAAGTATTATACATTTTGTTTTGTGTGCCGAATTTTTAATCACAATATACAGCAATTTTTGTACGTTTTATCAACGTTTTATCAATTTGAACTAGTTTCAATGTGACTTTTTAATTTTTTATCCAATAATACACTCAGATATTTAATACGTATTGTCCATTATTTGCTATCGGTGGTTCGTGCAAGTTGTTCACGGCCACGCGCTGAGCGCGGTGCTCTGTATCTGCGAGGGCTCCACCACTTCGCCGAGGCCGCGCCACCCCAGCCGGGACAAGCTCTAAGCTCCCGACGGACTCCCGGCGTGTAAGGTAGTGTAGTGCTTGTAAGTGTAAATGTGTATAAGTAAGGGATGATGACAGGACAAGGGAAGGAAAGATCACCCGCGGTCCGTAGCCCGTTTGTATGGATACTGTTGCATTCGCCTGGTAGTGATCGGAGAAACCACGGAAAACTGCCTATCGGAACAGCCGGCCGCTATAATTCTCCTCCAGACAGCGACTGAATTCGACCTAGCTATCTAGCTTGTATCGAAAATCCTGCCACCATCGGGAGTGAAATCCTAGTATCTTCAGGTCAGTCACCGCAGTGACATAATTTGATGCCCTAGTTTGAATATGACCTGTCAATTTTTATCCAGTAATACCCTCAGATATTTAATAATTTTTGTACATTATTTTCTTACTAATGCATATACGCATATTGCATTATGTGCACATTGTTCACGGTCGCGGGCCGTGCTCCGTATGTGGGAGCGCCGCGTGAAGCCCGTCGCGCGCCGTGGCCGGTACAACCGGAGACCCTTCGCGTCGAGCGGCGCCGCGCGGCCTCTGTCGCGCCCGCTAATGGGCCATGCGCGACCGCGTGGGCCTCGGCCGCCCCGTCGCTCGCGGCCCAAATTATCCGCGGCGAAGAACGAAAAATGTTGTGTACCCAATTCGTAGTCGAGACGCGCGCATTAATATACGAGATAAATGGCGCGCCGGACAGGTGGGTTGGAGCGGCCGCTAGAGAAGCCTGCCAAGAGGCCGCGCGGCCCGGGAGGCGCTGGGCTCCCGAAGTGGGCGTGGCGGAGGGCGATGGACGTCTCGTTTGCACGTTCGGTGTTTCACAGAGAGCTTCCGACGAAAGCCAGCGAGACGATGTCCTATGATGGTTCACAAGAAAAGTGATACATCTAAAATTTTCTCTCAACAGTTCATTTTGCAGAGCAGTTTTAGCCCGAATAGACCCGTTCATTGCTTTGCCAAAGACAATGTCTTATAATGTACATTTTTTACTTCTGAAAATATACTACTTTCTAAACATAGTTCTTTACTCAATTTCAAATTAGAAATTTTGAAATGTCGCTTTCCTTGCGCGCCGACGTCGTCGGACTCTTTCCTCATCACAGTCCTCCGCATTTGTAGCTCACTTACTTCTTTGCTAATGGCGAAGCTTCCAGGAAATGAGTGCAAACAGCAATATGAACGGATAAAACATAGGCAATGTTCTAGAGAATGTGGAAAGAAATTGTTACAATTGACCTTTTTATAATTTATCTTGAAGAGTAAAATATATGCTTTACACTTACGGTATGTACACGTCTTGAGCAACTCTTAAATTGGAATTTACTTAAGGAGGTTACTAGAAATTTGTTCTTGAATTGGAAATCATTAGGGTCAAACTATTCGTACAACAAAAGATTTAGAGTAAGAACATATAAATAATAATTTGTATTATTGCATATCTTATTGATAGATCAGAGAGGGGCCAAAAGTGTGTAAATTTACTTTTGTAAGAAAAAAAAGTTATGTAAATTGGTAAGAAAAAATCTATTCGGGGGATATATTTTTTAAAGTTTATGTTAAATTCGTTTGATTTACAACTTCTTTGAGAAATATATTTTTCAGTCATTTTTCTTTCGAAAGTGTGCTTCAGTAACCTTCAAAATTCAACTCTGCATGCAGGAACCTTGAAAGCTCATAACACAAAAATACAAACTCTGACATCAGCAAAAATGTTATTTTTGTCTTTGAAACCGGGCCTAATTTTAAACTTCTACGTCAATTTTGCGCGCGAGTATGTTTCACTTTGCTTGCAGGTTCTGTAAACCTCCACAGTTTGTAATGATAATCGCAACGGCGGCGCCGACCATGAAATCTCGAGGCCGGAGGAGATTTTATGGGGGCATTTGGTGGAGCGCCCGGCGCTCGAGGCTGCCAAGTGGCTTTGTAGTTTAACCACGCCTTGCCAGGGTGCGTGGGGCCACGTCACGTGAGGAGTCACCACGGGCAAAGGAGAGCCACCGTTTTCGAGCAGAGTCCCGGAGCTGACGTGTGGCCACCGCGCGTAGTCTAACCTTGCCCGCTCTTTGGGAAATCTCCAACTAGAGCTGCTCCACGTTTTTTTTATCTCTCTAGTTTTTCTTTCGTGGCAGACATCATTAACTTGCCGCTATCTAGATGTTTGTTCTTAGCCCGTCGTCAAGCACAACCATTAAGTTTCTGGCAATTTCTGACTAAGCGATGAAGATGTTTTGCTTCGGGTCTACGTGAGAAATTCAAGATGCTGATCATTACTTATAAAAAGTAGGCCGTTTTCTGGCAGTAACGTGATCTCCTTGCTATTAATAATGCTCTTCTCTTTGCTTCAAACATCTGCTGAGACAGTTATGGATTTCGTTTTTATGCTTAGAATGTCCCGTTTAGCAAATCGTAATTTAAAAAAAAAACATCAGAATGCTCATCTTTTAATTTCTTAAAAACGTAATTACTTATTTCACTAATACAATCAAAGGTTTTTAAAATTTTGGCGAGTTGATTGAAGTAATATCAAGACTATCACATTGAAACTGAATAAATAAAATATACATAGAGGTTTTCTCTCTGAGAGAATAAAAACAAGAGGACATAGTACACTTCCCGAAGTTTATTTCTTGTGGCAACATCTCTCTCCAAGACAGACATAATTTTGTTCGTAAAAGAAAAGAACCGTTGATCAGTTTTTCTTTTCAGTCGAGTTTAGTGTTCAGTGTGCAGGTTATGTAGATTCATGTTGATCATTTATTGACACGTTCTGTCAATCCAGTAGACAATAGGGAGTTTGAATCACACGCTTTTTCTTAATAGTTGAAACTCACAGTTTTTCTTATAGTTCACAATAAACACCCGAAGAAGATTGTATTTTATGTTATCTCAAATACCAACTCTTTTTCTTCGTAATTAGTTAAATATATATAAAATTAAATAAAATAAACTTCTTAAATGATTTAGTTCGTTAGTTTGGAAACAGGACATTTCATTTGAATACATGAATTATTTATATGGCAAAATTGTGAACGGGTTACATATGACGAGATAAAGTGGTTTATTTTAAATCTTTCAGCATTCCTATTTACTTGTCGCCTTCCCACTACACTCAGACTTTTTAATAATCATCCGGATATTGCAAGCGGATATAAATTCCAAAACGAATGGGTAATATTTCTTATCTATCATATTACGAATGAGCGAAGACTTCTTTTTTCAGAAAACATCAACATGTGTGATACCTTAGAAACGATTGATTTACTAATGCTTTCGATTATTTTATAAATGCTTGCAAGTTGAAGCTGAAGACCAATCTTCAATAGAATGAGACAGTTCTGTGGAGTCAGTTGTTGAGTCATGTCAGATTTGTTTCTTGTTTCTCTCTCCAAGGACAACAAACAAAGTGATGTAATAGTATTTCCGGCGCCAGGACCAAACAGGTATATGGCATGAGAGCAAGCACTGTGGGAACGCGAAGTGAAAAAAAAGAAAAAAGAAAAGAAAAGATAAAACGTGCAAGGAAACGGTCAGAGACCGTGATCATTTAGCCCTTGATAAGTCTGGTACTCCCTACTGGCTTTGCACCCACACATCGATTTCCGTCGGAGAAGAAAATTAGATGGTTGTGTGGTGGTGGTGATGGTGATAATAATGATGCTGAGTGGCATAATCTGTGCCAGAACGCAGGCGAGCGATGAGCGTACTTTACTATCGTTTTGTAAGTATATCGCAGAGGAGGTTTTCCATTGTCTTCCTCTGAATGGCAGACGGTAGTAGAGAATGATGATTAGAAAAAAAAGTTGCAAATTGACACTCAAATGTGTTCCTGAAATGATTAAAATGTTGACTGACAAATTCATTTTCGTTCAAATTATGAAATTTCAAAGTAAGTGATTAGGCAAAAGGTGGCGTTTAATCGCCAAGTTAAATAAGAATTGCAACTTGGAGTAGGAAAACGGATGGGGCTTTCGGATCCTCAAATCCTCAAATCTTTGTAGTTCTCGGAAGTAATGACATTATTGTTCCTCCTTAGAACGTTCCTCTCTTCGCCGGGAGAAAGTCTTGTACATTTCTATGTACTTTTTTAGAAAATTCTGTTTACATAATTTGAAAACTGTCACGATCTGATTCCAAATAACGTAGAAACTAAGAACATTTATTAATTTTTTACTGTTCGTAAAATGTTTCAAGTGTTAATATTTGAAGGATAGATTACATTAAGAAATAAATGTCCAGCTTTGATAACAAAGATAGAGGGAATAGAAAAAAGGTGAAATTTTACAATTTTCTCAGACTTTAACAAGAAATTATAATAGTAATTTGATCTACAAAGGAATTAAAAAATAGAACAAGGAATTTAAAACAAACAATTTAGAGGTTTTTTAAAAATATTTTGAAAACATATGAACTTCATATAAAGTACACATTAAAATTAAGATTCCAATAAAATAATTCTAAAAAAATCAGATTGCCACACGTTAAAATTGATCGATTGGGGAATTTTCATTTAAAAGAACTGTGAATGATTTGGGTGTTTAGTGTTGCATGATGAAAATGTTCCACCATCTCATTATTTATTATGATGCCACGTTATAAGATAATAATCACATGGTACTACAGAGAGATTATACATTTTAAGGAAAAGAAATATCATTTGAAAAGGGTTACATTTGGAGAAGATATGGCTGAAGAAATATAAAAAATATTAATGACGAATTGTACTATAACGTCGGTTAATAACCACTTTTCGAAATTTTTTTCAAAAAGTGTTTCTATTACTCCCTAAAGAATTTTGATTTTTACGAATTGGAATCAAAGTACTTCCATAATCAACCATGTCACATTTCGACAAAAATTGAACATTTGCCATATTATACTATTCTGTCCTCGAGATTCTAGTTTGTCTCTGCCAATATTATTAAATAGTGGAAGTGTATGACAGTAATTCTTAAAACTGTGTTATATTTGCTCATAACCTCATAACTCAATTTCAGTCTGAAGTAGCGTGCATGACATTTTCCGTCTGAAGTGGCTCAGAGACTGTTCCCGAGCCGTTCATTTCTTTTGCCTACATACTATATCTTAAGATAAAATGGTATTAACGTATTTCATTTTAGTACATAAAAGGATAAAATATTTGATATTATTGCAGTGAGCCTACGATGGAATTCGACAGTTCCTTCTCAAGAATTTTCTTTAGTAGTTTCCTTCTTACACATTTTCAATATTACGCAATAAGTAATCGAAAAATTTTGGTTTTTTTAGATACGGGAATCCCATACTTATTGAATCTGAATTCAAAATAGGATTGTCCCGCTTCCATTGAAGACGATTTGAAAGTTTACAGAGTTACAAATTTATTCACGTATTCCACTGTGGATTTCACAAGGCGATTTTAGCGCTCCTCGCACTAAAGCCTGCTTTAAACCGTCATTTTTTCATCATTTTTACAATAAATTACAAAAAAAAATGGATGAAAAAGGGACGTGTGCTTTCGGTATTGAAACTGGATGATCGAGAACGAGCGTTTTACACGGTCATTTCGTTTTCTGCACGCAATTGTGATGAACATAGTTCCTTTGGACGCCTCACAAAGCGCTGAAGATCAAACAGTTGAACATAGAATCTATGGTAACAAATTAAGTTAGGTTATATTAGGACTGAGCACGAAACGAGCCAATAGAACTCAGTGAAGGTTTTATTTCTCATTACATACTCAATTCACATTACAGTTCAACACATTAGCACGCTCTCGAAAATATACCAAAAGAATAAATCGCAACACACGCATATCTAACCAGAGAAAGTTTCAAAAAGTGACGCCAGGAGGAGATCTAAAAGGAGTGCAGTAGTCAAACTGGATAAAATCTGTACCGAGAAATGAAACATGCGTAATTTTTTCGTACGTCTGGTCATTCACTTTTCTGTCCCGATGAAAAATGTTGAAAAAATGACCGAGTAAAACGGACTCAAGCAGCGTGGGCGTTGGCGCCGGGGGCTGGGGGGAGACCGTATTTCGGGCGGCGTGGCTGGAGACGTCAGCGCTGCGGCTGACGCCGCCTCATTCACGCGCCGACAAAAGCGCGGCGCCGCGCGCGCTGCAAATAGTTCTCCCACGCCACCGCCCCCTCCCCCCCGCTCGCAGCGCTGCGTCTGAAGTCGCCGCCTCTGTCTCCGACCCCGCCCTCCCGCCCCCGCCTCTGCTGCCGCCGGCGCTGGCGGCCTCGTCAAAAAAGTTCGCAGAGCACGTCTTACCCAAGGCGCGGCCAGGTTTGGCTCTGAAGGTTCTAATGATTAAGTAACACAGGAATGCAGTAGCAAGAGAACAAATTATGTAAGATACCGTTGTTAAGCGAGTCTGGAAGTACTAATTGATGAGCCGAATGTCTGGAACCAGGTTTCATTTCCAGAAGGTTAATCGGCATTTGTGTGAGCGGTAGGAGTATTTCAGTGTTCAAATTTCAATATAATATAAGAGATCTCTCAAAGCATTGACATCCTATTTTATAAATCATACGTACTCAATGACAATATTTGGAGGTTGTTACAAGCTGTTAATATTACAAGCTGCGACAAGCACTCATTCATCTCTCCTTTATTGTTTCTGATTTATTTCAATTTTAGTTTATTTTAAAATGAAATGTTTTATAGAATGATTCTCAAGTGATCGTCCAGAGATTCCTTTTAATGAACTGAAATCGAAAGAACATTGAATATTGAGAATTCTATGGAAACAATTGTGGTTTACCAATAGTACGTTAATGTTCCGAAGACTGAAGAACTGGATATGATGTTCAATTATGGGATATGAGATGTCGAGAGAAAGAGATTCTTCAAATAAAAAAAATATAGAAAAAATATTAGTAGCCTAATGTTGATTACACCCAGAAAAATCGCAGTTGGCAGTTAAGAAATAAGATAAGGCTTTTCCTATTAAAGAACGCAAACGTCAGGTGAAAAATCCTATTGCGTGTGTGAAGAGACTTTAATTGCTCCTTGTTCTAAGTTTGTTAGGTCAGTTTGTTTTGGCTGCCTTCCACCACATCGCAGTATCTATTCTTACGTGCACAGTTTTGCTAGATCTCTCCCATTTGCGCCCTTGTACTTTGGAATGGAAGAATTTATTTAAACATCCGTTTATAGACATACTATTATATTAGAAATTCAAAACCCAAATTCTAAATATATTGTGAAAATATTTACCAGTGCTGTGTACGTTTTTCTTTCAGAGCACTCTATCTAAATGAGTTGTTGTTATCAGTATATTTATTAACCGATTACATCGAAAATTCTGAGACTTCAACAAATATCTTGTGGTCAGGCTATATAACATACATTTTATAATCACCGTATAATTAAATTACAATAGGAGTAAGTGTATCTGCGCTTTACATATGTTTTATTAAATATATTTTAATTAACGATATATTTGTCTGCAAATGGGATATATTTTATAGTTTATGTAATAACGCAATCAATTTAGTAAATCAATCAAGTCATTTCGCAATGAACTGGAGAAAATGCACTTGTATTTGAACGATCCAATATTAAGGAATTTGTGTCACGCCCAGTTTGTACAACATTGTTGGAGGGGGGTAGGGGAAGAGGGGCGGTGCGCTGGCAAGGGCGCCGTATCGCCCGCGGGTGCTTGCGAGGAACAATAGCCGCAGCGAGTTTGGCAGCGCCGATTGCCGCATTCCGCGAAGTTCGCTTGCCGCGCCTCACACAAGACAGCGGAAGCGAGCCGTCGCGCCGTCGGTGGCGTAGGGCGAGGGCGAATGCCCGCAGCCCCCTGCGCCCCGCCACGCCCCTCCCCCCCTCCCCCCCTCCCCCCCTGCGCCGTCCCAGGCCGCCTCGGCCCGCGCCGGACAAATCGTGCCGCTGCACCGAGAGGAATTCCTTTCCGCGTTCTGTGGAAAGTAGGGGGCTCGCCGCACCATCTTGGCCCACTCCTAGCATTCTATTCCGGAGCATACTTTTGTGTCGGCATTTGTACGGTAGTTTACTTTACATGCGGTTATGTTTACACGACGGAATTTAGCAGTAATAAATTTCCCTTACCTAGGAGTGTCAGGTCTTTTATTGGGTATCATTCTTCAACAAAAAAATGAAAGCCATTTATCATTTCTTTTGCACTTTAATGCGTTGATGAGTATATTTTGGAATGCCACACAAAGATAATAAGCCATTACTCAAATGTATTATGTTATTACATGACATTTTTTCAGGATTGTTTGTGACTTGTAACAGTGCCGGGGTACATGATGAAAATTATCGTTGAACTAGGAGACCGTGTCGAACATCATGAAACAATTTTTATGAATTTAATGGAGAGAAAGTTAGCTCTAAATAGTATTGTTGTGATAAATATTATTCAACATGAAATAATGACTTAATGACACCAGATAATAATTTATAGTGTATTGCATGCGAATACCAACAGAAATCACTGGAGAGAGATGAAAGAAATCAAGCTGTGAACTGTAAAATACATTACAATCAAGTTTGATCACATAAATTACGCTAGAGGCTGGTAAAAGAAACGGCTCCAAATCCAAGCCAAAAAACACAAAGGAATAGATGTCATAAAGGAAATTGCACAAGAGACACGCAAAAGAAATTAGGCGGGTTTTCCCGCTGCGAACCGCACAAAGAAAACAACCTGCCAAGCTAAGTACACTGCGCCATGCACCGAGTGACCGGCCACGCCGTAATGACGCCCCAGAGAATAAAAGCAGGTATTTCGGTGCTTAGTGCGCCCCACACGGGGAGCGCGGCGGAGCCGGTTCGAGCTCCGTTCGCGCCAACGGTATCTTTCCGCGGGGCGGCCAGCTGGCGCCCTGCCGCATCGCCCCGCCTCCCTGCCCCACGCCACCCGCCGCAAAAAAAGCGACGTCAGGGCGCGGTGTACGCAGGCGTAATTCTCCCTCGGCCACGATATTTCTCGGCGCAGCGCCGCCGCCGCCGCGGTGGTTCTTTTTATATCGCGCCTTTATAAACGCCTCGCGCGCCCCGGGTTTCCCCTGCCGACGGCTTGGCGAGGGAGGACGCTGCACTGTATTTGTGGTGTATTATTTCCTTGAAGAGTTTACTTTCGAAGCGACTTATCTCCCTTTCTGTTTGTTTTCTAGTTTTACGTATCAATATATTCTTAAAAAGCTTATCCATTATGCTGCCAACTAATGTGTTCTAAAAGGGCATTTCCCATCTGTTCAATTATCCAAAAGCCTCATAATACTATGCTGAACTTGAAGCCTTAATTTGAGCATGTACCATTCCCGAAAAACTATATTTCCTGCAAGTACGTCTCAACGGAAAGGAGGTCTTTTAAGTCCATTTTTACGTCTGTATGAAATTAATTGCTAATTATATGTCCGCAATGTACAACTTTTATTTTCATGAAACAGTTCCAAATCCAAATGTGAATTTATTTTCACCTTTCTTCGTTACTTTATAATTATACCAATTTCGCTAATTTCAAGTTTATTTTCATTTAGGATGAGCAGATGTCTGCCTCAATCTAACTTTGAATAAAACTTCTAATACTATGGGATGAATGTTTCCGATGCACTTCGTTGTTAACTTATGAAATGATTTCTTCAAGACGAAAGCAAATGACTAAAGTTTATGAAGCATTTATAAAGCCTCTTGTTTTCATGAAGCCGATTTCTTTATGAAACTGAAATACCTGTCGCAAAATATATTAATGATAAGAATCCCCAAAGCTTGTAGACCCGCACAGAGTGCATTGTGCTCCTCACGTTGCTTCTAGAATTTCACCGAATGGTTTCGGGTTTTGTGTATTGTGAAACTGCTCTTTCCAAAACCGTCAGCGCCACGAGTGCTCGTCCCAAAGAGCAATACCAGGGGTTGCGCAATTGCGACAGCACGCGCGTCTTAGAATTGTAGTGACTATTTCACTCAACTGCTGAGTGTCTAATGTTAAGAAATAATCGATTGAAATATCAACCAACGCCAAGTATTAGAAACAAATTATCAAAATTTCCCGTAGAAATTCATAATACGTGCACCTGTTTTTCTTTCATTAATGAAATATATTGACTCTATTAGTGAGTACAATGCATTCTTGAGTGAAAACAACCGAAGTATTAGGGCCTTGGATATATATACGTGTAGAGTATATACGTAAAGAGTATTTTTTGTCAGGAACCGTCCGTGCATACTTAATTCTGACTTCTATTTTTATCTTTGTTTTGTGTATTAATGTTTCATGTTTTCAGAGAAATTATAACAATTTGTAATTATAAAAATGTGTCATTTATTTCGTAAATTTCAGAACTTTTGTCAGTTTTATTTTTAATGTCGTTTCACATGAACGTGTTCTAACAAATTATTTATTAGAAGAAAAGTCTCCTTAAATTAAAACAATAAAGTTGATTTTAAAGAATAGTGTATTTTATGTGATGGTGCACTATGGATGTAATCAAACTGATCACACTGTAAGGTAATGAGGTATCTAATTTCATGGTACCACAGGAGTGTTAAGTGGGTACACTTAACACTCCTGTGGTACCATGGGAGTGCAGTCGTATTTTCCCAACCCGCAAGGCCCGAGCCAAAGCCCCTTCTCAACGAACGGGCGGCGCTTCGTTGGTCGTGTAATACGCGGGAGTACGACGGTTTGCGTACCTTCCCCTGCTGCCCTTCGGCTCGCCCGCAGCGAAAGACGAATTCATTCCTTTCTGCCAGTGGTTCGCCAATCTGCTGTTCAATTCGAACACGTGGCTTTAATGTACTGAGTAGGAACCTGGCAGACAACCAAGGGGTAATGCCACTAACGAAAGCAAAGGTGAAGTTCATCAAAGAACAGTTCTTATTAACCAGTCTACTATTTGTTTAGGATTGATCTAAAAAGTAACTAATTTATAAATGAAGATGAAAGGGCATCGAGCAACACTTTATTATCATAAATATAATCAGTTAAAGCATTTTCACTTTATTATCGAAATACAGGCTAGTTGATTACTTACAGTAAGTACACACACGAGGTGCCTATTTAACGTAAGCGTTTTGTATCTATGGTCTTTTTCATAGTACAGTTTTCTAATGTTTTTAATTTCTACCTACACAAGTGGGCTCGCCAGTTTGGATTTAATCTTACTATTACTTTTGTTTTTAACACTTGTCTTGCACAATTCGTTTCCCTCACTTCCATTCCCCACAATAAGGAATGAAAGATAAAATATTGGGTAATAGTCGTGCACTAAATAGATCTCAAAGAAAATGGGGCGAGAGAAATGACGAACACGTTCCCATTCAAATTGCATAAAAGCGACTCCCGAGCGGTCTGTCGGCAACTCGCTTACCTTTCCCCGTGGGCACCTCCCCTATTTGCCGCTTGACGATCTTGAGGAACAAGGAAACGATTTGGTCTAAGTTGTCCCTGTGGCTTCGGATCATGATGGCCGTGTGGCAGTCGCTCTCTTGCAGTCGATCACACCCCTACGCACTCCCGTCGGCGAGTGCGCGTCGCGGGCGGCGGGGGCCTCTAAGAAAGCTCGCCCGCCCCGAAGTCCGCCTCGCCCCAGTTGGCGCCGTCGGGGTCGGGGGTCGAAGCCTCGTTGGCAACGCGAGCATCGACGCAGGGAATCGGGCGGAATGCGAACGGCGCGTTACACAGTGGGCCCACGACGGGGAATCGCGTCGAAACGTTTTCAAGCGGCAACGATTGTCTTAAGTTCTAACTGAGCGTGTTTGGCAAGATCACGGTGTATCAAATGAGACGTTGTGCGACACTGCGAATTAATATTTTATTTGAAATTTATTTTATATAAAAGTTGAAATTTGAGTGTAATTCACGTCAATTATTTGCCTACAAAAGTTTTTCGATGTTTAAGAGATTACATACTTTCTCAATTGTATTGCAGTGGTTAAAAAACGAAACATTTTCTTCGAATGAACGTCAAGTATTTCGAGGTAACGCTATCATTCCAAACCTTTTGATACAATGTTTTGATAATGAAAATGGATTTTAATATTGAACAAAGCAAGTCGTACTATCCGGTTATGAACTTCTAAAATTTTGACTTCTCAGATTTCATTTTATTCAAACACCCTCCATTATACACCCTCCATTATCTGGGGTTCGAATATTCTGCATGAGAGCTACAGAGGGAACTTTCAGTATACGCAAATTATATCTTATAACAGGTATAACAACATATTAAACTTACAACAGTTTTTAAAAAGTGATAACTATTTTTAAAAAAATCATCCAGTTTTCACGTTTTTCGTTTTGGAGCAAATTGCATTCATTTTTAAGCCGTTAAGATAATATCAAATGTTTATGAAATAAGATTCGTAATGATTCATGACTTTTTAAATTAAAAACAGTTTTGTTTTTATGACGGCAAGGAGGCTGTGGAAGGAGTGAATGCAATTGTAACATAAACCGAAATAAAGAGAACACTTCTATCTTTCGAAAAAAATACCTACTTTAAATTCAAATTTTGAAAGATATGATCATTTAAATTTGATATATTAAAAATAAATGGACATATTTGGAGCAATGTATTTTATTATCAATAATTGCTTCTTGCGTAACCTTAAAATCAAATTTAAAAAAATAGATTGATTATCCGGAATTTCAATTTTCCGTGGACCTCCTCCCTATCAATATCCGGATAATCTATATCGCATTCTGCAAAGCACTTTAGCCGCTTGTTTTCTCCCAGAGTGTGAGGCGCCAGCCCCACTGTGTGTGGCGTGCTGTCGGCTAGGTCAAGCGCCCGCCCCGCACCTGCCTCGGGGCATCCCCGGGCGCCCATTGTGTGAGCGCCGTGCGGGTGGCATCTAGACTTCTGGGCCACGCACGCCGCTCCGCTCCGCTCGGCGCGGCGCGGCGAAAGCGAAAGGGGGCGCGCGCGCGGGAGCAAAAAGAATTAACAGACGCGGCGTAGAAGAAAGGCCAGGCGGCGTTGAAGCAAGCGAAACAAAGGTGGCGCCAGGAGCGGTAATAATTGGGGAGAAGGATGAGGAAGTAGAAAAAGCGATGGAAAAGGAAAGTGAACTTAATTAACATATTAAACTGTGCAATCCTTAGAGCATATATAATATTTGTAACAGTGCATACATATTGAAGATGCCTTTCAATGTTAAGCCGGCGAGAGTAAAGACAACATTCGATGTATAAAGGAAAATGGAATGAGGTGAAGGAAGGCGGGGGAAAAGTAGTGTATAAAAAAGATGAAGTAGGTACGAGTTTTAGACTCCACAAGTTACAATTTATCCATTGGAGGTACTTACGCTTCGAATTAAACATTTTTTGTAATTTTCTGTAATCAAAAAATATTTTTCTAATTTTTGTTTAAGCCAGTATGAATATACAAGATAATTTTCTAACACTACGTTGGATGTTTGCAATTCTGGATAATCATTTTCTCGTTGGCTTACCATTAAAAAAGTATCTTCAATATGTATGCACTATTACAAATATTATATATGCTCTAATGATCGCACAGTTTAATATGTTAAGTAATTTCACGAAAGTGTATTGGATAAGTGGAGCGGAAATAAAAATACTTGCAAATATAAAATAATACCTGCGATTTAGAAAAAAAATATGGTGTGCGATGAATAACCTTCGTAAGTTGTTGTACAATCACAACTAGGAATACGTAATGAAGATGTGATTATCAACAGTTGTCCACTTCATGCGATTCTGTGCAGTATGTGCAATCTTCTCGCTCATTATTTAGGCCCTTTCTCTTTAATGATGATTAGAATACACGAGTGACTTCCCTACAAAACTATCTCACTTTTCAATTAAATGTTTTACAGATAAATAAATTCTAATTTTTTCTACTGTTTTTTCTTCTTGATTGAGTTATGACTCTGCTATCGAGTTTAATTGTGCAAATCTTCATATTGATAGTAATAACATCAAGAAACACTCGTAGATACGACAGTTATTTCCGAATCGAAACTATATATCTTTAGCAGTATCAAATAATATATTCTCACTCTTTTGTCTCAAAACGTGTATTTAGTGCGATTTAGCTTTATTAAACAAAAAAATTATAATTTTGTAGCAAAATGGTTTTGCACAAAATTGGTTTCCTATCTTATACTTCTCCCATTAATACAATATAATTAATTTGATATATTTACGCAATGCGTTACAGTAGTAGATTCTTTTTCATACAGTTTGTGTTGTTTGATCTTTGGATTTTATTGTGGAAAACGAAAACAATTCGCCTCATGAGTGACTCAGCGTATTCAAAAATACTTTCCAAGGTTGGAGCTTAGCGCCAGTCAAGCCCAGTCGAAAATACCTTCCAACTTACAAAAACATGAAACAAAGGAAGTATGGTATATTGGTTGCGGCTTTAAACGCCCTGTATCTATCAAAACATGACATTTTAATAGGGAATATATTACAAAATATCACGTTTATTAATGTTTGTCTTTACCGAATAACTGGATTTTGAAAATTTATTGAGTCGTGGTTGTTTCTTTTCCTCAGAACCTGCTTTCGTTCTCGAGAAAAAGCTCCGAGGAATAAAAAGCCGGGCTGAGCCCTGATCTAGGGCAGCAGACGGCGGCGGCGGCGTCTGTGTTGAGCGTCTCGCCCGCAGCGCGTCGGCTCACGAGGCGGCGCGTCGCGACTCGTTCGTCGTGGTCGGGTGCCGCCGCCGCCGCCGCCGCCTCCGCCGCCTCCGCCGCCACCGCCGCCACCGCCGCCACCGCCGCCACCGCCGCCACCGCGGCCACCGCCAGCACCACAACCACAACCACAGTCACCGCCGCCGCCACCAACGTCTCTGGCGCGCCGCCCATCCCTCATTAGACCTTCCCTCAACCGCCGTCTTTCCTTCCCTCCGCGCTCCTCACCGCACGGCCGAACGGCGAGCGGAAGACAAAGGGTGCGACAGCCCGTGGGCACTACAAAGGGGCCGGAATAAAACGTCGGCGTTGCGAAAATTCGGCTGTGTCCAAACCGCGGCAATTGCCGGGACGCGCCCCTCATCCCGAGTAGCAGTGCGAGCGCGCGCAAGTTTATTTTCGCGGCAAAGGGCACTTCGCTGCGTTTCCCGAGCAACAGTCTGCCAAGAGCGCGGGCCAGCTACAGTGTGAACCAGCGGGCGTCCGCGACGACCCGGCGCGGACAACGGAGGAAATTGCTCGAGGCGGAGTTGTTACAATTCCATTACGTCGCGTGATGTAACTGCGAGGGAAGATTTATGGTTCCTGTTAAATGCGTCGGTTCCGAAAGTTGATTGTATATGAAATAGTGCGTTGAGAGTTCGTTTGTGGCATTAGAAACGAGTCCGAACGTAAATATTCTCAGCTCCGAGTTCATAGATTTATTATGATAGATTTCAGCTTGAAGTGTCTGCCATTTGTCTTTCTTGGCCTACTAAATGTGCGTCAGTTCTAGTTCTCATAGTATCTTTTCACAATGTTCTGTCATCGTTTCCCTTACCCTAATATATTAGACGAACTCCTTTTTCATAACATGAATGCATTGGTGCTAAACGTATAATAGGTTTTCATACAAGGCACTCATTATATTTACAATTGTATGTAATAAGAGTATTATGAAGGACAACATTCCCAAAATAGCAAAGTGTCATTTATTCGTATTCCATCCGTTCAACGATTAATATATTAAATTTTCAGCTTTTCAATTCCTATTTTGTTACTGCCCACTGACAGGAGGTATGAAAGTATTATTAATCTGCTATTGAGGTCACTCAAAAGAACTTCAACTTCGAAAATACATTTTTAATAATTTATTAAACACTATCAGTACGATTCTTAGAATGAAATGGTCTGAATGTGAATGAATGGACAATTCGCGATATAGTTTCTCAATTTTCTTTAAAGAAGGAAGACAAAGAAACAAATAATACAAATATCTCAGTAAAAGAAGACAATGCCAGAGGGAATGGAACAAGAATAAGAATCGGAGTAAAGATAACTTGAAATATCACTATATTCTTCAGATGAAGTAAAATTGTTAAAAATTGTTCAGTAAGATTGTTCAAGAATAAGAAATATACTGTAACATATTATTAAGTTACCATATTAATATTGTGAAGTTGTATTTAGCTAAAATTAATTAGCTTAATTAGTAAAGTGGTAATCGCTAGAGACCTCAGTTGATGATGCGACTATAATAAACTATAAAAAAAAGAATACGAATTGACAGAAAGAAATTTTACGATAAGAAAGTAATAACAAAGTGCAAGAAACCTTCCCAAATCGCAGCGCGCGTGGGCGAGCTGAACGCGAGCTAAGCTAACGAGCGGCGCGGGCGGCGCGGGCGGCGCGGCGCGAGGAGCCGAAAGGAGCAAACGACCGTTCCGCCGCGGACTGGCCGGCGCCGCCGCCAAGCGCGGCCAGGCTGAGCGCGTCGGCTGCCACCGAGGCGTCCCTACCGCCCAGCGCGCCGCCCTTTGGGCAGGCCATTGTTTACGCGGCGCCCGGGTTCAACAATCGGCCGCGGCGGCGCGCCCCTCGCCGGCCAACTGGCGCCCCGACCGCCTCGACAGACGCAACCGAACGCACACGCGCCTTTCTTTCTCTTTTTTTTCCCCTTCTAAGCGTTAGTCTCGCTTAGTTGCAGCGTCGGAAAGGCGGCGGTCACAGTGGGGCTGATTTTGACTGAAATTTAGCTCGTCCTAAGGTTGGCAGTTTGCGTCCGAGATATGACCGAATCGTTCGAACACATGCTAGTAAATAGAAATTGGCAGTTAACCCGAAAGACCTCTTCAGACGGCGCGGCGTCTGTAAACATTGGCTGTCGGTTGATCTGTTTCGTTTCATTTTGTCGGTTCCATTCACCCGAAATCTGCTGGAGAGTCAAGGCCATCTGTAAAGCCAAGACTACATACAATACATGTAGATTGTCTTGAGCGTGATTTTCGCTGTTTTTCGGTGAAATAATGCAAAAAATATATTTTTTTGCAAGAATGGGTGCGATCACGAAGAAATATAATTAGTAATCGCACTGAAAAACTATTTTAGATTCTAAAACAATCAATAAATCAAAAGTATATTACTATATTTTATAATACATTAAATCTCCTTACAAATACCCCGAAACCCATAGAAAAGTATTAAATTGTAGCCCTTTTTGTATGTGTGCGGATTCTGTATTGACACGTGTGCAACATTATGTTGCTAAGAAAAATAATATATTCCATTCATTACAGTTACTTGCCAAAAATTAGCCCGAAAATGTTAATTATAAAATGCAGTGTTTTTAGATTAAAATATTGTTTAAATAGTTTATTTTAAAATATTTAAAATACAACTAATTAAACGTAGTAAGTCAAAATTCACCGGTATCAACAAGCAATCATATTCATATCATATATTTCGATCGTAATATCGTGAGAACACTGCATTATGCAGATGTGCCTTAGTCATACTGCCAAAAAATCAAATAAACACTTAAGTATTGTATAAATTTAAGGAATTTTGGAGCAATCGCTTTCCTGCTGAATTTTTCCTTCTACAAACTAGGCTTCTTTCCGCGCCTGTAGTGCAGATAATCCGCGCTGCACCGAGACACGCGCTGCTGCTTCTATGCGCTGAGGGAGTAAGAGTGATGTAGCGATTAGTCTCGAGGGGTGGCTCGACATGTGGAGAGAGAAGAGGCTTACCCTCCCCCTCTTGAAGCAGGAAAATCGTGCTGCCGCTGCGCGGGGCTTAGCTCTACCGACTCTCCCCTCCTCAGCTACCCAACACAACGCAACTGCAGCGCGTAAGTGCGTGGAGCTCAGAGTAATTGTATTGCGCGCACGGAAGTGTCAAATAGCTCGAGTTTTCTCGAAAACTAAATTTATTGATGGGAAAGTAATTAACAAAAATGATCCATATAACGATAAGGATCTACATAATTTATTTAGTAAATGAGGGATATTATATTATGTTCACTTTCAGGTAATTATTGATTCGCATATAAACAAGTTGAGAATGATTGGTGAGATCATTCATGTAGGTTGCATAGTTCTTTGGTGTGAGTGAACGTGAGAACGTTGGAGTGAGATAGTCGGTTTTCTTTTTGTTTTAAAATGTTATTATTATAATTTCTGGTTCATTTAAATTAATTTTTTACAAATCACGAAATGAAATACTGCCTAACAATCAATATCATATTCCACCTATATCGAATTAACATAAAAATACATTAGTAGCTAACCAGAAAATTGCATTTTCCCAAATTGCAACTGAATAGAATCTTTAAAATTGTGTACCTCGCCATTGTATCATTTATCTATTTATATAATGACCTGTAATTTATTAACTTGAATGATGTTTGATATTTTCATTAACCTAATATTTTATACATAAGTACTTATTTGTAGTATTTACTCCTTTTTCGTTTAACCTATGAATAGCGCTTTTATGATAGAAGCATATTTTTTCAGTGTTTTTAAACCCATCCTGGACCAAAATATTATATAATTAAAATCAATTAAATTTGTAAAATGCATATTTAATTAGCTAGAATATGAATGCATTGCTGGTGCAAAAAGTGTTTGAGGTCGAAAGAAAGACTTCGCGGGATGTGGCATACTTGGCACTGCTGCTTGAAATGAATCACTCGTGAGTGAACCGAAAACGTCCAGAAGAGTATCATATTCATTTGTTCCAAAAATACCCGTTTATAAATTGCCTAAGGGCAATGTCAGTTTCAAACGACCCACTTGGGTCTACAATATGTTTATTCTGCTAAACAAAGGCGTTCCTTCTTCTCAATTTCTGTGAACACATCGAAAAACTCCCCAAACGTTAACTCTTTCAAAAGTTAGCGTAAAAATTAGAAATTTCGAAGAAATGGTTATATTTTTAGTCTCAATTGACAACAAATAACGGCAACACACAAGACATAATTATTTGTGACATACGAAGAAAGATTTATTTTTGTATACATCTTCCGAGTTATGACTTAGTTTCTTATTATCGACTTATTTTTTCTTATGTACCCTTTTTAGATGTCATAGGTGATTTCCCTTTGTTCTTGAGGTAAAATAGCGTCCAGAGTATTACGTAACTAAATGTTAAAGAATATTGCATGCCTGAAGATGACCCAAAGCATGTTTAAGAATTGAAATGTAAATAAAATGTATAGGCGTCTCAAAATGAATGTTACTAACTTCTAGGGCAAGTAGAGAAATTAAAAATGATAACATTTTTCAAAATAACATAGTGGGATATTAAATGTGTTGCTCCTAATGTTTTAGGAAAATTCATGTGCATAGATGTTCGGCAGATACACGATGTCTCGTGACTACATCAGAAAGTGACCTGCCGAACAAAGATATATAAAGAGTTGCCTAAAAACCAGGGCGAAATTTCACCTGTTGTAACTCCTTTATATATTTTCTGCTACATGTTCATCGGCAAAAGTGAACATTTTCGACCCCTCCACACAACCTAGAAGTTTGTAACATTTTTCAGAGACATCCTGTACACGTGGAAGTTACAAGCGTTTTGTAAAATTGCATTATGTCCGTCATTTTAGTATATCTATTTTAAATTTAATTTCCTTGTTGCTTTCCTCGAACTTCAATGGACTTCCGATGCGGTCTCTCCGACCGGGCGGATCGCTGCTTTTTCGTGGCCTACCTACTCCTCGCCGAGCCGTCAAGCCGCGGAGGCGCTAAGTAAACAAGCGGCGACGGACGGAGCGCAGTTATTTTGAATCTGCGGCGCATCGCGATCCATCTTTCGTCCCCTCTGATTGTGTACTCTGCGCCGCCGCGCCGTGCCGAGCCGGACCGGCGGCTTTACGTAACTCCGAGTTTGGACTCATCGTCGGCGAAACCGTTGTCGTACGCCGCTACCAAAAGAGTAGGATGTTCGTAAGAGAGGGGGGATCGTCTTACGGAAACAATGACATACCACAAAGAGAAACGGACTATTTGAAAATGAAAGGGGTAAAAAGATTCAGTAGATTTAGGATAGTTTTACGAAACTAAATTTGAATAACTAGATGGAGGTGGAATTATTTCTTGTAATACAAATTGACAATAAATTTTCACAAATACTGATAAAGCATTTAACTGAACACATTTTTACTCTTTTTTATTCTCATCGACTTACATTTTATGAATGTTGTTTTGTCTGTACTTTTTTTATATAAAACCGTGGTTTCAACCCCTGAATAAGTAACACATGAAGTATTTCTGAACGGCTAGTGTTTCTTATTACATTTTACAAATACCTTGAAAAATAACAAGCGATTGTATTTTAGACATAATAAATTGTAGCAATGACTTGCATTCATTCAGATCAAAACTAGCAAAATATTTCATAGAAAATTTAGATTTGATTGGAAGTCAATAACGTACACATAAAGAAGAAATGGATGTTGCAAATGGGTATTTTAAACGAGAAGAGAAACCTGCAACTGTTTCTATGAATACAAGGATAATACTGAACCTCAAGCAAGCAATATCCCGGTAAACATTATTTTAAAGAGAGAGTCTTCCAATTGAACATACTGAATACAAAGCACAAGAAAACATGAATTGTAATCACGATTATTCCGTAACGTATACGGAAGCACACGTATGCAATTTCATCGCTTTCACCTTCTACGAGAAGAAACATAGAATCATAAATGCAAAGAATGGAAAAAATGAACCTATTATCGTGGTGAATATGTCTAAATAAAAGCTCATAAGAACGAGAGGAGTTATCGCCGTTTGAGAGACTTGTTTTGTATTGTTTAAAATGGATTTGCTAGTTGAAATGTAACTGAAGAGCATGTCGTTAGCATTCAGTTTCTATGAGAAGAAACAATAAGTGCAAATAATAGATAACTTGAACCAAATTTCGTGATTTGGATACGTCAAAGTCAAAAGCTGACGAGAACGAGAGGAGTTGACGCCGATCGAGATACTCGTTTCTATTGTTTAGGCGTCGAACCGATTCGCGCGGAGTGAAAGAAGCGCACGTCGTTAGCTTAACCCGAGTCTCCAGGCCGAGACGCGCGGCGTGCGTGGAGCCCACCTACTTGAGAGGCGTCGAGCAGAGAGGCGCCGTGGCCGGGACGGTCCGCAGGTCTCCTCCGGGCGCTGCCACCTGCGTGGAGTCTTCGCGAGCACTGGCCGGCGCGGCACGCGGCGCAGTCGCAGCGACGGCGGCGGCGGCGGCGGCGGCGGCGGCGGCGGCGGAGGGCGGTGGCGCGACGCCAGCCCCACAGACGCACTCTCCTTCTTCTCCCCTCCCCACCCCACACCTTCCTTTCCCGCCCCTCGCCCCGGTGGAGCCCGCCCGCCGTTTCCCTCCGCGACGCAATACTTTTTATACCGCGCTTATTGGAGGGGTCGCGGCCGCGCGTTGGTCACCGGGCCGGGGGGAGGGGGCGGGGCATTTCGCGATGCCAGCGGTGACGCACGCGCGTGTGATTTGCATCGCCCACGGGCGCAGGGGACCCGCCCCAATTCGGGACGGCACACTCACGGGCACACGCGCTGTTGTCCCGCTGACCATCCGCCCACGCTTGCACCGCCACCGCCACCGCGGGGGCGTGGGCGACCAGCGGATTTTGACAAGTAGCTAAAGGATTAGGATAAATGGAAGAAGTTTGCAACACGCGTGAACTCATTAGTAGAAGTGAGTCGCGTCTGTATTTGGATGACTAATGCGATGGAAATATTGAGTTGACTAATCTCAATAATGTTTTACGTTAATCGCTGAGACTGGTCAGTACCTCCCGTTGACTTCGAAATGCGTAAGCCAAGGGATTCGTATTGACCGTTCCCAATCAGCTATCTTACCCCAACTCTCTTAACTCATACACCATTTTTGCAATTCAGCTGCTTCCATGCGTGTCCCATTTCTCATTTGCTTTAACTATTTGTCAAAAGTGCTCGCGTGCGGCGGAGGGTGGCTGCCGCGGCTGCAGCCAGGGGATGAGGCCTCCGTGTAAAAGTGGAACGTGAGTCGCGCGCTAGCGCTGTGCGCTGTGCGCTGTGTGCGCAAGCTATTTTCGCACGGCTGGCTGGCTGGCATTCTTCTTTTGTTTAGATCGGTACAGGTGTTCACAGAAAAACGCGCGCAGACTTTACTGGAAGTAGTCTATGAATATGTAAAGCGGAGTATTCCAAGTTATCTGCGTGACTCATGAGCACGTTTGACGCGCAATCGTTTCGGACTTTTCAGAATAACGCTTCTTGATTACGATAACACGACAGATAAAAGCGACGGCGATGGTGTGACGGTTAGCGTACCGGACTGTCATACCCAAGCTCGCGGGTTCAAACCCGGTCGAAGCCGTGGATTTTTAGGGCGACAAAATCCTTCGTACGCCTTCCTTCGGAGGGGAAGTAAAGCCGGCTGTCCCATGTTCGTAGATTTACTTGCATGTAAAAGATCCTCAAGCCTAAATGACGCCTCTGAGCTAAATTCAAATCGCCTGTTTCTCGCCCAAGAAATACCTCCTTTCTCTGCTAGTTGATGAAAGGAGCGTAGCGAAATTTGCGTGGTCAGACGGAAGAGCGGGCCTGATGGCCCGAGTCTCGCCACGTAAAATAAGGCAAATTCAATTCAATTCAATAAAAGTCTTGGTTTTCACCTCTATGAATCAAACGAGTTCATTATAACGTATGGTCTGCAGCTCCTGAAAAGCTGTTTTCATATTCACACACACACACACAACTGGTAAAAACTTCAATAGAAATAGGAAAATAAGAAAAATTGGGTTACATACAGGAAGTTCGGTTCCTTTCAGACAGCGGTTAGAAAACATATTTGGAAAGAAATAGAAATGACCTTAGTAATTTTCTATATTTAGTTCATTGATTTTTCACATTTTGTAGCTAATATTTAATTTGAGTTATTATTAAATATATCCTTGTATAATATGCTAATTTTTCATTCTAAAAATAGATTTAATTGCCTCTAAAACTCGTATTATTACACTTCATGTTTTGGTTTCCGTGGCATCTGCGACTTACAATGGCCACTTAAAAGTATTTGCTGTTTTAGCGCGTGGTTTACTCGATATTTGCCAAGAAATCCCACAAAATGGGCTGAAAGATGAGCAAACGTAAATTTCATAACTAAATATAAGTATCTGAGTGGACATAAAAAAATAAATTTTCTTGAAGTATTCAAAATCGTCCGAAGAAGTAAGTTTGTTACGTCGTGTAAATTACCTATGCAAGTCGATTACTGATTAGACACACGTGACACAAGTTCATTGTGTTAGGTACGTATTGGAATAAATCATTGCGGAATAAAAAATAAAATGCATTAATACTTTCAAATTTGTTTGAACGGAACACGTAACATATGCTCATCAATGCAAATAAAACGACATTCAGTTCAGTGGCTATGGATTTTGAAACGATTTCACTTATAAATACACTAATAAATATTGTCCCTTCTTAATTTCCTCTCATTTTAGCACAAAATATTAAGCAAATGCACGTTTGTCAAATGTGTGTTCATATCAGACAAGGTGGTTTTCAGACATTTACTTATTACACTAGATGAGTTATTCTGCAAGTTTCAGGCACTTGAGCCCGAAAAGACTCCAGATGTTGGTTGATCACGACATGGGTAGTTACACTACCGTCATGCTCCGGTGCTGAGCCTGTGTTCTTGATTGAAGCATAGTGCCCAAATCCTGAATACCATCACGTTGGAATCAAAGAGTTAAAGCACCGTTTCGCAGGGCTCCACGAGGAGCGCGAGCGGTGCGCCAAAGGGCGTGTCGGGGGCATGGGCGGGGCGGGGGCGCGGGGAGCAGACCACTCTCACCAGGCAGCGTCCGTTACCTTGGGTGTTGGGGAACCGTTTCGACGAGAACAACGGGTGCTTGAGGGTGATGTTGTTGTAGCCGAGGCCGATGCCGTGCTCCTTGGGCGGCCAAGTGGCGATCAAGCGCTTGAGGCCCGCCCGCGGCTTACCGTCCTCGAGGTGGACGTCGGTGGGGATGGTGACGACGGCCTGGGCGACTGCCACGGGCGCGCGGGCCGGCGCCTCGCCCGCCGCGGGGCCCTCGGCCGCGGGGGTGAGCGGCGGGGGCGACTCTTCTGCCGCCGCAACAGAAAGAAACACTCGCTGTACAAGCGCCGCTCACACAGACAGGGGAACCGCGCCACAGAGGGCTGGGGCCAAGTGCTCTTCGCGGCTCAAGAGAGGAAATGGGCGAGCGTTAAGGCCCTGTGCAAAGCTGTTAGATACTGGGATATTTCATTTGCTGTTTACTGCTTGTTACGTTAAATAACATTACAAAATATAAAATGGACTTGATTTCGTGTTGTTTAATAAAGGGATTCTTCCTTGATGTCCACTCTTGCGTAGAAGACACAAAACTTTATTTGCAATGAATAAAAAAGAAAAACTTAAAAAAGAAACTAAAGAAATAAATATTTTAAAAGTGAGTTGCATTCACTCAGAAAAACCACTTTAAATTAAATAAACAAAAATACTTCAACCACCTAATATTAAAAACTGTATGTACTTTTTCGTATTTTTGATCTGATATCATACTATCTTTGAAATGTGTAAAAAACTCAAAATTTGTGATGCGTGTATAAAATTAAAAATTAAAAAACAGTAAATGTGACTGTGAATATCATTATCAAAATTTCGTTAAATATCATGGCGCTGGATTGGCAGTTCTAGTTCACAATTTTGTAAAACGCCGTTTTTCTATGATGGTTAAATTTGTTGAATAAAAATATCTTTTCTAAAAAGTAGCCTGACAATTTACTGGTTAGTAAAGTATATTTTGTGCAAATGCAGTTTACTTTTCTTCATTCCTACTTGCGTCATTTGATGCGGGTTATTATGCAATTAATTTTGTTATGATGAAATATTCAATTCACTACAATGGTGGTTGAACTACGACTACAAGTTTAATGTGTTATAAATACGAGATGTATTTTTCTTGTTATTGTAATTTTACAAGTTCATGTAAATTTATTTGAGCTATACGTGCAGCATAAATAAGGATTTGAAGTGATGAATCAGACGGACGAGGAAGATATTTGAAAATTGAAAATGAGAGAAAATTGGAGATCTGAGGTATGGTTAAGTAGAAAATAAAAATGAGAAAAGAAGTAAATGTGAAAATGTGAGTGAATGATTATTCTAGTGAGTGATAGCTATGTTGATCTGTGATATTAATTATCAATATCTATAACTCTTTAGTTCTGTTACAGTTTTAAAATATTACCAACTCGTACAGCATATCAATTTAACGCAGGTGATAAAAATGTACAGGATTAATGTACGCTGTATTCTTGTGTTAATACTACCACACGAAGTATTTACAAGAGTAAAACCCGCGTTTTACGAAGCTTATTGCAAAGCTATGTTTGAGCGAAGGATGAAGCCGGCCGTGGCGGTGACGGTGGGGGTGGTTGCGGCAGCAGCAATGGAGTTGGCAATGGCGATGGGTTGGCGATGGGGTTCGCAATTGGGTTGGTGATGGGGTTGACGCTGGGCTTGGCGTTGGCAATGGGGTTGGAGGTGTGGTTGGGGATGGTGGTAGCGATGGAGTTGGAGGTGGCGGTGACGGTGGCAGTAGTAGTGGGGTTGGCGATGGGGTTGGCGATGGGGTTGGCGATGGTGGTGGCGATGGTGCTGGCGATGGGGTTGGCGATGGTGGTGGCGATGATGGTGGCGATGGGGTTGGGAGTGGCGGTGGTGGTGTCGTGGCGAGGGCGGGAGGGTGGTGGGGCCGGCGGAGAGGCCGGGGCGGGAGCAGCTGCGCGGGCGGGCGGGCGGGGCGCCAGGGCGAGAATCGCAGGGCGAGGAACGCCTGCGCAGTGAGTCAGCGCGCTGCCCGCCCCAAGACAAACAGCGCGCCCGCCAGCGCCCGCGCCGACACCTCGCCCTCGTCGCCCCGCTCGCCCCTGCCCCGCCCCCGCGCCCGCCCACCGGCCCGCCCGCGGCGCCGCGGCCTCTTCATTACAACCCGTCACAAGCGAGCAGGCAAATTGTTATGCAAGCTGACGGCTCCCTTCGTTAACACACCTGCAACGACTGTTACCCTTGACGGTCCAGACACGAGGATTGTTGTTCCAGGCAGTTCATCAAGCGTCGGTGACGCTATTGGGTCAATTGGTTTCAAAAGAATTTGTTAAAAATTTTAAACATGTGTTAATGGGTTCACTTTCAGATGTTTGTCTTTCAATCCCTTGATTGATGGTGGGTGGCAGTTACACTTTTCGCAATATACAGTAATAGGTTTTTTTTTATTTAAAGCATTCGTACCAGGCTACTAGGTCTGGATATAGAAAAAATCTAGCGAATGAAATCGTTCCTAGGAATCCTGAAAATTCCCATGACGTTGGAATGTGGTGGCGACTTGCGTCACAAGGTCTCTTTCGTTCTCTGAACCGTCAAGTGCAGTCTTTCGCGATATGTGTTATAACGTCGAGTTAACGTTGCGGTGTTTAGACAGAGGGTTATGGATGTGTGTGTACCTTTTGTATGGTCTCCGTCCGCAAGCCTTCTTGCGATTCTCGTTCTGCTGGTGCTCTCACGCGAATGTGTTGTCGCCCGTTCCTTGGGCTTTGCTGCTGTTCCGTTTCAACACTTTTCTTCTCGGTGCACAGAAATAGAATGTGGATTTTATAACTTTAGAGATTCTTATCACACGCATTTTCACTCGCAACCGCACGGCAGTTTACCAAACCAAAGTTCTCTTCATGAATGTAGTTTTATTTCGAATAAGTATATTAATTCAGCATCAACAACAACAAATCCTCTTGCATGTTTTCCTAAAATCTTAATGTTTTTCTACAGTGCATTTAGGGTAAGGTTGAAATCACTCTTTGCATACCCTTTAACTAGATACCTTGTGATACCTCTGAATAATCTTTTTGTAGATTTTGAGGTTTGTTTGTAAAACAAGAAGGGGAAATGGTTTTCAGGACATTTTTTAAGAATAAAAAGTACATACACATAGTGTAGTGTGTGATTTAAAGAAGTATGCTCTTTCCCTGGTGTATTGTTTTAATCATCAAACATAAAATGTGTAGCTGTTGTTGCCAGCATAAAATCATTATATTCGCATATTACTTGTTGATCGCGTAATAGACACACTGGTAAAAGTTGTGCCAATGCACAACTTTTGAAATTGGACAGAAATTTACGTAACATCGCGAAGGATTGGTACTTCTAAGCAATTGAAGTTGGGGTTACAAAAATACTGATGTTTTATTTTCCCTCTCTAACGTATACTCTACACACATTTTAGAACACCTAGGAGCCTTACACCTAGGAGCCTTACACCTAGGAGCCTTACACCTAGATGCCGTACACCTAGGTGCCGTACACCTAGGTGCCGTACACCTAGGTGCCGTACACCTAGGTGCCGTACACCTAGGTGCCGTACACCTAGGTGCCGTACACCTAGGTGCCGTACACCTAGGTGCCGTACACCTAGACGCAGGCCGAGGTGCGAACTACTGCGCAAGGCCTCCTCCCACATCGCTCCGCTCATCGTGCTGTCATCGCGGGGCGGGGGAGGTGGATGCGAACCCGTGCGCGATGAGGCGAGGACGGAGGCGGCGCTGCCCCATTTGGCGGGTGACGGATGGCGCCGTTGCAAGGAACGCCCACCACGAGCTGAGCGCGATCCCCCCTGTCCCCGAAAGAGAGCGCGTTCTGAATCGCGGCCCCGCGTCACTGTTCGCCCTCTTTTCGTCAAGCCTTTGTCACGTCTGCACATTATTTAACACTGTGACCTATATTTCACAACTGGTCTTAGTGATTCAGCGTGACTATTAACTTTTTGAGTTTCTTTTCTTGTAAATGGAAGATTGCAGTGATTGCGCCATGAGAAAGAGTGATAGAGGGAAAATATTTTGAAAGGTGCATGTATTGAATTGATGTAAACATGTAACCCTAACATTTTCGGAGCTCTTTAAAGAAGTTTGATTGAAAACTAGTGTTTTGGAAATTGTGGCATTCCTTCAATTTTCATAATTTTGTTTTTATGTAGTAATTTCATTAGTAATTTATTTCAATTTTTATTAATATGATTTTCTTAAGTTTAAATGTTTGGTGTAACTAAAATGTTTCTGAAAATATTGTAAATTTTATTTATTTTTAATAAGAATTATAAAAGTCATTTAAATATTCTGCATTTTATTCAGAATTACAGCATTAAAGAATCTTTTTTTTAATGTTTTCATAATTAATGTTGGTATCGTGAATATGAATCTGCTCGTATATCTCAATCGGTATGAATATCGTGTATCTCAATAACTGGCAGACACACTATCCTACATGTTATTTATTTGCCGGGTCAATCAGCAATATAGCTCAGTTTACAACTGAACATTTGAATTTTCCCCACAATTAAAAATTTAAATTAAAAGTATACATTCAAATTAAAGTATTCAGGTGATTTTATTGAATGTTAGCTCTTCAGTAGGTTGGTATTTGTGTCTTAACTCTCTTTAGAGAACAAATTATTGGAAACGTCATAATTTTGCGATGTTGTTCCAAGAATAATGCTTCTGAAAACAAGTTTATGACCATTCACTTTGGAACTGGATAGGAAACAAGAAAGATGATGCCTAAAATTACATTCAAAGGTATGTGATTCACATTGTTAAAATAATTTTACGAATGTGAGTCATTAGTTTCCGTAGTTGGAAATCTATTTGCACTTCGTAGAAGAATGTATTTTGGGAATTATGCTGTATTTTTACTTTGTTTCTGTAATTTAGCCATTTGTAAACAACAGTTTATTAATCAATAAAAAGTAGATTTTTAATATATTTTTACAAAACTCTACCGTCTGCCAAATTAATTTCATTCTGAGCAAGAAAGGTTACAGAGCGACTACAATTGTTCTAGTATTCGTGGTAAACCGGGTTAACGCGGTATGTTTTGTGTATGTTTGTGAAAATATTGTGCTCCCGGACGCCAGAGGGCACTCGCGGCTACGTTTCTCTTGAAGCGAGTCCAATTAAATTCAAATTCCGAGCGTTTTGTGGTGCGCCGGGAAAGTGCTTGTCCGTTGAAGAAGCCCTTGCTATGGCAAAGTTCATGGGATAGATTCCCATAACCCGACCTCGTCACGGCCTGTTTCTCACAATAGAGTAACTGTCGAAAAACCTCAAATGAGCACAGCCCACGTTCCGAGAGTTCTCAGAAAGGCGGAGAAAAGGTTTCGAATTGAAAAATTGTTTATGCCGAGGGAATGGGATCGAACTAGAAAGTGAGGGATTTTTTAAACTTCTATAGAACATTTTTTAAGTTTTATATAATCTATATAAATGATAAAATCTTCGCCTCATTTTCCAGTCAACTTGTATTTAATTGCTTGCCTATTTTTTAAATGTGCAGAAACATAGAATTTCTTTTAACATAATTTTCTGCATCAGTTTTTAATTCGAATACATCTGTTGTTTGTTTCTGTTGTTACTAGCGTATTGTCTACTACCGTAATAATAAGTTTATATACCCAAAATGTCGAAAAAAGATATTATGCATAATATTCGGTTACCAGCCACGATTCTCTGGAAAATAATTTTATTTTCGGTTTTTGATTTAATATTGCTTTTAAAATAAAGAGCATTTGTCATACACAATAACTTTGAAGAAGAGAGTACACCAAAACACACATCCTGTTATCTCATAACAAAACCTTATTTTACTGTACCTAGGAGTAAGCTTCACAGAAAGAGCACATTGAAAACTATTCTTGTACCACGTACCAACACGTATATAATACTGTGTATTCATTTACAACAGTAACATATCAACAATAATACAAAATGCAATTTCCATTTCACTAAGACAATTTAAATTATGTTTAAAATATTTATAACTAAAATAGTAAACTTATATCTATTTCTAAAATATACTAGACATAACATGACAATGCTATTGTCTTAAGGCTCGGGGCTGGCAGATTTCGTTCGTTTGAAGGCAATAACAAATAGTGTGCCAAGGTCCGCGCACATGTCAAATGCAAACGTATTGTATTGTTGTATCTGAAAAGTATCGCATTAAAGATGATCGATAAGTCTTGGTAAACGAAGGTTTTATCGAGAAAAAGAAATGTCCTTTTCACTTTTCATGTTGAGTACAGCATGACTCAAATTTATGTTTACTTTATTTGAATAGGAACAATTTACCTTAAAAATTAAGGAAAAATTTACCTTAGCCTTTCACGAAAAAAAAAAAAAAAAAAAAAACAATTTGCCTTAAAACCAACGATTTTGTTCAGTAGACCTGCATCTGTCATGCAGAACGAAAGAAACTTAAGTTCGGAGCTGCAATTAAAGAACACGAGGATAAAATTTACTCATTTGGGAACTCTAATCAAATAATTAATCAAAAAAACCTCCCGCATCAATAAAACTGTCTTTGGTCAACAGTTTTCATTGTGAATACGTAGTTAATGTGCATTTCGTTCTCGAAAAATCTTTTTTCTCAGATAAATACAACTCTCTTGCAATATGGGGTTCCCCCTCCGCTTGTCTGCCAGCCCCTCGCGTTGGCTCCGATGGGGGCGCCTCGCCCGCTCGGCCACCCTCACCCCCGCCCCCGCCCACGGGCATCGCCCACGCGGGCGGGGCGGGGCGGGGCGGGGTGGTGTGGTGGCGGCGGCCGCAGGCTCACCTTTGAGCGCGCCGCCGCGCTGCCTTTCCTCCTCTGCCAGCATCCTGAGCACGGCCGAGTTGGCCAAGTGGCCCGGCGCAGACAGCTGGTGGAAGTCGATCCTGCGGGCAGATGGCGCGCGCAGTCAGTCGCCGCCCGCCGCCGCCGCCAGGGTGCCTCCGTCGCTGGCGCGGAGATGGCGGGCGGGCGCGGGTGGGGAACGCAGAGAGACCGCGGGGGAGGACGCAAACGGGGTGCTAGGACAGTGTTGGGAATGGCTTTTGCTCTGGTAATCTGGCAGATGTTGACATGTTTATTGACAATTTCGTGGTCCTGCGAAGCCGACGAGGAAAATACACTGAAATTGCACAATTTCATCGGAAAAAATACACAATTCTTGCAAGCTTCTAATGATGAAATTTAACAGTATTTTCCTCGTAAGACAAAATAGTTTTGCAATTTAGAAACCTGTGGGATTTCTGGGAACTAGAATATTATGGAAGCAAAGTTTTCATCATACATACGTCTGCCAAATTATCATTTGGTTAGTAAAATTATCATGCATAAACGTATTACCGAACACAAAAAACACATGAAACTTTCCATTCAAAGTTGGCTTTGTTTAATATTATATGGAGTCGCTATTTAAAAAAATTAAATAGGGGGAAATTTGTATATCTCTGGAAATGGAAAATAATGGAAAAATTTCAGTATATGCCTAATCTGCGGAAGCTCAACATCACTTTCATTTCATGCACACTCCCGCGTTTTTACCCATCAAACTGCTGCCAACTTTTGATTGACATGTATGTACACAGCCAACAACGGTTCTCTCTTAAGGGACAAATACAAGAAAAAACGTCGGCTTTGAAGCAATATTAATAGTTTCACAAAGTCAAAACGGATTCTGTTCATAAAACAACAAAATCATGAGTCTTTCATGTACCTGGCAGCTGCCTGTGAGGAAGGGCCACAAAACTAAATATATCTAATGCAATATTATGGACTGAGTGAAATAGCTTTAAAATTACCTCGTTTAAGAAAGCTTCCAAATTGCCTCCGTATCTTTGGTGTTTGTCTCATTCAGTTTAAGAACATCATTTAATTTTAATTTTTATTTCCAGTGCTAATTAATTTAATATAGATTTAGAAATATCACCTATGCAATGACTTCCACTTTCTCAAGGAGATAATCTCAATTACGCATTCACTCCCACACCTGTCAGCACGTGTTCTCTTTTGTACACATTATGCGTACTATCAAATAATCATTTAAACCCACCGATTAAAATCCCCATTTTGATTTTTACTTCTTGAAAAATATGTCCTATCTTTTAACAGTAGTTTTTCATGAATGTTTATCGTTTACTGATGTTTATAGTATTAGTGTTTCACACATTATTATATATTAGATCAGTAGAAGAAATAGTTTCTACTTGATTGACAGTGTGTATCGTTACACGTCTCTCGTCTGAATGTTCGCAAACATACGAGTATATCACTCGTTGTTTGAGCTGTTTGAAAGAGTAATCTAAAAATGGAGCTGACTTGATATTTCCTGTGTAACAAGTTTGTTCTTCAGTGTGGTGATTACTGTGCGTAAAACACGTAATCAAATATTAAAATACTGGTAAAACTACAATATGGTATTCTTTTGTGCATCTAGAATGCGATCGAAATGTAAATTTTTGTCGTCTCGTGGTATTAATAGCGCACTCCCACTTCTCGTAAATCGGTGTAAGTGTGCTGAGTTAAAGCTTATGTTCTTTCCGATATTCTAGTTACGTGTTACTCTCAATGCTCATTCTCGTTTGCCGAGAAATAGCTGTTGAATGTTCCCGCTAACAAGCAGAACTAGGCTTAAAACACGTATTCGTAATCATGAAGAAAGATTTTTTTCTTATACATGTTCCGTTACTTTCAGTCTAAGAAGAAAGCGAATGTTTGCACTTCAATTCAAATGACAGATTTAAACCACCCTAATATCAAAGAACTGTCAGTAATATTGAAATTATAATAATTTCGGTTAACTTCTACCTCTATTCATTTAAAGAAATTTTTACTTTGTAAAACCATTGGTACTAGTTTTGTTATAAACGTGAAAAATCGCTGCTTATGATCGGCCATTCCCCAAAACCTATGAGTAAAAATCTGTAATTAACATCCTTGAAGGGTAAATTGGCCGAACGAGGAGCAATATATAAAACGTTTTGTGTTGTAGTTACACAATGTATCGAGTCAAAACGCTGCAAAGAGCTGTTTGTGCTCGCTTATATTCGATCGAAGGACTCGTAGTTAAGGCTACTGCGCTTGACAGAGCATCGTTTTCAACCCAGCACACGGGCAGGTGTGCTCGGTCGTGGAGACTTCCGCCAAGCATACAGAGGCCTATTTATTGGGTTATCAAATTCATCTAGAATACTAGACGGGGAACTCAGGAGTTCAAAATTAGACCCTTGGCATTTACAATTAGCTCCGTTCTTGGCGATAGAAGTACTATTCTTTGCTTCAAGCATTTTATGCTCGATTTTATCGACCGTCATTCATCGACTCGTTCCGTCACCGTTCACAAACTCTCTTGTTGTCCGTTCGTTAATTACACGTAGGTTCGAGCAAAAAGTATTTCTGCGGGTTTAATGAAGCTTCTAATTTTACTCAGAAACAAAGAACGAATAAATTTAACTTTCCGTTTCAAGAATCTGAAATTTTAATCGAAAATACACATGAAGAATACGATTGGCTGTTGATCAAGAAAGAGGTTGCTGATGAAGAAAATATCGAGAATTTGTAGCCAAATACAAAATGTTTATGTACGTCTATTGTTCAGATCAGGTAATATTGGTGTTGTAATATGGTACAAAGAATTTAACGAACATTAAAATTCGGAACATATTAATACATATACTATTGATAGATTAATAAAATTGAGAGGTTACCTGCATGAAATAAATACATTTAAAATGTGAAAGTAATTGAGTAACATAAATAGGTCCAATATGAAATCATGTAATACCCTATACTAGGGTCTTCCTGAGTGAAACCAGGGGCAGTTGATCCACGGGGGCCGCTCATTTCAAACAAAACATTCCATCCTCCCCCAACTCATAAACAGAATTCATTTCTCCATGCGTCAGAAATAACTTAGAACTTTAAATTTGGATTAAAGATGAATATATTTTTTAAATTCTTTGAACGAAAATAAAATTCGGTGCCGCAATTCAGTTGGGGCTTGAGGAAAGTCGCCCCAGCTGCTCTCCTTTGTGGCCGCCACCGCTCTTTTCCAACAGAGGCCAATTCAGTAGAGAAAAACGTGGAAATTAAGCGGAGGCGCGATCGCCTCAGAGGTAGAGAACAAGCGGACGCGAAGAAAGGAAGAGCACGGGGACGAAGGAGAGGGAGAGGAACGGGGCGGGCCGCCTCAGAGGTAGAGAACAAGCGGACGCGAAGACAGGAAGAGCACGGGGCGAAGGAGAGGGAGAGGAACGGGGCGGGCCGCCTCAGAGGTAGAGAACAAGCGGACGCGAAGAAAGGAAGAGCACGGGGACGAAGGAGAGGGAGAGGAACGGGGCGGGCCGCCTCAGAGGTAGAGAACAAGCGGACGCGAAGAAAGGAAGAGCACGGGGACGAAGGAGAGGAAACAGGGCGGGCCGCCTCAGAGGTAGAGAACAAGCGGACGCGAAGAAAGGAAGAGCACGGGGACGAAGGAGAGGAAACAGGGCGGGCCGACTCAGAGCGTGACTCCGCGAGTGATGCACCCAGCGTCGGCCGGCCTGGCATTAATAGCCTTGTGACGCAAGGTGCGTGCCAGCGGGGGCACGTGTGTTCCCACTTGCAGCGCCTTCCTGCACCGCTTCTGGCGCGTGCTCTCGTCAGCGGCGATGCACGCCCCTCCCGCACCCGCATTTGGGGATGGGGGAGGAAATGGAATGACCGCGGGTGCCACGCGCTCCTGGCGATTGCGGCTGGCGGCTGAGAATCGTGCTATTTCTGTTTGATGAATCTTTGTTGATTTGTCACCTGTTGGTAATTGAGGTGTTTAGGTTCTAACGAGAGGCACAACCCGTAACGTATGAGCCAATTATCACTGCCCTTTGCTGGCCTTAGCTCACACTATTTGGAATACAGGCAAAGCTATCCTTTCTTCATAAATGCTAATAATTGGGATTTCGTCCAAGATGTCGGATATCATGGTTTACACCTTGCACGCCAATTAATGAACCCTCCTCAACACGAACACATTTTTGATTAAGTGTTGTGAACTTACTGTCTTGCTCCTATAAAATAAGCATCCATTTAATGATCACGACAAGCCGAATTAAGATTCAGCTGGCTGATAATACTCCCAATGTTTATTCATTGGTGCACTGTGTTACATCGTACGAATTAGTTAAATATGATCACCATGACTCTTGAACAAATGTGGCCTCATTCTTAATTCCATTTTAGAGCTAAATGATAATGTAACATTTTATATGGACAAAATAATTATATTTTCTTTAATTAGGTTTGTAATTTTTTTCTTTAAATTTATTTAAATTATATTAAATATATGTGAAAAAATCCGCAAATTCATGTTAACAGTTGGCATGATCACTGAAATCACATAAATTATTTCTTAGACAGCAAGAGTGAAGTGACCTAAGTGGTTTCCCGCATACGGTTGTGGAGAAAATGTAATGCGTATGTGTTAAAATATAGAAAAGGCATTAATTAAATGTATACCACATAACTCAATAACTTTTATTAGATTCAATGTAACTTCGCTGATACCTAAGAATTCTTCATGGAATTGTGAAATAATCAAACTGTCAGGAAACGGAAAAGCCACTGAGAAAAAAGTCTGTTCCAACTTTGTCATTTCTGGCAAAGGTGGTTTGTGTCCATATTTGGACCATACATACACCAGTATCGTCTTTATAAATGACCCCAAATGATGCCGGTCTCAGAATTTTTTTAAACATTGAATTCTCAAAATATAATAATTTTAGTATACTTACATAAATTAAATTATATTAAAGTAATATTAATTTCAACTTGACACTACAATTAGGAAGTATTCATTATTATTTTTTATTATGAATCTTAAATAGATTTGAAGTCCTCTTTAGAATATTCTTAGGTCATAAATGTCAATTATTTTGTCTGCCTTGTCAATTATTTTAAGTAGCTTCCAGAATTTAAAAATGCCGTGCACATTTTTCCATGTAACAGCATGTATAAGGGATCTTTGGTAATTGAGCCAGAATGTTATCGCATGATACATAGGATCATAATAGTATAAAATTTTACTTTCAGAGCGACCTTCAACTTACCCTCTGGGCTCACGCTTCCCATTCATTTCCAGAATCAAGCGGGCTGTGCGGGCACTCATTGTGTACCACTTCCCCGAAACTGAACTTGTCAGGACTTTATGTCGGTCGTCAGAATTTGCGTGGCAGTCACAGCGGCGGCCGCTAAGGTACTGAGTGTTAATGGAACCACCAGAGTCGGTCGTGGTTCGAACGAAGACACGAGTTTTGAATTCGTATCGCAAACGATAAACATGAAGGTCAAGTAAATGTGAATGTTGAGTTGCGTCATTTATGGGGTATCGAGGAAACGCTCCTAATAAGGGAATGTACCTTATGTGGGGAAATGCTGATATGTTATCGTTGACTAGGGAACGTGAATATTCTTCCTGGTGCATGAAAAGGTGTAATAAAGTGAAAAGATAATTTGACGATTTACATGTTATATAATAATCACGAGTGGTCGTTAGAAAACATTATCATTTAAAGTAATGCGAAATAAATATCCACGAATCAACTTATATTGAATCACATGAATTTCGGAAATCATAAAATATTTTGATTGTTTAAATTTCCAAAAGCACTTCCAATTGATGTAAATATTCTTCATCTTTCAAATTAATTTTAAGTTGGTACACTGATGCTTTTTTTCGAGATTTACAATATTACCATGCAAGATTTTTATCAATAAAAAATAGGAACATAATTGCATCGTATAGATTGGTTTCGTACAAACACTAGATTGTACTTGAAAACTTAATCTTTTGTTGTGAGATTAAAGACACGAATTTTTTGTGAGAAATTCGCAAATATAAATTTGATCGTAACCGATAGTGCATTACGATAAAAATTGAAAAACAATTTCACCCAAAATATGTGATATGATATCTCTTTTATCCCTGTAATTAACATATTTCCATTGAGAACTTTTTGCATTGTCAATTATTTTAAGTAGCTTCCATACTTTTAAAAATACCGTGCACATTTTTTCATGTAATAGGATATTTAAGGGATCTTTGGTAATTGAATGTTAACATAAATTTTTTTGCTTATGAAATAACATAACTCGTACTTCATATTTTCTCTACCGTACAATTGGAATGCCTCATAACGCTCTGAACACATTTCGTTGCAAGACATCCTAAAAACAAGATGGCAATTCTTGTGGGGAATGTAGCCCGCTTCATTAAGAATCGTAGCAGACTGTGGGCTGGGTCGGATTGGAATCTTCAGGAGCGTAAGCATTTCCAAACTATTAGGTCCGTTAAAACGTTTGGAATATGCCACATACGTCATCAAAATAAATGATAAAAATATGCTATAACTTTTGCAATAAAAGTGTAAATTTAATTTTTTACATATTTATGACCTAATATATAGTGTTTAAAAGTATTAGGGTCTCTACGCAGCACCGGGGCCTAGGCACGTGCTAAGTCTGCCCAGGCATTAATCCGCCCCAGGCTGTGGGTGAATAGGAGCGTAGGAGTGCGGTACCTAAAACAAGAGAGATGAGCAACTACATATCAGGGCCCCCTTTTCCAATTATCTTTCTTACATCTGACATATTTTACCAGTAAATGAAAAATACTCCACGGAGAATGAAATCACAACTTGCATTATACAATTGACATTATATTTCACCGTTTACTTGAAGAGCCTCTTTGTCAAATGTATGTCAATTCATAAAATTTCAGGTTTAGAACGGACTAAAAAAACGGATTGAACATATTCACGGGGAAAATGTTTTACTACCTGGGCCGCTTTCAAACTTTTCAGAAGGGCTACGGCCCCCTGCCCCTTTGCCACTCTCTACGCACACCTGTGGTCCCGAGCATAATATGGAGAGATTATTGTAAGAAGGGACCACTTTGACAGCTATTGATTGGCTACTGTTGGCAACAAAATTACAGATTATGTCTATGTGCTCAATTCGTCAATGTGTTCGTTTTCAGTTGGCTCATTCGTGGATGGCTTCGACACTACGTCTTACAACGCCATTCTCTGCCACGACGTTCTTTTGTTTCGCGTCCTGTCAAACTGGTCCCTCGTCAGAATAACTTCTCTATCCCATGTGGCGACGAGCGCGGCGGCGCGCCGCGGCCGCGCCGAGGTGTGGGAGCCGGGGCGAGGAGTGGGGGAAGAGCGTGGGTGGGGGCGGAAAGAGGGGGGCGGAGGCGGAGGCGGCGGCGGCGAGCGCCTTGGCCGCACAAAACGATGCGCAAAACAACGCAAAGGACAGGTTTCCCTCGCCGTTTCCTGCACGCGCTGTGCGCCGGCCTGCGCCTCCCGCTCCGCACGAGGCCCCGAATACGCCTTCGCTGCCGGCACTGCCCACGCCGCCGCAGCGCAGGGACTACCCTGCTCCTGATCCATCTCATTGGGGATTTTCCACCACAATTTCTATTTAGGCTCCTCTTTATGCTCTTTCCCGTACTCTCTCACTCTCTCTCACTCTCTCTCACTCTCTCTCACTCACTCTCTCACTCACTCTCTCACTCTCTCTCTCACTCACTCTCTCTCACTCACTCTCTCACACTCTCTCTCACTCTCTCTCACTCTCTCTCTCACTCTCTCTCACACTCTCTCTCACTCTCTCACACACTCTCTCACTCTCTCTCACTCTCTCTCACTCACTCTCTCTCACTCACTCTCTCTCACTCACTCACTCTCTCTCTCTCTCACTCTCTCTATGCTGGTCTTTATGATATCTTAATGATCCATCATCAACTCTTGTGCTTTCCTCTATAATCTCTCGTTGTGCTGCATTTTATGATCTCTTTATGATTGATCATCGACTCCTGTGCTGAACCCCCGCGATCTCTCTCTAAATGCTGCTCTTTATGATCCATCATCGTCTCCTGTGCTTTTCTCCCCCCTTTCTCCATGTGTTGCTCTGTGTGATCTCTTTATGATTCATCATTGCCACCTATACCTTACTCTCTCAGCCTCTTATTAAGCTGCTTTTTATTATTCACAATCTCTTTAAAATCCATCATCGCGATTTTTCCCCTCCCAGTTTTTTTTATCCTGCATTCATTTCCTGGATAGTGCAGTTGCTTCTCATCTCTGCACTACTATCACTGCTTTTCCCGCATCATATCTCATACCAACTTTTTTGTAATTTCTAGAATTATTCAAAACTATTACCTCTTATTGATAGCATCTCATTGTAGTGGGGTAATCCCATTTAACTCAAGCGAATGACATTTAAAAAAATCCTTATTATAAAAATAATTTTTTTTCTTGAATGTTTTTATGAGAAAGTATTACGAACCGAAATTGTCCGCCTATTCCCCAAAATACTTTCTGCATCCGTCTGTGTACTTCGTACTTCTCTCACTCGCTACCATATTCCCATGTATCATTGAATTTTACAATTTTTCTCATCGCTGGTCCATGCGCCATTTCACACGCGTGAACTTGCTTGGTCACTCAGACTTCTTATGTTTCTTATTGCTACAATCACTATTTCATCTTCCTCTTTCCCATCCGTGGCATGACTTTCACTTCTGAAATATCTTCCGTCATGAACTTATCTCATGCTACTTTCACTTCCCTCTACTATCCGGTCGCCACGTCCTCTTGCCCACCGTCATCGACGTCGCCATTATCGACATAGTCATCACATTGTCAACGCCATCTCGCCTCTTCGCGTTCGAACCATCGCATTGCCTCGGCCTCGTTCTTGGTGACAGCTACCATTTACCGTCGTCCCTTTCTAGGCTGGCGCCGTCGGCTTCGGTCACCGCCCCACCACCGTCAACTCTCTGTCCTCGTCCCCAGCCCCAACAACCGACCCTCGCCCGCGTGGCCTTCTCCTTGGCCTTTGCGAAGTGGAAGGCGGCGGCGGTGGTGGTGGCGGAGACGGTGACGTTGGCGGCGACGGCGCTGTTGGCGGCGTGGGCGTGAACAAAAGCTCTCTAGCGCCAAACGACTGGCTCGCGGCCTTTGTTCTTCGCATGAGCTTTGCGTGCGGTTTATTGTTATGGCTGAATAGTACAGAGCGCTCGTGTTTGCTCAGGAAGAAACGAGAGTGCGGAGAATAATTGCCTCTCGTTATTGCAGTGCTAATTTGGCACGGTTGAAACTCCCGAGTGTACCTAATTGCTAGTGGAGCAATGTATATTAAGCGCTGGTTTTTTTTTCGCCGAGTAGATCATTAGATTAGGGGCGAATTCCTCTTTATTGATTTATACCACCATTAAATGAAATGTGGAGTTCTATGAAACTGAGACTGTCTTTCAAGAAGAGTTTCAGCTATTTGGAAAACGACTGCTATATTTAATAACTCGCGAACCTTTCTACTTATACCAGTTGTATGATTTGCTGTAACATCCGTGATAACGAGACACCTGAACGTGTAGTGGTTGCGATAAAAATGCATACATTTTACTTTCTTTTTCTTTACTGTGTAAATCAGGAGTGTCAGTTGCTGGGTTCTAATCCGAAAATGCAATATTTGTCTTTTTTTCTAACATTTTTAAAAAATCTGCGCAAGTAGACATGCATGTCATCTTACGTGGACAAACGTGGAACCATCGTTCCATCGTTTGATGTTTCTATTGTTTGGTAAATAGTTCATGAAATGTTATGTTATTATTAAAAAATAAACAACATTCAAAGATTACGAAATCAACATTATCATAACAAACTTTCGAATAAATCTTCTATTAATTATTATTAATTGTTCCTTTTCGTAATACAATTCTACGATTATTACTGTTAAAACGGAAACTTTAATTATAAAAGCAATATTCGCGATAATAAGAAACTTTTATACCTCAATCCGTAGATCCTCTTTAATGAGTCACATCATCCCATTAGCTTAAAATTCTTCGTACAAGGAATTTTCCAGCTATATTAGTTATTGCCATCGCATTGTGCTTAAACTTTTACACTCTACACTTTCACTCATGGTGGGGGAAGCGTCATTGGTTGAAGGATAAGCACAATGCGAAAGCTTTTGTGGCACAACTGAATGGCAGAAACATCTAAAGCGGAATTCAATAATAAGCTCGTTAGAAAGAAAATGACCGTTTTACGAGCTTCAGTTACTTGAACCCTTTGATGTGCCAAAGTATAGACTATACTAAACAACTTCAGAAATTATTTGGCCCTACATCATAGCATTCTTCTATTGCTCACTTCATCATCTTATGAAAAATATACTGTCTGCGATAGCTCAGCGGCGACATCGCTGCATCGTTAACCGGGATATCCTAGGGTTCGAGAACTGACAGTGGTGGATCTCTGATACTAGCTTGATAGCTAGGTCGAACTAAGTCGCTGTCTGGAAGAGAATTATAACAGCTGGCTATTATGATCCGTAGTTTTCGTGATTACTCCGTTCACTAACAAACGAATACCGGAGCAGTATCACAACAAACGGACAACAAACCGCGTATCATCATTCCTTCCCCATACTTGTCTTCTCTTCTCCTCTTACGTACACATTCCCACTCGCACTACACTACCACACGTGTCGGAAGACCAGTCAGGAGCTTAGAGCTTGTCCCGGCTGGGAAGAGAGCGCCTTGGGCAGAAACATAGAAGGGTGAACTCGCAAGTCGACATACATGTCGGCGCCGGATCTCACGTTCCAACTGAGAACCTACACCACCACCACCACCACCACCACCACCACCACCTTCCGGAATGCGAGTATTGTTTTGACAAACAGCTAAAGCATATTTCGATTTCATCCAATGATAAATCCTTTTATATTTATCCCACTTCAGATCTAATGAAGGGATCGCTTCCGGGATATAGCATGCATTACACTTACGGGACGAATAACCTGTATATTTGGCGCATCTGTAATCAATACTCCCTCACGCACGCTTACATAATTCTTTAGCCGATGCAGCGCAACACAGACGGTAGTTCTGAAATTGAAATGCGTTTCTTCCAAAAGAATAAACAGTAACAACCAAATAGCTTTTAAAACTGGAAGAAGCTGTATGTCCTCCGAGCAAAGTCGCCCCTCCACCCACTGTGACCTGGAGCAGCGCGACGCGACACGGTGCGTCGTGAAGGCAATGCACGCGGACCGTGACGCGGGGACGGAGAGCGCGGGAGACAGCGGCGGCGGCGGCGGCGCCGGTCCAGACGCCAGCGTAGACGGCGCCGAACGCGACCCTACAGCCATGAGACATCTGCACCTTTCTTCAGAAAATGCGGTTTCTCTAAACTTTTTCTGCAAATAATCGCTTCCTTTTCACTACGATGCAATCGAAAAACTTGTGCTCCCTTTAAAATACTGATATCTTGTTCATATACGTCCGTGTTTTCATCAATAATAGGATATTAAAAAAGTTTAAACAATTGTGTAAATTGTTTTGACGTACAAATATAATCGAATTGTGTACGTTGTGGCTTAAACGTTTTAAAATTTCCATTTGAATATTAAAAGACAATAACAGAAAAAAACAAAAATAATATTAAATTAAAATGAATTAAATTAAAAACAAATTGAAATTTTTATGGTAAACCATTTAACCACAGCAAAGTTCTGAAATTAATATGTCGGTAAATATATTTACAGCCATATTTTCATATTTACTTATTTGAATATCTGATCGTATTTGAGAATTTTGATTGTGTCATCTCGTTTTCGCTTGAGACATTCTTTAGTTTATAAATACGCTATTTCAGCTTCTTTTGCCACCGTAAATCAGATTGTTGCCACATTGTATAGAATCCTGGAATATTGCCGACTTTGCATTAAAATCAGTCATCTGTGTTACGTTGCACTTCAACACACGGTTCGGCATATGGGGCGTCAACGAACCAAATCACCGAGCGGGTTAAAAAAACACTGGAAAGTATGTCTTTGTAAATGAAGAATATTTCCTTTAAAGGAATAAACTACTCACGAGTAACTTTCACGGGATACTGAATTGTTTGACGCGAGAGACCTCGGACGTCGACGTGCACTGCATAACGGAGAATGTTACTCAAGCGCCGGTGCTGTTTAAGGTAATTACACGGGAGATGAATCATGCAACTTTTCAGTTCAAGACACTTTTTACTTCGAAGCAAGTCGTGTAATCTTATAAAACTTCATCAAAATTAATGAAAGAGACGTACTGCCATGTGTATTCTCGTAAGAGATTAAGGTGAAAGTGATCCGACGTTTGGTATCGCATGATACTACGTCTCAACACATGCTCCTGATACACTCATGCAGGACGTGTAATCTATACAGAAACCGAATACGCATTGGCGCGATCATACACATGGCGCACTGTTACTCGATAGATATTAGCATGGGTCAGATAGTCCGTCTCTAACATATTCTTTATTTCAAACGCACAATTATTGAAAATTAAAAGCATCATACAAAACTGCACGAACATTGAGAAGTACACGAGCACCAGACCACGTGTTTTCGTTCGGACATCATTTGTTTCGGTGATGATATGAGCTCCGGCTTAATCCACAATTGCAAATGTGTAATACTTTCATTCAGCATTTTATAAAAAAAAATCAGCATTATTTCCCTAGTGTTTTGGACTTAATTCGATTAATAAAAAATATGTGTAAATCTCTTACGTCAACGCGGATGCGTAGAGATGAATTACGATTACATGTTATAAAATTGTAAGATCTTTATATTATAGGTGAACAATAGTTATTAACACTCATTAATATTTAAACTGCTTTCCCATAACAGTTCAAACAATGAAGGCTGAATGCAACTAAAAGTAACACGACTCCTCAAAGAGCTCGCGGCAGCACTGTCAATCCATTCCGTCGCACACACATCGTGGCGGCGTGAGCCACCATCCGTCGGAGGCGGACGCAGAGGACTCTACCTGTGGCGGCGGCGAAGAGCGCTGCGCAGCGGGTGGGGCCGCGAAGCACTGGGCGAGGGCGCGGGCGCAGAGCCTGGCGTGCAGCGGCTGCCTCGAAGGACTGCGCGTGCCGGACTCGCGCGCAGCCGCCGCAGCCTCCACCTCCACCTCCGCCGCCGCCGCCGCCGCCGGCGTGCGCGGGCCGGCGCGGGCGGTGGGAGCGGCGGGGCGAGGGGGAGGGCCCTGGGGAATGCCTCTAACGCTCGCGACGATTAGTGGCGGCCCCGCGGCCTTGGCGGGTCGTGTGTCCTGCGGTGGTTCCGCCTATTTATACGCCCTCAGATGCGTAGCCGAGGCGTATGGACTTTGGTCCACACGTAAGCCATAGCGGTCAGGTGCTTGGATAAGGTTCCACGCTTGGGCATTGTTTCTCCCTTCAAGCACCCGTGCGTTATTGGTTGTTGGGCCTTGCGGGTGGTTTGTTGGATTTCGCCGACTCCACTCTTCGATGGGATAATGTACAGGCGAATGTTGAGTTGGTTTTCCGTTGCCTTTCACGTCACACACATACATACGCGATTAAAGTTTCATTTGTTTCGTGGGAGTCAGACAAACAGTGGGGCGTTTACCTACCGCACCGCCTTCAACTACGCGGCTGTTTGGTCCCATTTCTATTCATGTGCTTATTTTTTTCTCATTCGCGCCATTTCGCTGGCAAGGCCAGCCGTATCCGGTAATGGTGTTCTTATCTTTTTTGTTCATCTATAAATTAGTGAATGATCTAAATGTGATTATGAAATATGTAGAAACTTGCATTAAGTACCACAATAATCTTCAGTCCGCAGTCAGTCGTCACCTCTTGGTAACCAAGTTGCAGTGATATCGTACATATTTTTAAATAATTAAGTTATTTAATAATTTAAAATTATATAGAAATCAAAGAATACATAGAGGTTTATCTTTGCATTCCGCACTGCAATTTACACACCATGTGGCTCTAAAAATCTGTTTCCGACACTCAGAATTATTTTATTCCCCGAATGGGTGAAGGAAGAAGGGATTTTGTTTTCAACGTGGAAAGTGTCCTAGGGTTCAATTCCAATTGATTTATTTAAACAATTTTCATTAGTCTCTGAACACGCGCACGTGGTTCAACCAAATGAGCGCTCAATATATTTTAGCACACAATCGTAAATGGACATATATTCCGAACAGTTGGATTTTTTGTTTGTTAATTGAACACTATTACTGGTATCATAATTATTTATTAATCATCTTCTTCAATATCTTACTGATTTATTTATTTCCATCTTCATTTAGCATTTATTAATGTATTTACATATTCTTCCGAGCAGAAAATGGCACATCTCAAAAAGTCTGGAAACAGTTTTAAAATGAGCCAAGCCGTTTATTTCGCGCGCAAATGTGTTGTTTTACTCTATATACTTGCTCCCAGGTAAGATACCTTTATGAAATAATTACTTGTAAAATCATGATATTTTCTAAACATATTTCTTGACATAAATAAAAAATATGTTTGAGATATACTACGTTTCTTCTGCACTCTGGGTTGATTTATTTCTTCGCTTCTTCAGTTACGTGTTTACTTAAGTACTTACATTGCTGATACATTTATTTCTTTACAAATATGAATTATTTTTAACTTATTATATTTAATCAATTTAATATATTTATTTCCTTGTTTGTTCGCACATGTTTATTCTTTTATTTCGGTCCGCGCCGCGCGGTGCAGCGTGCAGGTGGCGGCGCGTGCCCGCGCGCTGAGTCAGTCGCCGTTCGCGGGCCCTGAGGGCGCAGGTGGAGGGCAGGGGGTGGGCCGCGGCGTCGCGCCTGGGTGGCGGTGGCGAGGCCGGCGCGCTGCCACCGGCCGCGCAGGGCTCCTGCCCAACGGCCACCCGTGGATTGATGCCTTTGCCACATCGCTCTGTACTGCGCCGCCCCGCGCCCAAAACGAGCTCTCTGAGGGATGAGCTGTGAACGTGAGGTTGCGTCGTTGGGTGCGGATGAAGGGCGTAACGTTCCCGGCGACTCCTTTGTGGTTGTGTGCGTCTTGCTGCGTGATTGTTTGGTGAGGTAAACCACTTATTACAAGTGAAGTAGTTGGGGTGCGCTGTAGGTGAAGGTATGCGCGTGTCCTCGCGGTCGCGCGATGGACTATTTTAAATAGGCTGACATCTGCACTCCAGCTCTGGGAGGTCTTTGACCTCCGGACTTGGCATTCCACGGTGTTTTAAATTTGTCATCCTCTGAAAAGTGTTTTGGCGGCCTTGGCATTACCTGCTGGCTCAGGTGATGTGGAAGCATTTACGCTCTTCCTGTGGTTCGTTCCCTCTCGTCTTAGGATATTCTGGCGGTGAATGGGGGAAGTAAGATTAGAGGAACTATGGGCATGAAAAATACTGGTGAAACGGGATTTGAGAAGGGGAGGGATTGAGAGAAACGAGATACAGGCAGGTAGACTAAAGAGACTGAAAGGTGATACTACTGAAAATACAAATTGAAGTGAGATAAAAGCAAGAGAGAATATGGGTACGCTTGTAAATGTTAAAGTGTATCTGAAAAGATATCTGTAACCTATTCTTCCATTTCTTTCAGCATTTACCTCTTCATCACTATATCCAACTCCCTCACCTTCCCGTAGCTTCTTTCTTCCTTTCTCTCCTTCCCATCTCCATTACTTCATCTTTATCTACATGTGTGTGTGTGTGTTTTCTCTTCTTTCTTTCTCTACATCTCTCTCTCTTTCTCTCTCTATCTATCTATCTCTATCTCTCTCGGTCACTCTCTGTCTGTCTGTCTGTCTGTCTCTCTTTCCCCTACGTCACTTTATTTATCTTCTCAGTTCACGTATCTTCATATTCGCCAGTTAGAGATTTCTTGGGAAGAAATGTTTCTGAGTTGAATCGATGCCTGCCATAACTGCTCTTGAGTGGCGAAACGAAACATGTGGCGCGGTCCACGTGCATGGAATGCGAACGTGTTTCGTATTCTTCTATTTCTCTCTTCTTTCCTTTTATTTTTTTCTTACGGCATCACATCAAACGTAGGAACTTAGTGGTAAAGCTTTGCTATGCACTTGATAATGAGGAAATATGGTGTTTTGAGGTCATCTATTTATTTAGTAGCTCTTCAGAGAGGAAACGCGTATGTTAAAATTGTTTTTAAATATTATATTCTGACAAAATATATTATCATTAGCACGTTTTGTGATATGATAGAGTGAAATATTTTATTTAAATCAAACTTTAAATAAATAGTTTTCGATTAAAGTATTATGTTTCTTGGAGGAATAAAGTCCAACGAGGTTACCAAAAAATAAGACTTACAGTGCACGTAGTTTGAAACACAAAGCTTGAGACAATATATGTTGTACCAGACGTAGCACTTTTGATATTGAAAATGAATGATTCTGGTACAAGATGGCAATTCTTCTGTCAGTAGTATGTTTTTAATAACAACAGCCGTTTTATCAGCGCTACTTCTAAATATACCAACTGTAGTAATGTTAATTAACTATCCCAGTTTGCATATTAATTTTATATAGTTATTTATGTGTTTACGTGATACCATACATCTGAATTGAAACTACATTATGTATCGGTCAAGAATCGTATTTATTGTAAATATGCATTAAAGTTCCGACAATTACACCGTGTTCGTCTACTTATTGTTGTAATGTGTTACTTTGTTGACACCTCGTGATATCTTTCATGTTACTTTCAAGTAACAAAATTTTAGTGTATTTTTCAATTATTCTCCATATTCAAAACATTGCTATTTTCGTTTGTGTCTTTGAGATATACGGTTTTCGCAATTGAAACGTTTTTAATTTCCCTAAACATCTTCTCTTATTCAAACATCCTTCAATAATAAAGACAAAATGTATTTTTATTACGCATGTAGTTGTCCTTATTTGTGTTTAATATGTTTATCCAAGAGTATTAATATTGTGTTATACAGACCTGGCATTAATACTCTTATGCTTAATAATAATAATAATAATAATAATAATAATAATAATAATAATAATAATAATAATAATAATAATAATAATAATAATAATAATAATAATAATAATAATAATCTTCAAACATTTGAACTTTCGTTCTGTTACGCCTTCTTATTGGTCCATCCATCTTCTTCGACCTTCCTATGTTCCTTTTCCTCTTGGTTTACATTTCAGAATCTGTTTCGGTTTTTCGTGGGTCCTCCATTCCATCAATGTAGTCTCTTCATGCTTTTCTGTATTCGTCAATTTTTCTATTTAGATTATAAATTCCTCGGTAGTTACATATCCCCTCATTACGAATCCTGTCTTTTCTTGTGACACCAATACAACCCCCTAAAAACTTTATTTCAGCAGACTGAATCTTACTTCTAATTTTTGAATCCGTGGTCCAGATTTCACATCCATATAGCCCACAAGAAACTCCTAAGGTTGTATAAAATTTCACGATTGTATCTTTCCTGACTTTAATTTTTAGTGCCCTCCTAATAGTTCCACACATCATTATAATTTTTTTTCAATTTTCTATCTGCATCAATTTATCCTTTATAAGACAGATCACAACCCAGGAACTTAAATGAAATTATTTGTTCAATATATTGGTTGTTAACCACTAATTTACATCTCATTGGATATTTCCCTTGGAATGCAATTGACTTTGAGTTTTAGACAGACATCTTTAAATTATATTCTTCCTTAACAGATACCAAAACTTGGTAGTCCGAGAACAGAAGTGTCATTATGTTTTTTTATTATTAAAATTATTTGTAAGATTTAAAAACATCTTCTGCTTCCATTTTTCGATAGCATCGTAAGATAAATATTAAGAAGTGTGGCTGACATGCAGCACCCTTGTGTCACTCCTTTATTTATAAATTATTTGAGGATTTTACCTGATTCCCTTCTTACGTTAATTTGGGTATCTTTGTACACGTTTCGAATAACATTCTATTAGATGTTTTGATATGATTATGGTAAAATAATAATAATAATAATAATAATAATAATAATAATAATAATAATAATAATAATAATAATAATTCTGTGTAATAATCCTTTGTCACTGATAACTGTTCTATATTTCTTTTAGAGTTACATTCCTGATAAAATAAATCTATTCTGTTTTCAATTGGTGTTACCGGTGTTTATTCATTGTCGATGAATGAACATTTTTTGGGGTGAATATGTTTTTGAAACAGGACAATACTCCAAGTTCATCATCATCATCATCGGCAACAAGGTTTGGGCCTAGTGGCCCGTTCCGCTCTCAAGAGTCTCTTTCCATCTTGTGTGGGGTCTGCCTCTGGATCGTTTCCCCTTTGGTTTGTATTCGAGGATAGTCTTGGGAAGCCGTTCTTGTGGCATTCTGGTTAGGTGTTCGAGCCAATTCTTCCTCGTTGAGTCGATCTTCTCCAGTATGCTAGAGATCTGTAGTTCACCTCTGATGTCTTCATTTCTCTTATGATCTAGTAGTGTATATCCTGCTAATGGTCTCAGGAATCTCATTTCTGCCGCTTCGATCTTTCTTCTGTCTGACCTATTGACTGTCCAGTTTTCGCATCCATAAGTTAGCATTGGGACTGCCATAGTTTTGTAAAATTTTAGTTGGGTGTCTTGTCTGGTCTTTTGTCTTAGTGCTCTGCGTATAGTACCGCACAATTTCTGGAATTTTTGGATCTTTATGTTTATATCTTTTTTGTCGCAGTATGAGATGTTAAATCCTAAATAATTAAAGTTGTTTACTTGTTCAATACTTTTTTTCGTTTATCACTACTTTACATCTGATATGATTTTTCCCCTGGAATGCCATTGTTTTCGTTTTAGAGGTTGATATTTTCAAGTTATAATTTTTCCCTGTTAACTCGAGGTAATGGGCAGCTCTCTGTAGGTCGTCTTCTGAAGTACTAAAAATGGCCTGGTCATCTGCAAATAGGGTAGTGTTTAAAATTGTATTGCTTATTTTAAAATGTGTGGTTAGTTTACTTTGCCATTCTTGAATAATACTCCAAGTTGTATATTTAAATAAAAGATACGTACTATACTAACGAATACGAACTGTTAATCTATTTAAACCAACAAGGAAAAGTGTATTACTGCTATCGCGCACGTGTCTACATGCACGTGTAGTGATAAGTTGATTGAAGGTGTCGGAGTGTGACATCCGCTGTCAATGGCTTCCTTTTTCGCGTAGCGTTACCGACAGTGAGAAGTGATTGCACGTGTCATATGAGTTTGAGGACATCCTAATGGGCCCGGTTGCCGAATTCTAGATTCTGCGCAGTAGTTTCAGGCTTAAACGTACAGTACGTAAAAAAAGGAAATTTCCCGTAAAATGTTTACGTGAAAATCTATAGTCATACGCAAATGTAGTAATTTAAGACTTCGAGTCATTGTTCCACTGCTTTTGTGGATGGCGATGCATTTCAGGACGAAGTGCCAATCTTACTTCATAGTTGAGTGAATGATAAATATTTTAATAAAAAAGTCCTGAAATGTATATATTTTGTACATATACATACGCACAAACGTGCATTGTACGTAGATTAAAACTGCAAAATATTATCAAAGTTTCATTTATGTAATTAATGACATAATACAACATTATAGTTTACATTTAATCGATTATAGTTTGTCTTCAATTTTATTGATATATCTCAGGTATTTATTTTAGTACATTGGGCATTAGTTAAAGCAGTAAACTCAGTAAATAAAAACACTAACCACTTTGGTAATAAAAATTGCTAGATTAAATTGTTCATTTAAAGTAAACTTTACTTTTAAAACGACATGTAGAGATATAACAATGTTTCAGCAGTGTTATCCAATATCGTCCGTTTTTCATATTAAATTATAAAATAAAACATGCGTTTTTCCTAATTATTTTGTAATTTTTGATGAACATACACTTCTAATGTAGATTTTAAATGCGTCTTGTAAATAATCCTGCAGATCAAAAATGATATTCGTTATCTTCACTAATAAGTGTCTGTTACGCACACGATGACATTTTTATTTTTTCTTGCTTTATGTATGTGCTCTTCTTCGGCGCCTTACTTACGATTCTTAAAGTGCATCTGATACTGCAGTAGTTTAAAAGCATGGCGTTCCCGACTTCGGAGGTCATGAGCCCTTGAAAAGCAGAGTGAAGCTCGATCTAGGCGAAGAGTGGGGCGTGAGACAGTAGCAGAGACGGCCGTGCACGTTAGACCGAAATGCACCAAAAGGGCGTGTATAGAATGACAGGAAAACCAAAAAGTAGGCCTATCTTAAAAACCGTAACCTTTTGAAGATAAAATAGACAGGCCTGATGCATATTTTGCGAATCAAAGCGGAGAATTACAGTAAAATTGTTATATAAATATTTTTAAATATTATAAAACAGTGCAATTTTCAAGTGAAACAAATTGTAATCCATGGAGTAAATTAAACTCGGATGTTAAATCCATAAAACCATACCGCAACTTTTCACTGAAAGGCAAAATAAGGAGAGCTATGAAACATAATTATTTTTCATTCTCTACGTTAAACATGAATATTATTGTTTAACATCAGTCAGTCCGACATATTCCACCATAAAACAGAAAATATTCGTTTTATGTTGGTTGTTCTCGGCTGTCTGAACGACGCAATATCGAAGACTGCTCCACCGTTTCAGCCATCCTTTCGTGGCCTTCTTCAGGGCTGAAATGTGCCTTCATGGACCGTCCGGGAGAGCGGCTGGGCATGCCGTAGCGGTGGGAAGAAGTCTGCCCAGCGGCACCGAACAAGAACATGAGACAGACCGCGGAAGACTACGTAAATTCCCTAAACGTCCACCAAGTACGCGTCCGTTATAAACATTCATAGAATTATGGTTGCGCAATTATTTAAATTCAAATTATTATCTTTATCACGCTCACTAAATTTTTTTGACGAATACCATCGTCGTCACTTCGCCCTATGAATGTCTATGGAACTCTGGTTCATTTGCGATGTGAATACATGACATACGACTTGTGGGAATGGAAAGTTGTTTGGAAAATACCCAATACTTCCCATTTGCAAATGATACGTGCGTTGAATAGGCTCTAGGGAATGACCACGAAGCAGCGGGCTGCGTGCGCGCGTGCGGGCCCAGAGCGCGGGGCGTCCACTCGCGCCAGGCGCCGCCGGCCGGACGCCGCGCTCGGATTCCGGGCCGACCGGCTCGACCGGAGAGCGCCCTGGATTCGCGTCGCAATGCGCTCTTGTTGCTCGAAAGCGTTTCCAGTCCCGCTCTTATCAGCTTCATCTGCGCTCCCCTGCCCCCGCGTTGTTCTCGGGGCGTTTAGTTTTCTTTTCAGGGCGTGATTGATTTCGAATTTTATGCGATTGCTATGTGAAAATGAAATGCTTCGTGTGTGAAGGCGCGAAGGGATAGCAAGGTTTGATTTGCCGACTTTGGGCGATTGATTAAACGATTGACTAAATAAATGATTGAATAAAAAATTTGATGCTTTTTGGGCAATGATATCAGGAAAACCGACGATCCTTTACTGGTAAAAGGAATTTTCTTCCTTCCTTCTCTCAATGATGGTACAAGTCTCTAATGCGAGTAACGTGCGGTAAAGTTTGTTAGTGACCATTGCATTCTGCATAGTTTTACGTGTGTTATTTTCAAATCTCGAAATATTTTCATAGTAATATGTATTTAATTTTTTAACTGAGTTGGACTGAGTTCACATTTTTCTTGAATTAAATGAATCTTGTTTATTGAAACAAATTATACATTACTTTTGCTTCTTTTTGTTTGTTTCTTCACTTACATTATCATAGCATTTTGTTTTTACTTATTTCATTATTCTGAAACTAATTCTCATAGGAGCTTAATTTAAAACATATATCCCTAATTGGTTTATGTTACATGTTTTGTACTTATACTGTTCATTCATGATCGGCATTCAAGTTCTTAGAATAATTTTAAATTACTATAAAGTGACGGGTCAATATTACCTTGAAAAACAAATATATTTGAAGCCTCAGTGAAAGATAACGAACAGAAAAGTCACATTTTTCGGGCACTCGAAACTCTTCCGAGTCTGCGTGTGATGCACTGGACATGGCAGTAGCGGACTATGGACCTGCCAACCATTGTTGACTACTCGGACCTTCCTTCTCTTCCTGCTCCTGTGTTCCGATGCGACCTCGCGTTCCCTGCAGGTGGAGTATGACAAAATGTCGTGGAGCGACGACCAGAATAGAACGGCTGAGCAACCTGGAGCGAGTCTTCTGAACATATGACTCACTGGGAGCCCGGATGAGTTGGCGCTCTTTTTGCCAGTTTGAAGAACTTCCATATCTCTTTAAACAATTTTAAAATTTTCCCCTGATCACTAACCAAAATACTTTTCGTGTTGAATTACTTTATTTATTGAGTAATAAGCCAAAAAAATCGATTTTACTATTTAATAAATATATTATTATACTACTAAAACCAACAATTCATCAGACTATTCATATCAATTCAGTAGCATACACGTATACATATTAGAAATGAAAATATAGTCAGATTTGTAATGACGTCTGCAGCCACTTTTTATTCAAGCCGTTAAAGTAAAATAACTCCATCGGTTCGAAAACAGAGGGACATTCCATTCTACGCTATTGGTCGTCATGAAAGCTGAAGGCTGCGATGGCGGGGTCGAGGACGGGAGCTAGCGCTCGCCCACGCGTCCGCGGAATCGGGGCGTCGCGCCGCCGCCGCCGCAGCGGCATGCGCGGGCAGAGAAGTGGGGCGCGAAAGCCGCCCCGGGCGCCGCCGCTCACGCCCACTACCCACTGCCCACTTTGTTGGCGCACGCAGATCCACTCGGCGGGGGGGGGGGAGGAAGTTTGATTCGTGGGAAATGGGCGCTGGAATCGTGTTTAAGATGCACTTTTCCAAAATATAATACGAATGTATAGTTACCCGAATAAGAACTCTTTGTATTATGATACTTTGACGTAATGTCAATATCTCTAGACATCACATGCATATATTTACAGCTTATTTAAAATTTGTAAACTACAGGTGTGGTACTGTACACAATACTTGATATTATAAATTCCTTTTGCTGTAGTCATATGGATGTTCTGTAAATAATCTAGTGAGAATTACTTGCCAACTAATTACGAGTTGTACGTTTCAGATATTTTATCAAACACCCACAACTAGTTCGCTTTAATTACTTTATAGTTTGCGAAATAGCGACATGTGACTTATATGAGATTTTCATAAAAATTGTATTTGCCTAATGTTTTAGAAGAAGAATTCAATTCCATGCAATTTTATTGCTTTTCTAACCCGTTTATCTTTTTCTTTCTTATCCCCATACACTTGCATATGAAAGAATATTTTGATCCTGCGTACATTAGGGTTCGTTGACCAACGAAAAATTATGGAGGACAACGTGATGACCCCGTTTCTCAAGTTAGCACTAGGGATTTTCCTGACTTTAGTTTTGGCTCTCTCATATATTACATGGCATTTCAAAACCAAATGGATTAACAAGAAGTTTAAAATTTAATTCAACTATTATTTTTGCAAAAGATAGCGAAGTTTTGTTGTAGCAAAAACTGCCAAGAAAGCAAAACTTTATTTTGTGTGTGTGTGTGTGTGTGTGTTACTTGAATTTCAAATGATTCAACGTTACATTGAAACTCTTCCGAGTCTGCATTTGATGCACTGTACATGGCTGTAGCGGACTCTCCCCGTAGCAGGAATCGTGTTTACCATGTTTGCCCTTACAAATGTGTCGCACGTATCTGTACTTTTAGAAAAAAATAACAGTTCCTTTAAAAAAAACTGACAGCTCACTTACGGCATCTAAATGTCAGTTTTATTTCTGAAATTCAATGTGCCTTGAAGCACGCTCTACGACTGTGCCAAATGCATGACAGAAACGGGGCGTTACTCTTTTAGAAAATACGTTAACAATATTGGACAGCACCAGATTGCTCTCAAAAGTCTCCTTGTCCTGTCAGAATTTCTTCTAAAAAACTACTGATTAACATAATTTATTTTGCTCTTCGTTCTTAAATTTATATATTTCTGTAGTTCTGATTTGTTTTTTCAATAATGATATTTTTGCATGAATTCTTAAAAATAATTTGTTTTCAAAATATACAAAGAATCAGAAATTGTTTCGAAGGCCTGTACACGAAATCACCTAAAGACTTATTTATTTGGCAGGCAAACAAATGCTCTTGGAACGGTTTTCAGCTTGCGTAACTCAGTTGCAAGTTGCTCAATGCTACAAAACAGTGTAATCATTAGAAGTCGCATTTCCCACGTACACATTTTGTGAATTAGGGAAGCTTTTTTAAAATATTTGGCATCATATTGCGCAACTACCACAGCATCTTGACCTAAACTAAAGAGTCATCTAAATTTCGTCATTGCGAAGGAAAGAATTAATATCAACGTTTAGGATTTGTAAAATGTAGACTGGGAGAAGTCACCATCAGCAATAGAAAATACGTCATTCGTGTCATAGGACAATACCATTAGATATCGATAATGATTACGTTAAGAATTTGTTCCTTTTGAACAAATGATATACTTTTCAATATCTCTGACTAGAAGTATGAGAAAATCGCTGGAAGTAAACATCGGAACACGTTATTAGTGTATGTTGCAAAAATACGTTTACAATCCTGTCGGTTATGAAAGTAAAACTACAGTAATAGTTTTTAGGAAGTTAGGCAAGACTTAAATGTCTCAACGTGTATATAATTTTAGAAAGAATATAGAAAACTTCACGGAGTAATGTAATACAACTGAAGTATGGATGTCAAGAAATATTCCTAATATAATAATGCCCGGAGATTCAGGGAGAATATTGTAAGTAGTTCCATGAGTCGAAGACATTATTTGATTATACATCATCAAAAGCATACATCTAATTTATGGGTACCAAATAGATAAAAAAATCATTGGGAAGTTTTTTGAGTACTAACAGTAACAAAGAAATGTCACAAGATAAGAACGAAACAGTTTTAGAAAATACTTTTCTGAAAATGATGATCATATTTTTTGTTTGTTTTCCGCTTTCGAACTTCTTTTAGCATTATGTCTTAGTCACAAAACATCTGCTGAGGAGCTGAGTATCTTGACAGGAATGACACGTCGTCTCGTGACGTTAAGTGCTCAAAACGAAGACCGATGGGACAAAAGCCCACAGCGCTGGCACACCATCCCCAAGCGCTCCATCACGAGTTGCAATCGCAGAGGAACTTCCCGGGAAGCGGTTGCAGCACGGCCGGCCCGTCGGCACCTGCTTGGGCCACCCACGCGCCGTTGACGTGCGGCGACGGGCCGGCGGCACCCGCCATTGGCCGGAACCGCGACAATGTAGCGCATCGCGCCATAACGCGTGGCGGAGGAGGGGAGAAGATGCTGCTAGGGGGAGGACCTGGCCTCGGCCTCTGGCGACAGTGGCAGCTGCGCGGCGGCGGCGGCGGCGGCAAGAAGCGCAGCAAAGGATATTTATACCCGCGGTGCACCCCTGGTCTTGAACCGGGCCGCGGCCCCACCCCTCGCGCGCGCGGGGAGGGACGTGGAGCGAAGGGGCGGGCACACCGGCTGAACGCGACTTACCGTGTGAACCACCGCGCTCGGCTCGCCGGGCGACAGTCGCTAGGAGCGGCGGGAGGTGGTGGCGGCTGGCTGGTTGGCTAGCTGCTCGAGCGACGGGAAGCGGACGACTAGCGGCGCGGGGCCCTCACGTCGAAGCCGCCGCCGCCGCCACCGCCACCGCCACCGCCGCCGCCGCCCGTTATAGGCGCCGCCCACGCCCCCACCCCTCCCCGCGCCGCCCCCGGCGCCCGCGCGGGTCGCCGCGCCGCCAGCCTCCCGCCTTCACGGAAACGCCGCCGCGCAGGGGATGGGTTACCTGGTTGCGTCACCGCGATCAACACCGTTCCGTTTAGCTTGCACCGAGGCCGGTTAGGCCAGCGAAGATGTTTCTGCCGGTTCGAGAATTCCTGATATCATCAAGTTCTTTTGCCAACGTTTTGCCGGTTTTTTATTGGTCCCTCAGTAAATATATTTCCCCTCCCTACTGAGCGGATAGTAACTTCGAAGCCATCGCCAACTCGATCCCATAACTTTATGCAGCAACAAGAAGAAGCCCGGAGACTATCTGGCTGTATACAAAAAATAATCAGCTACAAGACATTGAAAATAAACACTGGTGGCTCTAATTAGGAATGGCTTGGGAATGCTTTTAAAAAATATCAACGGTGGTTCCATGTTCTTTTATAAACACAATGACGCAGAATAAATGTGACAATCTTCTAGGATATTGTAAAATATTGAAGATCACGTTTTACCAATGAACGCGTGGAAGGATATTTAATGCAATGAAGTTACGCATGTGACAGTTATCTATTATTAATAGGCAGCTTCCCTTAGAGTATTGCTTGGTACGTCACGTTCTGACGCAGTCAAACAGAAATCGTGTATCTGCCAAACCCCGGAACATGTCAAGTTCCCTATCATTCAGTGGCAAATGTCCTATGTGTAACTACATTGTATGAAATTTCCGACCACATGTTTATTGGCAAAAAGTGTTCATCCCTCTACATATCATAGGCGTGTGTATCGTTTATTCTGAGACATTCTGTAGAATCTCTAATTAGACCATTATTTTTATTCTTTCGACGTATTCATTCTGACCACACGTGTAGGGACCTCCTGGTGTGATACAAGAAGTTCACTCATACGTGAGGTGGCCAAGAAGTGTGACTTCTGCTTCATAAAATAGCCATAAAAAGGAGATGTAAACAAGAAAAGTAAAAAAGGTTGCGTACTTTAGGCAAGTTTTTTAGAGTTCTTTGCAGATTTTTGAAAGAATCTGCGACCGAATAAGTTTTTCGAACATGTTCACGAAGATGTTTCTAATATTGAACGCAAGTCATGGGCTAAGAACACCTCAAGAGTGTTGCTAATTATTACTTTTCATCCAATCTTGTCAGACTGAAATGTCTATTTCAACATCTGTTTACCGATTGTTATTATTTTCCTTAATACCCATCTCTGTAAATACTCTTGTATATAAATTTATATAGCACATTAAGTGGCCACTGCAATTGAGTTCTCAAAGTGACAGATTCGATGACATACTCAAATGAGCAGCATCAGTCTTCCAGTTAGTGTTTGCTTGTTCTAGAACACCTAGTCCTTAATAAATTCTGTGTTTATTTTTATGTCTTCCCTCTTAGCGAACCGTCTAGTTGGCATTGTCGGACAACCTCTGAAAGGGGTGATGTTATTCCTGTGGAACGTGCGGTTCCTTTGTTGAGCTTCCAGATGTTCTTTTTTTGTAACGGTTTCATTTTTTCGTGACACAAGCATTCTCTTTTCACATATTATAATTGTTAAAAAAACATTGGCACTCTGAAAGAAATGCAGAGTTGTAATTGCACCCGTTCTTACTTGTCAAATAGACAAGGATATCTTTAAATTTACACATGATATTCTGAAACAAATTTATTTTCTAGATTCAATGATATTATTAATAATAATAATAATAATAATAATAATAATAATAATGATAGTAATATTAACCACTTAGTCTCAATAATACGAAAAACATAAACGGTCTAAATGCGGTTACGAATTTTTCTGGTTCGTCGAGAGAAACAAATATGTGTGCAATAAAGGACCTCAAAGTTAAGACTGTACCGTGAAAAAATAAATAATTATTTTTGTTCAATGATAAAATGCGTTAAGAGATGAAATGAGATAGAGAAAGAGATGGAAGATATGGAGATAAATGGTGAAAAAGAGAGAGGAATTTTTTTGGCTTTGTAAGCACAAGAAAGAAAAGAAACATGAGAGGAACGAGTTCTTTTGCCGCTTATGAAACTGGGGGTAGCGCTTACGTCAAGACGTTGCGTGGTCTGTGTGATGTTTCTGCTTCGTCCGTCGTGGCATTTTGCCGTGCTTTAATGACTCGCGTTATGTATTTGGCCACGGGCCTTTTTCCTAAGACCAGCGATCCACGAAATAGCATTACCAATGCTAGAATTAAATATTTCTTTTGTTCGATTACAACACAAAGAACGCTCAAAGAAACCGTAAGATTGTGAGTGGCACATATTTCTTCTCCCGTGTGGATAATAGCAAGCAGAAATTTATTATATACAATAGCTATGTATGTTTGTATGTGCCACGAGACTGATTTGCTCCCACGTTTGACACGGATTACGGGCATATTTTTGAGTGACCAAAAATAAAAAATAGCGAGGCTGTGTTTGAAAATGTTACACACAATGTCCTTTTTTTTACAAGATACAGATACATCCAATCTCCGATTCATTTAAACGACACTGACGCTGGACGTTGCCGGGTCGGTGCCGGGTGACGCGGGGCTATACAGCGCGGACCAGACGGAGAGGGCAGACCGGATGGGCGGGGCGAGTAGTATGGAGAGAGCAGGCGGAACGAAAGGAGAACAATTTACCCTCGATGGAAGGTAATCACACAAAATGAAAATTTCGATAAAGTTGACAACGGCGCCCTTTTAACGGGAATTAAAGGTGTGTGATTGAAATATTTACAGTTATTTTAAACTTCTGACTTTCTCACTACTTAACATACTACTGAGCATAATAACACAAAATCTTAAAATTAGAGCGCTTTAATATCATTCCTGCACATCTTTATAATAAAGAGACATCAATGAAGTATTATGAAGTTATAAGCTATCAATGAAACCAAGTTTTTGTCACCATTCAAATTCGTACTATTGAGATCAATATATTATAAATTTAAACAGGTTTTACAAAGAGTATACATATTCAAGTAGTAGTGCATCTGAGACACGCATTGGCTCTTTGCCTCGATGACTTAATCCGTTTCCTTCCAAGGGCACGACAGCATTTGAAATGTAGACACGTATTCTAAGAGCCGTGTTCAGCATTGGCCAATAGGTTTGGGCGATCTTTTTGGTCTCCGAATGGTGAATTTGCCATTTAGGAGCGTTTCAAGACCCCTTTAACCTCGAAAATGTTATCAAATCTCGTAAACAAAGTCATTTGAACCACTGCAGGTCTAATTCCTTTTTGACAAGTTACTAAACGCCGGAGTTAACTGCTTTGAAGAAAAGTTTGAAAATCCACTTAATTTTGCAGCGATATCACTAAATATCTTATTTCCTCAAAAGGAATATGTGTATAGATATCATGCATCCAAACAAGACACGACTATTGCCACTCTTTTCTTACATAGTCTCTTATGAGCTAATTTTCAAACGTTTATTATTTTAATGATTATTTGAATTATTTTGTTGCAAAGGCGGTCTTCACAAGTGTAATGATTTTCCGACTCAAATGACTTGATGGAGATATCAGTATATTAATTTCGAAAATGAGGGTTCTTATATTCATGAGCTAAGGATCCAAACAGACTATTGAGAATGAAACAAAACCTTCATTTAATTTCTCAATTTTTTCAATTAATTCTTTCAATCTCTTCAATTAATTTCTCAAATTTTAATTTCGAAAATGAGGGTTCTGGCACTTATGTGCAAAGGATCCGAATAGTCTATGGATCTACAAAAATCTGCGTATTATTTCTGAAAGACTAATGTTAGCTGACGAGGCTGTACCGAGTACAACCGATCTCCAGACGACTCCATTTGCATGCAATTTGCACAGTTATGAACAGGTTTCGATATTTAATAACCACTCGTCCCAGTTTTCAACTCCAGCGCGATTCCTGTGGAGAATTGAAGGCCTCGAAAAGTGACCACCAGGCCAATGGCAGTGGCCGGGAAAAGGGACAGAGGAAAAGACCAGGGACACGGGCATGGCAAAGGGGAAAGGCATGAGATAGGGCAATGGCAGGTGAAAGGGCAGGTGGCGGGGGTAGGGGCATGAGCCGTGGGGTAGGGGCCATGAGGCTTGGGAAAGGGGCATGGGCAGAGGAAAGGACAGGGGCGGGGGGAAGGGGGAGATCCGGGAGAGAGGCAAGAACAGGGGCAGGGACAGGGAGCGTGGGAAAGGGGTAGGGGAAGTGACAATAGCAAGAGCAAGTGCATGTGCAAGGGAAAGGGCAGGGACAGGATCAGGGTCAGAAGTAAAGGAAAGGGGGTGGAAAAGGGCAGGGGCAGAGGAAGGGGAGGGGTGGGGGAGGGGAAATGGCAAGGGCTGGGTTGCGGGCGCTGCGGCCAAGGCAGCTGCGGGTGCGCGAGCTGGGCGCGGGGTGGGCGGGTGCAGGGCGAGGATGAAATTAATTTCCTCGCTCGCCACCGCCTCTCGTCGCCAGGGCTCACGCGAAAGCACGCGCGTGATTACAACAGCGAAAATAACGTCTGGTAGAAATACCTCGTGAAAAGCATGTTTACCAGAGGTTCGTGCTATCTTTCTCACTCTGACCTACATCACAAATTTCTTTGGATTCTTATATCTAGAGCACTGTTGTAATGTCATTCATTTCAAATGTTAGGATTGTTTTTCAGTAATAGCTTTGGCCTGAAAAGCAAATGTCGGTAAATATATCGCTCAAGACTTGCCATCCTTTTACTAGTATCATTGGCAAAAAAATATCAATTCGTAAGTTTGTGTCACGTAGTAAAACATTTTTTACGCAATAAGATAAGGGACTAAAAATTGTCAGAGAAAACTATTACTGATTAATTCGGGTAGAAACTTTGAATGAAATCTAAAATAGTTCTATGCGTATTTAAATTTTTTAGCGTTTATTTAACTTTGAAAATGGATGCATCAATTATATTTTAAATAGTTCAATTCAATAACAATACTTATTAAATATTTTTCCTCACGTTTTGTATAATGCATACGCATCGCAATTATTTTTTCGCAGTGTAAAAGAAGAGTAATATTTTCTTTCATGGAGACAAAAAATAAATAGCTGAACATACTTTTCGAACCAGTAATAAAATAAGGAAATAGTGTTTCATTCTTGTTTGCTATAGCATGTCAAAACATGTGTGCATTCTTACGATGTCGAATCTTTTTCAGAATGTGAATCCGGAGTGTTCTATATTTACATTCTTATTTGATACTCTGTGTGTGTGTCCGTCGTTCAAGATTAGACCCCTTCCGGCCCTCGCTTTTGGACAAGCGGGTGTCATTTGACAGGTCTCAGTCTCCTGGTGAGTAACTGACATTGTTTTGCAAGCCACTAAGTTTTTGAACTCAAATTAATAAAAATTCTCCTAAAACTGCTAAAAGCGTCGGAGTCGTTAAACAAGCAAAACAATCAACCAAAATATTGCTTTTACATTAAGAGCTCTCGTGGATTGATTGATAATGATTGTAGACGCGTCAACTGCTAAGGTCATTAGTTCCGTAGGTGAAGTGCATGTGTTTTCCTCAAGAGGTCGCGGTGAACTTCTCCCGCTGGATAGTGAGATCCGGCGCCTACCTACCTTCGGCTAATGGGTCTCCCTTAGCCACGTATCTCCTACCAGTGGGGTACAGCCCCAGCCGGGACAAGCTCTAAGCTCCCGACCTCTCTCGGCATGTGAGGTAGTGTAGTGCGTGTAAGGGTAAGTGTGTGTAAGGGGTGAGGATAGGACAAGGAAGAGGAAGGAAAGATCGCGCGCGGTCCGTGTCCCGATTGCTAGGTACTTAGAGCTCTCGTAGAGATTATTTGCTCACGTTCCAACTGCGCCCTTCTTCCGTTCCTGAAATTCCTGCAACTGCTTAACCCTATCCTCTGGTCGTCTCGGGGAGCGCTCGCCATCCTCGCACTTCTCGCCGCCACTGCCGTGTCGACAACTGCCATCGCATCGGGTCGCGTCGCATTGCGTCGCGTCGTGTCTCGTCGTGTCTCGTCGCGTCGCGCGCACGGCAGCGAAAGTGGCCCCGCGGGCGAAAATAGCTTCCGTTCTGTCGCAAAACGGCGGCGGGCGTCGCTCGCCCGCATCGCCCAGGGCGCAGGGGCGGCGCTGGCGGCCTTGATGCGCGGAATTTCTCGGCGCGTAGGGGCGTGGCGGGGGACGAGGCGGAGTGCGCTTATGAAAGCGACGGCGCCCAGAAAAGACCTGGCAGCCCCACAATGCGCCGCCGCTGCTACCCGCTCCCGCCGCGCGGCCGGCTTTCGCCCGGAAAATTAACTCGCGGCTCTGCGGGGCCCGCCGGCGGCTGCCCGGTCCAGCTTCATCTCGGCTGGCTCTCTCCGGACATGGGGTTATGTCCTTCTGTTCCTTTATCATGTCACAAGCACGCTCTCTTGCTCGTGTACCTTGATTTTTGTTTGTTAAGATACCTTCATTGTGTAGTTTGTAGGCACCCCCTCGAATTTGACTTCCGAATCTCACTTGTGCCTGATTGTTATAAAAACGAACCTGCAGAGTTGAGATGAAATAAATGATAATATTAAAAAATCATGAAACATATGGAGATAATATAACAAAGTAAATTTTATTAGTGGGGTACGCAACACAGCATATTGCATCAAAAGTAGCTGGCTTCATTGTTTATGTAGAAATATACAACTCATTAAGACACCCCATCCAATGTATGTAATGCTGAATTTGTTTACCTACGATTCGTTTCAGTGGAAAAAGACGGAGAATAAAATATGAAAAGGAGTTGCCAAATAAAATAAGAAAAAAAATGTAATTGAGCGAGAAGACGAGTGGCTTGAAGCTCAGTCGAGGCAGAGTCGGCGTGTTGTGACATTCGCAGCGGACGTGTGCCTCATTGGCAGCGGAAATTAGAATTCTGGCGCGAGACATTTTCCGCATTCTCTAAATATTTTAAGAGCAATGTCTTATGTACGTTAAGCGCACTTCCGTGAAGGAGAAAAGCGCAAAAAATATTTTAATTCTCGTTAAAATAACAAAATAGAGCTATTTTAGGTTTTGGATTTTTTTGAAAACAACACTAGATGCTTCTAAAACGTATAAATGACATCGAGAATGTGCTGTAATATTTAATATAGTATCAACATGAAGATAAGATTATCGTACGTTTAGTCGGCCCGACAACATGATAATAAGTACATGTTGCATACCTTAAACACATTACTTCAAATATTTGCGTAACGACAAAAGCATTGACGCAACAAAACATTTGAGGAATGTGTTGTATACAAGTATATCTCATATGTATACTTTATGATTTTATACAACTTCCTCAGATGTTTTTTAAAACACTTAAGCAATATTCGGACTCTGGACAAATTAAAGAGAGGAAGTAAGAACTGCCAGGAGAATGAATGACGTCGAAGAAACCCAAAAAGAAGAAAGGTAGTTGAAGTTACGGCCTCCGCTCCAGGTGTGCACTGGACGTGGCGAGGTGAGGGCGCTGCCCCCGCAAGTAGACGGGCTCCCAGCCAGGCGAAGCCGGCCACACGTCCCTCGCGCCCCGCCACGCCCCCTACTTTCCGTCCACGCGCCCCTCCGCCATCCGCTCTGCGCCCCCGCCCCCGCGCCTCCTCCCCCGCCCTCCGTCCCTGCGCCCACCCCCGAAGGCCTCCCCTCGGCCGTAAATTGCTCCATTAGATTTATGACCGCTGCGTAGATAAATGTCCACTAGTTCATTATCCCACGTACACGGATGGTCAAGTGCTTCTTAATATACGGACATCAACTACGCAGATGAAGGTTCTAGGGAACATGCATATCTTGTTGAGACGATGAAAGGATTAGACTACAGAGACAAATGTGCAATCCAGTAAATGCACGTATACGATATATTTTACTTTTTTGACCAGAGATCGTTGCGAACATTTTTAGCATCAACAAGCAATAAGCATGCCATAGTTTATTTCTTGTGACTGAGTACATAATAACAAATTAATATTTCAGTTTTTCTTGTATGTAAGTTTCTTGTATGTATCTCTCATTTAGCAAGAAACATTAAGTGCCTGCAGTTTTAATTTCATGGTATAATTTGTAAAGGTAGCTTAATGAATTTAATTCCTAGAATCTGGGAGTTACTTTGAGTAGAAAAGTCTGCCCGTCAGCATCAAACACACACGTAAAATATTTCGGATAATGCTTGATCATGTGTTAGGCTTACAGATAACGCACAATCTGGCTAATAAAACTCTTCTCTACGTTTTGACGTGGGTAAGTGCGAGAGATTTCTTTCTGCCTGCCTGCCTGCCTGCCTGCCTGTCTTTCTTGACAACGTTGATATCGAACAGATGACTCTCATCTTTGCACTTCAAATACCCAGATCAAAAACACTCCTTTTTTCTTGAATTTTCCCGTTCTCTGTTGGTTGAGCTTATTTTATGCTGTGATTCAACACTAAACCACGGCAGGAAACTAAAGACCGTCGGCGATGAGAGCAAACGTAGCAGTTGACTCATATGCTTCTTGGACCACGGACGACTCACTTAAATTTTGAAACTTTATTTCACAACGAAAGTGAATTACGTTCTACTAAACCAAGTTCGCTCGAGAAAGTCTGTTCATGAAAGAATCATAATTGCAAGACACAGCATTAAGTTTGACGTGAGTTTGAAATATGATCCTTAATTTTTATTTTCACGCACGTAAAATAGCGAAAGTATTGTAATAGCACGAACATTTGGAACCAAAACGGACAATTGTATGTTTTTTTCCAATCAACAAAAATGATTGTTTCGAGCAATTTGTTGCAAAATTTATTCGTACAATTTCCATCACATTCGTTAATATAAAATTGATAAAAGTTACATAATATCAGCAATAAATCCATAATAATTTTGGTTATGTTCTTGTGTTTTTGTTTTCTAAAAAAATGCACGTCAAAGTGTATTCTATGATACTTTAAATCTCTTAATACTATCATTAACAAGCGGTATTAAAAAAATGGTTTTATCAATGTATTAAATCATTTTCACAGCAATGTCAATTTTAGAATGTTCAGTCATGAATGAACCTTTCTAAATGCAGGCGTCTCATAAAGATTTTGTTGCCATTCTTTAAACAGTTCCGTCCGTATTATTATTTTGAACTCATTTATATTTGTAAATTTACACAGGGTAATATTTAAATGAAGCTATTAATAACTTTGACTCTGGAACTCCCATCGCCTCCGAGCGATGGTCATAAATCCGAATGTGACGGCTGTCAAAAAGCGCCCGCTGCGCGACCACCCACAATGCGCGCGTGTCGTGCGGGGTGCGTCCGCGCCTGGGCCAATGGGCCGCAGTGATCGGTGGGTCGCCGCCCAGACCCGCCCCGCCTCCCATTCACAGACCGCGGCGCGGCGTGTGTCGTGTCGCGCGCCGCACGCACCTCGCGCGCCGGCGCTCACCTCATGCAGGGCCCCGAGCCTGCCCCCGCCCCCGCCCCCGCCCCCACCCCCACCCCCTGCGCGCGTGCTCGCTTTCCCTGGCGGGAACGCCCTGCCCCATTCACACCGCCCGCAGCCACACACTGCGGGCCAGTCGCCCGTGAAATTGGGAGGGTATGGGCGGATAGACTGGTGAGGAATGCGGTTGGCTGAGATGGCTCAGGACAATAGCCGTTGCTGCTGCTTCGTCTCTGGTCAAGAGGTCCTGGGTTCGAGTCCTGATAGTCGTGGATTTTCGACATTAGCTTTGCTAGGAGTCGTCCGGAGAGGAATTCTAGGGGCTGCTCTTCTGATCGGAAGTTTTCCGTGGTTTCTCTGACCAATACCAGGCAAATGACGCAATACTCCCCTCCCCCACAGATTTTCGTACTTCACTGTCACTCATGTTGAGACTTTAAGGATTATCCCGGTTGGGGCGGTATCCTGATGGGGAGATTCATGAAGCTGGACCCCACCCCCATAGAAGAACATTGCCAACTCTCAAAATATCATATGCACAGCAATTTTCGGACTAATAGTCGGGGCAGTCGACACTTCCGGAAACAGGAAATATTCAATGGGTGGAATATGGATTCTTGAAAAGACTTCGTATTAGTGTGTAAGGTTAGAAATCAATTAGGAAACTTTGCGGTGATTGTAATTACTAGTACAACCAAATCAGACAATTGTTTTTCGGTATGATGTTGATTTGAATTAGGTTTGTATCTTTCTCGTAAATAACACATCTCTCTAGGTGTCTATAGTGTCTACTACGAAACTTTCCTCATCACTTCACTTCAAGCTTTCAATAAAAGGCACTCTTATTCATTGAAATCGAAAATGGACTATGGAATTGATGAATTGAGGATTATCTGTAAACATTATTATTATTCTGTACGAACAAATATGGCGTTTGTACAAAAGTGTAATTTTGTTAAATTAAATAAGTTAATGTTACGTAAATTTTAAGGCCATGTTCTAAACCCAAGTAAATAAAATAATTTGTAGTATTTAGTCTCAATCCACAAATAAATAACTTTTTTTTATTTTTGGATTATTTCCACTGTAAGACAACAACTGAGGGACCATTAAATTGTAAACAAGGTGCTTGAGGTTATTTTTGAATCTTCGCCAATGTCCATGGCATCAATAAACTCAGTGTTTCGTTTGTTCAAAAAGCCCTTGCAAGTGCAACATTTGCATTGGTCAAGGGCAGAAAAGAGAATTGGAACGTAACCAATTTTCATTAGTACTGTGCTCACAGCAAGAGGCTGCAGAGTACTGATTAAGAAACACACTTGCGTCACCTTTTTTATGTCCAAAGTAACTGCGTACTTGGCGATACACTGTAACTTCTGAGTGTAGGGATCACAATTTAGGATACTTTGGATTGTTTTTCAGCATCATTTGATGACTAACATTTTTCTAGAAAGTATTGTACATTAAATCCAAATTAACTTGAATGGTTTTGTAGGCTTTTTAATTAATGATCTAAAAATAATCAGACAATTCCGTAAATTGCTACAATTGGAATAAAGAACAAAGAAATAGCGTTTGCCGAGGCCTTCTTTGAAATAGGTTAGCTGAGGATGACTCCTGTTTTTACCTTCATAACCGTATCACGCATTGTTGAAGGTATCTCTCCACATACTAAGAACAATAAATGATTCTGTGTGAACTAAGCAAACACAGTAGTGTAAATAGGAACAGAGGGTATGACTAAATTTATTTAAGAATCATCACTAAATTGCGAAACACGTGGTTAAGTGTCGTTTAACAAATATGTTCTTAAATTTGTCTTTGTTTGACCACATGCCTCTCCTTGCCAATTTTGCAATAAAAATGTACGACCCCCTTTAGGATACCCGCGTATAGCTAACTTCCCCTCATTGCAAGTAAACGGGATTAGAACAAATATAGTATCCGTTGTAGAATTAATTAAACAATACCAAAATGTATACGTATTCACAATTTAAAATTATATTATTTATATCACATACAGTATTTTTGCAAATACATATGGTAAACGAGTTACACATTTATGTTTTTTTCATCAGGAAAAGGTGTATTTTGTGATTTGTTCGTGTCTCGTCTACCAAAAGGCTTGAAATAAATGTTTTTGAGGGTACAAACTTTTTTCAATTACATTCAGTCCCAACCCCTCATCGTACAATTTGGATGAAAAGGGTGTTATGTATCAATATACAATATCGTGTACATATTTTTTTAATGGCGGTTTTTGTAGATAGATTATTTTGAAATGTTTAGCCAGGCTTATGAAATGATCAATGTCCAATAATTCCTTAAAATGCGACGTCTTGGGCAGTACCGCGTTCGGTCTCGAAGCTCCGGTGAGAAGGCGCGTCCGCGGGGCGAGGCGCTGGCCGAGGCGCTGGGCGAGGCGGGAGGCTGGCGCGCGGGGTCCGCGCCTCGACCATCGCTCATCGCGACGGAAATAGCGCCTGCGGGCGAGCGAGCGCCGCTGGGCGGGACGGCGGCGAAGGCACTTGGCTGGCGTTTGGCGGCGCGTGAGTCAGCGGCGGGCGCGCCGCCACAGCCTCCCTGCGCCGAGCGCGCGCGCACACGCCGACTCTGGAGCCATCTGTGCGCGGCCGCGCGCACTACGTCGAGCGGAATTCGTTTTGCTCTCCAAAATGCTAATGGAAAGTAAATGAAAACTTTGCGTAAACGACCAGGGCTAATCAAAGATACGTGACTTCAACGACGGAACACGTTATAAGAGTGAGACCTGCTCACAATAGATATAAAAAATGGCATTTGCTTCACGTTGCATATTAAATTATATTTGTTACATGTTTTTCTGAGAACGAAATTTTATTCAATGCATTACCAAAATCGATTGAAATATCAGAAGCAAAGAAATTTTGTATTAGTAGTTGCACCTCCGCAGAATTCATGAATCTGATCAATTTCATTCCTAAGAAAAAAACTGGTATCTTATACAGTTTTGGCGACTTAGATCAATATATTGCTCATGATTTTGTGAACTTCAGGAACATTATTATTTAATCAAATTTTCAATATGCTTCTAATAATTACTATTAATTTCAAAAGACTATTTTTAAAGGAACCAATAGCTCTAAGGAAAATAGCAGATCGCAATTTTAATATTTCCCTCGCTTTTTCCCCATTTTCATGAAATTCTGTTATTTTATCTAACTCAAAGGCAAGGGCCCATAGAATGTCATCGACCCTGCTTATGTAGCAGAATTCCTCCAGAATGTATTCCGCAGCACAACAGGAGCGATGAAATTGAAAAACGGGGTATTGTGTGTTTCCACTTCGAGAGGCCCTCAAATCTTCCGTGTTTTCCCTCGCGGTTCTCACATTTCTCTTTCGCTAGGCGCAAGGCGAAGACGCTGGAGGAGTTGGTGGAAGGGGGTGGAAGGAGGGGGAGGGGGAGGGGAAGGGCGCATTCCGAACGGCAAAACAAACAGCGGCGGCGCGGCGCAGGGCGGCGCCAAGAACAACCTCTTCCGATCGGCTGAGTCAGCGCGACGCGCAGCAGCCGCGCACTGGGCCTAACGCATCGGGACCTCGACGCCGATGTTTTCAAAACGTTGAGATTTCTATACAAAATATCGATGTTTTAAATATAGATGTATTGAAGTCTTCGCTACGTATATAAGAAAGTGTAAATAAATCGATAAAACATTTTATCCTCAAACACGATCCCAAAGATAAATAAACGTTTATCGTTCCTCAAGTATAATACATTTATTACAAGTAGATTTTAACGGATTATATACGGAGTAATATACTAGGGAAAGTTATACTAGTAATAGTCTAGGGAAAGTTATGTAATGCTGCAGAAAATCGATTTCGAGATTTCAACGGATATACGCGTTTTGGGGTCCCTGATACCAAAAAATGTGTTGTTTTTTTTCTTCTTTTTTTTTCTCCGAAATGTCTGTCCGTCCGTCCGTCCCATCAGGTATATTAACAACACTAGCTCCTAAACCATGGATAGGATTTTTTCTAAATTGAAGAAACCCCTGTCCATTTGGCTTGAGTTAAAAGTCTGAGATTTTGAAAATCATTTATTGGTTTTTGAGGTATTTTACATGAAGCCCTTGGGCATTTTAAAAATTTTCACAAAATGAGCTCCAAATTTTTTCTTTAAATTTCACATAAGAGTAAAGAAAGATGCACTTATAAATGTGGTATAGGTCCGATTATCACGGTTAACACTGTATTTCCGAAAATTTCAAAAGTTTGAATATTTTTCGGTGTCTTCCTACAACTACAAATTGTACGTATGTGTGTGTATGTGTGCGTTCGTAGGACAAAAGACATTAAATCTGTTTGTAATTGACTAAAAAGTTATTTGCATATTCTAGGTTGTCCTTGCAATATTTATTTTGTAAATTTAATCTCGTGTTTCTCTCTATTCCCCTATCGCGCATCATAAATCGAATAGCAGTGTAAATATCTCTGTGTATACATAGCCATATATATTTTGACTTAGTGTTTACGTTGCCTTTGCATTCTTAGTAAGCCCCCATAGTATCAGAATTCAATTTTTCAAAGGAAAGCCGCGCCGTTTCTCGAGAATCGAAAAGAAGAGCAACGCTGAGGGCAACCGTGGAGTTGTGTACGTAGGCAGAGGCGGAGGAGGGTTCGCGAGGCGACGCAAATGAGCCTCATGTAGATGCCAGCGCACTCTATTGCAATATAGAACAACAGACAGGCACGTCATAAAAAAATGATCTCTTCCCTCAACAAGTGATCTATTTCTTATATTTCTTTGCAGGATAAAGGTATGTGATCAAGGTGTGTGAGGAAATATGACAGTTTTGAAATGCGCACATTCACGACTCATTGAATATCATAGTTTATAAACAATTAACCACAGAGATTTTTGTTCCAATTATGAAGTCTCCAGACAACGTACTAGAGACTTGAGTGCTTTGTTGAAATTTTCAAAAGTCTGGTTCACTGAAAATGTCGTGTTCAAAAGTTGTGTTTCACTGACAATGTCTCGCAACGATTCCACGTTACACTTCTAAATTTCACTAAAAATTCTAAAACGTGTCCATTTTTATGATTTAATATGGTTTCCAGAAACCATAATATGGTTTCTGCACGATAATCTGGCCTATTTGGGTATTACGAGTCGGCAGACTTGTTCCAAACATTCTCATGCACATCTATGTATAGTTATAAGGAAAACCATTCCTAGAATGGTTTTCTGGAAATATTATTATTGGTTATTCAGAACGATGTAGTAAATAAAGCAAATTAGTAGCATTGTTTTCACAATTAATAACTCCAAATAACATCCCTACATGAAATACTTGCAAACCTTTGAGTAAAACGTGAGAAGTGAAACCTGACCCCAAATAGAATCCACGTAAGCAATGGGGAAAGAGAATTGAAGGGTTAAAGGAACAGAATAGTAGGACCTTGCCCGCTAGAAAGATGGTTTGCAAGAGATGGTTTGCGAGAGATGGTTTGCGAGAGATGGTTTGCGAGACATGGTTTGCGAGAGATGGTTTGCGAGAAATGGATTGCGAGAGGTGGTTTGTGAGAGGAGAGATGGTTTGCGAGAGGAGAGATGGTTTGCGAGAGGAGAGATGGTTTGCGAGAGGAGAGATGGTTTGCGAGAGGAGAGGTGGTTTGCGACGTGTGGGCCCACTGCGGTGGGTGGCGTGGCGCGTCGGGGCGGGGCGGCGCTTCGCACGTCTGCCGCAAGCCGCACGGGGGTGTCGGGGGGGTGGCGCCGGGAAGAGAATGCGAGTCGAAGGGCAAGGGACGAGGACCGTCTCCGTATAAATAGGCCGCTTCTCCGCCAGCGACGCGCCGGAAGGCTGTCCCGCGAACGCTTCGCGGCTATTTAAATCTCCGATGGAGTGTGACGCCTCGCCAACCCTTTCCTCTCCTCTCCCCTCCTCTCCTCCCCCCTCCCTCTGCCCCTGCTCCCTACCTTCCTTCAGTCCCACCCCTCATTCTCGCCTGCAGTGGTCCTCCTTCCCCTCTCTTTCTGAGTGTGACCTCGTTTTCGTTTGTGGGACACTGGGTGAGGGTCGATACGTCACGCTTGTCTGACACAAAGATAGTAGTTGATTTGCAATGAAATGCTGTGAAATGTACGCATTTTCTGGATATGCATGTCACTTTCTGAAAACTGTTAGAACTTTTCTGACTGTACGTGTAACATCTGTCCAAATTTTGGGTTAACAATTAGGTTATTTCTGAGAGTACATATCTAAACTTTAAACTCGTTTCCTACATTTTATTTTAATACGTCTATAAAAACAGCGAAGAGTACTAGCTTTAGACTACTTTTAGAGAAAAAATAACTCAATCTCGATGCAATAAATAATATTCTGAAAGAAAAATGTAATGTAAATGCTACATTCATGAAGCTGATGCGATCCAATGTGGGGATTTACTAGGATATTTTAAAATAGGTTAAACTTAATTTTGATTCATTCAGCGTGCTTATTATACCCCTCGCAGAGGTAACGTCACCCCGATTTTATTTCTAAAGCGACCCAGTGACTCCTATTTTCATAATCTTGATTAATACCGTATCCCCTTTTCCTTAGTCGTGGTTGATTCATAGTCTGACCGACGCGTGTGCGGTTTTGTCCAGCTGTGTGCAATCGCCGGGCGCGTGCGGGCGATTTGTCTCGCGGCACGCGCCGCGCCCTTCGGCTATCGCGCCGCCTGCGAACGCCGCCAGATGCCGCCGCTCCATTCAGGACAGCTAAACAATGCAGAGCCCATTGATTAGCAAATGCCTTTGCCTCACCACACTGTGTAAGCGCGTGAGCCTGTTTTTTTACTCTCCGTTTCAAAAGGGTTGTATTGTTCTTTTTCCACTTGCTTTGTCATTCTTTGTGTGGAAGATGGGGTCTAATGGAAAATAATGAGCCCTAAAGATAATCTCCGAAGCCAAAAGAAAAAACAACTTTGTGAAGTTTTCAGAAGTTCAATGGCAGGTTCATCCGTTTGCAAATGTCGCATATTTTGAGAAACTACTTTTTACTTCATGCACATTGCAAAATTATACAGGGCGCCAAAAATCGACGTCGAGATTTTGACTGAAATGTACATATTGCGGCCACAGATACCTACAATGCGTTGGGTTTTTCGAAAAATATGTTCGTAAATCTATGAACAACACTAGTTTCTAAATTATACTACGAATTTTCTACAAAGTATTCTAGTATTTCCCAATCAAACAAGCTGCATCCATGCCCCTGCAATTTTGAAACAGATATTTGAAGTTTTGTGAGTACAATAATGTTCTTTTGGACGTCATATCCTGTTGTACATTTTCAAAATTATCTAAAAAATGGCTCAATATTTTCTTTAAAGTTTTGTTGGAATGTAGCATGTGCTAACAGCAAAAGTACGATTTTCATCAACACCTCTGAATGTTAGAAAACGACACAATGTTCTCTCGTGGCTGCACTATATCCATTGTACATTCTTTTATTCAATTTTACAGTGTGCGGCGCAGGGCTTGGATTCCTCGAAATGAAAAGGTTCATCGTCAGCGTGCCACTCCGCAGAATAATTATCGTTTTATAGAATAATTATGTTCTGTCTAGCAAATACGACCGTGCTAATGGAATAATCCCCTTTTGTAGATTAATTTCAACTACGCCCCATATTGTCGTTAACAAGAGCAGAAAACAACTCGCTAAATTCTATGGAAGTTCCATTTTTGTTAAAACTATTGTATTTTATAAATTAAAGATAAATATTTTTTTAATCTTCCGCGAATTGTTTAGTGCAGAGAGATTTTTCAAGAACTGGCTGAAGGATTAGTTGGACAAGTTGAATATTTTAAATACTAGAAAAATGTGGCGTCGCCGACGCTGTAAATTGTTTGAAAAATAGTTTCATGTGTTGACAATTTCTTTCATACTTCATTTCTTTTATGCCCAACTTTGTTAAAATATGTTATTTTAGTACCTGGCATTGTACTTACCAGTGAATAGTAGTAGCTGATAATGTTATATTCCCGTTCAAACGTTTCCAACACCCAATGGCCTTGTAGGTCACCTCCATACGGGATATTATTTCTGGTCGGGATAATGGTCTTATTTCAATTTCAAAATTGTAATCTCCGTAACAAATACTTACAGGTTTTAATAATGCTAATAGTTAAATTTTAAAACAGCTTCATTTTTACGCTTTTTTGCTAGTATTCACAAAAATTCACAGAGCACATTTGCATTAGCATAAATGCTAAATGCAGGTTATTCCCAATTAGTTCTGAAAATTCTGTCAAAACATCTTTGACAACTACTTTTCACTCTTCCCTGGATTTCCTTAACACTTCCATATTTTTCTCCCGTAATTTTTGAAGAGATTAAAACTTTAGGAGCTCAATCTAATTTGTGTTCCCTTCTACTTCTGGAATTGTTCTATTAATAATTTTGTGTGGAAATCTAGCATTCCATGCAAATCTAACACTAAAAGGCGACTGTTTTGTATGTTTATGAGAATAAGGTGTTAGTTAAGTTTAATAAAAATGAGTTGTGAGTCACCTTCATTTAAATATCGGTATTTGCACACTTATGTAAGAACGTAACAGTGTGAAGTCGAACATAAGACTATTCATTCATTTTCCTGCATTATTCACAGTTTTGTTTTCCCCGTTTTCACCTGAAATTCTTCAAGTTTAATAAGTTCCGAGGCAATACAATTCGTAGGTTTTCGCAAATTTATTTTTTAAAATGCTGTTATAATTCGACTCTAAATTGAAATCAATCTGCAGCGCGATTTACGTGGCAATTTAATTGTTCACTTAAGAATGTCAACATCAGTGTTGCCAACGTTGTGAAAGAAAATTATGGCGAAAGGAGCAAAAAATGCCTTTGGGTACTGGTTTTTAATCAACGCCACCTGCTAGATCTATTTACGAGGCGCTGGTTTAATTCCTGGCATTATCACTACGATCGCAGCGCCAACACAAAAAAAGACGTTTTTGGAAATTTCTTTGAATCTTCTAGTCGGATCCGAAAACAAATTATCAGTTCCCCATCAGGATTCCGAGACGCATCATATGACACCTCATGCGTCTCAATTGGTGCACGGGAAGTGGTCTAGCCGCGAGTGAAGGAACCGCATTCGCACTTTCGCACACTCGAAGTTTTACTCAAATACTGTGAAGGGATTACACAATCTATGCAAATAATGCAAGAAAGTATGTGCTAATGTGGCAACATGTTGTGTGGCTAATGTGGCTTGTTCACATGAAGAACAATAACTCCCCTTGAAATCTCAATGAGGTTTGGAAGGTGGTTGTTGCAAGTATTCTATATGGAATTAATTCTCTGAGAAAAGACATGCCGACACAACACTTGCACGAATCGAAAATTAAGATTAACGTTTGTAGTATAGCCATGTTCAAAGAGGCGTTTTTGAAAACAAAAGTAATTTTGAGTGTGGTATACCTGTTTTTCTTAGTATTATTCATTATCACCAGAATATTGCCAATAGAATATCTGCCATATAATTCTCATTTCCTGTCGAAGTTCAAACTGAAAATTTTGTAATGACTTTGTAGATGTGATTCACATTTTTCACATATTGTACGTGGACCAATCATAATCTGCAGTCTAGGACTCGCAAAAGAATAGTGGAACGCCGGCAATTAAAAATTCAACAACGTAATTCGTGTGATAATCTTATTAAAATCGGTGTGGTTCAGAATTGCTTTCGCGGGCTTCAACAATCACCTGGTAAGAGAATGATAACTTTGTGCCTGCCATTTCCATAGTTGACTACTGACCTAATGACATAATATGGCTGAGAAAATAAGCTGCAGACATATTATTTAATTTGGCAGGCAGTTTAATAATTAATTTGAATAATTTAAAAATAAAACAGCGAGTTGTATTTTGGAGTGTTTTGAAGTATAAATAAACAAAATAAGTGTGAAAATTGGAAATTTTGAAGTGTTCCATTCCTGCATGTGTCCTCATCTTAACGAAATGAGATTTTGTTGTCTCGGGAATTTTCTCTGATATATTCTGCTCAATGTTGTTACCTGACTTCTTTTCAAATGCGATTTTGTGGTAACCAAAAATCACATTTCGTCAAGATACGGATATTTTTGTAATTCCGATAAGATACGGAGCACTTCATAATTGTCTTTCACACTTAATATTGTTTGTTTGTATTTCAAAATACTCCAAAGGGTAGTCGGTATTTTATTTTTAAAAGATTAAAATTAATTAAGAAAATGCTTACCGAATTAAATATACATTCTATCTCCAAGAATATGCCGTGTGACGGGGTGTTGGGCACCAACGTTAATCTCACCTAGGGAATTGGATGTCCCTTCACGGAAATTTATTATTAATATTGTTATTATTATTATTATTATTATTATTATTATTATTATTATTATTATTATTATTATTATATTAGCTTCTTAGTAGTGTTACAATTTATTCATATTGCGTTCCCGTTATGATTTCCACATTATAAAATGTTTAAGGAAATTGGGAAACACAAAATCGCCATGTGCATTCTTAGAATTGATTTAGGCTCTTGCGAAAGCGAAGATGTTCATTTCACTCATCAATTATTTTTTTCTATTCCTCCCCTGAACATCCCTCTCTAGAGAATATTGCCAAATCGCGCTCTGACAATAATAACCGCCTTCTAAGTCATCGTCACAGCCGACTGGCGTCTGATCGACTCAGCCCTGGAGTGGCGCCAATCGCTGCGCTGATAATCCGCGCGCGATAAAGGCAGCCGGTCAACACCCGGCGCCGGGCGGCCGGCAGCGCCCCCCCTCCGCCCCCTCCTGCCCCGCTCCCCGCTTCACAATGGGCCGTGGCGGTCGCCTCGTTAAGCACGTTGCGCCGCACGACACTCGCTTACTGGATAAAACCGGTCTGATTGGCACGGGTGGATGCGCCGCGAATTGGCAAAACTCTGTATGACGCAATAAAACTGGAATCAGCCGGATATCGTAATCCAGTCACATCTTCGCAATATCCGAGTGAAGTGTTATGTAATGCACTGAAAATGCAAAATTTTGAAATAAAATGTTGAAAGAGAGTATAGGAATAGTAGTTAGGAATACTGAAGAAGTTTCACATTTTTTTATTACTTAATCTCTGTTCTCGAAGAATGAGCTTCTAACATAGATTGTGCTCTAACACCTGATAGCAACAGCGTGTGACTAAGTTCTGTAATATCTGTAATACTGTAGAAGGAAAGGAAACTTCTTGAAGTTTATTAATATAATTGTCTTTAATATTGTAATAATCGTGAATTTTATGTTTATCTGTTTTAAAAATATCTTTGACATGCCTAAGTTGGCATTTTACTGCCGAAGTGAATTCTTCACATTAGTTAATACAGCTTGTTGCTTTCAAGCAATGTTGATTCACCCAGAGAATTCAGGAAGTCGGGAGAGAAGGATAGAATTATTGGGTATAAAACTGGATAGGAAAATAAAACGATAGAAAATGCGAACTATAATTCATTGGAACACATTCGGAGAAAGTCCGTAGAATCTACGTGAGCCGACGCGTTCGAGCACTTGCAAAGGTCGGGAAGCAGGGGCAAAAGCGGCGGTGACGGCAGCCGCATGCGGCGCAAACGGGCCGTGAAACGAAGCAGGCGCGCGGACGCGTAGTGCGTTGGGAATGCCCAGAACGCGGCGAAGCGAGAGCTGGGGCGGGAGCGGGAGCGGGAGCGGGGCGGGGGCGGAGAGCGCAAACAAACACAGCGGGCGAGGCGGGCCATTCCTCAGCTGGTGCAGCGCGGCCGCATTGTTGCTCTGCGAATAGCAGCGGAGAGCGCCCGCCCGCCCGCCCGCCGTTGCAGCGGCTGCGAGCAAGGCCAGCGCTGGGCGGTGGGCGATGGGCTGGGCGGCAAGGCACGCGTGTCGTTGGCACGCGGGCGCAGGGCTAGCGGCGAAGGGCCAGCACGTGACGCACTCCGCCTCTGTGCTCGGTCACCAACTGCGCCCTATTTGTCATTTGGTGGCTTTCAGGACTAAAACCAGTGGTGCTACGACGGCCCGTGATTTCCCGTGTTAATTGAAACGATTGCATAATATTATAACGTTGTGGAATCCGAAAAAGTATTTCTTAATCACGAAAATCCGCATTTACCAGCCCTGTGATTTGAAACTGAACGCACAGGCTCATCAATAGTCTTATCCGTTACACAACCTTTGTGCTTACGCAACCTTCGCTCCCGTCGCATAAGAAAGTTCAACTTTTGAAATTTTCGAAATTTTAATAAGAATCAGGCCAACGCCTCATTACTAAGCGAAGTGTGATCTTTCTAATTAAAATAAATGAAAGGAAAAAAATTGAAGTCATTTCTGAAAAAAAAAAGAGTTGAAAATAGCTTTAGGGCTTCACTCAAAGTACCCCAAAAATAAAAGAGTCAATTCAATTTCGAGGAATCGCAACATCAGACAGATCTACTGGGAAATAGGTATTTTGGTAAGAATCCTGTGAATGGTTTACGCACTAGAGCTTGTGATAGTCGAACTTTTTGAGAAAAAACTATTTTTGATATCAAGGGCACCCAAAACGTTGATTTGTCCTATAATACATGTACGAAAAAGAAATTTAATACACACGGGAGAAAATAATTCCACTTTTTTGTCAACAGCGCCCCAGAAAAGTGTTTTTTTGAAAATTTGACTCTTTCTTTTACAGCGTTTCAATTCTTTCTCTATAAGCAATATTCAGAAAATAAAACAACTTATTATAGTTTGCCTATAGAGAACACATTTATTGAGCATACCCTAAACTGAATCATTTTCCACTAACAGTGACAATAAGAGGAAGACTGTATCAATTTCATTCTGTCACAATAACAGTATATTATTCTAGCAAGAAAAATCAATCATTTCTTGTCATTCAAATTTGCTTCAATATAATCTTACAGCTTAGCGAAATAATTTTCTGCAATTAATAATTCTATATTTTTATCCTTAAAATACAAATGGTCTTTCGCAATTATCAACGTAAGAATATGAACCAAATAATCTGTACGTCATTTAAGAAAAGTATAAAATTGATGGTACACTCTCAACGCAATGTAAATACTTTTTAATTATTTCTTTAAATTGCTTACATGTTCATTATTGCTAGAATGTTACATTGAATATCTTTTGTTCCAATTGATTGTATCATGTAAATGCATTTTTCACACGAAAACCATTCGTCAAGATAATCATTATTACTCACATTTTAAATTTGTTTCTCCTTTTATTATTCCTGCTTTTGTAATTCGGATTAATTTCGTGAAAGATTTTTTGCGTCGTTAACTAAATATCAAACTACAAACTTGTAGGGTTGATTCCGATCCATGTAAATAGTTTCATATAACGTTTCTATGGTTGCATATTAAGTTTGATCGATGTTGTGATGTGTACTTCACGAAGAACTGCCAGACCGGTGGTTCACTTATTTAAATTAATTGTAAGCCTAATTAATTTATACAGTAAAATTAAAAGAACTGACTTCTGTTCATAAATGCTTTGCTAACAAATCCTCTACCGATGAAAAATTGGTCACATTTTTGCCGGAAACTATGCCACAAATGAGTTTATTCCAATATACAGGTCATGTTTATTTACATCTCTTCTATCGGAGCTTTTCTCTACTCTGAAAACATGCTGCGCAACCCCTCTGGCGGAAACGCCACGGAAGAGGCATGCATGTTTCATGTTGCATTATGTTACATCATGTATGTAAGACGTCATTCATAACCAGCTTTGTTACAACTTACCGCACGTTTCCCATTTTAAGTACTGTCGACGTAAACGTTTGGCTGCTTTAATATCCATTTTATTGTGTCGTACAAACGAGTATACTATTTTTTTTTTAATTATGTTTGCCTTTTGGAACATTGAAAAATGTAGCTTTAGAATGAAGTCGGTAATAAATTTCCAAATGAAACTTCAGGAATATTTGGAAATTAGTACAGAAGTCTCAGAACAAAAGTTACAAACTTGTAGGGCATGTAGAGAGGTCAAAGACGATTTCTTTATGCCAATGAACTAATGGAGGGAAATTTCATACAATGAAGTTACGTTTTTTGCCCCTGATTAACAGGCAACTCACCTTACACTAGTGTTTGGCGGGTTCGCAAAATCTTTTTGACAGTGTGAGAACGCTGTCTGTAAAACACCCGTGTATAATGATTTGTCTTCATGCCAGGGGGAATGTCACGTGTAAGTTCGTCAAATGCCATCACATAATCGTTGGCGAAAATATATTATTTTTGCCCATGTCTTCATGAACTATTACATGAACATTAAAATTTATTCTGAGACATACTGTATATTCTTTGAAAATAGGTGGAAATAACATGATTGTACGATTTATGATAATGATTTTTAGTAAAAGCAATATTTTTCTGTACATTTTATTGAATTTTGCAAAATTTTACATTATTAAACTATTGTTTTCAGTTCCATGAAAGTGTATTTTATTAAGGTCCTTTTTGAGAGCTAGGCCTCAACTATAGGATGTTTCTACAGCAGAGATAGACTGGATCACATGGAAGGGAAGAAATGAAAGTGTTAATAGCTACAAATGTAAAAAATAGAAAGTATAAAAACGATAAAGTAATATTTTCTATATTTTTTTCATTCTTAAATATTGACTTTAAAAAATTTAAATACGTGTATTATAGTCTTCCATGAACATCCCCAGACAAGAGTAAATGTCAGAAATAATAGAAAGAAAATAAATGGATTTTTTAAGCTTTAAAAGAATTACTGATGCTTTGCAAAAGATTCGTACTAGGCTGTTTCCACACGTGTGAGAGATAATTGTTACGATGTAAGACCGAAATTCGGCCAATTGTAGAGGAGTAGGATAATTCGCCATTAGAATGACGGTATGTATGGAGAAAGCTGAATGAGTGATGATGAACGGATCATTTCTGACACCATTCAGTTAATGTTGGCATTAGCCGTAGGGCACTGGCTAAAAAGTAAGGTGATTGTCCGGATGTGAGGCGTTTTGTGTGTTGACGATAAGTATTTTTGGGAGCAAATGCTTTGTAAATTAAGCGTTGACAGGCAATGTGTGTTATTTAAATCGCGAAGGACGAATTCCGGAGACTTTAGGCCGACTCAAAAATACGAAGGGAAGTGACAACTGAAGAAATTAGTGAGTTTAGGGTAGGTTAGGTAGTACGTGTCGTGTAAATATAAATTTACGATTCGAACTACACACATTGTCTCTCACTCACGTCAGAAACGTTCCAGGAGCAGTCTGGGATTGTCATCTCATATTTACTATTCCTCGTACGTACTACAACTAACCTCGTCATACCATGTTGGCCAATACTAATTTTATCCTGTTAAAGACCGAAGAATGCTTCGAAACTATTACTTCTCCGGTCTCCCGAAAAGATCAGCAAACTACTGCAGATATAAGCGATTTATAGTACGTTGAACACCAGCCACCGGGACCGAGTTCATGAGTTGCCTGCGTTGTCGGCTGGTTTCCCAAGCGAACACTGTAGCAACACCGAATAGAACGGATCACGGACCGCACGCGATCTTCCCTTCCATTTACCTTCTCTGTCATTTTAATTTTCTCCATAATCCGGACTGAAAACATACGACCTGTGTATTCTCTTCATAACTGGTAAACGCCGGAGGGCGGGGGGTATAATGTCTTTACCCAAGCACAGAGGTTTGATTAGAAAATAAATTACTTAAAAACATTAGAAAAATGCTAAGTTTGATTAAATAGGTTTCGTGCGACGTACAAGGGACAGTGCTTGGGAGGCATTAAAAAGAGAGAGACCTAGTTTTCGAGACGGCCGAGAGTGCACCGAGAGGCACTCACCGGCGGCCGCGATGGGCGTGCCCGAGGGCCTCTCACGGCCGGAATTAAATATAGTCCCCGGCAAACAAGTCAGCGGCGGGCGACGCGACACGACACGACACGACGCGGGGCGGAGCGAGGCGAGGCAAACGCCACGCCACGCCACGCCGAAAAACACCGCGTTCTATAATTTACGCGCGCTGTTTGCCCACGTGGCTCGTTAGAGGGCCCGCGCCGCGCGCCCACGCCCCTGCGCCCCCGACGATTATTCTGGGGCGCTCGTGACTTTTGCCCACGCCACGCCACGCCACACCTTCGTGTATCATTCACCACTCCATTACTCTTAGAGAGCTACATGTCAATAATTTTACCAATAACAGTATCAATAATAATAATAATAACATTAATAATAATACCAATAATAATAATAATAAACACAATGATCTATTCAGTAACTCTAACTTCCAAATTAATTTTAAGTTGATTGCCTTTTTTTTTCGAAAACCGATTTGAATTTCATGTTTACAGAAAGAGGTGTTTTAGAAGTGACTATAATCACAAATAACACGAACAGATGCTGAAGGGAAGCAGATTTTACCAAAGAACTATAGTTTTAAAATGTCGAGTGTCGGCGCTGGGGTATGTCCAAAACGTGTCTGTCCTTCACCGAAGCTGGCTTAATAATTAGTACTAGAGTCGTTAAGACGGAACTTAAAAGCGAAAACTATTGCGGCACAATCCACCAGAAGGCCTCACATTGTCGGAACAAAAGATCTCAGAGATGTTGAAAAATTAATCATAATTTTAGCGTTACGCTTTATTGCTCTAGAAAAGAATAAACGTATGTTCAATTGAATTGAATAATTCGAGTAATGCTAAAATAATTATTCACTTTCCTGAATCTCTGTGGCCTTCTATAATTTTTTGGCATTTGAAGATTCGTACTGCAATATTTTCTCCTTACGTTCTAATTCAATCCTCGTATCTCCTGTCTTCTACTAAGACTGGAGCGCGAGTTGGGCTGTTGATGGGCCGACTTCGCAGAAGGGCACGGGAAGGGCTTGTGACATCCTAATGCCGAGCCTTGGTCCCTTAGACATTGGGTTCACCGAAGAACACTATTTCCTAGACACTTTTCATCTGCCATACTTTTCATCTGCCATCAGCGTTTGTCCACTTGTATATTTATTGTAACAATATTTTCTATTTAACTTCATTTACTTTTTACAGACGTTCTCCACAAATTCAATTCCCAACTATTTCTTTTAACTTTAAATTTTCTTTTAACGAACGGTGTTTCGAGACATTAGCATATTTTCAGCTAGATTAGAAGATTTGAAGAAAAGTGATACAATGATTATCACGTTTATGATAATCATGTTTCTACAATTTGTTTACCTCTTTAAAAAGTATACAATTCGTTTTGGGCCTAATTAGAGCTGGAGAACTGCCTACGCCCCCACCCCCTGATTATTTCGGGCAACTAGGTCACGTTTGTCGCGCCTCACTTAACCCAGACCACCCGCTAGAACTATGTTTAACCTCTGGTTTGTTTAGAGGTGCATCGGTTGTAGTATCACAAAAAAAACATGCGGTAGTACTATATTCTAAAGACGGCGTCTATTTCAAAGGCTATTTTTATTGGACATAGATTATCTTCTTTCGTCTACTTATACATTAACGTTTTGTTTTCGTTTTGAAATTTTATAAAAGTAGCCATTTCACTAACCTTTTACGTGCCACATTTATTTTTGTTTCAGAGGTCATTACCTTATAGGTATATTATGCATTCATATTTTTTTCAGTTACATTCCATGTAACACGTTTTTTTTTTACATTTAGGTTGAGGTGAAATGAAGCGTTGAATGTTTGATATTTTTAAATATATATTATTTTTATACATTTTTGAACATGATCAACAACAATATGGTATACATTGACGATAATTTAAAATGAATCTAAAGCTATCGTGTTTACTCTTCTTCTTGTCTGTTGGCAAAGTTGTTTGTGAGAATGATTAGAATAATTGTAGAATGAAATAATACTTATTTGTTTTTATTTTCAATCAATAAAATGTCCTTTTGAGTTATAATTGAATAATTTTGTTTAATTATCACATTTATAAAGCAATTGAATTTCTGAATTCCTTTTTTGCTCAATGTATTTCATGTTAGTATCTTCGCTGAAGATGTTTCAAATAATATATTAATAATGCATTTCACCTGCATCTTTTCACTCACCCTCGATCGTTCTCGTATGCCTCCCCCTCCCCGCTCCGTCCTCCACTCTCCACCGCCCGCACCCTCTTCTCACATGGTTCCGGGCGCAATAAACGCCTTAAGTGAACAGCGTGTTATATCCCCATGGATATAACACGTGTAACAGCGTGTTATATCCCCATGGATAGGTGACGGGGTTTCTCCCTCGCCAGAACGCGAGTTCCCGCTCGAACCTACATGTCGCCAGGCGCGAATGTTCCCCCTCCAAGTGTCTTCCCCAGAGGAGCATTACCCTCATCGGGGACATGAGTGGTAGTGTAGTGTATGTAAGTGTAAGTATGGTGTATGGGGAGAGGAGGGGGCATGGTTGAGAATAAAATATAACGTGCGCTCCATGGCTCAATTGTTAGGACACTGCTGCCTGGTATTGATCTAAGAAACCCCAGAAAACATCATAGCCTCCAGCTGATAGAATTCTCCTCCGGGCATCGGCTGAATTCGAGCCGGTTATATAGCAAGTGTAGAAAGTCTCCCGCCGTCGGTACACTTAACCCCAGCGACCCGCGGTCAGCGATGCTGCAGATGCAACTGTGTTGCCGCTGAGCTATCGCCTGCGGTGGCGTGGGCGTGGGCGGCGGCGCATCGCATCGCATCGCATCGCACCGCATCGAATAGCGTCTCATCGCGAGACGCAAGGTCGCGGAGGAGCGGGCGCTCGGAATAGGCGCTCGCTTTGTTTGCCCTCGCGCCGCCCACGCGCCGCCCCGCGGTGGGGGCGCGCCGCGAGCGACGGGCCTCCGCCACGGATCCCCAGCCGTCCGCGCGGCCAAAGCGGGGCGCGCGCGATCGGGTTGCACGCTGTTGCCAGGTGCTCGCCGGCGTAGCGTTTCAGAAACAACGAACAACGCTTGTGATAGCTCAGTGGCAACGCCGCTGCCTCGGCTGCATTGTTGACCGGGATGTCCTAGGGTTCGAGTTATTACGGTGGCGACTTCTTGACACTGGCCCGGTAGCTGGGTGTGTAGGGGAGAAGCGGGGGCAAGGATGAGGGAGGAAAGATCGCGCGCGGTCCGTAGCCCATTTATTAATGTACTGCTCCAGCATTATAACGGCCGGATGTTCTGATCGCTAGTTTTCCGTTGTTTCTCCGATCAACCCCAGGAGAATGCCGGAGCAGTACACTAATAAACGGGATACGGACCGCGCGCGATCTTTTCTCCCTCATCCTTGCCCCCGCTTCTCCCCTACACACAAACCTACATTCTTTCGTGCACAACACTACGGCACATGCCGGAAGATCAGACAGAAGATTAGAGCTAATCGTGACCGAGGGAGATTCCAGGAGGAAGAAAAGCCCACAAGTAGGTCAGCGCCGGATCTCACGTTCCAGTGGGGAGGAACATTGCCCCCTCCCGATAACAAGCCCTACACTCATGGCGCTAATATCCTAAGTAGTTGACGCACTCGGAAACATATTACACTGACCTCGAGCGGAAGGCAAAAGTCTCGTAATGTGATGAACAGATTAATATAATTAAATAAGAGGAAATTATTAACAGGAAAATAAATATAATTTATAACATTTTTAATTTCCTTGCACTCATTCATAAAATGAGGTAAGTTAACAAAAGAAAAACAGTGTAAAAAGTAGTTTTTATTTTATAAATAATATTTGTTGTAGATGGTTCGGAATGGAATTGATATACCCTCGAAATAGCTTACGGATCACTCCTGCATTACTGCATACCTGCATTACTCAAACCACGATAATTATAATTTTTTGATAACTCGAATTTTTCATATTTTAATTACCTTATGCATCATGTTCTTATACTTAATATAAAACTTGACCGTTAAAAATAAAATATGTTATGAAAAAATCCTCCATTACACCATTTATTGCACTTTTTCTGGGTGTTCCGCATTGCCTCTGCCGTGTTATTTCTTTCCAATTGACGATTGAAACTCGAAAGAAGGATGCCATTTGTTTCTCACCAATACAGTTAGACGTTCTTTACGTTACAAGCTTTCCCGCCCACCTAATCTGTTTACAAGGGCGCCGACACAGAGACAAATTTCCATCCATTGCTCTCAGCGTACCCCTTTTTGCTCCTCGAGGTTCGAACAAATGAGTTTTGCGAGAATTCCTCCTTTTACTGAAATTTATTCGAACTGTTTTGCAAGGCATTACGCCAATTAACGAGAAAAATAGTAGAAAGTCTTTCTGTACTTGTCGACTTTAATCTCTAATAATACACTTGTTCCTCTCAGAAACTTGAATCCCGAAATGTCGAAATATTCGAGAAGAGAAACTTTTATTTCTTTCGCTTCAATCTTGAAATATTGTAATTCTATTGAATATAAATGAGGATCACGATCCGTACATTTTCAACTAAAAATAATATGATTTGATGATAAATTTGAGAAAATAGCTAAGGGGATTTTTAAACTCTGAAAACACATTTTTTTGCACAATAGTAATAATTCATTTACTCAATCAAAAATAACGTAGTAATGTCTCACCTACATTATGTAATAAAATCCCTACACACTATCTCACTGACCGATTTGCCAGCATCTTACTTTCCTACGTTGTATGTTTCCAAAGGTAACTGTGGTTGATGCAATTGGCAAATGACAGAATTGGGTGATGCAATCCACCAAAATAATGGCGAACACTGTAACTCAGGAGATTTCTTGCCAGTTCCATTTTAGAAATATGCAACGTCATTAGTATTCGAACGTGATATATTGATGGATGAAGAAATAGATCGAAGTACTTTCCTGAAGAATTATATCGCGCATTTCTCGTCACAAGATTTTTCTATCACAGAAGTAAGAAAACAAACCTCGAAACCAATAATCTATCAGCTCCTAGTAACAGACGCAATGCGGTGTCATCACGTTTGGCAACAGCAAGTATTTGCAATCACGAGTTGCGTAATCCTTCAAATTTGACTCGTTCATCAGAATATTCATGTATTTCTCAAGTGTTTTTTCAATATATTCATAAAGTGAAAATATCATATCTGTTTATTTTTGATAACATTCTACCTTCGAATATTATTGTATTGTTTTTTTTCTTTTCGCGTTAGTTACAAATCTCAATATCAACTGCAAGCATCTCAAATATATTATTTCTAAAAGAAATAATGTTCATGAGACATTCTACAGTAATTGTACGGTAACAATTCGCTAATATTACACGAATAAATATCTGCAATAATTGCTGGTAGTAATAACATTCTGGATTTTAGAAAAACAATACTTTCCAATAGTCTGAATTGAAATCTGATTTGCAAAACTTAAAGTAGTAGAATTTCAGGGTTTAATATACACACGCAATGATTGGTTTTTGTTTGCATATTAGAAACACAAACTATTTAGTCAGAGTGGGTCAGTATGATTTACAGATTCTAATGGTGTTTGGCAGGAAATGAAGATTAAAGTGAGAAGAATAGAAAGAACAGTTTTATAATCTTGTCAAATGTAAGCAAGCAAAGTATATAATACCGCATAAACATAACCAAGCAAATTACAAGGATAAAGACGATAGTAAAAGCACATAAAACTACCAATACATAAAAAATTCCAACGAAAGACGAAATCGTATAAAATAAAACAAAGGCAAAAAAATAGAATTTAAAAAGAATGGACGAGTTCATTAATTGTTAAAACTAAGAAAGATCCTAATTCAGAAAGTTACCCGCCACAGAAAACACTTGTAATAATAGCATTAGGAGAATTAGGATTAATTTATATGAAATGCACATGCTGTTATGTTTTATTTAGTTTTCCTTCTGGTTGGTGGATTGCGGTCTCCCTGCTTCCACACTTTCTTCCTTTCACCATTCGCCCATGAGATGAATCGATTTTGAATGGTCGTAGACGAAACAGATATATGATGTGCCTTCAGAGACGTCTTCTGCGAAGATGTGAACCTGTTAAGTCCTCTATCCACATGGCATCCAGCAGAGAAACCAATGTATACAAGGTCTTTTTTAACAGAGTATTATTTGATACTTTTGTATCTAAGACAAACTTAATTAAAATTGTTATTTTTAGACTTTACATTGCATTATTCTTGGGTATTTGATCACGTTAAATACCAAATTTGTTTACGTTCTGATACTCTGTAGTGATACTATGAATTTGTCGAAGGGTTTCCAATATTTTAATGATTATGGATGACATGTAGTAAGAAGAAATCTCTCTGAAAAGAACAAGGTTTCCTACAATCCTGTTGTAACCCTTGCATGTGGTATCTTCAAGCAAAATTTACATTTGTACGGTCACAATAATAACTTTCAAATGATACACGCGGTCTGCATTATTATCGTACACGTATATATCGACCAAAAGGGCAAACCTCGAATCTTAACTTTTGAAAACAGATAATCTCACAAAATGCAATCCTCTGCATGAAATACAGAGTTCTATACTCGTTTCCAAAAAAGGTTTTATTCGTATTGTTTGCTCATATAACGAATTGATGACAATTGTATATATCGGGAATTTTTTCTTGACCCTGAATAAAACAATAGATAAGATTGCGAAAGAGTTCAAGTCATAAACATAAAATATCTGGGGAAAGATATCACGCAAATTAACTCGTCATAAACAAGAAGTAAGTGAAGTAAACACAATGTCTCAAAGCCACAACTTTAACTATATATAGTTAATTATTAATATTTCTCTAGAACTATCTAGTCCTCCTAACAAAATACGGTACTCGTGATCTTTCCTCCTGGAGATGACGTTCTGTGGAGACGCGTGTAGTCGTGTCCAGGGTGACGAACCGACGTGCAAGGATTGCTCGTTATCCCGCCAGGGTCGCGTCGATGGCACGGGCGAAGGCGCGCCCCGCGCGCGGCGCGCGTCGGCACTCACCCCACGGCGCCGTTCTCCAGCACCTGCGTCTGCTTGTTCAGCACCTCCGCCACGTTCTCCGCGGAGTACATCTTGATCGGGGAGTTGAACTGCTTGTTGACCAGCACCTGGCCCTTGGGAGTGCTTGCCTGCGCCGCCATTGCTGCCTCTGCGGACATGCAAAGCGAGGTGTGGAGGTTCGCGATTTTGTCTACTCCCGCCCGTGCGTCACCGCGTCGCCGGCGTCGCGTGCGTGTGAGCGCGGGGCCCTGGGGACGCGCCAGGGCCGTGCCTTCCGAGCCTACGCTCACAGCCACGCTCGCCGCCACGCTCGCCGCCACGCTGGCTTTCTCGAGGGCCGCGCCCTTATCGTGAAAATCAACAACTCAACTTGAGAACCTTACCCAATAATTGCAGGAGTACCACAAGGGTTAGTACTCTAGTCAACATTATTCAATATTCATATCCAAGATATACCTATCCACGGTGATTCCAACATAGCATTAAATGAGGATGACACTGAGCTACTTCCTACAAATTCTGATCTCTTAGTAGCGAAAGATCACAATAAAAATCATCTTGATGAGTACACATATTGGACCCAGAATTGAAGAGTTTATTCCAGATAAATGTGAGGCAAAAATTTTCATTACACGTAGACCACGAAATCCAACTGAGCTAACAATACTAGGTACGAGAATACCTTGGGCCATCTCACCGATAAAATATCTTGACACTTTATTTGATAAAAGGTAAACATGAAAATCTCACATCAATGCAGTAGTAAACAAAACTAGAGTAAAAATTTCAAAGTTATTTCCCGTACGAAACCAACGCCCTACATTGAAAATTGAATGTGCACTGCTACTATTTAAATCCATTATCCTTCGTACCATAACTTTTGGATGCCCAGTTTTAGGGGGTGCAGCTCCTAGCAATATTAACAAAATTAAAGTAATCCATTATATTATTTCTAAGAAACACTCTGAATGCTTCGTGGTTCAATATGAACAAATTCATTGAAAATTAAAAATCGCAAAAATAGAAGAAATCATAGCCAAATTAGCAAATAATTTTTACCACAATCTGCATACCTCCCCATGTACCAACATTTTTAACGTGGAAAAATGCAATCTATCACGTACAAAATCAAAATTTCTCAAAGATAGATCCAAACCCCCGTAAACCAAAACACCCTCAGCTCCTTATCATAAGCATTTACCTTCGTCTTAGTTAACAATCTAATTAAATTATCAACTAATTAAGAGTGCAAAATGCTCATATCTTATCGACCACAATTTCATTGACTAATCTTATGTACTATTAAAACCATTGAAACACTATATTGTCGAACAAGAAGAAATTATTAAAATAAAATAAAATAAAATAAAATATATAAAATAAAATATAAAATATATAAAATAAAATAAAATAAAATAAAATAAAATAACGGTCGCGCCCTTCTGGGGCGGAATCATGACTTTCGCGGCAGAACAGACCTAAAGACAACTTAGACTCAAGGCGCTTTGCAATATCTTATTATTCTTTCATCACTCACTGCGTACAGCATCTAATTCGTCAGTCATCTTCCATCCATTCATCCAATGGTCAGAACTCACAATTTTTACTTTTTCGCATACTACATACGTAGTATAGGGAAGGTTATTCAATGCTGCCGGGGAAAATAGCAAATTTTTCAGTAGGAAAATTCGTATTGTAGGACTCCGGTATCGAAAAAGTGGATAATTCTTGTTCTATTGAATAGTAAATTACTTCCTCTAACACGTTCTCCAGTCATAATTCACGTTTTCTGAGTCGATGCAGTTAACGGCAAAACATCTGTCCGTCTGTCTGTCTGTCCGTCTGTCTGTGAACAACCCTAGGGCCTAACCTTATGCAGCATTTTTACCAAAATTGGTATTCCCCCATTGGTGTGGCAGATGTTGCAGCCCTTTGAATTTGAAACTGGGTATTTTACATGAAGCCTCAAGGACATTTTCAATTTTTTGTCAGAAATGGTTCCAAATTTTTGAATAAATTCTTATCAGATAGAGTAAAATAGTTCAAATCCGATTTGCATTCAACGATCTGAACATTCTAAAATCGCTAAAGTTAGAAATAATGCGAGAAAGTATATTCTGTTGTACCACCGCTAGCTCGCTATGCTATTGACTATTCATTGTAATGCTTTTAGGCATGTTATTACGTCGAATTATATTTAGTTGAAACGTAATATTTTATATTGCGGTCCAAAAATATCCTCAGTGTCACTTCGCTTCCCAAGTTTCAAAAATAGTGCTTGCATAAATTTAATGTGAATTTAATGCGATAAACTATTCACTAATTGACAATTACGATACAAGTACAATAAGCTTCTGTCATAGCAGCTTAAGCTCGCGTTTAATCAACGTTAAAGAATAAGCATCGAGAAAAATAAGATTTAGGTCAAAATCTTTGGAACTTCAGGTGACTCACTTTCTAAAGAAATAAAAATCAATAATCATTACGACACTGAGTAGCAGTATTAGCATTTGTCACATCTAAAAATTGTACTGTCCTTATAATTTGACATAATTTATTGAAATAGGCATACTTAGAGTAGTATACTAGTGTTTCAATTCTAGTTTACTATCATAATCTGACGGCTTCTGGGATCGCTCTTAGGCAGTGTAATAGCTTCCCTTGGTGCACTCTCAAGTTCAATTCCCGGTCATGACAAAAATAGAGTTGGTTTCCTTTATAACCGTCCCAGTTTCTGTGTGACGAAAAAAAGCTCAAGAAGGCGGAGTTTGCTAGTTACGGTGAAGGAAATATGTGTACGTTATGCCACGTGTGTCTCTTACTCCCCAAGCGCTAGAATTGAACTAGGCCCAGGCAAGGGGACCGCCATTAGCTAGCCGGCAAAATCGGACAATCGACCAGTCAAAACATCATAATCTCATGTTTAGTATCAGTTATAACTGCGTTGATTTTTACTAATTCTAGAATTTATGTCGCAAGACGTTCTGGGAAATATCATATCTCATTAAACTACAACCGACATACGGAGCTCTTAAATTGACACTCGGTATAAACAGCGCAAGAATGTAGGTCTTGTAAATATAAATAGACTACTACCACCTTCGTTACGGCTAGTGCTAAAATTATAAGGGTCCTGCACTCTGCACACATGCCCTGTCTCATTCTAAATTAGAATGTATAGATAGATCAAAGGGAGATACCTTCGTGAATGTCGGTCAACAACTTGGGTAGCATGGTGTTTAGATGTTTTAACATTACGAGTGCGTCATTACGAGTGCATCATTACGATACAAGAATTATATTTCAATAATATGCAATAGGCAATGATGATCATATCTGCGCTTGTAATTTTTACCAAATTTGTGACGTAAATTATTATTTCGTAGTTTGTTAAACTCCGGGTATAAAGCCATTTAAAAACTGAGGGGTAGGCCGATCCGCTGGACTTTTGTATTTCAGTATTTAATATATTAATTCCTTTTTAGATATATTTGCCTCATCATATCAAAAACAGTTCGTATCATATATTGATGATGTACTACCTTTAATATGATATGAAAATTCCCTCATGTTTTAGCTTAAACTTAACATTTCATATTAAGATACCGTTGATGTATAGTAATTGCGTTTTTGAACTTAATACTTCATATAACTTTTTGTTTTAAGATATTTTGAGAGCACTTGGTAAAGAGTTATTATTGTCTTTTTCTAGAGGCAACTTTCTTCTCTTTATAAAATAAAGTATTAGATAAATTCGAAACGAATCCAAATTTAAATTTTAACGAAGGACGGAATTATTTTAGTGACCTTATTTTGATATGTACAAGAAAGACCAATTTATTTATTTCTGTAAATAAACAATATATATTTGGATTTCCTAGAAAGAAATTTTTTTCTCCTTTATCTTCTCAAACAGTTTTATTTTCTTCCTTATACTACAGATAAATTTTAATGGTAATAAAAATTGTCATTGAATGAAAATTAATTAATTTTATTTACAACACTTTAATTAAAAATAATCAATAAATAAAAAAACATAATGGAGGTATTTTCAAACAATTATAAGATAAATATTTTCAAATTAATGTTGATGAGCAACTACTCCAATTTCACAACTATCATTTTGACATTTTATCAAACACGTTATGACGCGAGGTGTTTACGCAAATACTTCCATATGTCATGCCATTGAGCACATTGCTTTCTTACTTCTCTTGCTTTTGATTGCTCTAATTTATTATCTATTTTACTATTGGGCCATTTGTCAACCAGTTTCTGTTGGTGAATAGAATGTAACGACAAGGCAATGTGCTGTGCGTGTGAAGTTCCAAAAACAAAGTCATTTAAAATATATTTTCAGGGGATAAAGTGACCTGCTTTCAACGTCATGTAAGGAATCTCTCTAAACTTGACGTACCTGTAATTATTATTATTTTCTAACATATAAATGACATTTTGTTTGTTCATGTTTTTTAACATAAAAATAACATTTGACAATAATATTTATTGTCACATCATGGTGTTTTCAGTTTTACCTACTTATGTAGTACTAAGCATTTTCTTTATTTCTGAAGGTCATCGTCGAGCTCGAATTCGCGCGGACCTGTAACCTCGTCTACCACAGAAATACTAATACAAATTTCTATATGCTATTCTGAAATGCGATGTTAACAGCAACGCTGAATAAGCTTACAACGCGCATAATGAACACATGACGCTGCAGCATATTCTTTGTCTTTACAAGCTCTAAAGAACTTTCAAAACTTGGCACACATGGCGGTGTTATTTCTTTGCGGTTAATGATGTGGTTCCGGTTCAGTGCTCCGTTCGACACCCATCACCGGCTTCGATGTTGGTGAGCTTGGCAAGGTCGCGAGGTTGTTCCACCGCAGTTATTTCGGCTCTTATTGGACGTGGGACGCGCTGCCGGAGGGGCAGGGCTGCAGCCGTCACTCGGCGCCGAGGATCTCGTCTCAAAGGGGAGCCGCCCCCGCGGGCCACCGCCCCTCCGCGACGCCCCCTCTTTGGTTGCGAAATAGATTGGCATTTGTTAGGACTGTGTAGGGTGGGTGTTGCGATTTGAATTTTATACGACACCGAATGTGAAGTAAAACTTCACGATATTGAGGAGATATTTCACACGAAGTGTTTAGTGAAATACGAATGGCGAGTGGGTGCAATTCTCCCTGCACTATTTATTTTGGCTGTGCTTACGACCCGTATTTGCTTTCGAAGTCGTTGATGAGTGGAAGTTTTTATGTAAATCTTTGCTACCAACATCCAATTAACTTTCATATTTACATTGTTAATGCTGCTGATAGCACAAGCACTGCTGTCTATGAGAGGCTACCAGTTCAAAATGTCCATTGTACAAGTTGGATACTTGTTAGGCTTGTTGGTCGGCATGAAGTGAATGCAATGTATTATCGGTGAAATTGCCCCGAAGTTAATACTCTCAGTCAACCCCTTTTACAATGGCTGATGAAAGCACGTAAGTTGGTACGCACGGTAGGTTAATTTAATTCCAAATACGGATACTGTAAAAGTAAGTAGTTTTCTCAATATGTGACCGAAACAAGTTACTGTATTCACATTTCACGTGTCTGCTCATTTTATTTTCCAGCTAGTATTTGTATTGACATCCTTACTTTTCGTTCTTTTTTACTGGCTTTTCATGATCAATAATTTTCCAACCATTATTCGATTCGAATATACGTCTAACTTCCCCCATTCAGTAATTTTGTATCGCTGCCTGCTTTCTGTTTTTAATTATCATTCATGTATTGTATTTACTCATATATTTTAGGTATTAAATTATATCACTTAGAAGGAATCTCTTTTATGTACTTAGACTTAGTGCTCAGACTAAATTCGCACAGAAATTCTGTTTGCATGGGTCGCAACTCCCAAAATAGTACGGGTAGCGAGGAGCTATCTCAATATTGTTGCATTTACGCCTCGCAGTGTGGGTGACAGCGTGAGGCGATGAGATCCGCCACTTGGGATGTCTGCGTCTGGGAAGCTTCCGAGACGGCGCCGTCAGCACCATCGAGAGGCTCTTGAGAGAAACCCCTTCTTCGCTCCTCCGCCCCCGCTCGCCCAGCCCGCCACCCACGCGCGGCAGCGGAGATGACGGGGACGGAGAAGGCGTCAGGAAAAAAGGCGGGGTCGGAGGAGGCGCGGGCGGAAGATGCGGGGGCGGGGCGGAGGATGCGGGGGCGGAGGAGGCGGGGGCTGCGGACGGTTTGGCCGGAGCGGCGTGGCGCGGCCGTAAAGCGCAGGCGAAGGCCGTCCCCGCTTTACGATGTGCGAGCGCCCGGCCGATGCCAACGGGCCCCCGCGTGGCGCCCGCCACCGCCTCTCGCTCAACCGCTCGGTTCCGCTGTTGCTACGCTCTTCTCGAGGTTTGATCGCCCTCCAGCCTCCAAGCACATGATTCTCGAATGATAAAACAGTCAAACTTCACTAATTACAAACTTCGAAGAGATAGTGTTGGAGGTATTGAATTACACAGATTTTCTAGTTAAAGAACAAAAAATAATGTAATTTCAATATCAGAGAATAATTTTTTTCATTAATGAGATCAATTTTATGTCTATCAGAAGTATTCAAGAACGATCCAATGGTCTACGTTTCATACATGAGGAGTTCAAACTTCATCCCTGCCGAGAGCAGTATGTCATGCCTCTCTGGGCGAATAGGACACTGCTGAGATGATACCCGCCTCCGCCTCCCTACCGTTCAGTTCCGTTGTTGCTACGCAGTGCTCGCCTTTGGTCGTTGTCCAGTCTCCAAACACATGTTCTCGAATGATAATAAAGTCGAACCTCACTGACCAGGAGATATTTCTTCCAGTTGTGGAAATTTTGAATAACAGATTTTTTAGTTAACGAACAAGAAATAATGTAATTCCTATTTCAGAGAATCGTCTTTTTCATTAATGATATCAATTTCCTGTATATCATAAGTATTTAAGAATGGCCCCATAATATGCGATGAATATGGGAAGAGTTCAAATTTCATCCCTACCGTGAGCTGTATGCCCTGTTTCTCTGGAGTAATAGGACAGTGCTGAGCTTTTTTTTTCTTTGTAAGAGTTCTGAGGTATTCGACTTATGTATGATTATGATTTCAAATCGTCTAATTTATATGCAAATACAGATTTCTCTCACTAGAAACCAATCTTATTTCTATCTGTTAAGTTTCTGAACTGTTAAGATTAAATAAAATGAAGTGTTCCAAGTGTGTTTTTTTTTTTCAAATACGAAAATGATCAATTATTTTGTTGCCATTAGCTACTTAATCAATATTGTTTACATCTTGGATTAAATACTAAAAATAATAATTTTACTACTGAAAGTTTTGTTTCTCTACTCGAAGACATTATTTTTAGGCAAGTCTAAAAATAATTTAGTAATTTACATACATTATTTACTAACAGTTCATTAAAACAAAAAATATCTTTCATTGATGACGATCTCTGATACATATTTTATAACCTTTTCATCTCGTTTGATTTTGCATGCAAAAATAGATAAATCAGCCTATAAATATGAAGAGTAAATGATTCACCAGGAAATAAAATATACCCACAATAATCCCTGTGTTTCTACAATAATCTACAAAACTAGAATATGGTATCTTCTGGAAGGGTAGCCTATCGCAAATAAAATTGTTTTATACTCACGTTTTTATAGGAAGAAGTCCCAAAAAGTGAGGGTAAGCTCTTACGTTCATCGGATGAAGAACAATAATACTCTATCCGGATATCAGTGTCATGGACACCTATAATTTTAATTTATCTATTTACTGCTCGCGTAATGTGCAGTTCTAAATTCATTTCTGCACTCTAGTTCATTACAGAATGTACTAATAGGTGATTGTCTGTAGGTTTTATGTCGAATAAATCACGCACTTCTTTACGCGAGGAATCTCCCTGTCAGTCACCTGCCCTAAACGACTGACTCACGTCGTCCCACTGAAAGAGAACGCTTCCATTAGTGGGCCTGCAGGCGTCGTGGCTTCAAAGGTTGCGTCGTGGCTTCAACTGCCTGAGGCAGAGCGGCGCACGACTTCTCGCTCCGACGTGGCGCTGTTCCTGCTGCTTTACTGCTGTAGTGATTATGAGGCGAATGATGGCTGTTGAGAAAGCAAATAGCGGCAGGTTATTCCGAAAATCTCAAGATTTATGAGAATCTGTTAGGGAAATAAACACTGTTCCCTCGCTCCCCGTTATGAACAAAGGTTGTTCCAAAGTCGACTCGCAGCTTGATCTGTTCACAAGCGCTTCTTGGGTTTTCTTTAAGAGTTCAGATGCAAGTATCAAGAAGATAGGGCACTACGAGAAGAGTTGTTTTCGCAGTCGAGAGAGACCCGAGTTTGTGATAGAGAAAATGAGTTGCAGCGCCCAATTAAACATGACATATGATAAAAAACACACTCTTCAAGTGATTGTCTTGTACATACATTTACGGGATGCTGAGATGACAAAAGTATCACACGTTTGAGTATTTGGCAGTATTGCAGACAAATGTAATAGATTTTCCGAAAACAAAGAAAATACCACAACGCAAGGTCAATTATTTTTCACCGAAAGCATATTAAATGCCTTTTAAGCTCTATTGATCGACTGAAAATTTCTTTAAAATGTGAAGTTCACTTACAATATAATGACGAAATCTATTGATATTGAGTTCCAATTTATTTTTTCATAGCTTATACGAGTTGGATACGACTATTTCTATATTTTTACTTACGTAATTTTTAAATACTTGTAAATATGACAAAGAGCTCTAAATACAGCTATTTACCAGTTGCCACAAGCAAGTGCACCTTATTTTTCAACGGAATACTTATATAATTTTATGAAACCTATTTCTCAGAGAGTAATTTACAGACCGCTAATGTCGTAGATTTAACAATGTCTGAACACATTCGTAGCGACTCATTGCAGTCCTGTCCCTGCACATTCCGTTCCACCACAGGAACCTTGAAGAAAATCGCAGAACCTCTGTACCTGCGTCATGTAACGCCTATAAATATTGTGGCTCTTGTCTCGTATGATTATAAATATCTGGGAGAGAAAAGCCAGGCTCAAACTCTGCTGGATGCCGCCAGGGCATGTCTGGCCAGCTGGCAGACAGGGATTCCACCAAAGAGGGCAGTGGGACTTTCAACGGATTTTCACCCAAGTTAGTCAGATCGCATCCATTACGTAAAAAAAGGCAACTCGTTATTTAATAAGAGTCATTCAAGAATACGTCTACGCTTTTGGAGAAGAGGGCTGGCTACTTTGTTACGAAATTGAATGATGGCCTTAAGGTGGCGAGGATAGGAAAGTCATTCAAAGTGTACGCATTCTATAAAGACCAGCAAAATGTTATAAACAACTACAATTTATTGTTCCTTTTCTTAATACTTAAACTTCAATAATGAAGAAACACAAGTAGAAAAATTCTTCCTAATTTTCTACTTGTGTACGCCCAGTTATTCTCTTCATGTCTTTTAATTTCTCTCCTGAAACAGCACTCAATGATTCTAGCAATTATTTCGTAAGGAGTAGTTCGACAAATTCGAACAAATAAAATTCCAAATTTTTACTACATCTCTCGCATTTTTACATTTTTGTAACAAAAATATTCTACCTTCTCAAGGCGACGTACTTACCATGAACCTTCACTATTTACAACTAGAGCTACAAAAATGTAATATTAGTTGGAAATAATTAAACGATCTGCACAAATGAGAACAAAATTACTATATGTAAGTACTTTTTTTTTCAATAAAACGTGTTTTGGAGACACTTTTGTGTCTGTTATACAAAAACATCTTCTAATGAAACAGTTAATGATAGATTTCGATATGCAAACTGCATACAATGTACCATCCTGTATAAAAGCATCATCAGCAGACAGTTATCTTTTTTAAAAATGACAAAGATATTCAAAAATGCATACGTATATGTTAATATGGCAATCTTAAAGGGAATTTTAAATCAAAAAGAGTATTTCCTAGAGAATAGTCAATTTATATTACCTGATATGCGTAGTGTTTTGCCGAAATGGATCACGTTGACTAGACATTTTTTGAGGTCATGAAATTTCACTTCATTTTAATCTCCTAGTGTGCAGTGAAGTTAAGCTACCTTTGTAAGACTATGTTACAGGAAAATCGATCTGAAGGACAGGAATTGTCCCAGACTCGCCGTCTCCGAAGACCTGAGACCAGCCACGTGCTTTTGGGCGACGGCCGGGCGTCACATCGATGCTTGTGAATCGGTGCGCATATTTAAACGCGGGTGAGGGTTCGATCGTCAACGTGCCTGCGAACTCCGCCGGACGACCCAAAGGCCTTCCGACCTCCTGCTCTCGAGTCTTCGGCACAATCCATTTGTGGCCTAAGGAGTGACACATTCGCTTTAACTTGCTGGCCGGGACTGAAAGGAGATCTGGAAGGGCGGGACATCGGCTGGGGAGGTGAAAAGATCTTAAAAGTACACAAACGTTGTTAGGAGGGAAGCAAAGGGGGTGGTCAACCAGTCAGGAATTATATAATTATAATGATGTTTTATAAGTCTATAAGTAATATAATAATTTAATATGTATACATTTAAATTATAAATTCTAAGAAATTAAAGAAAAATAGCGTAAAAGTAAACGCAAAACTAAAAGCGAATTTTAGATTATTTATTTAAAATTTATATTTCTATTATTTGAATTACATAAATTTTTAATATATTATAAATAAATCGCATGCGCAAATATACTTGTATTGTTATTAAATTATGTTTAAACTATTACGTAATGGATATTGTTATATTTAATTTCTTTGGAGGGAGAGATGCCATTAGTTTTGCCCCGTGTTGCACCAACTGAAGCTACGCCACTGCGCTAGTGTCAATTGTATTTGAATGTTGTATTTACATCGACGAATCATTTCCTCTCGATTCAGAGGTTACGTAATTTAGAAGACATTTCTTGATCTCTTGATTTTATCTAGGGCACAATCAAATTCCACCTTTAATCAACGACTGTCAGAATATTCTAAATCAGATATCTCCTCCTTGGCTTCCTGGCTTTAAGTATATTGTTGACAGCTTCCCTTTTTAAATTAGCGTGACTTCAAACCGACTCGATTAACATCTCGCCTTCCTGCCTTCGGTGTTTATAATTTTCATTTATAAGTTATAATTAACGACAGACTCAAAAGGCGCTTCAGGAAAATAAGAGCTTCACGAAGTTGGATATCGTATAAAGTGACACCTCGATACTGAAGCTCGTAGTAATCGTGTCGATTGTCACTTATCAGGATATCTAATTAATCGGGGTTAAATGATATGCACCCGGATTTTAGTACTCCTAAACTATCAAAAGAGCAGGTAAAATTATACGAAAACTGCCAAAAAATTGTCTAGTCACATTATCAAATCTAACACTTCACAAATAAAACTAGCGGTGCTAAAACAGCGCTTACTTTCTCGCCCGTATTGTCATGCAAAATTATCCGAAATTTTCGGAAAATTGTACACGATCTTATTTCAAATACATCGTTAAGGAACAGATTTCATTAAGGGAAAAATTTATCTTTAACATTTTAATTCCAGGAAGACTCCGAACAAATTTTGAACCTTTGCAATTTTCGAAAAATCAGGGTTTTCAACGAACATGACCTCTGCACCATTCTCTTATACGTCATTTACACTATCCAACAACAAAATTTAATAAAAAACGATGGAGCCATTTTTTTTGAAAATTTGAAAAATGTCGTAGGGGTTTTATGTAAAGTATCTACCCAAATTAAAACATCGGTTTCAAATTCAAGGGGCCACAACATCAGCCAGATCAATTGGGGAATGACAATTTTGGCGAAAATCGTCTTAACGGTTTAGCCGCTATCGTTGTTCACAGACGAACGGACGGACGGAAGGAAGGACGGACGGACGGGCGGGCGGTCATTCAATTTTACTGTATCAAGGACCCATAAAACATGGAATCTGGCCACACGTTAGAATTTTTTCTAAATTTTGCAACTGGATTTATCCACTTTTTCAATATCAGAGCTCTGTAATAAGAGCTTTTCTGCCGAAAATTTGCCGTTTTTTCGCGCAGCATTCGATACTCACATCTCTCTCTCTCTACACCGTAGCAAGAAAGTTAAAATTAATGTAAATTGTGTACTTCCTCTACGCACTTGTTTTCATTTTCATGAATCGTTTCATCTCACTTACTGAATACGATATAACGACTGTTTCTAGGGTGTCATATTATTGAAGGTGACATCAGAATTTCATTTCCTTTAAGACAGCATACTAGCCCATTGGTTGGAACAGCTGTTTTCCACACTCATAACCGGCTATCAGTTCTCAAGTCTTTCAAACCTTTCAGCTGTTAGTGGAGAATCTCATCAGCGACTCTACGAATCATTAAAGAGATAGACTTCAAAATTAAAACCTATTGCTAGCTTCTGACATCAACCGCATCCAAACAACATGTAACACCGTAATTTACGACATGTTTTTAATCCTTCGTCGGTAACTTTTTTCTTTCTATTTTCCGACACCTAATTTTACCTTCGCGAACGGGTTGAAGCGGGCCGCAATTATTCTCCGTGCCAAATTTTCACGTAACTGAGTCGCTAAGAGGCGACAAACGCGACGATTCAGGCGGCGTTCGCTTCGGAACAAAAGGCCCAAGTCGCGTTACGGTTACACTTAACGGCGTTTTTATTTCTCCGAAGAGGCGAAGCGAGGAGGAGGGGGGAGTGGCGCACGTCCTTTGTTCGCTGCTGACGCAGATGCGTTGCATTCTCCGCGATCCCCGGCGGCCGCGCTGCTATTTGGAGGCTGCCACGCGATCTTGCGGACGATGCGAGCAGTGGGCGCACACGCGCGACGGTTTGCGGCACAAACAGGGGGCGATCTTTTACTTTAACTTTTCCAGAGGGGGTGTCTCAAAACTAAACATAAAATAATTAGAGGTGTATTGATTTGTCGTTACTTTTTATTAACTGTAGATCTGATTAATAATAAGCACACACGTTGCTTTAGACCGTTTCTATGTACATGTGACCACTTTAACATGCGGTTTTCCTTGAGAGAGGCAATGCAACTGAAACAATAACTATTCCTATGTTTACCCTCAGAATTCGTTTTACAAATTTCAGGAATTGGATTCCTTTGCTTTGAACATCTGAAAGTGTCGTAAATGAGGCACCTATAATTAGATTATAATAACTGTATCCCTGAAATTTTTTTTTATTGATTGTTTAGTGATTCCGGGCACGTTAACTACCAAGGTCATTAGTCCAATAAGTGTAATGCATGTTTTTTGTTCGGGAGGTTGCGGCGATTTTCCCCGGCTGAATGGCGAGATCCGGCGCCGACCTACCGTCGGTTAGCGGGGTTTTCCCCGACCAGGTATCTCCCACCAGCGGGACACCGTCCCAGTCGGGACAAGCTCTTAGCTCCTGACTGGTCTCGCGGCATGTGTGGTAGTGAAGTGTATGTTAGTGTAAATGTGTGTGTGTAAGGGGTGAGGATAGGACAAGGAAGAGGAAGGTGAGATCACGCGCGGTCCGTGGCCCGTGTGTTAGGGTACTGCTCCCGCATTCGCCTGGTATTGATCGGAGAAACCACGGAAAACTACCAATCAGAGCAGCCGGCAGCTAGAATTCTCCTCCAGACAGCGTCTGAATTCGACCTAGCTACCTGATAAGGACAAATGAATACTTTTCCAGCAGAAAACATCTAACGATCGTGGGGGAAGGGGATCCACGGTGTAGCCTCCGACAATCCGCCTCCTGGATAGAATTGCGTTGGGCGGAATTTCTATCGCTTGTAGTTGTAAATGTTTTGGTCTTTGCCTTTCGATTTTGAGGTTTTCAAAATTAAAAGGGGTTGTCAGAATAACGTTCCGTTCAATGAATTTCTTTAAATTCTGAATGTTCAAATATTTTGAAATCATTTTCATTATCCTCGTAATAAACAATTGTGATACCTTGTGTACGTCGCATGCTACAAGTTCATTGTGGAAACAATTATAAGAATAGTAAGTAAGTAAGTAACAGTAGTAAGTACCTAGACTACAAAAAAGTTTTCGACTGTTCCTAATCTTCGTTTATTTGATTGTGATTTATTTTTTATTCATGATAGGGCCAAGCTTATAAACGTGTGTCAAGAATATTGTTTGAAACAAAGCTCTTTAGACAAAAGTTACTTAATAGCATTACATGTGATGTACATTTGATATCAAAACATATTTCGTGGAACCTCCCTATCTTCAAAATGAAGGATAAGAAAACAAAAGCAAGTTACCAAATAATTTCCCATGCTGATGTTCGATATTTTAACAAATAATACATAATTTCATTTTCAAAACGCCGACTTACTGAAGGAACTGCTTTCTACCGTTCATTCTTACTAAAATATGCACCATTAATTTCATGCAGAACTTCACGTGTTAATATTCACCAGATAATGAACGAATTTATTTACTACATCAAACCTCTCGGGGCAAACAAATCGCGACAAGTGTAGCGCGGATCCGGTCTACAGTCTTTAATATTGACATTATGCTAGAACGCTTTCAGTTTTAAAAACATGTGTTTTCATCCAGGATTTTTTGACATCCCAGTTCGGGTTTTCAAGTTTCCAATATTTTTCAAGGTGCCAATTCGTGGAAACTTTCCAAAGATTTAATTCATAGAAACTTTCACCGCTAATATTGATCTTTATAATATATTTTTTTCTAAGAAATCATATTAAGACTGTTAATCATTATTAACTTGAATTGTTCAATTATTAAATCAATTATTCAATGATTCAATTAATAAAATTATAATAAATTAAATTCTTTAAATATTTACTTAGCTCAACCAACTGTTTTTGGAAAGTACAATTACTTTCATTATTTGCATCATGTAGAAAATGGAATTTGATATGCATGTCAAGTTCCCGGACTAATAAAGTGTAAACAAGCAGAGTATTCATTCCCATTATTTTCTTTACCTCGCTCGCACACTACAAACTGAAAGGAAAATGAGATCAAGGGAAATATTACACTCTGTGAAACGCGCGCAGGTTTGAAACTTGTCGGTTTTAAACCTGCTGATATCTTTGGCTTATCTCTTACAAAGCTGCAGGATACAGATTGAGTATAAGACGCTGTTATCTCATATATTATCGGTCGTTTTACAAGTTTGAATCATTTACTATATCTTTTCGATCTTAATCTTTATTTTTGGAACAACTCTACCAAAGAGAATCTACAAGAATATGATAAAAATAATTGCAATAGTCGTTAAGATTAGATTGAAATCGAACTGCAAATGACAGCTGGCACTAGATAGAGCGTTATTGAAAATCAACATACATCTGGAGGTAAACGGCTTGGTGGCGCCTACATCAAGAATCTCGCATTTGAGAGCAACGTGTAAATTATATGTCATTACGTTAATTTGAAACATCTGAAAATAAATCGCACAAAATTGGGCCTAATGGGCAATTCGAGCGTAAATCAATACTAGTTAAACGTGTTGTTGCTGATGCAACGTGTTTGTGCTAACCGCACGCTAACAGAGTTTGTTTTCGCGTCAAGTGATTAGTCTCGTATCTTCCTTTTCGCACGCGCCAACAGCCACCTCGAAACAGACGCCACCAGTAGCTCTATCGCGTCCCGGCGGCGGGGGCGGGGGCGGCCGGTGAATGAAAGAAACGCACCGACAGTGCCTCACATTCGACGCGGTGCCGCCGCCTCCGCCGCCGCCTCCGCCTCCGCCGTTGGCCCCGAGCGACGCGCGACGGGACAATAGGGCGTCTCCATCGCGGATCGCACCTGGCCCGCGTGGGCGCGCGCGCGCGCGCGCTGAATCACACGCGTGCACACGCGCACGTCACGCGACTATTTTCGCCCGCTGCCGTCGCCGCGCCCGCGCCGCTTGCCAGCATTGTACCCACGCTGCCCCGCCCCCCGCCCACCGCCGCGCTTCGCGTCGCGGTTCGGTCCCCGTTGCTGGTGACGCCCGCTTTGCGCACTTTGCCCGTCACGAGGAATGCGGATAATTAATGCAATGAAGGTGGTTTTGTAGAGGAATGTATTTATTTAATAGGTATACAATGAAATGGATCATTTTTCTGTTGCCACATTACATTTTACAAGAAATAATTTTAATATTTTTTCGATGTTTTCTGTCGTAGGAGCCCTCTTCTTTCAAACTATTTGTTTCCAGCAATTTACAAACTTTCTGATTCCAAGTATTTTTCGATCTTCTTTTTTTTTTCTTCCTAGTGGAGTTCGATTATACAATTGTTTGGCCATAAGATACAATTCCATACTATTTATGTGACCAAACCATGCTAATGGTTTGTAATTTACGTAATCTAAAATTGATTTTTTTCATTATTTCTCATATAATACCATTTTTAATTTTTTCCCTTCTTGACACTCTTCATCTTAAAAAATCCATCTCCATGGATAATAAAGCAGATTTTAAAGTTTAATTACATTTCCATACTTCTGCTCCGTATGAAACTGTACTCAGAACTATTAACAAATTTTAATTTACTCATTATAGAAATATTTTTGACCCTTAATATATTGTTGAACATTTTTATCAAACCTCTTCCTTTATTTGTTTTTTTTAACGAATATCCAAATCTTGAGATGCATTATTTGAAATAATAACATTTAAATATTCAAAATCCTTACAATGCTTAATTTTGCCAATTATATCTCGTAAAATTAAATATATCAAAGGAGATCCACATGACGTATAAAATGTTATATTTATACTAATTTTGAGACCCCATTAATCATTCTAGGGAAATAATTATAATACTCGTATAACAAATCATCTTAAATCCCCTGCCTATATTTTCTCACAATGCAGAGCACATTGCAGAGTCGTTGCATGTTACAATGAAAGATATTGGATTCCAAGTTATACCGACACTGTGAGATAGGCATTCACTCAAAAAGAACGAATACGAACTTGTTTTTTCTTATTTTAGAACGTTTATTCTCAAATACTGCTGAAATATAATTTGATACATACATAAATATATTTCAATACAAAAATACTGTGAACACACTGCGCCACCAGCACCTAACATCAAACCGCGTCAGCTCATGCCTCATGTTCAGTTCAGTGCTTCCACGCATGATCTCGTGGAGCCTCCCTCCCCTACGTATCCCCCCACACACTCATTTCTCTTCTGCTTCATTCACCATCTGTTTGTTTCTCCACGTGTTTAATAGCCGACACTTCGCCGTCGGCAGTCACCATCACGTCATCACTAACAGCCCGCTAATTTCCTTCAGCTTCTCCCAATAGCCTTCTTCACCTTTGTTCACTGTCTCCCCCACCTCTCATCCTCTTCCCATACTTACTAACTGTTTAGATAGGTTTTGGATTTACGATTATATCAATCTCTCGAAGTCCGAGCACCGTGATAGGGATACAAAAGGTCTCCTTCAAAATGTCTGTCCGTTATCCAAAAAAATCATGTCGTTTCTCTACCATGTCTGTGAATGTTGCTCTCAATAACCATCTGAATAAGTTCTTGGTATTAAAACCTACCAGAGAATTGACATGTTGCGTGTATTGTATTGAACAAACAGATCTCTTATTTTATATTAAACACTTCGTAACCTACGACTTGCTCTTAAATAATAGTCCTCAGTTTAAATGTAATGATTTGTTCGCGTTTTGTTTCAATTTTTTTCATTGAATCACTTTTGTTTTGATTTCCAAACGTTTCCTAATATTTTCAAACACTAAAAATAAATAATATATCAATATATATCTTTATATTTACTCGTAATCGAAGGCTTGCGCAGCCTAAAACAATAAATGACCAACTACATTTTTAGCCCTCTTTCCATTGCAGCATATTTTAGAAATAAATAAATAAAATATACTACGATAAGAACGGAATTAATGATACAATTAATAAATACTATTGATTTAATATTGTTCCATTTACAGGATTGACAACTTCAAGAGCCTCTTTCCCAGATGTTGAAAACAATTCCCCAAATTGATAGGTTATCAAAATGAAAAATTAGGGATTAAACATATTTTCAGAAATTAAGAAATTTATTTTCTAAGACTTCGTATCCCTTCTCAAAATTTTCAAGAGGGCACGTTCCTCCTGCCCCGCTCCTTATGGGCTCTGCTCATAATTTAATTTTGTGCGATCAAGGGACGTACAGAAACAAAGTAGGTTTTGGCAATTTATCTCACAGGCTGATTAATTTTGACTAATTTAATTTATTTAATTGGCAAAGCCGCCATCATCAAGTGCCGTCTCTCTCTCACGTCTTAGTCGCATCCTTTCTCCATCTCCTCTTGCAGCACCGTCACCGCCACAGCCCCTGCTGCCGCCAGCGCGCTGTGCCTCAAAGCTCTCCTCTTGACTCATTTGTTTTGGGAACCTCGAGACGAATTGGGAGTCATGAGTCAGTTGCAACTACAAGGCGGAATCTTAGTGGATTGCGTTGGTCATGTGTAATCACCTTGTTTAGAAGAGATGTAACAATGACGTTACAACCTGTCTATTTGAATTTCGACATGACAAGCATCCTTGCAACGCGTGTAAAATTTTCCAATGATATTCGAATAATTCCTACTTTTTTTCGTAGAGATTATAAGTAAAAAAATTAACAAAAACTGCGCAGCTGTTTCCTACGTTTTTTACGTACGTAGTTTAGTCACTTTTTATTACTTCATTAAAACTCAAAAAACGAATTAATTTCGAACATCTCGTAACTTAAACTCGACCTTGCAACACCCTCAGTTTACATGTGATAAGTTCAAGTTTTATTTAAGATCTTTTTTCAAGGAAGCTTCATTTTTGTGACGATGTAAATTCAGCTGAGACAGGATGCTTTCTGCTTCAAAAATTATTACGTAAGTCAAATTATTGTGTTACTTAGACACTTTAAATGATCAACAGCATATATAAATCACTTGCTGTCCCATTTACAATAACCTATAGCCTTTTTTTTCAACAAATTCTATTTCTCATAAATATTTAACATATGTAGTCGAGAAGACGGTGACATTTAATTTTTCCCCTTAACATTCATTTGAAAGCTGCTTCAAATTCCACATATGAAGAATTAGTTATTTTGTCACATTATGAGAGAACAGTTTTACACGAACAGAAATTAGAAACGTATGAAATGTCATTCTTAATGACGCCACATAGTAGGTACATCCATAGGAAATGCTACTGAATTTCACCAATTTATTACTTTTCTTCCCTATTCTGGTGTGCAGGAAAGACAAGTATTGGAATCATCTCAACAATACTATCTCGAATTTTCGGTTCTAAAATTCATGTTTAATGTTCTTTTGAGCGGTAACTCTGTACACATGTCAGGATTAAGGATATTAATCGGTTCTAAAGATAGTCAAGACTGCTCTAAGTGGAGAGGAGATGCATACAATTTTGTGCCCGGAAAGCGAAGGATAGATGGGTAGGGCACGCATAATTCTGTCAGATTAGAAGCTTTTGAGCTGAAATTTGGTAAATAGGAGGGGAATCTTGGTAAACAGGAGTAATATCTAGTTGTCCCTTCTGGAGATCAGTAAGATATTTTAATTTTGAGGGTCTCCTACATGAAGTCCTGATATCATTTTCAACATTTTCTAGACAATTATTGAAAATGTTTGCTCTTAAAGAAGAAAATCCATTGTAAGTATGATATCGTCCCGATTTTCGTTAAAACCTCTAACATTTAGAAATTTTCAAAAATCTTTTCATTTAAAACATTCAGGGTTTTTGCGTAAAATTGAAGTTTGAGCTTTTCACTCAACCAAATTTCGTGATTTTTGCTTTAAATGAAAGTTAATATATGTTTTCTTGCTCGTTATTATTAACCAGCTTTGTGGTGTAAACACTGCGTTCTAATAAAATCATAAAATTAAAAGAATTAACTCTTTCCCACCGTCATTTGTTCATTATTTCATTGTGTGAGTTGTAATCGATCTATTGAAAGCATTCGACATTTCCTCTTCGAGAAAACAAGTGAGTGTAACGTTGTTGTTACAGAAGCTAATACAGACAGTTTCCTTAAGTTCGAAGAGTGTTTTTAAACTCAAAGATTTCAGACTGTATGCGAACGCAATGTTCAGCAATCGTTTGACACATGTGTCCCCACCAAAAATCAGTGATTATAATTATTTGTGGAGCATTACGTCTTTTAAAGTGAAAGAATTTCTTTGTCATATATCCTTACAACACACATGTACAGATCTTGGTAAAAATGAAAGATTTCAATTACATTTTCAGAAAGATGTTGAACTCTTAGTTCACAGTTAATAGTGATTGTATTTTCCACATAGTCAATATGTAGAACTTTTATACCTTTTATACAGTCACATACTACATTTATATCATTTTTGGCGTGCAACCTTGCTGTTAGAAATTTTATGATACGTTCCAACTTTTCCAGTCATTTTTCATCCTTATTGATTCTTGTGCTTGGATATTTTCTGCATAACTTCATTCAATTGTAGAGCTTTAAATGATGTCATGTTTTTTTTTAATCTGAGCATTTGTTAAGTAATTACTTTCGAAGAGGAAATATTTCGGTATGCTACGCATTCATACTAGTTCTTTTCATTGAATTAAGATAGTTTTAATAATATTTATTGTAGCATAGATGCGCGTTTCTGTCTGACAGTTGATGTTACACTTGGCTTACAGAACATTTGGTCCACACTGCTCTTAAGATATATAACGTTCTCGCAGATATATGCGTTCTCAAAGACTGCGTTTACGACCAGATGTGGGAGGGTTAGCTTCCCGAAAAATAAATGACTTTTATTACCACTTATACAGGATCCTAAAATATATTTATAAAACGTAAATGGACCATTAAACATTATATTGACAACCGCAATGTTTTCCTAGTTAAAGTCTAATGAGTAATATTTGAAAGATTCATAACTTCCTTTGATATTATTACAATCAGTCAATGATGTGATTGATTTTCTACATAAAAACGACTGTTTGAGAGGTACAAATGTGCCTCTCAAATGTGCCCCTGTACAAATGTGATACTTTTGAACATCAAACATAAGGTACCTATTAGATTCATGTACCTTGGTTTCTATATATTCTCCTAATGTGAAAAATGATCCATTTATCCTACGTGTGAATAGTCGGAAATCCAATCTCGTGCATGTTGATGCCGACTTCTTATTCCCTTTTGTACATTCGACGGCGTTTCAGAAATTCATTACCTTTAAACGATCTCCTCTCTTTATTTGTTGCTGCGTAGACGGAACGTCGAGGAAACAATGCAATTGGAAACAATAGAACGAAAACTATCATCTTTACAATGTTACGATAATAATTACCCCGTCTACTCTTCGGGCTAACGAAACATGAAATTGGAAATACATTGTCTATCAGTTTTCACATAAAAGGTTATAACGGTCGGTATGGCAATCATCCGCCGGCCAGGATCGAAACACCTTGGTTACATCCACCTTAGCATAGATCACAGAGAGAATCCCATGTAGCTAAAACAACCTGATAACTAAATGAACCCTTTTGTGTGGTACACGGTAAGATGAATTTATTTTCCTACTACAAAAATTCCGATGTCCCGCCATGCTGCTTCTAAATAGAAGCACTTAAGTCAGAACTGTCTTTGAATATTACTTTTTATGCAGACTGTTGAATCCCTTGACTTTACACGTGCAGGTTACAGAAAAGCCTTTATTTATAAATGAGTCTTTGGAAATAATACTGATATTAATTTGTATTTACTTATAATTCATGTAGAGATAACCTGAATTTCTGGAAATTAATGTCGTTACGATATTGCAATCGCGTGGGAATTTATTTTTAATACTACACGAATCGAGAGAATTTATGCCTATATTTTGGTACGTAATATGTGAAAATTTGATTTATATTTAGTGTTTCCCGGCGTGTCAACTTATTTAGTCATTAGTCCCGTAGGTGTAGTGTCAACTATCATGATCATTAGTCCTGCATGCTCTAAACCGGGAGGTGGCAGTGTTCCTCTCCCGCTGGAACGTGACATCCAGCGTCGTTCCACAAGTCGGCTTCAGGGGTTTCCGCCTTCAGGTATTTCCCCCAGGGGGGCACCGCCCCAGCCGGGACAAAATCAAAGCTTCCGTCTGGTCTTCCAATATGTGTAATGGTGCGATGCATATAAGTGTGTGTTTGTATGTGTAAGGAGAGATAGGGGGGAAAAGGTCGAGGAAGAGGAGATCGCGGTCCATTTTAACAACGGTATTCACCAGATCCGCAGAAACCTCCGAATCGCAGAAACCATAAAAATGTCGATCACAGCACCCGACCGAGAGATTTCTCTTCCAGACCGTTATTGAATTCGATTTTAGCCAGTGTTGAAAATCTGCTAACGTCGGCTCTCAAATCCTCAAGACGCTCCGGTCAGCGACGCCGTAGAGACAACGGCAACGTTGCTGCTGAGCCATCTCTTCAAGAAGTATGTGAAAGATTAGGTGCTCACTCAGCCGAGTTTATCTTTCCGAGAGCCCAAGTGACGGACAGCGGCGAATTTCCTCTCGCCCCGCACTTCTCCCGTCACAGACCGTCCAGCCCTCTTCGTCTCGGGCCGCGTCGCCGAGAGCCCAGTCCGCGCGTCGCATCTAGATTCCGTTATATTAAGCATAGAGAATTCCGCTGGAATTTATGTAAGAACAGATGGGGGGGAGCGGCGACGCGAGGGTTATTTTCGCCCTGACCGGGACGTTCTCGCCAGGGAGCGCGCGGGGTGCTTGGCCGGCGGAGGCCGCTCCGGGGACACGAGACGCCGCGCGACGCGCGACGCGGACACAAGGGGCGCGCCGCGCAGTGGGCCCAGTCCGCTCCAACGCGCCCGCGCTAACCACAGAGGCGTACTTTTTTTATATTTATTTATTTATTTATTTATTTTTTGCGAGTGTGTGCCTGTCTTCACGATGGAATATCTCACGCCTTTATCGCCTTTCCCGGTCGTGTCGATGGATGTCGCATAATCGCGACCGTATCGAGCAGTGCTGGCGATCATGCAACATCTAGCAGCACGACTGGGAAAGAGGTGAAATGTTGTGAGATATTCCATCGTGAAGATAGGCACTCACGCGCCAAGAAATAAAAACCCAAGAATAGGTGGAGTTCAGCCACTGAGGTATTCTAGCGGCCGGCTGCTCTGGTCGGTGGTTTTTCGTAGTTTCTCCTCTACCATGCGAATGCTGAAGCAGTACCTTGACAAACGGGCAAAGGACCGCGCGCGATCTTTCCGTCGCCTTTCTTGTCCTATCCTCACCCCTTACACACACTGACACTGACATACACTACGCTACCACGCGTGTCGGGAGCTTAGTGTGTGTCCCAGCTGGGACGGTGACCCGCTGGAGGATATACTTGGGGAAGGATATATCGGAAACCGATAAATAGATCGGCGGCGAATTTCACCTGCCAGTAGTGGAGGAAGATCACAGTCACCTCACGCCATATGTCATGCACTACATATGCGGGAGAAATGTCCTAAGTAGTTGTCGCGGTCAGAAGATAATAACTCTCTTTCTCTCCCTTTTTATATTTCCCTATCATCCTCTCTCTTTCTTTCTCTCTTTCTTTCTCTCTTTCTATCTCTCTTTCTTTCTCTCTTTCTTTCGCTCTCCTTTCTCTCTGTAATTTTGTACTGATGCAAAATATATTTTTAAAGAATTTCTAGCATTTCCAGTTCATGTATCTTTCTATGCCAGAAAATAACCGACCCAGACAACTGTATGTTTAGAGTGACATTTTATTACAAACTTGTACATAATAAATCATTTTTTCATCATGAAAATGCCACTAGAAGCGCCACACTAAGCTATTAAAAAATAATTGAAATAACACAAGGTGAATATTATTGTATCTTCACTTAGAGCTTTTATTCATAATTGCTTTCAAAGCCTGTTTTCATGTGATAAATAACCGAATGACATTTGGTGGCAATAATACTCACTAATTCATATTTTTTACTTGAATATTTGGCTCAAGAGAAATGGGGAGAGACTCACATTTTTATCTCAGACTCCAATATCCATTCTTCTGTTTTATAGTTAACTGTCAACAATGAAAGTCAGTCGACTTCTATTCTTGTTATTTTATAATTTTTTTAGTCTTACAGTATTTTGATGGAATTTCGTTATCCATAAAGTTATAATTCCTAATTACATTTGTTTAATTTTGGTATTTTTGGAGTGGCGAGTATGTGCGCTTTCCTCGTGCATGCATGAGAAGGCGGCTGCAATTGGTTTGAAATATTTCATTCGTTTTCTGTTGGTGCTTTGTTTCTCTGATTCTGTCTCCCACATGCTTTTTATATTATATCTATATTTTATTATACCTATATTTTTTTCATGTAACGGGCGATATTGTACGACGCCTTTTAATTTTCGAGTTGATTTAAATCCGAACTCTTGGAGATATTGTTTAAGAAATATTATACATTGTCTTCTGGTAATTTTCCTATTGTTCTCTCCTCACGTTTCCATGATCCAATAAAAAAAAATACAATACAAGTATAAGCCGCTTGTTGCACTTCACCGTTCATATTGCGTTTCCGAAATACAAGTAAAACATTTTGGCATATTTCAAAGAAACGTTTACCACATCATTGTCTTCAATCACAGATGTTATACAGATGACTCCAATATAAACTTACATTACTGTTTCACCTATTATCAACAGGTAAATTTCGCAAATCATTCACTATACTACTTATAAACTCAAAAAATGAACACTTTTCAGGAAAAGGTTTATACATATGGTGTTTTTTTGTAAAAATTTCTTTATTTGTTATTTTATTTCGATTTCTTTCTTTTCTTTTTTGTTAAAAAATAGTGTGCTTATTGCTTTTGGCCCATTTCGGCCTAGTGCGCGCCGCGTGTGTGGGCGTGGCGTCTGGTCGCGCAGCCGAACACGACGGAGCATGGAGTATTTATATTTTTCGGTTGCCTGCCATCGCGGTCCTGGGCGTTTCGCTTTCGTTTTTAAGATGTTTTTCACTTCCTCCTGTTAGAGGAGGCACTAGGTAGCGGGCAGATGACATAGGGATGGCAACCAGATTGTTAGTGGTTATATTCAGTTGGCAGGTTTTTTTCTTGTTTTCTTTTTTAAGATGTGTTTATTAATAAATGAGATATTTTCATTGCATTTTATTCCGATAACTATTGAATAACCTGAATGTGAGAATTGTGTCCTTGTAGTAATACATACACGTAAATGAAGGAATATTTGAATCAAATTATAAAATGTACACATTTATTTTTCCATTAAACAATAGATAAACTATTGAGGTTAGATGCCAGTTTTTGAAAATTCTTATTTCAAAAAGCGGTCTCACACTGCATTGACAAATAATCCATGTATTAATTCATTTTCATATAAAAATACTCGGAAATCATTAATAAACCTATTGTTGTAATAATGTAACCTACGTTTATAATAATCGCAATTATATCGCTTGAAATCGTCGGAGTAAGAACCATTTTGATTAGCACTGTGGTTTCTAATTAATAAGTTATATTCTCAATGCACTGATAAATTTAGACTCTTGTGTATCAAATTGAAGAATATTTCTACTTTATTAGCATATTTCAGAGCATCTAGTGATCGCAAACCCTTGTAAAGGAGGTTCATTATCCTCTAAATATTCAACCTTCGAATTTCAAAATTTACAAATTAAAATATTAATTTTACAGATTTGTTGCATTATTATAAAAGATAGCAAATCGTGCAAAAACCGCCAAATAAAGAAATGTATAAGCAGGTTATTAAGAACATACAGACAGGCAATCCCGTTATATCGAAACTATTCTTCGTGGCGCTTCTCAGTTATTCTTCTAAATATTGTGGCGTCACCAATCACATTAGAATAATTTTATTGTGGCGTCGCCAATAACAGCAGAATTATTACATCTAGAGATTGCTCCCGTCGAGGCAGAAGTAGGTCGAGGGGCGCTGCCTTTGTCGCGAAGAGCCCCCTCACGACCGCATTCAGGCCCTTTCAGAGGCGGACCCGTTTATTACCCCTCATAAAAACCATTCTAGCCGTCGGCCGAAACCCCATCGGACAATACCCGCCCACGCGCCCCTCTTTTGCCACCACCCTGAGAAGGAACACGGAGTCCCAAAGGGGTTGACACGGGTGTCGATTAGGAAAAAAACACGTTTATGACGCTTCGTGAACGAGACCTTTTTCAGCCGTCAGCCGACCCCCCTTCGAACAATGCCCGCCCCCGCACTCGTTTGGCACGCGCCTCGGGTAAGGCACCCGGATCCCCACCGGGGCTATTTAGAAATTAACCATAGCAGGCTGCCGATTAGCCTTCGCCGACCGTTTATGACCCGTGAAAATGCGCTACTGCATGAACACTTGTCCAGACAGCTGCAAGAAGCTTCTGGAACCGTTGACAAAGGAAGTGAGAGAGAGGAGAGAAGCCGGAGTTAGAAAGAGAGCGATCTTTGGAAAATTACAAGAGAACTGCAACATGATTGGTAAATTAGAATGCTGAAACGCAGTTACCCTCAGCCAATGGGAAGCTTCGCTATGAGGGAAGGGGTAAATTTACAGAGTTAGAAACATTTTGGGAGGGGGGAAGGGAGTTTTCTTTAAAACGAGATGCACAGAGGAAAGTTAATCACGATCGGGACGCGAGTAGGGAAAGACTTCCCGGAGTAGAGGAATGAGGATCGGAACGCGACTTGGAAAAGACTTTCCCAGAGTAAAGTTTATTTTATTTGGACGCGACTAGTGGACTTGTCGCGGAGGAAACTTGGGCGGGAGACCACAGGATCCCGCGCTATTTCCGCATAGGCCCGTCGGTCTCCGCCGCCTTTTACGCCGGGCCCATTGATAGCCCACATCGCATTACGGCCAGCGCCCGTAGCCCCTCGACCGACTGAGCCTGCTCGAGTCGGCGACCTGAGACTGCCCGCCACCAGCTGAGAAGGGAGGCGCCACGAGAGGTCGGCGACCTGGGACTGCCCGCCGCCCCTACATCCGAGGGCGCCGTGTGACCAGCCTGGGATTCAACACAGCCAGCGGTGAAAGCTACGAGGCGAAGCTGTCTCGCAGGACAATTTTACGGCGAGAAATTAATAGTGGCCGCGCTCAGGCCCTGCAGATCATAGATGGTGGATTGCATGTGTCATTAGAGATTAAGCCTGATATGTTAGCCTTAAGGGAATTAGCCTATTAGTAATTAGGGAAATGAGCTCACAGAATAGAGATAATAAGAAACTTGCGTCGCCCTTTGCGACCTGTAACTTCCCTGGCAGCTCATGGTGCCAGGAATAAACCACAATTTGTTATAAAATGACTCAGTGTGATAATTCATGACCTCCCAACACTACCATCCAGCCACATTTCAGGAGCTGAACCTGGCGCCCTCCCCCGCTGATATTACATTCGGCTTGCCCATCGTGGGGCTTGCTTATATTACATTTGGCTTGACCATCGTAGTGGCTCGCTTATATTACATTTGGCTGGCCCCAACGTGGGGCTAGTTTAGTCGCTTATATTACAATATTATAGCCTATACAAACTTTTCAAAAGGAATTATTAGTAATTTTTTCTTGGCCAAAACTGTATGGCTTCAGCCCCGAGAAATGTTTTTGAAAAAAGTGAAAATACATCAATTTTGTTTTAGTGAGAAGTATACATCTTTGGTCACGTTAGGATTTTTTAAAAATCTGAATATAAATTAATTTGGGAGTTATGAGATAACGTCTCATAACAACGTACAGAAAAAAATGCCCTTTAGCAAATTTCTAATGTGTCTCGAACATTGGCTACATTTTGTAATTGCGTTTGCTCGAAAAGATTACATTTTTCTAAGCGTGGTCAAATTATCTCTTTAAAACTTCACTTTTCAACTGTTTCATTCCTTTAAAGCGCTTGTCTTGGAGAAAAGAAAACACGCTATACTTATTTTATATTCCTTAATACATAATCAAAATCCAGCAAAATCGTTTAGAGACATTTTGGGAAGTTTTAAAGTTAATTTTATCACCGTTTTATCCTATCAAAATCACCAGCCCTTTTTTATTTTATTTTTTCCTCCACGTACCGAGTATTGAGTGAATTTTGGTCTACCAAGAGATTTGAAATTTCGCATGCTTTATTCTGCACGATAAATTTCCCTTTGAAGGATCCCGTGCCACATACGTATTAGTTTTCAGATCTGCTCGAATAATGAATCACGAATTTGACGTTAATTCATAGGAAATTTCATAGAAAACTGGGTTCGCAAACAAGCATCAGGTATTGTGAATTCATATCTCTATTAACGAATATCCACCATTCCATCTGAAAAATTTCTGTGATAAGATGTCACTTCAACCATACTCCATTGCTTATCAGAAGTTTAAATTCAAGATTACTGAGAGTCGGCTGAAAATGACAAAATTGAAATTTGAAGTGTGATTAAATACTTTTTGAAAGAGAAAACAGCAATAGAAATTCATGAAAAGAATTCCTCTTCATTGTTTGTCTCATGTCCTTTTTACGGATCCACCCAACATCACATCAACGAGTTTAAGTACGACATGCAAATAATAATTGCGACGCACAACGACCTGGAAATTCAAAAACAATTATCACACCACAAAAAATGAATTAAGTAGTTGATAACGTTTTAGCCGATAGTCGTGCAGTATTGTACGACTTAGCATAAGTTCTTGTCGTTTCAACCGAATGAGGGCATTTCATTTTCCACAATGAATTGGTTATGAAAGTTTTTTATTTTCATATTTTTTTTTTTATAAGAGGAGTGCCGCGTTCGCTCACGCCAAAGCAAACGGATATTCGAATTCGAGCATTTCTCTGCTTTGAGGATTTTGAGAGGAATGCAGTGTTTTCGTGACAAGGGATAGCCCACAAATTCATTATCATACATTGGAAACGAAACAGTAATCCAAACTATGCATTCGCTTGATAAACCGGCTCCAAAAAATATAACGTATTGGCAGCTGATATAGCGACGGCCTGTATGTTAGGGTCCGAATTTTTTTTATTTTTATGGACTGTCTCGAGAAAGGTAAATTCGTTTTAGGAGATCACTAAGCAATCTTTTAATTGAATGGATTGATTCTGAACGTGGACGCACACTATTAGCTATTCACAAAAGTGAACAAAAATGTCATTAAATCGGGAAATAAATTGGCGACGATAGCGTAGAAAGATATAAGGTAATATACAATTTTGTCTATGTATTGTATTGTCAGTATGTTTTATCAACGGCTATATTTTACTTAATATTCATTGAAGAACAATATGGACAGAAAAGAAAAAAGTGTTTATAAAGAAATGCACAAACGTTTTCTGATATTCGTGGGCAAGTTCAAGAACACGGTATCCACTGCTTTACTCCATATAGCAACAGGAAACGTTTTCTACTGGGGCAGAGGTGCCTGTGCGACCGGATGCACCGAAGTAACATTTTTCCTTCCGGGAATGGAGGAGCAACCTCGCGGCCCTTCTCAGCTGGGCGACACCACGGAGCAGGGCGCTGACGCCGCGGGGAGGGGGAAGGAGGAGGAGGGGGGAGGAGGGGGAGTGGGGGGAGAGTGGGGGCTGCTGCCGCCGGGGGCGACGTGCTGAGTGACGGAGATTGTTGGCACCCTTTGATCTGCAGCCGGATGTTTGCTTCCACTTGTAAACTCCACGAGTCGGCAACGCGGAAAGGAAAAGACCGGGAGGGGGGGGCGAAACGGGCGAACTGAAGGGACTTGAAAGGGAAATGAAATTGTAGTGTAGTCTGGGTCATGAAAATTCTATGTGGTACATTAGAAAAGTCTTTTTCTGGTTTACAAAGCAATCTGGGGAGAGGATGTTTCAACAACTTGAGAAACAACACAAGTCCACTTTTGGCTATATTGAGTGATTCGTACAATTGTGAATTTCAAGGATAAATACATCCATCATTTTTCACTGCACCCGTTCAAATTTCTAGAATATCTTTGCCAATACGACCTTAAATATCACGTTTGTTTAAGAACCAACGGACGTGCGATATTTGTCAAACAAATTAATAATGGTATCGAATGCTACCGTCAAGATTTAATAGGAAGATACTCTTGGACGTCACCTGGTCGACGCATGTTGCAAGTTTGATGAACTAGTGCTAAAATAAGTATAGAATGAGACAAAAAGGACTTTACAGCTTTGAAGACATATAGAGGCCCTTTGAGAACACCTTTACTGTTACAGGTGTCATTCTGTGACGGGACCTCAAGTTTGACATGGTACCTATTACTACTTTCAGCCTCCACAATCGCCAGCGAAGTGAATTGTAGCTAGTTTACCTATTTGGCGAGCGCGCTCTCTGTGTGTTTTGGTACCAAGAAACAAAATGCTAGAAAATGTCTTAATTCCACAGTTAGATAAAGATGAACGAGATGCAATTAGTCGTGCAGGACCAATTGCATGGCCATCTCTCTCCCTCGATTTGACACCTATGAATTTCTTTCTCTGGGTTTTCATTAAAGATCGGGTGTATGTTTCGCCCTTACTAGATGATTTAGAAGTCTTTCAAATCAAATCCACGTTGCCGTTGCAAAGGTTACGCCCGATATGCTGACATCAGTATGGGAAGAAATTGATTTCCAATGGAACGTTTGCTATTAACAATGTCAGTCACATTGAACCAAAATGAGACGTTGATGGCAAACTTGAGACCTCTCACCGCAATGTGAAAACCAGTAACAATTTAGCAAATCATTTCAATACACCTTCATGTGCCTTCAAAGTTGTATAGTCCTTTCTGACTCTTTCAATCTAAGTGCTAAAATATTGGTAATAGTAAAACGTTCTGTTCATCAAATATTCGCAGAAAAGTTGTTAATGAAAGTCATTACAGAATCGAATGAACATATTTTCGAAATTATTATTTTTATTTTCAAGTTCTTTCTTTACATTTTGAATATAGTTTTACGTTCACTTAAATTTAATTTTTATTTTTTAACTTTTCAGTGGCTTCGGTAGAAAATGAAAGATTACGTCTCTTCTTTACAACCTCTTTCTTTACCTCCGAGTAAAAGGTCATGTACATGTTTGTGTATTTTTTTAATGTTCAAGGATTTTAATGAAACACGCAAATGAATACTCGTAGTACGTTTAAGAGCATTGATATCTATCTGTACAAAAGGTTTAAAGAAAAAGTATGGTGTCGTTTTCTTCTAAAATGTTATTAAGGTACTTTTAGAAATACTTTGTCACAATTTGATTGAAAATTTGGCAAAAATTACTAATTTGTTAAATTGTATATGAAAAAATTTAAAGAATTTTTGAATGATTATCATTATAAATTTAAAATAAAATCGCACTTCTACCATTTTTTAAGTGTTCTGCCAAAGCAATAAAATAAAATAAAAATGTGGATCAGTTATTTAGAATTTGTTTGAAAAGTTTTTTTAGTTGTAGATGCTATTCGTTCCAACAATTTTGCTATAATACTTTTATATATTATTTTTTAAATAATTTCTTTACTTATTCATTTTTATACAAATTATTTACTGAACATGTAAAATAACAAGCCTCATTATTTTATCAGCACCCTTTTACCCGACCTTCTGATCAGTACAACTTGAAATGTCAATTCCGCTTTATAGTTTATATATTTATGTAAAAATGCAGGCTTAGTTGGCATGCTGTATTATTTATTGATTACTTTTGCAAATATTTCAGTTTACAGATTTCAAATGTATTCTTTCTAATAAAACATCTCAACGATTTCATATTGTAATTTTTATTTCCAGCGATGCGGCAGATTATATCTGAAACCTTGCCAGGTATAACATAAGCAGAAGTAAACAAGGAGGAAGTGCCTTGTAAATATAAACGATTCGAACCAAGGGATTGCATTAAATTGAAAGCATGATTCGTGTGAAGGCACGTGTTCAAAAAGAGATGTTATTTTCCTCCCTATGTTACTGAACTTTGTGAAACAACTGTCACGTTTCCATCGTGTATTTACATACTCCGCTTTTAATTCATGATCGGAGGAAGTAGAAAGGAACAGATTCACACAATTTATCGCACGTTACTAACGAGAACGTAATTGCTAGGGAAAGGAAACACAAAATCGGAAATCTTTGCAAAGCAAAAGAATTAGATCGTGCCTGATAGGAGGGGGCAACATCATAATGGATGTTACCACTCGAGTGAGAAACTTGTAATTGAAATGAAACTCAAAAGAGACCTCTTTGCCTTTCCTGCAATTAATTTTAACCCTGGAGTTTTAGCACTATTTTTATAGTATTATTTTTTTATTAATTTCATTTTGTTAATTCTGAAGGTAACAGGTGAGAATGTAAAATTGTCAAAAACATATTTCAACGATGTACTTCTCCTCCTGTCAGTTGAATATGTGTTTGAAGAGAGTCTGAATTTTTTCTCAATTTTATATATTTAAATGAAATAGTTTTAAAACATAGCGTCATATCCATTGTATTGAAAGTGTTACGAATCATTTTTACACATTTCTCTGGTGCAATAAAAGGGCAGTACTAAGCACAGCGTGTAACAATATTTAGTTAATAATTGAATCATTCAACTTATTTTCATGTTACCTTTAAACTTTTATTATTATTATTATTATTATTATTATTATTAAACTAAACCTTTACATTCAATAATGCGAAACATGCTTTTACTTTGACATTTTTAAAATAAGTTTCCGCCTCGTTAATAGTAATCGTAATTTAATGTACATAGCACACTTCACTTATCCATTCAGAAACAAGTAAGTGTAAGGTATACTTCAACAACAATATTCAAAGGATGACTTATGTAATTAATCTCACAGGCATGCTGATCTCATTTTTGTACCTCCTGAATCGAAAGGTGTATCTCACTCAGATGTAGCTGCTGATAATTGATTTAATTTGCTTTAAATTCAATGAATTTCAATTAATTTATATTAATTTATTAGAAAATAAAAATTCAGACATTCTCATTATTTTCTTTACTACGAAACAAGGAGCAAGATTCATGATCATTAGGAAGTTGCAATCGGAAGTTTGAACTTCATAACTGAACGAGTTTGGACCAATTGATCCGAGATAAATTTGAAGTTGTGTAAAGGAAGAAATTTATATCGGTTATAAAATACCGGCGAAACACATTGAAACAAAGCAGGCCACAGAACAACACAATACGTGAGTAACACTTCTCATATCACTGCCCACCATCAACAGAAGTAAATTTCTCAACAACAAGCCTACACACTTTGAACGTCCAACCAACAATAGTGACCTTTGCTGGTCGGCAACCCTAACAAGACTAATGAGCTATTCAGCAGCGTCAGCAGAGCGTCAAGCCCACGCGATCGGCACGCCGCGCGCCGGTGGCCGGCCGGCGTCGGGGCGACACCTCACGAGACATTTCACGGCGCCGCGGCGCGGGGCGTCCGAAACGGCCGCCGCCACAGACGCGTCGCGACGCTCGGCCCTTACCTGCGTCCGCCGTCGGTCGTGACCCCGAAGTCCGCTCTCGCCCGCCTTCCTGCCTGGAGGAACTAAAAATGCGGGGTAATTCACCGTTTACATTGCATGGCAAGGGCGCCGCGGCCGGCGTCGGCGGAGGCGACGGGGAGGGGGAAGAACAGCGAGGGGTAAAATTAGCCCAAGCGCCGGCCGACGCGCCGGCTTGGATTTCGGCGGCCGCGCCTCGCCTCGCGCCGGCGTTGGCCGCCCACCGGTCACGTGGGCGCCGGCCACCGCCGGCCATTGGGCGCGCCGCGCGCGCAAGGTGTTAATTCCGACGCTTGTCGAGGTTGGGGCGAGGTGTTGTTGGCCCGGGAGGCGACCTGCGGGCGGCGGTGGGCGAGAGCGGCGTTTGATGGAGGCGGCGCCGTTTGGGGCGACCGCGGGGGTGGCTGCGGCGGCTTCCGTCAAACTACGCGGAACTATTACGCCCAATATTTTACGCTATCAACATAGGTTTCGTCCTGCTAACCTGTTTTTGCAATGGATTAATTCACAATAATTTCTAGAATATTGTTTTTCTTCTCAAGAGCACTAACAGATTCCCGATTCCAAACCCCGCCTTAGGATCCTTCATAACTGAACTCGAGACTAAGTAGTAAGGAAGAGAGTACTGCTACAGTCGTCATCCAACCAATCGTCGCTCAACTAAGAAATTATAATTGATGCTATTAAAAATGAACACTTTTGTTTGTTTTGCTCCAGAAAATGAAATCGCAATATCCCCAAATTACTAGATTAATTAGGAATATTGTGTCTAAAAGTGCATAGCAGGTCTCTATTCCACCATGCCGGCAAACATTTTGACATTTTATGTGATTACGCTGTTAATAGGGGGTTCCCTTGGGCGGAGAAACGTAGGTATGCAACCCGTAAAACCCCCCTGTACGAAGCGCACTGCTCAACATCTTCGTTCCTTGCGTCTTTGAAATTTGCCATTGGATAACAATTTTCGAATTATGAAATATCGCAATTGAACGTGTGGATGTGTACAGCTGTAAGTTGTTGTGATTATCTTGGATATTGGATCAGGAATCGGGAATCACGATCGGTACGAAAAAATGAAGTTGAACTATTTTCATCCTGAAACCTTTGTAACCTTGAAAATATTCATGATTCATAACAAGAATACTCTTTTTATGGTGTTTAGAATTACTACGAAGCACCTACTTCTAAGCAAAAAAATAGGTTATTTTCAATATTTGAAAAATGGAAATCAGATATAGTCTAAAAATCTTGAGTTTTGTAACTACATACGTACTATAATGCTTTGCACTATTTTTTTGTGCGTACAGAAGTAATTTAAATATGTGATGTTATACACACGTTATCCAATTAATATCATTTTCCCATCAACGCGGAAGTTGTTCTAGAACTATTACTTTGGAGTTCGAACTTCGCCTTTTCGACCGGATAGGTGTATGGCCACAGTTTTGATAATTTTCCTCTCCAAACGCATGGCTCAAAACGGGGACTTCTTTTAGGCTAGTCGCAAAATGAGATGCGGGTCCGTGACGTGGCGCAGGGTGCCTCATGGCGAATTTCTGCGAACCATTATTCTGGCGCACGTTAGAACGCAGGGTATATGGACCGGCGCTCGTTAGAACGCAGGGTGACATGCCGCGTCTGCGCGCGGTGACCCTACGGAACGCAGTGTCTTGGACTCAGTATTCTGCGAAGAATAACTGTGACTTTTCTGAAAATGGAAGAAGTACTGGTTGAAGCCAGGAGTTTTCGTAAATTTCTTTATGACAAAAACCTTGTTGAGGTGTTTAAAGAAGATAATGCGGTGTTTTACGAACCGTGGAAACTACGAACTCGTATAATTCACCAGTTTCAAGAAGCTTGAAGCTTTTTTGAAAAATAGCTTATTATTAACTAATATTTAAAGAATCATTAACGTATCAAATTTTCCTGTTTCGAATATGTTGCTGAAAGTGTAGAAATATGCAGTAACTTTCAGATATGCGAAAATATGTAAAATAAAATTTGACAGGAAAGCTCCAAATGAGCTGATTTGTAATGAAATTATAATTTTCTAAGAAAGCATTAACAAAAAATATATGCATCTGCATTCAAATCTGGGCTCTATTGATAACTAAAATACTATAAAATAAATAGACTTTCTTTTAAAACACTACTTGTTTTCCTCGGTTCCAATGAGTCTTGTGGCGTTCCAGCCTCCTCTACAAATTTCATTTTCGAGATTATACTCTTATTTGAACTGATCACGGTTTAACCTAAAATAGTTCTGAAAATTGCCATCATCAATTTCCTTAGATCAAATACTCCATGTGTTTCTCTTTTCTTCATGTAATCGCTTCTTTCTTCTTTTTGCCCCAGCAGAACGGCGTAACATGACGTTTCTAACTCGAACTCGCTATTGGAATCCGATTCAGACATCCCAAATTCACTAACATCGCGGAAATACTAGACATTTTCGTCAGTGCTCGTACTGGAATGAACTGCGGCCCATCATGCGGTGATCGCTGCTGTGACTCATTCTGCCGTGAGGAATTCGGGATAAGTCATGCTGCGTCACGTCACACCAGCGTCTCATTTTGCAACTAGTCATACAGTACCCCTTTTTGGAAATTCAACTCAGATTGCGTCGCGCACTGCAAACGATGCAGTCAGGAAAGTGGGCAAAAGGCATGCTTTGCAGCAAGATGACGACCGTTCCCTATTCAAACTTCTAAGGCAATCCCACACATGTCTGGTTGGAACGCTTCTGGCCATTCAGCAATTTTTCGAAGATCAAAGAGGAATCTACAGAAAGCGCTCAAAAGTAAGGCATTACATACACTTTAAGCCTATATATGTATATATATATACATATATAGGCTTAAAGTGTATGTAATGTCTTACTTTTGAGCGCTTTCTGTATATATATATATATATATATATATATATATATATATATATATATATATATATATATATATATTGTGGCGTTATGGGATTGTGCAACCCCATATCACCACCGTATCGTATGTGTGAACACTACGGAGGCAGCGAGGATAGCAGGCGCGGAAAGCAAAGTTTCATAAACGCGCGGCCTGGTATCCGTTGCCCGTACTAAACGAAGGCGAACTAGCGAGCAACGTTTTCCTTGTGAAGGGTTGAGAGAGGGGAAGCAGCCCCACCACTGAGAATTTCCCCAGGCGTCGGACGATAAATACGCGAACCCGCAAGCGGAAGCTCTCTTTTTCTTGCCACCACTCGTCAAGTAAGCAGCTCTTCTCTTTGGGTTCCCGATTGCCGAGCGAGTAGCATTTTGATCACCGCTCGCCGAGCCAACACTTTCGTTAACATTAGTTTAGATATTGTTTGCCGCTGCAACGACTACTACTTAGGAGTATTCGGCGTCGAACAGACGTTCTAGTCAGTCGTCCGCGAGATAGTGCAGATTCAGTAAAGTATTCCTTCAATCAACGACACGGGAAGTAAAAGTTACCCGTTGTGAGAGAAGCATTGAAAGTTCTGGTTTAGCAAAGTAGAAGTAGCAACGAGCGAGGAACTTGCACGAGTATTCGGTGAAGTGCAAGGGACATTTTCGCAACGTGGGCGTAGTCAGAGGCGCCGGTAGCAGACGAGGAAGAAAAAGAGGCCGAGGACCCAGGCGCACGAGGAAGGAGACTGATCGACTAGGAAGAAGAACGGAAGAGGACGCAAGAAGACAGCGTAGACGGCAGAGGGGAATCCCGTTTCTTTACGACGCAGAAGCTGGGACCGAGCGACGTCGACGCAGAGACCAGCGCACGACCATCAAGGCCAAAAGTGGGAAGTCCACGAGGTAACGGTTAGGGCGCGGAAAGTAGGTCAAGTTCACGTTGGCAGGGAAAAACTAGTATAGGAAAGTGTTAAGAAATTGAGGACACGGGTGGCAACAAATTTGCAGTATTATAGTAGGAGACATTTTGATGCGCTATTGCCTGCATAAAATATTATACTTAGGACATTTATTATTCTGCTATTTTCAGACACAGTTAAATTGTAAATGAGAGTAGTGCACTTGCACACGTTTCGTTCTTTGCATGTAATATTTTGAAGCAGGAGATTGTAAATTGAAATTTTGGTTTCATGTGCAATGTAATTAGAATAGCATAAATTTAGATATAATTAATTTTCCAAGGGAATTCCAAGTGTAGATTAGGGTAATTATTTCAGAGTATCAATTTTGGTGTAAATTATATGTGTTCATTCATATGAGTGTGTATTGTAAAGGTTTCTATTTGTGTTTTGATCATTCTTTGTAAAAGCGTGATTCTATATTCTTGGTTTTTGTCATGAACTTATGCCACTAAAAGTTTATAGGTAAATTATACGCTCGTTTGTGTGCAATCTGTATGATTTTATTGTGTCAAGGGTTCAAACCTTTCTCGCACCCTGAAGATCCTGCTCCCTAGATTTTTAAGCTCGCTTCACGAGCAAAATCTTGATAACCCGCTTACGGTTCATGCGTGCTGTGGGTGAAGGTGGTAAGTTTAGGCATAGGTGGGTTAGCTAGAATGTGTATATATATATATATATATATATATATATATATATATATATATATATATATTGTAGCGATACCAATTTCCTCATACAAAATTTCATAAGGCTGAGGGCAGTTGGAAAATGAACAGACGGCGTTGCACGTGCAACCTCGCTTATCGCGACACCCGTTTGCGCCCCCGGCACATTAAGAAAGTCGTTACAAGGGTCAGTCGTCGAAAGATTCACTGAGAGGCACGTGTTCGCATGGCCAGCTGCGAACCTTCTAGAACGCTCGCTTACATCCAGGGAATCCCAGAGCGATAAATTCTTTCACGGACAACGCCTGCCTTGTGCAAACATGACCGGTGTTCTAGAAGGAATAGGAAAATTCTGGACGCTCACAGTGACGCAAAGAGTTGAAACTTCCGTGGCTTCCCCGTCGCGATTGGTTGGAAATAGTGTAATGCGCAACTACCTTTGGCCAATAGCGACGCGACTATCATAAGGAGCTGGAACATACGAGAAAACGAGTGGGGGGTAAAAGTTGACCTAATACAATTTCGAGTGAGAGAATATCAGAAAGTGCAGAGCATCAGACGGGGCCAGATCATTTAGACGGGGGGGGGCAGTCGGGAGAGAATCTTCTCTGGGGAGTAACTATTCGTCGGAGAGAGACCAGTGTGCCTCTGAAAAACTTATAATTATTCGTCGGAAGGAGCCTGAGTTCTAGGCTGAGGGCAGTTGGGAGAAAAACTTATCTGGGGTGGGAATTATTCGGGCGAATGTGCCTATGTGGGACTTATGTTATTTTACTGCGAGTTTTGAGCATTGTGCCGGCTGCAGTAGACAGAGAAAATTCTCTGGGGTGGGAATTCGTCGTGACGAGAGACGAACGTTTCTCCGAAGGATCGCTGAACTGTCCGAAGTTGTGTTCGACAATTATTATAATGAGAATCAGAGGTACGCGTAGTTAATTACTACGTTCCTGAGATTGAGATCGCCCGGCTACTCCAAGTCTACCAGTTACTACCAGTCTACCAGTCCCGCTTCGAGTTCAACCAGACAACACTACTAGACGCCGTCAACGCAGCCACGCGTCGCCGCCCCTGTGGTGACGTCACGACCCGACCGCCAGCTGGTGGCCCGAGAGGCCACCGACCTCCGCTGAATTCTTCCGAAGGACGGCAGCCGTTTCCTCGCCCGCGCCGCGCCCTCCCCAGGCGCGCAGAGACCCTTTCCAGGTAGTATTTTTCAATGGGCATTCGTCCCGTGTAAAGTTTTGTAATGCGGCGCCGCGCTATGGCGCATCGATTTGTAACTTTTGTATTTTGCCATTGTAATGTTAATTATAAGTCTTCCTAATTTTTAAGCTTTACTCTGAATACTAACTTTTCATCTTCTTTTCTTTCCACCTAATTTTCAGATTTCTTATTCTATTTACAAGTGTAACTTCCCTGGGGCATTTTAAATTATTTTGCCCAGGAATAAAAGTGATTTTTACCAGTGATCAAAGTGTTTCTTTCATGTTACCAGTATCTGTTTAACGATTCCTTCCATCACCGACTGAGCTACAAAGGGCCGCTTACCGGGCGTTCTCTCACGAGACGACTGGGGGTGTTACAATATATATATATATATATATATATATATATATATATATATATATCGAGACAATGCTCGTGAAAATTATGAAAATTTAATAAGGATTAAAAAATACAAAAATTTCAAAACTATATATCAGGTGACCACAAAATAGAGATTCTTTGGCATTTCCATTAATATTCCTTGACTATTGTCTTCTAATTCGTTTTCCTGACATTATTTCTTTCAATATCGTCGAGTTTTGTAACGTGTTTAAATTTTATGACCTTTTTTTATTGAAAGTGGAAACAACTAACGTTATTATCTCTTACCCTCGACAGTTAAGACACAATTTGTGAGCATCTAACGTATGGAAAGAGGTTTCACTTCCGCTCAATCAGATCCAAGACTCAAGAAAACTAATTGGATCGAGACAACAGATTTACCCTTACAATAATAATAAAAAAACATGCGAGCATTATTAACCGAGTTTAAGAATCTCCAGGAATCCTTTCTTGTGCATAAAATGATAAATTGTCTAAATTTCTTCATTTCTTCCATTGTGAGTACCTAGGAATCACAGTCTACTCATAAAATAATATTCTCAGACGAAACGCAGTTAAGAGAGGTGAGCTATACTGGTCAAATATTGGCGTGAGGAAATCGAAGCACTCGTTACTGCAGACCATCCATAAATGTGATTTACAGAGATCATGGAGTCGCGGTATTGAAAGATGTAATGAATCCAAAATTACAGCATAGTATCAAGAGATAATATTTGCATTAAAATCAGTCTCGTGAGAACCGGATTAAGGTCATGGTGGGATGCTTCCTTCTTTTCCATGAACTCGTTTCCCTGGATTTCATGTTCGTTTCCACACAAATATGTTATACTATGCCTTGAATCCTTGTAAACAATAAAACTGACTTGAAAAAAGAATAGGACAATTTACCGAGTGATATTCTAAACAGCTTTCCACCTTTGAGCTGAGGGGAGACTGAACAGATAAAATCATTATGTCCATCTTTAATTCGGTCTTTGGGATATTTCCATTTGAATTCGGATACACCACCTCCTCCTCCTCTTACTCCTCCCTCTCCTCTCCTTTTTTCCTTCGTTTTCTTCCTCCGATGACGGCATATACCAATCAAAATCTTAGATTTTCGTGCACTCATTCAGGGTCAGTATACAGAGAGAGTATATGGAGCTGGGCGAGGGAGATAACTCGGACCTGATTACGGAGACAGAGCGTGGAAGAAAGAACAACGCGGGTTCGTGGAGTATTTTTTAAGGAACTACTAAACAATCACTTGAAAAGCAATCGGAGAAAGCCTCGAAAACCACCGATCTAAAAAACACCGATATTTGGTAGATAAAATCTGCCAAACTCTGACTCGGACTAGAACTTCAACTGTTATTTTCATCTCCAAACGAACTTGTTTATCTATTTTTTATACTAAAAAAGCCGAAATTATCCTGTCAACGCTTGTTTGGGCTCTGTGATGTACTCATCATATCGAACTACAGGAGATAAAGATTTTCGGTACTGTCTCATTTTCATATTCTCAAATACACTGGTTATTATTGCAAATAGAATAGCAGGCTGTCTCAACCACTCGATATGGCAAAATCAATATCTAAGAAAAGACACTAAAATTAGAATATATAAGGCAGTAATTAGGCCAGTATTGCCATATGCAGCTGAAACGAGAGCAGACTCAAAAAAAATATGCCAAATGATGGAAGTGTCGGAAATGCGGGTGCTGAGAAAAATTACAAATAAAACGATAAGGGATAAAGAACCTAATATTAATATAAGACAGACTTGCCAAACAGATATAATCTCAGACTGGGTTCGAGAAAGAAGAAAGAAATGGAACAACATATAGACAGAATGGAAGAAGACAGACTGGTGAAAGTGACTAGAGATAGAAGACCGGAAGGAAGGAGAAGAGTAGGACATCCAAGAACTAGGTGGAAAGACATTATGTAAAACAAGACAGCATGAATATAGTGCCAATTTATAAATATGACTAAATAAATGTAATGTATCAGTTTTTTTAAATTTTAATTAAGTATCCTTTGTAAAGAAACAGGCTCTAGCCTAAAATAAAAGTAAGAAGAAGAAGAACACTGGTTATGATGGTATTTATTTTCCTTTCTTGTCCCATGCAATCAGTACAATGTTGGACAACTCTCTTTCAGACCGTACGCAGTTCTACATGCAGTGTGTGTCAAAATTTCTTTATGATCCGCGAGGTGGTGTTTTCATCAGTCCTGATGATTTCATTTGTGCAAAAGAAATTGGAAATCACTGCCATTTTCAAATTATTTAAAAAAAATAATATAATCCATGCAAAGGAATGGGTACCTAAGAAACGCTACCGCACGATAGAATACATTGTTCACTATAAACGTGCTGCAATTTATTGCCGCATGGTAAACCACGTACGAATACATAAGATACGATATGAAGCACAGGTGCACGAAAATGCGGAGGGGTGAAACTGTCAGTGTCGCTCAGTGTCACTGCGTTACTTTTTCCATTTCCCAGGGTTATCGCTTTGTTACAAGGAACAAGGAATCCGAAAAAGGGCCCCCGCCGAACTTCAGTAATCAAGGGGCTCCTCTTAATTAAAAAAAAACTATTCCGAAGTAAGCCCTTCCAACCTCTCAGTGTTATGAAATGCATACAAATGTGGATATTGCAGTGAATGCTAGATGTGCTGGAAGAGAAAATTCTTCACTATACCATACAACAGACTGAATATATTTCTCTGTCGCATTCTCCTGCGTAAACAGCACTTGATGCCAACATTAAAAACTCTAAAATTATTGTTTACTTATTTTTGAAAAAGTGTCACGATTTCCATCAATATTACTCTATAGCTACTCATATTTTTTTAATGTACATGAAATATATTATTTATTCCTCAATTTCAGATTCTTAAAATATGTAAAAAATCACTGAATAACTAAGAACCCATTTTGGTGAACTCTGTTTTCTCGAAATTTGCAAACAGTTAACATCTAACCTACAGCTTTAACGACAGAATGTTTTCCCTTAAATAAATATGTTCCAAAGAAATATACATTTAAATAATTTCATGTACATTTTTTTTAAAATATGACTAGTTCTCGCATATTTTTACTCCCATGATGAAAATGTTTAAATGATTTTCAAACTCGCCTTTCGCCATTAATATTGAAGCTAGATTTTTCTTTCTCAGTGCAATAAATTTCTCAATATTAAATGTTTTAATCATTTCATATACATTGTTTTCGAGATATCGGGATATTTGAAAGATTTTTTTTAAACTATGAAAACTAATGGATCATATTAAGACAAGGAAAATAATGTGTAATTTATGTTAAAACAAATTGAATAATATTACCATATTATAATTAAAATTAATAATTATTATATTTTTTGGTCCATTTGTATTTTTATGTCAGCGCTATCAGGTTGACTGACAGTCATGCCATTGCTGGTTGCTAGGCCGCCTGGACTGAAGGCCTCGTTGGTTAAACGCCAATTCAAATGCGACCCACTGCCTCGTTCCCCAGAAAAGCTGGGGTTGGGTAGAACTAGGATCGTTTGCTGATGTTTACAGGCTATTTTGTAGAGGTTTGAAGGAAAGGATGGAAGTTGGATGAAGAGTAGAGAGATTATTTTATTGAGGGTTTAAGGTGTTTGAAATGCTATTTTATTTAGGTATTAGAGAAGAGAACTAGAGGTTTTTTATTTGATAGTTTTAGGACGAGGTTTTGCAAGGTTATTTTGTTAAGGTAAGTGACACGATCGTCTTGTCGCCGTGTCATATTGTCTGTATGTGTAGTTAGATAAGGGGTGGAGGGAGTTTAAGGATATCTAATATGTGATTTTTGCTGTTGTGTCACGAGAGGTTGTGGAAGTGTTGGTGAGTTTGTGGCGAGTAGATGAAGTTGACAAATTGATGCACCGTATTGCATAATGTATGAAAGATGTGTTGTGGGAGTGGGGGAAGGTTAGGTTCGGAGGGTGTTGTAGTTGGCACATGGAGTTGGGGTGGAAGATGAGGTGGACAACACGGTATTCAATTCTATTTAGATGTTTGTAGGACGTGTTACAGATGGTGGATCATGTGGAAGAGGCTTAGATTATGACAAATCTGATGTAGTAGAGAAATAGCTTGTTCTTGATGGAAAGTGAAGGATGACTGAGGATGGGTTGTATACACACACACCTATACCTTTAAAGCCAATCAGGAAATAATTATCCTTCAACCCACCCTCTCTCTCTCTCTCTCTCTCTCTCTCTCTCTCTATATATATATATATATATATATATATATATATATATATATACACACACGCACACGCACACGCGCGCGCGCGCGCACGCACACACACATACACACACACACACACACACACACCTCAGGAGCGCGTACGCGGAGATGCTACCTGGCGCTCCTCTTGACGACTGACTACAACGAGACCGGACAGCAGACCAACATAATATTAACGGAAAATTAATCCAAATAAAGTGTTAACGGAGGATTACTCCATAAAAGCAAGCGCTCAACGCCCTCATAAGAGTTTGGAGACGCGTTTTGTCAGTGCACGCAAAAAGGCACAGTGATGTAATTGCCTATGATGTCATAAAGTTGTTTCCATCTCGATTATCTTATAAATATATAATTCTGTTATACAAAAAGTAACGAATGCAACACAATTACAATGTTGCTTCATTACATTCGTTCATATTAGAAACGTCGCTTCTAACATCGATAATTTGCAAAACATTTACTTCTGCAATCATGTTTAATATTATGAATTAGTTGCAAAATAGATTATTGTGGCTAAAATGCGCATCGGACATCGTTGATGCTCTCATGCATATGAATACATTAACACACTGGATTTAAAGGCAGAAAGCTATTTTCATTTTCACTTTAGAATGAAAAACATATGTTTTTCACACTTTTCGGAGTAATTCAAGTGATACCTAAGGTGCAGCTAGATAGAGATTGTTACATTGTAATATTTCATAATCATTACCAATATTACGAGACAGTATGTGTTGTTCTTGCATCGTTAATATTTGTTGTTGATTTATATTTCAAAAATATTCAATCAACTGATACTTTTTGAATCATCCTCGTGTTAATTTTACGTTTAACATTTTCAGCAAGCAAATTTTAGCGGGTGTGTTCGCAAACATATCGAACGATTTGTATCGTGCGTATTCGAGACATCGTCCGGCAGTTGACGGGAATCAGCTGTCAATTCAAGTTCAGTGTTGATTGTGAAGTTTGACTGAAATCCGAGATAAGTTCTTTAATGCTCGTTCACAGTGATCAATTTTGAATTGTGGAGGGTCTGCCAGGAAATGAAAACGTACGGAAGAAAGAAATCCTTTCAAAAGTGCACCCAAATTAGTATAGACTTCAAAGAAATGTGCCGTCTGTGCTTATGTTGTAGTGGAGACAGACAAAACATTTTTAACAGCAGGGGAGATGTGCCACTTCCTTTAAAGATTCTAACCTGTGTGTCAGTTGAGGTCAGTTGTGTTATGTTAAATTATAAAAGACAACATCATGAAGCTCTAAACTGTTAATTATTTTCAATTTTAAATATTGAATTTTTATAGCAACAGGTTTTCCTTATTGGGTTTTATAATTCTGTCACATATTTTGCGCTAGAAAACTATTAATTTTTAGAGCATCAAATCATATTCTTGGTTACGGTTTCAGGTGTATGAAGGTGACGGTCTTCCAACAGATGTGTGTAAAAAGTGCTTAAAGCTGCTTGAAATATTTTATAAGTTTCGTAAACAGTGTGAGGAAGTTAATAGCAAGCTTCATGATATCTCAAAGAAGCATAAAGATGCACCAGAATCAGAGGTAAATTATTTTAAATTACATTTTCACAAAATGTTTTGATGAAGAAACATGTAATTTTTGCTAATTTAAATCATGTTAATTGTTGTTTCAGGTATTGCAACAAAAACAGGAAGACCGAAGAAAAATGACCTTTGTTGACTTATTGTACAATGCTAGCAAGGATATTAAAGGAGAGATTGTATTGGATGATACAACATGTGTTATGAACACATTGTTAATAGATTGTGAAAATATAACAGGAACCAATAATGACTCCCTTCAAGAAGCAACATTGGACCATAGAATCAACACCATTTACAATAATAATAACAACATCAAAGATAATAACAGTAATGTTAATGCCCAGGAGCAAAGTGGAATTATTTCTGATACAAGAGGTGACAATGTTGGTCATTGGCAAAGTGCAGAAAATAATACAACAGAAAATACTCATTTTCATGTCGGTGAAAATATTTCATCAGTTGAAAATACATCTCCAAATAACATTAGAAATGTGTCAGCAGAAGAATGTGTTACAAGCAATCACGTGGAAGCTTCTAAATCACAGTCATTAACTTCATACACACATTTGGAACCTCTCTCAGCCAACTCCGAAGGGTTAATTTTTAGATGTGACAAGTGTCCCAAAGGATTTTCAAAACGAATAGACTTGAAACGACATAGCTCAGTGCATGACCAACAAAGAGGTTTTGTGTGTGCTGTGTGTGAGAAATGGTTTCCTAATAAAACAAGCTACAAGAGACATGAGAGAATACACACTGGTGAAAAGCCATTCTCATGTTCATATTGTCAAAAATGCTTCTCACAAGATTCAATTCTGTCTAGACACCTGCTCATTCACACAGGAGAGAAACCATTTAAGTGTGAATTGTGTGGCAAAGGATTTACTCAAAGGGAAGGACTGAAAGTACACATGCGGCAACATGATTACAGCAATCATGATAAGCAACAGCAGCCACAATACTACTGCCCTTTGTGTAAAAAAGGTTTCTGTCACCAGTCTGGTCTTTCAAGACATCTCATTACTCACACAGGAAAAACATTTGATTGTCCAATGTGTTCTAAACCATTTTCAGATCAGTCTTCACTGAAAAGGCACACTAAGAAGCACAATTCCATTAAAAATGAAATGGATTTGTAGCCAAAAACAAGCAAAGAAATAGAAATACTTTGCAGACATATAGGATATCTGGAGAGATAAAATTTAGACTTATGATATTTGTAACAAAATTAGGCATGGAAATTTTATACTAAATTAATGATATGTTAGATAATATGGCTCAAAATCTTTATACAGATCTACTTTGCCATTGTGTACAAGCTTTCAAAATTTTGTGTAATCAATGGAAGATGAAATATAGCCAAAAAATATATTCTCTGAAAAAAAGAAAAAGTAAATAAAATGTTTAATTGGTTACGCCCACCTAAATTCAACATATTTTTGAGGTGTATCTATAATATGGGGGGATTATATTTTCTTAATTTATAAAAAATGTTCTGATATCTTTGAGAATGTAATTTATGTACTTTTCTTGGACACTGTCTTGTATGATGCTTAACTTTGATTTCTTGTATTAAAATAGTTATGTATGCTATTTAAACATTATCATAAACAATTAAACTGTACAGTGTCAAAGTGGATTAAGATTTTCTGTAGTTGGTCAGTTTCTCTTATTTGCATTTTGAACTTATGTTTTAGATGATATGGATCAATTTGCATTGAATTAAGTAAAAATGATGGTACTGTCAGAACACTATGAAAATGGAATCAACAATTTCTATATCATTAATGTAAAGAGTGTCAGTATTATGAAAATGTAAACCTTTATAAAGATAAATTATTTATATTACCATTCTATTTTATTATTGATTATTTGGAATTATTATAATATATTTTAATACGTACAGCTTATCTTCCAATATAATATATAACTTATTAAAATTACAACTTTTCATCTGGAAGAAATTGATAAACTTTTTAGAATTTCTTCCAGACTTTTTAGAATGAATAATGAAGATTGAATGTGTATTTCCATCTAGATTTTTTCATCAGCTGCTTTTTTTATGTTAAGTGTTAAAAATTATAAATTCTTAATTCTTGTCTAGTTAATGCACATCACAGTCTCTTGTATCCAAAACTTTTGTTCATTCTGTTTGTTTCATTCTGAAACTCTTGGGGGCTGCTTTTTATGTTCATAACTGACAAGCATTATTGCTATGGGTGGGAACCCAAGAACCTTTGGAGTCTTTAATTCAATATTTATTATAATATCGATTTTTGCATCACTTTTCAATATCCCAGAAATTCATTTGAATTCCTAGATATTTTGGAATGATTGCTGAGCTGTTTTTCCTCCTTTGATTTAATAGTTATATTAATAGTCTGTTAATGATCTTATTTGTCACTCAATAAAATCATCCAGTTCTTCATTACTAACTTCTGAACTAGAACAATTTTCTTCTTTTTTTTCTGATTTGCTTTATTGATCTTATTCTGAAGCCTAATTTGTCTTTCATACATGCCATATAAATATGGTATAATCGTTTTCACTAAACACTTTTTTCTGTCCATGAATGAGGGCTTTATGTATAGAATGTTTGTTTTTAATTAATGGAGACTTCTATCAGTGTTTAATTCTCTCTGCCAAATTGTAATTTAGTGCATGCAAGTTGTAAACAAATCAATGATCAAGATTCCTGAATGAAAGCTTTTACCTGGATTTAAAAACTTCATATTAATTTCACTCAAATCCAAGAGCATCTTTATGAATTCATTGCAAATTTTATGACTAAACTGCAATAAATATTTGGAATTTGCATGATTGAATGCATTTCTCTGAATATGTTTTGAACGAAATATCAATGTTGAGTTCATTCTTCTCTAGCTGAATCCTAATTAAAAATGATTAAACTACTATGGTCTGAAGGATAAACAGTAATAACATATTTGGATGTAGGATTGAAATTACTTGAAAGTGGTGCATTTATTTCTATTAAAAATTCAATGGTATTTTAGTACTTACATGTTTTTATTAAGATTCTTGTTACTTGTGTGTTTGGTCAAGAAGGGCAATATTGCACAGGCATCAAGAAAGGCATAGGGGAAGGACTCATCTCTTCTCAGAATTTTCATATATGTCCAGTTGTTTATTCTGTTTAATTTTTTATTAAATGCATGTTCAGTCTTGCATATTATAATGATATTTGTTAATTTTATAACATTCAGACTGAAACAAAACATGGTTTACACAAATATGTTTTGCCACCCACAAAGCAAAAACTCGTGGGAAAGAATATCACGAAGTTGCTCCCAAACTGGTGGGTAGATGAACAGGGTACCCCTTAGAGCCTACATTTCCATACTTTACAAAGGGGACCAAAAGGCTTTCAAAATATTGCTTGTCACCATCTGCTCCATTGCTGTTACCATTAATCAAAATTGGATGATAATATTATTGAATTCATGAATTGTTGCAACAGAACTTGACTCTTTTTCAAAACTACTATGCACTTCTTGTGAACTTCAATAAATTTATTACAAAAATTGCTGTGGCTTCAACTTAAGTACCAGGGAGGTTCAACTTCTTTTAATGTCCTCCCCAAATTTTACGTGCCAGAAATGACCTTGAGTTGTGGAATGTAATAGAAATGTCTCTTAATAGAAAATATAGGCTCAATGTGGAGCATGTTTATGAGAAATAATTTACTACTTGGAAAAGATTAAATCTGTATTTATCAAATAAATATCATTTAACATAAAATGAATAAATATTCTGTAATATAACTGATAAAATTATTAGAAACGAGATATTACTCAATACTTTTTTCTAATTCAAATTAATTTAATGTCTTTCATTATTGCCAACAAGTTGTAGTTCATAAGTGTGAATTGGCATTAGATGTTGACGTTATGAATTAGTTTTAATCTTCTAAAGAACAGTATTAGAGAGATAACACTGTTGTGTGATTTAATTTTATCGTTATAAAGTGTTGCTGTTTTTCATTTGAAAGAGTGTTATTATCATATGGATATAATAATCCTAAGCTACTAAATAGGTTGTTGTTGTTGTTGTTTTTTGTCCAGAAGCACAAATGTTTACTAAGTTAGATATTTTATTATATTAAAAATGAAATTATAAACCTTAAACCTTTGGTTTGCTGATGTATACCATTAGATTTTGTTAGGGTTACAGTATAAAAACTTAGGTGTCATTTCATGGAATTAGTCACAAGGGTATTGCATGTTCTACATAAGAAATATCGATTTACCATTCTACATAAAAAATGTGAAAGCAGGTGTTTTATTTTCATATTTATTGATATGCATCTGTAGAATGTGATTTACAATAAAAATTACATTCTAAGAAAAGCAAAATGTATCCAAAACCACCATTGTTGCTGTTTCCTCAGCCTGTTGTTGTTTTAGAGGTTTAAAGTATATCTATGGTGTGAGTTAATGATATAGATTTCAGTTGGTTCAAAGACTATTCAAATTTTTCCCAAATGTAGAATATTCATCTGGTAAGTGAAGCAGTCTAAAAAAAGCATGCACAACGAATATTTAAAATAAAAGTGCATCAATTGACTACTATAGATCTATATTAAAGTCACAGAAATGCTTTTTTAAATGAGATTAATTATAAAATGAGTAGAATACATTCCACAATTCGTGCGTAATACCAACCAGTTCCATCTTGTTTAGTGTGCAGTATTTTGTCAAGCATGTTGATGTCTACTCCCATTATCTCAGTGTCACTTGCTTTTTCTCCATTCACATTCTATAATGTGCTTTTTGGCTTACACAGACTTTTCCGTGTTACTTTTCAGTACAGGAGACAACCCCTTTTAGAAAGTATGTCGATTGTAACTTGGTCATATATTAAGTCTATCAATAATCATCAAATAACATTTTAAAAATATGCAATCAGTAGATTTATTCAGACAAAAAAACGGTAAAAACTGTATGTGACGTAGGGGGGAAAAGATCAGTAAGATTAAATATTCACATATGACTAATTTGAATCAGTTTACTAGGAGTTTTCAGAAAAATTACAAAACATTAAGATTTACACGTAGCTAGGAGAAATTCTTGGGAACTAAAAGCCCTCTCAAAATAAATAAAAAACTCATTATTGTGTGGTCAGTTCATTGTTATACTTTTAGGCTGTAATGAACATAATGTGAACTGACTTTTACGCTCTAAAATACTGTTTTTAAATCATATTATATTTTTTTGTGCTGTTGAGATAAAAATGTGACTAAATTTTCTTTCCAGCTTTAGTGCTATATTTAGTTAAGAATTCATTTGTCAGATAGTGTTGAATGGCCTTTCATCAAAGCTCATCAAGCTCTCATTGAAGAAAATTATGGGTACAGCAGTGCTCCAGATAACAGGTACGTAATAGTAAATAATAATAATAATAACAATAATAATGATGATGGTGACGATGATGACAGTGATGATGATTATGATAATGATAATTATAAATTTGTCACATAAATGCAGCATACGTATTTCAACTTACCAGCTTTAATGAATACTGGCTTGTTATCTTCAAAACATATTTATAGTTGCTTACACAACAAATTTCTGATGTTTTAAGTTTAATTGGTTCACAAACCAATTAACTTAAAATATTTTTCCAAAGATTTTGAAAGAAGTTTGGAAGCTTAAGAATACCTCTCCTTTAGCCCTTGTGTGTGTGCAAATTAATTAATATTAAGTATAGGCATGTAGCAGCAAAAATGGTGCTGTTGAGTGAATGGTAAGTGGGTCTTGAATCAGCAAAATTGGCTGATCCAAAACAGCACGTGTGAATAATGAAGCTGCTTATTCCTCATCACATAATGCCAACTGTTGCATTATCAGTGACAGAATATGAGAATATAGTAATAACATGAGGTATGAGTAATTGTGGATTAATATTAACAAATATTTACATTCTTCGGATAAAATCAGAACTGTTTCATTGCTTGTATTTTTCCAGTCTTCCTGGATATGTATCAAAATCAATGACACCCCTCACATGGCCATATGCTGCTTAGTTTCCCCTGAATTTGGATTTATTCAAATTAGTAATGAATATTTCTAATCTGTCCTATCTTCCCTTTCTTAATAGTAAGTAGGAGTATTTCTTGTGTTGTTTTGGTGGATAATTTTTCTGTTTTGCTTTTCTTAGTATGTACTAAATTTTTCTTGTTTTTTATTATTATTATAAGAACACGATATCTTATTTAATATTCAAAAGATAACAATATTTAAATATATAAATGTTAAAGAAAATAACTTATGAGAACTATTTTATTCTTGTTATAAGTTGAGGATAGAAAAAAGAAGAAAGGGAGAATTTATGAAGAAAGGGAGAATAGAAATATTAGTGCTACATCCACTTTGTTATCAATAAATGAAATAAAATTTCATAAATCATGCGCAGACTTCTGAAGGTGAGATTAGTTATTTCCATCCCTGAATCTATCGTATTGAATCAATTGAACACATCAAACTGCTTTACTGCTGAATAAATCATATTCTACCATAAACAAATTAAAGAAAAAATCTCAACAATAATTAGTAATAACTATAATAATAACAATATTATTATTATTATTATTATTATTTGTCTCATAAATACAGCATAAGCCGTGCATGACAAGTCAGGATATATACAGTGTTTTTTCAAAACACTAAATACAATATAGAAATGGAAAATAAATTCAGATTTAGTACTAAAAATAATACAGAAAATTTTTATGTAATTAGTAATGGAAAATTATATAATATAATACAATACAGTGCATATTAATTTTATAAATGGCAATGTAAGAAGACTAAAATGAAAAACAATAATAATAAAAAAGAAAAATACAAACATTACATATATACATTAAATACCAATGCAGCTTTTTTTCTGTAATGAAATGTATTCTTCAAAGACAGATCTTTAATATTTTTTTGAAAATTAAAGTGTTAATGTAATAATACATGACAATTAAAAAAAAAAATTCTCAAAAACAGTTCCAAATTCTTTTTCTATATTACCCCCCCCCCTAATAGAGTGAAGTCCTCAGGTAAAGTGTGTGCAGGCCCCATTTTAAATGAAACCCCAGCATTTTTTTGAAAATTGCAAAAAATTAATAATGCAAAACTACAATGTTGATAGAGATTTTTTCCTTCAAGAAATCTATTGTAAAAAATTAAACCTGTAAATACTATACTTTTTAAAAAATATAGTTAGTTTTCATGTAATTTTTACTTGCAGTAAACGTTAAAAAATGTTATTAAAAAATTTTCCTTTAATTATTTTTACACAAATAGAATAAAGTAAACTTCAATGGTGCAGGTGTAATTTTCATTGAACTCGGAGTTTTCAAAAATTGCAAAAGTTACAAATAATGTGAAAGGGTGTGAGCTATTGTAGCACCATTAGTTTGTGATAAATTAATAATTTAATGAATTTTGATGTAAAAATTGTTTAACAAATGTGAACTTTCCCAAGAAACTTTCAGTAATTTACATTTCAGTTACAACCCTGTCATTTTCCTCATACTGGCATTACATAGAGCCAAATCTAAGAAATCCTTGTTTGAACTATGTCATGTGAAGATTTTCATTATGGTGGTCTTTCAATTTGGTAGGAGTTTCAAATTGTGTTAACCAATCTGTACTTCTTTTTCTAATTACACAATAAAATTACTGCAGTTATTTGTCAACAAACACAAGTGATATAATCCATTATTATTTATCAATAATTTCAAATGATATAGAAGTCAAGAAAGTAATATTGCTGTTTTGCTTTGATACTGGCACAATTCAAAAACTACCAATTTTACTGAAGCGACTTTTAAAAATTGTAACAAAGTAAAAGCTTGGTAACTTGATAGCGGCACATGGGCCATTTAGTGGCACACTACTAATAACAGAAATATGTCAGTTTACAGAATAAATCTTCACCAAGGAAGTACTTTTTTTACAGAATACACAAAAACAATTTTATTTCGTTGGGCCATGATCAAAGCAAAGCAAATCTGCAAATGATAGAGAAGATTTTTATGTGCTTTAATTTTTAAAGCTGAGTTGGAAATTATAGCAGAATTTGTTAATCACTTTCAATATCATAATTGCACTGTTGTTAAAAGTACAACAATGAGACATTTTTCATTGTTACATGAAATGTTGCGCTCAGGCGCGTACTACCTCTATGCTCAGGCATGAATCCATGGAGAGGGAAATGGAAATATCCCCTCCCAAAATTTTTCAGTTGTAACTATTAATATTTATCTTGTCACAAACCCTGCTATTAAAAATATTTCCGTATAAACATTAAAATTAATAAAATTGTATCGCAACATGATCTAAGTCTCATGGATTTGCATCATTTTGAATAAAAAAATTCCCCTTCCCAAAATTCGTCTCTAGATGGATCTGCCCCTGGTGGGACTTCAGTAATGAATTCCTTCTAGATGTTCATTTATTGATACTTCTTCATAGTTATAGCAGAATTGGAGATTACCTTAACCGTTTGTTGAGTTGTGAGAGAGAAATGTAGAAGTAAAGGTGTCTTTTTTTACAACGCGCCAGATCCGGTGATAATTTTTACAACTGGTCCTTTAAGTACGAAAAAGTGGATATATCAAGTTGCTAAATTAAGAAAAAATATCCTCTAAAACGTCGTGTTGCCAAAATCCATGTTTTGTGGGTCCTTGATACCGCAAAATCGAATGACGGCAAAACGTCTATCTGTGAACAACACTTCGTAGCGATTTCCGATTTTCTCCAAAATTGATATTTCCCAATCGATCCGGCTGATGTTGCGGGACCTTGAATTTGAAACAATATTTTTTGTTAGTTGAAAACTAATTTTTCGAAAATTGCAAAAAATCAATTTTTTTTCGACGTTTTCCAACAACTACAATAACGAAGATAGAGATTTTTCCCTTAATGAAATATGTTCCTTAAAGATAGATTTTGAAATATGGTCATATACAATTTGTCGAAAATTTGAGTACTTTTCACGTAATTTTGCGAGAAAGTAGCGAGAAAGGCGAGAAAGTAGCTTCACTGTGCGCACGTTTTGTTGAACTCTCCACTTGCTTGTAATGGTAAGAGTAGAGGTATGGACGAGTTGCTATTTTGTTAGCAATGCAGAAAAATCATACTTGCAATTCGTATACCGATGCAAATAAGTTTTCTATAATTAGGAAACGAAAATGAAATTTTTCAAATGTTGCTAATCTTGCAATTTTTAAAATTTATTTTCATATATTTATGTTAAACTTTACTCATATTTCAACTATTTATAGTTCAAATGACGGGAAGGGATTCTGGAAGTCAAGAAAACATGCACAGATAATATTTTCCCCCCTACGTCACATACAGTTTTTACTGGATTTTTTTTTTTTTTTTTTTTTTTTTTTTTTTTTTTTTTTTTTTTTTTTACTGAACAAATCTAAATCTAAGTACGTGCTATTTTAGCACCACTAGCTACGTTTCGTATACGTAGTACGTATGTACATGATATACATAGTATACAGAAAGTTATGTAATGATGCAAAAATTGATTTCGATATTTCAACGGGAATACACGTTATGGGATCCCCTGATACCGAAAAAGTAGTTTTTTTTACTTCTCACAAAACGTTTGTCCGTCTGTGAACATCACTAGCGCCTAAACCATACGTAGGATTTTTTCTAAATTGAAGCAACAACTGTCGATGTAGCTCGAGTCAAAGCTTTGAGATATTGAAAAACATTCTTTAAATTTTTTTGGGATACTGCACATGAAGTCCCCGGGACTTTTCAAAATTTCCTCAAAAACCGCTCCAAAGTTTTTCTTAGAACTTTTTGTAAGAACAGAGTAATATAATGAAGAATAGAATATAAAGGTGGCATGGGTCCTATTTTCAGGGTTAACTCCAAATTTTCGAATAATGCAAAAGTTTGAATATTTTCCGACTACAAGTACAAAATTGAAGAGAGATTTTTTTTTTCACGTATCTTTTTTCTCCTGAGGTAATTCTTGCATTTAGGTCATGTTCATTTTTTTTGAAAAATTTAGTAGTTTTCTCACAATATTTACAATAAAAAATACAAAAAACAAGATTTTTTTCAAAAACGGCCCCAATTTTTTTTAAAAAACATTTGATAGGAATAGTGCTAAATGTACTCTATAAGATGACATGTTTTTTCAAAAATTACAGAAATGTAATTTTTTTACTTTTCTGTCACATTAATATTTACATTACCGGCAAACTGTTAACATTATTGTATTTTTGAGTACATGTGCTGTAAATAATGTCATATAAAGTTTCTCGAAAACTCAACAGCTTTCTGTTAAAATGAACTCAAAATTCCGCATCTTAAGAAAAGCTCAAACACCTCTCAAAAATGGCTCCAAATTTTAACTTTAAACTTCTCCAACAGAGAGTGTTAATAGCACTGTTTAATATGACATAAAGTTTATTTCATAGTATTCTTTTGTTTTTTCTAAAATTCACAAATGTAATATTTTTTAAATATCTCTCACGCCATTAGTATGCACATATTCAGCAATTTAAAAATACCATTGGATTTGCGATTTTAAGTGCTTCCAATTATTTCAAATTAAATGTTTCGGAAACTCAAAATATTTCTGTGAAAAAAAATTTCGCATTTACAGTAATGCTTGAACGCCATTTTCTTAAAAACAGTTCCCAATTTTCAATGAAAATTGCTATTGAGGACGATGTTTAACACTTCTATAATATTTTTAAAGTAATATTTCCGTTTTACTATCAGGAAACCAAAAGAATTGAGAATAAATATACTTTGGGCAGTGATGACATCTGGCAACAGGATGAGGCAAGACTGTAAAGCCAGTCTACACCAAGGAAATTGGAAAACTTTACTACAAGAAAGTCTGTGCCATTTTGCAGCAATGCAATGTATTGCAGGAGAATTTAAACTTAAATATTGTTTTTCATTGTTTATGTTCTCTCATTGTTATTCAAAGATATGCAAAACATTCAAATAAATGTTAATAGAATAAAAAATATGTATTAAAAATAGTAATGCCAAAACTTCTGGATGTTGTTAAAAATACTCACTAGTACTTGAATGAACAATTAACATGAAGTTTGGATCCTAATCTAGAATACCAAATTAATGTTTATAATTTTGTTTATCCTCCAAGAAATTAATGAGTAGTAAGTCTGGCAACAAATTCAAGTGTTCAACATATTTTTCACAATTACAAATCTTAATAAATATTTTAAAAAATCAATAAAATTAATCAAGACCTTCTAGGTAGCTAAGATTTCAAACACAGGAATCACCTTGCTACCTTGGTTCAAGGTGGCCTCATGTGTTCAATTTCCACCACAATATGAGTATTTGTGACTTGCCATGTATCTTTCACAATAATTTTTTTCATATATTACAAGTTGTGTCTTTGGTTTCCAAGGATCAATTATGAAAGATGGTTCTAGAAGCTGAAATATGAAATATTTTGTGCCAAAATTGATTGTGCTTGAAACTTAAATTTTTTCTATATTCTTCTTCTAGAATACAAAAAAAGTGATTGGTTTTTTAATTATGCTCATTGTGCACTCAAGTGTGTTTTATTTAACTTGTGCATTTAGATTTATTTAGTCAAAAAATAGTACAAACTCTATGTGACATATGGGTGAGAAGATCATCATACGTTCTCATTGTAACTGATAGTGAAATAAACCATACCTCTTTGTATGGTTAGTACAATTTGGCAGGATTCATATTCATTCATATAAATTGGATTTACACCAATATTCCCCATGAATGTCATTATGACATTTTATAACTTACACTGATATACCAATTTATGTACTAGTAAATACTGTACTGATATATATGTTAAAAACTAATTTGTAAGACTGTTAAAATAAATACTATTGTAATTTCAAAGGAATCCATAAAATCAGCCACAAAACTCATATTGCTTCACACAACTGTGATGGCAACAATTCAGAAATTATTAGCATTATAATAGTATCCTATTGTGATAAATTTCATTTAGAAATGACTGTAAAGGTTTAAAATTTTAAATTGCTTAGTGAAAGCCAATAAGTAGTTCATGATATTAAAAGTCAAGGTTTTATAGTCAGATTAGCAAGCCAAACAATTTTACAAATTAATTTTTTTCTCTGCTGTTTAACATGAAAGAACATATTAATTAATAGATGTTAAAAATATGATCTGTGCTTTTCAGGGAATGCCCCATTGAAGGCTGATGTGCCAATGTTTTAACCAACATAACATGGCCTTCTTCAGGGCCATAGTGCCGCCTTCAGGTTCGAACACTCACCCTGCTCAGATCATGACTTTGGCGCCACAAGCCTACATCATGTTAAAAATAGTGTGGAAATCAAAACCTTTTTGGAAGAAAAAAAAGTAACATAGAGCTGCTATTTTTCCTGTCCATTCAGCACATGAACTGAAAAAATGGATTATTGAAGTCTTATAACAATATATATTTCATTAATGAAATCAACCATATAGCATATGAGAGTACACGTTCACATTCTGTAAGATGTTGAATGAAATATTGAATTTAATGAAGATACTGAATGAAATTAATGAATTGCTTTTTTAATGCAATCAATTCTTCTCTCACAATCCAATTTTGTAACCGGCAAAATGCATATCATGGAATGGGTAATTCACCATAGTAATTCCAAAATTATCAATTCTTTGTGCAATGTCCACTTGCACTTTAATCTCTTGGCTGGTCATTCTTATTTGAAATTAGCGCTTCGAATTGTATGCTTATTAGAAAACTATAAGCATTGCAAAGATTGACCATGTTGACCGGGGTGGATGGCAATCGATGGCAATGCACTAAAGTGGCAACGAGATTGATACTACGTGAAAATCGTACATAATTGACCCTGAAAGTCCAGTCTTTAAATATTATAAACATATTTTACTATCCATTCTTTCTGCAATTTTCCTTCTGGAGTAATGATGAAAATATGTATTTCTGCTTATTTTATTTTCAACTACACTTTTAATTCCTGAATAACTACAATCAAATATTTAATTTCATTCAGTGCTATTCATGCAAAATGTGTTGTGTACACGTAGGTTGCTATTTCGAAAGTATGATAATTGTCGTTAAGTATATCTAATGAGACCCTCAGTAAAACCGGTCAAGCTGTCGAAAGAACAAATTTCCTAGTAATTGATACGTACGGAATATTGTAAAATAGTAACAATTTTGGAACCATGTTAAATTATGTTTTTTTATCACTTGAATGGGGTACGTAGCCTTTCATGCAAGTTCTGTACCAAAGTTGTGGTCCACGTCTACGGAATCTCAAGGATTTTACATGTCATAGAGCGCTGAGCTTGCAGTGGCCATTCGTGGAACTCACAGCCCACATTTTCTTCTACTGCAGCACTCCACCCTTCCTGCGGCGGCCATATTACTTGTGAGGTGTCATTCAACGTGACGGATAGAGGTGTGTGTTCTTATGAGAAGTAGCGCGCATACGCATGTAATTGGGTCACGGAGTTACTGATAGTGAATAGTAGTAAGTATATGTCTGAGAAATGTATGGTGAGGAGTATGCGAGACTTATTTTCTGATATAAATGATATTCGTTTATAGGCCGGTGAAATTTTGAAAAGCGCTAGTATCGTGTGTGCCAACTTGTAGGTCATGCTTTGGAAATCTTAACCAAATTTAATTCTCAGTGATGGTGTTGTGAATGTTATGATGGTCACGATAATTGAAACAGTTTGTGAAGTTTTATAAAACAGGAATGCTTTTCACGCTCTTGTAAGTTGTAAGTTAGCGACACGGTAGCCAGCGTTTCACCACCTGTAACCTTACTCTGTCAACTCCTGAGAAGCGTAACTTTGTAAGAGAGAGCGAGATTGTTAATGTGTAAGTGGTTACAATTCGTAATTTGACCTGGATCGTCTTGTAAGATGAAAAAAATGCATAATGTTTGGACTGGCGAAGACTTGTTAGTCATGTTTTCTAGTTTCTAATTAACCAGAGCAAAATTATCACACCAGCTGTGAATCTATGTTCGTCAGCATTATAAGTTATTTAACGGTGTTGTTAATAATACATTACCTACCCTATACTTCGTGTTTTTTGTATCGGCGTGGAAGAGTAGTGCACCATTTGCAAAGTACACTCAAAATAAGCTTAGTGTTGTTCGAACACTCTTTTTTTTTACTGGTTGGTCTCATGACTTTTTGTGTGTTTTTAGGTGTTTTTGTTTCTGTATTTGCGGTTCAGAAAATCTGCCAAGATGCCGAAGTCGGTGAGTAAAACTTCAACATAGTGTCTTTCTTTTAGGAAAGAAGCATTTTTTAAAAATTAGACTGCATTTACATTTGTAGAATAGTTACATTTTAGTGATGTACATTTGCACTGTGAAGATAATTTTGTGAGATATATTTTGCGTAACAAAGGAACCGTAGTTCATGATTTTTGGAAACGTTTCATTTTATACTAATTAATCTGTAGCCCTTGATCTGGGAATGGAAAAACGTTTATTGAATGTTGTGCATTTAGTTTGCAAATTGACTGGCTGTCAAGAAACTACTGAAAATGCGTTGTTGAACTTAGTTAATGGAAATTAAAATGTTGAATATTTGTTTGTAGTAAAGTGTACGTTTAAATGTGGTGCTAAGATGTTCGATGCAAAAAGAGTAGTGTGTGGTGACAATAGCTTCCCAGCAGCCAAGGCAGGAGAGCGTAAGAATGTCCAACGTTAAATTCGCGCCGATGGCGAGTCGTCTGCCCCGTCCAAGGTGGCACCAGTTTAATAGAAACGTGTCGATGTGTTAAGAGTTGTTTTTACGCAGTCGGTAAAGGTTGTTTCCAGACGGGTAGCCTTTATTTACGCCACGCGTCCCTCCATTTTATTTCTTCCAATGTCAAGGACGCGGGCAAGCGCCCCCTCCCCTCCCCTTCGGGTTCGTCGCTTTTCTCCAGCTACCCCGTGCCAACAGTGTGGCCCCGTGGGGAACGGGGCCGGTGCTCGGGTAGGGGGACCAGGAGCTCCCGATGCAGAAGCGCCTAAATTCCTCATTAGGATCTTCAGGCCGGCTTACGTGCTAATATAGAATTATTATCGATTTAGATAACGATAAAGTATGAAGTGGACCAGAAATTGTATTTCAAGTCTTGAACATTTTATTTTCCCCAGAAGTGAAATATCATTCTTTGGTCGATCGGATTTGGTAGTGATGTATTAAAAATAATAGATTTTTCTTGCGGATTTAGTAAACAATGATGTGAAACTTGATATAACATGCAGAGTTTTAAGTGCAAACTGAGGAGTTTTGTCTGCTAATTAATATTCATTTTTATGTTTAAATGGTTCGGGAGTCCGTCCTGGTATTTTACGGTGCAACTTATCTACACTGTGACATTTTGTGATGTTACTATGGGTGACAAATTTAAATTTATCTATTGGGGAAAATACTTTGCGGTTCTCAACACTTCAAATTAATGTGACAACGTCGTAGGAAAAAGGTCACGCGTGGGTTTCGAGCAAATGTGATGAACAATTTTCTGTAAAATGTCATGAATAAATCACTGTTAAATTCAGTCGCATTACGAAACTCTTATCCCGTTAACTCTTAATCGCCCATCCAAGTGCATCTCGCATATATGCTCATTTATCTCTATTGCGAGTCTTGATCTTTCTCATCGGCTGAGTAACTAGATCTAGTGCTTATTGGAAAATTAGAAAGATACTTCAACGATCCGTACATTTTGCATGACATGAACGGGGGTGAGAGGTTTAGCGAAATGGACGTAGAAAATTGTGAAGGACCCAGAGCGGGTTTTTTTCATCGTGCCGGAAATGCAATGGCTCCGGAGGCCTTTCTTCCCGAGTTGGCGGTCCCGTGCCCCGTGTCGCATCTCCCAAGAAGCGCAATGTGGGCGCTGAGTCGGGCGGCGCGGAGCCGGCGTGACAGATGGTGTGAGCTCCCGGGAGCGGTCGTCGACCGCAAGTGCTCTTGCGTAACTCTCGCCCCTGTGGTGTCGAGTGGAGTACTGCTTCCCGCGTTATTGTAAAGCTAATAATAGGATATACCATGTCAGACTTTCGCTCGGAATCTGACCAGTAATGGCAGGCTGCGAGATTGTTTTGGATCTGGATTGGCTTTTGCGGGTATTTTTAGTTTTTGTAAAAATGTCTCAAAGCAGTATTGATGTGAAATGTGTGAATTACATTACAAACATATCCTTGAATAGTTCATAGTATAACATGAACCGGGTCTTAAAAGATGACCTCATAACGTGTTTTTCGATAATCTCTTCAGACCTGGATCATGTTATCGCTAAAGTTAAATGCGAGTTCGACAGGACTGAGTTTCTAATGAATGGGCGAAGTTTGGCAGAGAGGAGGCAAGGGGAATTCCCGAAGCTTCGTTCAGAATAGTTAACTCGTCTGCTCATTCGTATTCTATAGATGTATACATTATTCCATGTATATGTAAATAATATAGTGACAATTAAAAAAAAATGAATTTTTTAAATCACAAACTTCATTAGCAGTAAAAAATGCATTTGTGTCAAATTATTTTACTGCATTTTGTTATATAAGAAACTTAATTATATAGTTTTCTCTCCCAAAGTTTACGAGGATTTTCTCGTGAAGACTTTCGTGGGGCATGTTTTGCTTCCCTCATAAGAAGCGGCCCTGTTGCTCGTGTGACAGTGGTCGAAGGCAAAGCGTAATTGGCGGGGCGGCAGCAGGTTGTTGGCGCGCGGTACGCAGCCTGTGCGGCCCGCACCTAGCGATTGCTCAACCTTGGCGCTGTTCATTGGCGCTTTACGCGACCTTCGCCCTCGCACCGCTGTTTTGTGGCCGCGTTGTCAAGGGCCTCGAGCTAACAATTCCAAACCGTGCTGCAGCGCCCGTTCTTTGGCCCGTGCCCCTTGTTGGAGGCGTTGAGTGCGAGAACATGCCCTCCGGCTTCGTTCCATTGTCCCTCACATTGCCTTTTTGAAAGTAGCAAGAAAGCTTACCGACGAAAGGTCGTGTTTACAGAATTGAACAGGCTGCACAAGGTCAGTTCTGTTTACACTTTAGTATGCTACAGGTTTAGTCAGTGCTGCCAAAACCAGTAAAGATTGTAATCTTCGAAGGGTATAGCTCAAAAACTTGTTTATCCAAAATTGTCAGTGTAATTAAACGTTTTTGCAAGTCATTTAACACGTTTTTTCTAATTGTAAATGTTACGAGTTAAGATAATGTTTTTGTGTCGTGTCTTAATCTTACCTCATCGTGCCCTGATTTTGTTCGCGCCTTTTAACATTATTGGAATTGTAAAACGAATGCATTTCTTTTGTAAGTTGAAAGATTCTCGTCCCTTCTCCAGGAACCTAACACACGAAAAAGTTTCAAATACACCGAAGCTACTATAGACTTTATCACTTACGAGTAATGTTATTGAATGAGATATGCCACATAATGCAATATAATCATTTTAGGTCAACCGCACCTCTTAATTTTCAGTTCAGCGAGGAAGGGCGTCGGCAATCTCGTTAAGGCCCATTTAGCTTACAATTGAACCTACTCAAGAGAATTTTGCGTATTAGCTATTGTGATTCGTGATCGGGTTTTGTATTTTTTATTTTTCATTTCTACAGGTTCCCTGAAATCTTGACAGTTTCGTATATGAACAAAATGTGGATGGCGATTTTCATGCTCGGTCAAGTTTTGTTTTACAATTTGCCCATTGAATATGTTGTCTGAAGGGTCAGTGATTGAATACAGGCTGGTTCGAATGGTTTAACTCTATTTTTGCCATGGAATTGCTGGATGCCACTTATCCAATCTTAGAAAAACCAATTTTCGATACCCATTTAAATTATTTCAAATCTTTCATTGTTTGGAATGTAATAAATATCTTTTATTTGTTCGGTAAGTGGAAGATTTACCGACAGATTGCAATTATTATAGAAAAGCGTACATATGTATTAAAAAAGCGCAGTAACGAATAACTCGTGGACATAAATAGCAGGGTCTTGCAAACCACGCCATCTCGTCTCGTTTGCGGTCGTCACCGCCAATATTAGCGTTTGCCAGCACCTGTGGTTTGCAGACTTCATCGAAATCCCGGAACCAATCGGCTTGTCCTCACGAAGCGCCTCGCGATTTTGACTTTCAGAGCAGGTGTCTGCTTAAGAAAACGGCGTGCACACTGCTTGCGGAGAGCTCATGTTAGATTGTGAAACAGCTTGGCTTGGAGCAAGTAGTGATGCCACTTGTTTAGTCATTGAGCTCTTGCAGCGCTCGTTTTTTCGTTTTGCAAGAATTTTCAGCGCCACGGGGACAGGTGGAGGGGGGGGGGGGGGCTAGTTCTCCGGGGGTATCGAATGCAGCAGAAAGGTAGCAGCAAGATGACTCACGTCGTATGAAATAAGCAGTTTACTTAAAATGAAGCATTGTCCGGTTCGTTATCTTAGAGACAAAGAAAATTATTCATTGTAGCTATGAAAAGGCATGGATAACATTTTAATGGTAGATTACTGCTTAGTTATGCAAGACTCATTAGTTACAGTAATAAATCTTATGCTTTGCGTCGTTATTCGCGATATTGAGCATTTGCACTAAAATGCACGTACGATCGTGCTCAATTCTTTTCCATATTCGGAGGAATAGAATTTTGTTAATTTACGTAATTAAATTGTCCAGTTGGATATTTGTCACTGATTGCCTAGTGTGCAGTATTATCTCTTTTTGTGAAGTACCTTTCCTGTATTTTTTTGTTTTGTTTTGATTGAATTTAATTTGGTTATACGGTGGGTCCGAACGCGGTGTGCTGCTTTCCGCGAGTGGCCCGGCCGGATGTTGTGATCGTCAGCGGGCCTACCCCAAGGCGCGGGGGCGTCGGCGTGCGCCCGCCCACCTGCACGCCGGCGGTGCGCGACGCGCCCATCGATCGCCAATCCGCCCCGCCCCGCCCCCTCCGCCCGCGTGCAGCCGCAGCCGCCGGCGCCGGCGCGCCGCTGCAGGTGCCGCGTGCGCCGCGCGTCCGTGCCGCAGTGCTTTCTCCGGAACGGAGCTCAGTTTTTGGTTGGGGGAGAGGGAGGGTATCTGCTGTTGATAACGGAAATGGCATTTTTCCTCTCATAGTTTCGCACGTGTTAAAGATATTTGGTTAACGCTTGACCGCCGACATGATGGGTAGAAATAAGGTTCGCGATCAGTTCGGTCGTCTTTTGGCTTAACGCTGCGTTTAGACTTCAGCCTCCAGATGAGAACAATCATGACGCGGTGGCGGACTAGTGATGTTAGCAGCGGAGGCTGTAGAGAGGCTCCGCTCAAATTGCGAAGAACGTCCAAAGACTTTTAGAATTGACGTTTCACCAGGATAAAGGCACGACTAAAGGACCGATCCTAAATTGTGTCAAAGGGACGGGCAAGGCGATTTGGCAGAGTCCACGCAGCGTTGTACAACTTTAATTTTGTTTTCACCGCTGCCTAACAAACGCGCTTCCCCTGGGAGCCGCTTCCATTCCCATCCCACCCAGGCTTCCGCAGGCGAGTTTAACAGCTTGGTTCCCGTCCAAACCTCGCGCTGCCCCGCACGACAGCCGCAGCGGCGCCGACCGGGCGGCGGACGCAGACGGCGCGGGCGGGGCAGCGCCGGCGGTGGTGAATCGTCGCTCGCTCAACCCCCCAACCCACCGACGCACGTTGCGGAGGCTGCCCGCGCCGCGCCGCGCAGCCGCACTAGCGCCGGCAGCGCACATGCTCCGCGCGCTCCGTATGCGTCACCACGCACGCCGCACCTGCTCCACGCGCCCTGCAGGATATGCGCGACGCTGCGTGCTCAGCACTGCCGAGCTGGAGAGTCGGGGAAAACAAACGGCACGCTGCATCTATAAATATGATACATTGTCTGAACGAAAAGAATAAATATTTCCATTCGTTTTGACTTAAAAGAACACTCGTGTGTTACTTGAAATGCTTTTTGCAACGCTAAAATTCAAAGGAAATATTATTACTCCTCACTAAAACGTCACATCAATTTTGTTTTAAGAGGTTTTTCAAGACTTGCTAAAAGCAATTAACAGGTCGTTGTGAATGGTTGTTTTCCGCAAGCAGAACTCACGGGATGCCTCAACTGTAAGCGAAGGAAGATGCGCTTCAATGAGAGCGATCGAATGGCCGAAGCAGGTGGACGGAAGAGACGAGCGTTTTAAGCATCGTGCCTCCTGCTGACCTCAGTTTTCTTGCGTGCGTTTTAAATTTTCGGCCGGGAGACGGAATGCGGGAAGGAATAAGGGAAGCGCGTTTTGTTAAGCGGTGGCAAGAGCATTGCGAGAAAGGACTCGGAAGTTGACTGAGTGGCCAAGAGGCATAATTATTGACAGGGCCATTTTCTTCTTCGTATACTTGGTTCCCAAAAGCGTGTGGGACTAGATTTTATTTTCATACCAACTGTAGATAACTTTCGATCGAAATAAGACCTAACGGCCTTGAAGTCCAAAGTTTTGCTTTTTAGGAAGATTTTTTTTGTCAGCAAATTAAGAATACAGAGTTTTGCTCGCGTGGCATTTATTTCCTTCTATACAATACTTACATTTTATATTATGAGAGAGAGGTGTAACAACCAGAAAATCTCGTGAATTCTAGACGAACAATTTTATTGGAAAAGTTCTCAATGTCTTCTCTTAGTCACAGTTTTGCTACATGTGTGTTAAGTCTTTGTGGTGCGAGAAAAATGCATGGAGTAACTTCATGGTCATAATAAAACAAGTCATTTTTGACAGCAAATCGTTTTTGAGATGGGTTTGTGCGAGAATTGCAACGATAGTTTCTCACAATTCAGTGTCTGTTCTAGTTTTTTAGTTGGTTTTGTTAAGCGATTTTACAATTGTTTCCGAATTACCAGGGCGAATGTAAATCAATGTTGGGACAAAAAGACAGATTTTCGAAGAGGGAAGAAAATGCAGCAGTCTTAACTCTTCCATTTCGATGTTCTAATTTTTGTGACAGCAACGCCGTTAATTGCTCCTGGCACGTGCAGAAGCGAACTGTCAGTGATGGAAGAGAGGATAAGGTCCAAAACGAGGTTTCACATTCTTGAACAAGGACGAATGGTGCGTAATATTTCGCTAATCAGGGGTATCTTCAAGTACTGACAACTTGGAAAGATAAGTTTCTGTGTAGTAAACTTACGTTGCAGTGCTGTCTCTTTCCAGGAGCAGCTTTCTCCTTTAGTAAGACTACAATGGAGCGGAGTGATTTGCGGATTCAAATTCTGTCAGGACTGGACTTTGGTCACTTAAAACCCATTACTCATAGATCACGCTTTCATTACTCATTATCGTAGATCACATTTTCAAGAAATCTTTCGATAGTGTATAATATGGTTGAACGTTTAGATTATTTTAAGGTGGTAATTGACAACGTAAAACATTACAAATTATCATGGGTAGTAGATTAAAATAATATATTAGTGGGTTTGTTATATAGATGATTTCGTGTATACCGAATTACAAATGTACCTTCATTTCTTCACTTATTTATAACATTCAGTTGAGATATTGAACGGCGATAGTTACGGAAAAATAGTAAAAAACTAAGTTTGTGAACGTCTCATCAGATTCTGGGAGGCGGTGAAGCCCAATGATTTTTATTTGCCAGCGCCACTGATTTTTATTGAATGTCATTTAGAAACTATGCGAAATACTGAAGGTTTTTTTCGTAAGCTTTACCATTAGACGTATGCATTGTTTTGCAGATAGGATTATTATGGTGTTCCACATTAAGCTGCATGTTAAGTTAATATTCATTTATCGTAGTGCTCGTTTATCATTAACTCGATAGTTAGTTCCACTGATCCGCCTCGCCATCCAGTAATGGTACTTCGCGATGCAACTGCCATATTTAAGGATTGCATTCTAAGAAAGCTTCGTGGGAATTAAAATAGCTTTTTAAAAACACCCATAATTTTTAAAATTTTAGATGTATAATAATATAGTTAATAATAAAAAACAAATGTTACTTAGTATCATAAAACTCGATTGCATGGTCATGACAGGTATTTAATGACATTTTGTAGCACTTGAAAATTTTAAGTATACAGTGGCCATGACCGATCTGATGATCTGGGTATCCTAGCGATCGCGGTTGTGAGTCCGTTGAGGCAAGTGCTATTCTTGGATCTTATCCTTCGCCGCTTCGCGAAACTGGCGTCCTTCCTCTCGGCGGCGTCCTCTGGTCCTCGCGCCGTCGCGTCGCCTCAGCCTGCATTGCAGCCGGTAACCCGAGCGGAGTGGCCCAGGCATTCGCTGCCTTCCACCGCTCCAATTCCCGATCTCGGGTTTCGGCCATGACGCGCCATGCTCGCTTCGCAAAGCGCTGGGCCTCGAGTGCTCGGAAGGCTCTCGGCGCACGGTGCCCACGATCTTCGATTTTCACCAAGACACAACTCGCCGTGGGGTGACGGCCTTGAAAGGTTGTTTTGGACGGTAAAAGTAGAAATATTAAATTGGCAATCCGAAAATTAAGAGTTTTGATGATTCTTGAAAATCAGCAGGTACTTGGATACTTCTAGTACTAAACACCAATTGGTAGTAAAATATTGTGACGGGGAAGTTCCTCTTCACTAATGTTTTCAATTTTTCAAATTTTAATGTTGGTTTTTAATTGGCCGTGAGCTTAGTTTTTGATCAACATTTGAGTGTGTGTGGTGCCAAAGCACTTGGAAGTTCTCAGATGCTCTGGTAACTATTACAAATCTCATGGATTAATTTGTGACGATTTTTTTCTCCACTAAAAGTATTTGTTCGTCGCATTTCTTGTTTTTAATTAAATCATTATTTGCCCGTATTCTCGGAAATAGTATTTTGTGTTTAGGGTAATGTTTTCCCACGTTGCATTACAACCGGCAATGACTTTCCATTTTGAAATGTTCTGCTTGTTAAATTTCAGATTTTTGAATATTTTCGGAGCTAAACAGTGTATTTAACACAATAGTTTTATTAAGTTAGATTATCAATTTAATTCATTATGCTGTGTGTAGAGTCCATTTGTGATCAATACAAAACAGTAGTGCATAATCGAGAATAGAAATGCTCTTTTCTGAATTGTAATTTAATGTCATTGCATTGCGTGCAGTTCACTTCAAATGAAGTACATTGAGTTATCCAAACGTGTTTTTCCCACAGAGATCGATGTCTGATGCATTGATATCTAATTCAATAGAAAATGGGAGTTCATTGACCCAATGGTACTTTCGTTAGCGCGGAAAAGTGTATAATAAATGAAGTTTCGTGCTTCTATTGGGACAGCTCTTCGTGTTGGGCCACGTATTCGATCTTTGGTCGTCACGCTGACCGGTGCTGCGGGCGGTAGCAGGAGAATAGGCAGAGTTCCCTGCAGTTTCAAGTAAGACGCTGTTTTGTGGCGCAATACGTATTCGGATTTCTACCTATGTCTTGAACCACTCATAAGGGCTCTCAAAATTAAGCTGATTTTAAATGTTTATACATTATAGGATGTTCGAACATTTTGTAATATTTGCTCTTCTTTTAGAAGAGTTGAAATCTTTACGTTTATTCGGTTATCTGATGTTTAAGGCTGATGCAAATACGGTCTAATAATGAATAGCTACCACAATCGCGTTCACAGCATGTTACCAAATTCAATGCCTTCTAAATTAAAGAAATGTAAGATATTGAAGAGTTAATGTTGTGGAAATTCATGTAAAGAAGTAAGTTATCATAAATCTTCTTTGACCGTGGGTGACGTCGTAGTCGAGATCTTTTACGTTAGAGAATGTTGCATGGGCGTAGCTTCCCGATGCTGTATGTTGTAAAGAACATGTGATTCGTGAGAAGACATTGCGTGAATTCGTGGCTGAACAAATGTGTGTTAGAACGCCGAATCGACCTCTGGAGGTTCGAGCGTCCAGTGTCAATTGTAGTTGAGTGGAGTGCCGATAGTTTTTGCGTTTATTCTGTCGAACCGTCGCCTCGGAGCGCGTCGTGCCGGTGGGCGGCGGCGGCGGCCGCCGTGCGGCTGGCACCGGGAATGGCAGGCGGCTGCGCTGCATACGTCGCGGAGGTACGCGGGGCACGTAGGGGCGATGGAATTCCCGTTCCGTTACGCCGCTGGGGCGACCGCCCGAGCGACAGCCAGCGCTCGCCTCGCTCTGTCCCACTCAGCGCAGCGCAGCTCGGTGCAGGCAGAGCGAGAGAGAAAGCAAGCGCGTGGCCGGCCGAAGAGTAGGCAAACGGAAGTCTTTTTCTGGGAGGTTTTTGGCCAGGGAAAGGAGAGAAAATTCCGTTTGTTTTCCTGTTATTACGACCCTTTTCTTGTTTGTTAACGTTTGGCATTTAATAGATTTATACTTGACTTTGAAAACCTTCAAAGAACGTGATTTGTTGAAAGCAAGTAAAACATTAAGAATGTGTTGATTAGTGAAACGAAGACAGTTTAAAAAGGCATTAAATATATATAACGAACATCGAAAAAAAAAAAAAGTTTGTGCCGAACGTTTCTTGGATGTTTAATGCTTCGGTTTTTGAACTAACGATAGGATGCGGTGACAAGCAAGGCAGAGATATACTTCCTCTGAAGCTGTTGAGTTCTCAGCAAATTGATTAAGGAATAGAAAATAGAAAACTCCACAGTTGAATGGTTTTGAGCATTTCCTTTGGAACGCGGAACTCCTTGCAAGTCTTGGCGTGGATTGCATCCATGTCCCCTCCGCCAAGAGCTCGCCCGGCTATGACAATTTCAGTAATGGCAGTGTAGAAGTTTGGGTAATTCAGATTTGTTAAATTATTTTATAGCTTTTTATTGTTTGCTTGTGAACGCGGCAATTAAACTCAAATTTTGACGATCCAGTATACATACTTGTAGAAATAAAACTAATGGTGCAACAGCGCTTCTCGCATTATTTCTAACAGCTCCATTTTTTTAAGCGTCCTTTGCTCTACTGAGGAAAAAACTTGGAGCAGTTACTGAGGGAAAAATGCATTAGCTTGAAGCCAAAATGACATGAAAACTTAAATTCATTAAAAAAAAAATGACTTAATTTGATCTTTTTTTTATTTTTATTTTTTTTTAATTTCATTAAGGAAAACATTGTATCGTCAGTATTGCATTTTGCATTGTTAATGTTTTACAATTTTCGGAAATTAAAATTCGCAGAAAATGGGCCCTCCACCATTAAGAAAATTTCAAAAATTTAAAGCTTAATTAAAGTAGGTATCCATAAAAACAAAAAGCAGTTTTAAACTCTTAAGGCATAGAGTTCGGCCATATCGATGGGTTGATGCCAGTTTTGGAGAAATGCGTCTGAACGGTTTAAGCGCTAGTATTGACCAACGACACTCTTTTTTGTAAACAATGTTTGCGCTATCAAGGACTCTAAAAAACATGTTTTCTGACTACTCTTTGTATTAGAGGAAATAATAGAATACATATTGGAATAATAATTATCAACTTTGGTATCCCCTTAGGGAGGTATAGGTTTTTGTCGAAAAATAGGTGTGCCGCAGTAGAACAGTACGCTTTATATACGTAAGTATAATGCGAAAAATGTTAATAGAAATTAATATTTCATTTCTGACATTCTGAAGACATTGGGTAAATGCCCAGTTGAATAAGGAATGCTGATAAGTGATTATTCTGGGTATTTATACATATTCTTCTTTCTTTTCAGTAGTTAGTTGCCTCTTTAAAGTGTCTTTTAAGCTTCATGTTACTTGGAACACTCCAGTATCGATTAACTTACAACCGAGTCTTTATCTCCATGTTAGGCTTACAGGACCTTTGTCATCCATTTGGTTCACTCAGTCACGTCCTATTCATCTTCTGTTGGAGAGGAAAGGAGGCGTTTAAGTGTTTGGAATCTAACCTGTCCATGCATCATCATAGTAGTCTTCCCCCAAAATTTTCAAAACAAATAGCTCTCGGCTGTCGGGATATATTTTGTGAAGTCGTAAGTTAACGCAGTTTTATAATTTCCAGAAAAAAATGTACTGAAAAATTTTCAATTTTCTGTGAATTCAGCGCTTACTCAACATAGGTGTTCTTCTGGAAACGACCATACAGCGAACAAGGTAATACAAAGGTGTCTCACGATTGGGTTCTTTAACGCAAATGCACAATGCGGTTTTTCTCGGAACTTCCATTCATCTCTCGCTTACGCATTTGCATTCCAGCAACTAAACTGATTTTTCCCGTACTCTTATTAAGGTTGACGAAGAAAGACTTGAAGTTAGGACATAATTTACACGTGGTTGATCTGGACAAAAAATGTTACGAAAAAATGATACAGCTGCGTTGAGACGTCGCGTCATGTCGAGAGAAGAAGCGAAGAGTCGGAAGATGTTTTGCTGCCCTGATGCTTATCACTCGTGAGAGATAAAGGCGCCAGTGCGTAGCCCGCGCGCTATCTCCGAGATGGGACTCCGCGCGTGATCGAGGGGGCAGGGGTGGGGGTTGTTTATCTGCGCGTTCGTCGCCCGCGTGGCCTTCCCCGGGGCCTCCGCCTGCCCGCGCGACCTCCTTAGCCCCGCGGGCGGGCTGCGGCGGAGCGGACCGGACCCGCTCGGTTCGGCTGATCTCGTGACGGGAAATGAGGGGCGGCCATCGTAGGTGCCCAGATTGCATCCCGCGCTCAGCTTTTCGGAAGCCCTACGAAACCTATCTCCTAACAGCGTAGACTGATTGCTTCCCAGTCTGTTAACCTCGTGAGGGCAAGAGCTCATCTAGGTATCAGTGCTTAGAAGACCGCCCTTTCGCCTTCGTATTTGGAAAAAGTGTGAAAGAAATACAGATGCTCCTTTTAACAGTAAGGAAAGCTAGTTATTTTGAAATTCAACTGTAACGAAGTTTCCTCATTTACTGAAACTGATTTCTGCGAATGACATTGGGCCACTCCAAGATGGAAGGAATAAGGAGCCAGGGTTTTGCCTTACTGTATGCTGATTAAAATAATTTGTTAGATTATAATTTCGACGATTGTGCCACCATTCACGTGTTAAAGGTTTTCTCTCGTCTCGTTCGACATGTATTTGCGTTACTCATGTATGGAAACTTAACTAAATTTGCTTCCTCCTCCGTCTCAAACCGCGTTGCAATCAGGCTTTGCCTTCTCAGGTAGCCAAAAGTGAAAAAAGGTTATATGGGAATCGGTTGTGAGGGGGGGGAAAGCTTCCTGCAGGATGCAATCGGACGATTCTTGAAGGACCTGGGGCCGGGAGTAACCCTTGCCTCTGTGTTGTGGGAACCCCAAGTGTAGGTGCCTGTTGCTCACCTCGCCTGTTGCTTATCTAGTATCAAATATTATACTTGGTCCAGTTATGTGATAAATTTGACTCGGGTGTGCCAAATGAAATTGGGGGAGTGGTTGGCGAGTAAAAAGTAGAAATGATTCGCATGTATTTCCCTAATATTGGCTAATTTGTGTCGGGTCTATGGTACTTCATTATATTGTCTTCTGCCAACTGGGGAAAGTTAGATTGAAAACAATTTGTTTGTCGAGTCCAAGAATAGTAAACTTCTGATCTTTTATTTCAAGAAATATTATTTACATGGTTTATTCTGATTTGTTGCGATTTTAATCGACTGCGAAGTCTTCGCGGAATTCGATATTCGGTGATTGTGGTGATGGTTTTCAGTGTTTACCTTTCACAAGCGTGGTTTCACTTTTATTATTTTCAAAGAATTTATTTTAAGATTCTCTCGGAAATGTGATATGAAAATATTCTCAGGTTTAGGCATGATTTGTATCCATTCTTACAATATTAAGACACCCGAAGAAACTGAAAACTGCATCCGTGAAAACTATCCCCAACCTCTATCAGCCATAATTCAAGTGACACTTCCGAGGCATTATCAGCTGGCACTCCAGACAGTGATGCTCGAGGCAGGGTGAAGTTTGCGGAGTGATGTTCAGCTGTTTTAGAATCTGTCAAAAAGGCGTTGACCTGAACCGATTATGTAGGAACGTATTTATTATGCATTCACAAAAAATAAATTACCTTTCACTTTGTAAAAGTTAAGTTAAAGCGCGACATTTCACCCCCCCTCCTGTTAAGCCCTTTCGTGTTGGGAATATTAAGAGAAAAAATTACTCCCTTTTGCCATATTAAAAATTTAGGTACCTCTTCAGATTGATTTTCTTCATTGATATATTCGCTTTTGGGAAATTAAAGCACGGTTGCACGGTCGTTCGCAATTGATGCAACTATATTGCAGGATATCTTGAATATCTTACTGCGTGAAAGTGCTTTTGGTTAACTGTATCTGGCTGCATAGAGCATGCTTCATACTCTCCCACGATCTGCTAACTTAATTGTCAATTTAAACTATTTACGAAGGTTCGTGTTTGGAGATTTTGCAAATAAAAACTAAGTGTTTAGTTGTGTGGTGAGCTTGCGTTAATGCTTGACAAGTGATTAGTAGAAATCGAATGAACGATGTTCCAATTCAGAAAGTTACAATACGTTTCATCGCGATTGCAATGATGTCGCCATGGGGATGAAGTTCTCTTTACAAAACGAGGCTTTTGTTCGACCGATCTGACCCACTATCACGCGCCCTGGAACTGTCATTGGGGAATAGCGTTCGCATCATTGTTTGCTGCGGCATCGCGAGCGTCATCTATTGTTTTACGCTTCATCTGATAGGGGGCGAGTTAAGGAGGGCGTCTCACAGGCGGTGGACGCGCGGAACACTTCGGGGAAACACCTGGTCTCGGCGGCATTTCTCTTATCCCAAATTGCGTCTAGGGATTTTAGTTTGAAGGATCGATTTGGTGCCAAGAATCAAGGAATCTTTGTCATTGTAGGACACTGCTGGATTCTATTTTTTTTTTTTTGAAATGTTAAACATTGGGTGACCAATTTCTGGAAAACCAGGAAAAATCAGGGAATTTCATTGCTTTGGAGATGGGGAAAATCAGGGAATTTTTGGAAGAATCATTTGAAGTCAAGGAAAATTCTGAGATGTTTAGTAAATGCAATTATTATTCTTAAAATCATTTTCTTGCTTCATTTCTATTTGTGGAGTTTTTTTAAATTGTACTTTATCACTGTAAAATCGGAGAGCTGGCGAAGAGGCAGGCTTGCTTCAATATGTTCTGCAAGTAGTGTGAAATACTCTACAAATCTTATACGTGAATATTTTTTAAATTCCCTGGAGAATCGGGAAAAGTCAGGGAAATGTTTCAGGAAATTAGAGGCCTCCCTGTAAGCAAAAAGAACGTTGAAGTGCAAAGAATGACTGCCATGTTTTTTCTGCTTCTGAGATCATTGATGCCTATATTTCTGAACTGACATGTTAGGTCATAAAAAGAAATTGGACTATAATTTCCTTACATTATCTTTATGCTTTGTCATGGAAGAATAGGGAAATGTGACCTGTGAACATTTTGAATGTGCCAGCTAAACCGAAATTGAGAAAACTTCAACCGTGGCAGTTTGAAACATTCTTTCCAAAGAACCTCGTTGGCTGAATTCTGGCTATGGGCAATTGTGTTGGTACTTAGATTTGTTCCAGAAGTTTGTTATAACAACTGTATCGCGGGAATGCAGCAGAGTATGGAAAACACAGAGCATGCGTCAGGTTATGCCGCCAACAGTCACGTTCTGCACGAGACGGTCCGTTTGAACGTTGCGACAGCGCGCGAGCTATCTCGGGAGGACTTTTCGCGCACCGCAGGAAGTGGGCGCGGCGGCGGTGGAGGCGGCAGCGTCACCGCTTCCTGCTGCCTATCGCTGGGCGGAGCTCTTCCTACGTCGGGGAGAGAAGCCTCGCTTTACAATTCACACGCGGCCTGTGCGACGCCCGCTCTGTCAAGCGAGATAGCTGCATTCAGCCTCCGAATAAGTTCTTTGGGGCGGTCATGGAAACGGGCTCCCCTGGAAGCAGATGTACCTGTGCAGTTCACAGTAATAGCTTCACAGCAATGCCATAGTGCCAATGTTTTGAAAAATTGCTGCCAAAAATCACCCAGAAAACGTTTATAAATTGGAATGTTTATATAATATTTACCACACCTTAATAAACTTCCATACTGGGAAGTAGTTTCTCGTTAATTTGCATTGGCGGCAAACGGTTTTATAGCTTCACAATCCGGATACAAACAACAACCTGAAAAACGTAGCTTAATGTACATTGTTCCGAGACTATCTCCTTAGTCGCGCTCCTTTCGTGGTTCTCAAGGCCAAGGATATCTGAAGCTGGGCATTGTCGGTTGGTCTATTTGCATGGAATCTGTTGGATTGGGTTTTCCGTGTTCTTCGTGGTAACCGCGTGTGATTTAATAGACGGCGGTGCATGCGACTGCAGATGCGTAGAAATTTAAGATTGTCGCTGGCACCGGTATGTGCAAATTGTTTGGCATGTTGACGAAAATTGGTCTTTTCTTACGGAAAGAAACTCGAAATACGAAAGAGGAGTTAAACTAGGTTCCATTGTGCGGTGGCCATTGTATTTCGTAATTGACAAGAAAACATGCTATTTGTTGACATTGTGTTTTGAAGAGTTCCTTTAATCCCGCGAAGTGGATTTCAATCTCCCTTCTCCAGCTTCCTCGCCGTCACCGCGGTGGCCAGATTTCGCGCGGAATCGAAAGCCGGCGCAGCGGCGGCGACCTTCGCCGAGATTTCACCGCAAGAGGACCGTAAATTCTGGGAAGCGGTCTTTTTTCTCCGCGGCGCCGCGCTAGTCACAGAACGCAGCCGTCCGTGGCAGGCGCGTTGCAGTTCGCGGGGACACCGCCGCTGCGCTGTTTTCCGGAGTTTAGGAAATGATAGGTTGACTTAGTGGAATAGCGGTTTTTGTGAATTGAGAGTTTTGTAGTATGGATTTTTACTTCTCGTATACTGCTTTGCCATTCTGTTGCACTATTAGTTTGGTATTGTGGTGCAACGGTGTTTTCCTCGTCCGCATCCGTGGAATTTGTGTGGCCCCAGCATATTCACGGCAGGTTTTCCCAGTGTTCTTTCATTTCCCAGTCTGTCCATTGTACCTTTGCTCCACCGTCATTTAAATCGCCCGTCAATCTTGGGTTTGTCGGAAAAACCTTAGAAACTGATGATCATATTAAGGAAGTGATGAAATAAGCTAGGTAGGAGATAAGGAAGAAGCAGGAGTACTAATTTGTTTGGGTGTAATAAAATTTCAATTTTTGTGCGTTGAAAATATTAGGTAGCGGGGGCGAACTGATCCCCCACCTCCCGAAAAACTCTGGCCAGCCATTGATCCCGCCAGGCAGAATCCGAACATGCTAGCAACAGACTAAATACGAATTCTAAAATGTGAAAGCTTTGTCGTTTTTTGTTTGATTTGATCGGCTTTTTGTTAATGTGGTTTTAAATGCGAGTTACGTTAATGTTGATTTCAGTACTTATCAGGAAACTCATTTTGGATGCTAAAAGGTGCCGTGTGTACTCTCCATGAAGCTTAGTGCCAAAAACAATTTTCTCCACAGTATGCTCCGTAAAGAGAACGTGTTGTGTGTTCGAGTTCGTGTTGTCGGGTTATGTCTTAAAACATCACTCAGATGTTCGTAAAGCAGGAACTACCTAGTCCGTTTCATTGTTCTAGGAGAGAGATTAAACTGTTTACCAGCAGTCGCAAAATATATCGTGGATTGTTTTTTTCTGAGCTTAGAGAGAAGTATATAAAATAAATTCGAAAGTACACGAGAGAATATTACAACATAAATGACTGTTTTGATTAACATAGGATTTTTGTATTGATTGCCGAATGTAGATTGAGAAAATGTTTCTGAATGAGTGCGGGACACTCCTGAAGCCTTGGCCTTCCTCCTTCGGAAGTGAAATACCAGGAGAACTTTCCTCGCACGTGTGTCCTTTCAGTGCATGTGTTTGTGTGTGCGGGTGGGGGCGTCGTTAAGCGGAGTGTGACCGGCCCAGGTTCCTTCCGAACTCGTTCCGCGCGCTGACGTACGTGAGGAGCGTGCGCGTCACGCCAGACTCGCACGAGCACGAGCACGCGCACGCACTCCACTCCACTCCACTCCACTCCACCCCACCCCACCCCGCCCCGCCCCGCCCCGCCCCGCCCCGCCCCGCCCCGCCCCGCCCCGCCCCCTCGTCTGTCTGCCGCCGCGGCCGCGTCTTCAGTTGTCGTCGCCGGTATTGTCTCGAGTACTATCTACCATGGCGGCGAGAAGAGAATTAATTTGAGAGTCTTGTTTTAATCTTCAAAAGAAAATATGGGCACAACTTACAGATGAAGGGGTGGGGGGGCACTAGTCGGGAAACGTGCTGGTTACATGATACTTGTAAAAGGTTCGTGCGTTTATTGAATTCGTGTTCCAAATGAAAATCAAGCAATCGTTGACACTGACGTGGAACATGCACGTGCTTCATTAAAGAAATTGGAATGATGAATTGTATTTGGAGTGTGAAGTCTTGATTTTTAAACTATTCGCCAAATCGAAAATATCGATTTTGCGGAAACCCTGTCAGTTAAGAAAAATAAGCAAGAATGCTTTAGTTTTTCCAAATACTTGAATGCCCTCCACCCCACCCCACCCCACCCCCAAAAAACATTTGTGCTTAATAATTATTTCAAATAAAGTTTAAAAAAATTATAATTTTATGTATCAGAATATTCGTTGCAAACCTTCATTTTATTGTAATAAGCACATACAAACGAGTACGAAAAAATGAAAGTAAAAAATAAAACGGACAGTAAAATACAAACTCTATTTACTAGTATTGACCAGTCCATTTTAATGACAACAAACAAATGCAGTGACAACACAAGTACAAAATACATTTACAGTTAAATGTAAACTTGTTTTGCCACTTTTCTACACAACGCATTTGTTACTTTGTTACTCAAACGTAATATTGACGAACTTTTGTTACTGACAGGCTTGTAAGTTTTTGAAATGATGAAACCGAGGTAGAGGGACTAATTAATTCATGGATGCATCATATAAGGAGTACTGAAAGACTGTCAAATATAACATTCAAATAAGAGAGAAACTAAAATCTATGTTTATGTACTAAAATGTACTATGTACTAAAATCTATGTTGGGCATGCAAATGACGTCTTGGAGAAACCCCTGGGGTTGCAACATGTTTATAACCGCCAGCGTAATGAGAATATAAATCGTTTGTCTTCGGATATTGATCGCCTCGCCTATTGGGATATGTGATAATGAATGCTGGTAGGGCAATTTGTGTATTTTCCCTCTGCGTTGAAACACTAGTAGAAGGAAATGAAAGTTTCTTGAACGTCACGCTGCTTCTTCCTTGCCGATGAGATTGACCTTCATTGGTGGGTGTTAGTTTTTCTGAAGGAAAATGTGCAGCCCGTCTCTGTAGTGTTGCCATGAATGTCCCCATTCAAGGTTTTGTAAGAACGAATGATCAAACGGCTTCTTTTAAAACTGATGTTCTTCCAACTCGCTACTTTCATACCGTGTATGACTTTTTAAAACGGTGAATGATCGCACTTCGTGTTTTAAACTTTCGAATGAGGAAAATTACCATGGTGTTAAATTTTTAAATTTAAATTTGCCTTGCAAACTACTACAAATTTTACCTAAACATTGCAGTCGTGTTAAATAGTATTGTTACAATAGAACGGAAATCATTAACGCATTTGTGCGATGTAAACCGTAACGAAGGTTGGGTTATTTGTGTGGTCTCTACGAGAAAGTGATTGTATTTCGCGCGACAGAAGAATGCTGCGATGTGTTGCATCGTTGGCTCTCTGTTTAGCGCCAGTCCCGGTCGCTAGCAGGTGCGATGCAGCTGCAGGTGTCGTGGCCCCGTAGCGAGACGAAGCTTGCACTTGGCGCGCGACGGGGCGTCACCGCCAGCTGCCCCGCCCGCCCACTCCTTCCGGTCTCCACCCTTCCGCCCCTCCCCTTCCTCCCCTCGTCGTAGTTGCCGTCTGTGCATCCACTCCGCGGATCCCTCTCCTTCTGCGTCACTGGCCGTTGGTCACTTCATTCACCCCACCCTACCCTACCCCGCGACGCCCCACCCTGCTGCTTTGCCTTCCTGTCTGGAACTCTTTCATTGTGTCGCTGCTGTAGTTCTGACTCTTCGTCAGCGTGCCGTCACCCTCTCATCGCTTTTGTCTTTTCCCTTCCCCTCTGCGGCTTTCCGCTGCTGCAATTCTGTACGGCTTAGTCGTTGCGCTCTTCTCGGTCGCATGGGGCTTTACTTAATAGTTTCTGCAGCTGATCCTCGTCGCCGGGGCAATAGGCTAACAGGTGCTAGAATGCGCATAATGAAGCTGTTTGGTCATGGGGGAGGGGCGGGGGAAGAGCTGGGCGAACAACAGGCTTAGTTGTCATTCGGAAGACTGGAAAATGGACTGTTTTGGAAAATTTTGAAATATTTCAATTAATAATTTGTTTTGCCTCTGAAAATCGGAGTAACAGAATTTGCGTCGTTTATGTTTTCACTATCTTTTAAGAAAATTACGGATATGAAGTTTTTCATTTGCTTGTTTCAAATGTGTTCATTGACAAAGTGCAGAGCTACAGACAAAATGAAGTATATTTATCGATTTCTCGAGACTGCGATTAAAATGTTGTCTACATTAAATACGTAATCTTTTAGAAATAAATTGTCGCGGGCTTTTTAAATTTTAATTTAATAGTATGTTATGTAACAAGTGTGGCAAAACAGGCGATTCGCGCACGAACCGAATTTGCACCCGAGCGTACGCGAGGTACCTCGGAGCACGTAATTGCGTTTAGTATTTCGGGTACATTTCGTAATTTTTCGGTCACTATTCGTTAGGATAAAAAGTTGTTTCGCTTTCGGAAACAAGCACGAGAAACAGTTTCGAGCTCGGGGTGTTACATAATTTTGGCAATTCTGACAATCAGCACTATGAATTACTTAATGCATAGGCTAATCTAGTATTGTGAATGAATATAAACTTGTCAGCGAAGCTCTGTTAATTTATATGTACAGTAGGTCTAAGATTTACAGAAGTATAGTCTCACTGGTTATCTTTTTTGTAAGTTTATTTTAAGAATCATATTTTTTGTCGGAACATAAAATGATGGTGCCAAGGTTCCGTTGTGATATATCCACTATGCGGCTAACGAAAGTGTGTGCTGTAGTTTTTATTTGTTACGCAATGCGTGGGACGAAGTTTAAATACACGAGAGAAACAATGAGTCAAGGACTACAAGTATTCTTAACCCCTTTCATTACAGCTGTGAATTGGATAAGCAGTAGTTATGAATATTTAAACGTACTAGTCGTTCGTGTATTTCGTTTTGTCTTATAATTAGCCACTGCATTACAAGCGATCCGTGTCTTGAAAATGTAAATCGTTGGGACTCAGCGCAAAATGTGGGTTAATAACATTTACTTTTGTAAATTAAATTAACCCAAATATGCTGGGTATTGGTGCATTTCTTCTCGTTACCTTCAATTTGTAATTTTATAACCCCGAGAGTAAACTAGACAGCATGTGTTCCCCATATTTTCAGGGATATACTATAAAGAGTATTGTATTTGAGGTATTTAATTCGCAAAATTTTTTTTATTTTCAAGAATTGTTAGAAAACATTTGAGACATACGCCAGTTACATTTTTACCATTGTTCACTCCCTTTCCAAGTTGACAAACGGTAGTTAAAGAAAAGCATTCTCTCTCTCTCTCTCTCTCTCTCTCTCTCTCTATATATATATATATATATATATATATATATATATATATATATATATATAAATAAATAAATAATCGGGAGTTGCATGTCAGGGATGCGATGCGTCATATGCTTTTCCTTTTACGCGGCTCCTTGCGGCGTGTGTGCGCGGGAGCTGGCATCGATGCCGCCGCGGCCCCTGCGTCATTCGCTCCGGCGATGCGGCGGCCGCGCGAGCGACGTCACCGCATTATTCTCGGATTAAAAATGTCTTCACACTTAGTAGGGAGGAGGGACACTTTTTGAAATCGAAGCCCCCGGTTGAATAATAGTGTTCGGGAGAGTGGAACAATACTAGACTTTTTGCACAGCGTGCTTTTTACACCTTAGCTTATACCAAGTTTGAGGCTCTGCGCATGCGCATGCGCATGCGCATGCGCATGCGCAGAGGCTCGGAAGGTACAGGCTAAGGGATTCCACGCTATGTAAAAAGTCTCTGCTGTGCATCCAATGCGAGTGCAGGGTGTTCGCGAGGCTAGGGGACTCATTTCAACCTTAACTGTCCTAATGGAGGTTAAGGACCCTCTATTAAGCGTGGAACTTCCGATTTGAAAGGGAAAATCTTTTAGGATGAGGGTTTTTCTATAGTCTTCATTAGTCAGTCTCCCTTAGTGATTGCTTCATCTTTTAATAGTTTCGTTTAATAGAAAACGTTCTAAACCAAACGATTTGAACTTGTAAGGGCTACTTTGGAAATCTTGGGCATGATTGCGGGCAACTGTAACAGTATAAATTTCTTTTTAATATTGTGTTAATAGAAACGAGGTACTAGTATATAATAGGGAAAGTTTATTTGAAATGGTTATTAATAATTTTAAATAAATGATACACTAACAAATACATAAAAGTGTAGAAAAAGTGTTAAGTGTTTAAAATAAGCATTTGTTTTCAATCCCAAAACAGGCAGCAAGGAAGAATCTGCAAGTATACTTCTTTGCCGACTTGCAATTAATTTTATAGAAGAAAATGCTTTCACGCGAATACGTGCTCTCGAACATGAAGTTATTTTTGGTCCAAATGGTTTTACGTTTGGGTATTTTGCGAGAAGGTTTTAAAAATCTTTCATGTTTGATTTGTAGGAATGTATCACTTATTAAATGCGCAGCCCAAGTTGGTGAGATTCATGCTACGCGAAACTACAAAAGGGCTTTGCGGGCTGCAAGCGGGTGGGTCGCCAGTTGGAAACGCCTGTTGTACACAATCCTCTTTTCCAACTTGAGTTGTTACATCTTATCTGTGTATTCGAGCACAATCCTGTTTTAAATTCGTGGATTATGATCAATATGTGTGACTACGCAATCAAAATGCCCTAAGAAAGCTTCAGCTAAATCCAAAAAGCGTAAGAGGTGTAAACATTGTCTCCAGTTATAAATTTTTTAATGATATGCAGACATAGGTTCCCAGCATTCATGATATTATGTTAATTGGCTATTGAATCTCGAGTTGCCGGACATAACTGGCACTCATTTTTTAAGTAGTTTATTATTTCCGAACCCTTCCCCCCCACGCAGGTGGATCACTGCTGCCCCTTTCTGCGACACGGGGAACGATTGGAAAGCGTATTGTGTGCGAGTGTGGCTGGAGGCCTTACCGAGCGCGAGGCCACGTAGCGCGTGTATCATCGCCGGGTGTGTCGCGGCCGCGTCGGCGTGTAGCCGCGCGCTCTGTCACAGTGAGCGCGGGAGGCGTCAGGGCTATTCCGGGCCGCCTCTCCGCGACCGCCCGCCCACACGCCGAGAACGCCTTAGGGCCGCCGCCCGCTATCTGTTTTTATATTGATTCCTTCGCTTCGGGGAAGGCAGAAGCTAAAGGAAAGGGTGTGACCATCGGAGATTGTGTGCTCTTTCGTTAGTGGATGGCTTGGCCTTTCACAGGAGCGGGCGGCGAGCGGAAGTACGTGTTTGTTTGCTGGCGATGGTACCTTTCGTCCATTCGTGGTTTAAAAAGGGCGTTGCCGCTGTTGTATCTAAGTAGGAACTTGATGGATGATTTTCTCTGGCTTCAGATAGCTTCTAAGGGCCGGTTTCACCAAACAGTAAGAGTTTATTCTGGAGTAACTTCTTGGAGCGTTTCACCAATACTTTACTAGTGTAAATCTCTTACACAGAGTAAATTTGAGAGTAACTTACAAGACTAAAATCCGTCGGCTGAAGTACTGAGTAAGCTCAGTTGTCAACGTGCGTGTTCCTCCGAAGTATTGAGGCTCGACGTTTACGAATGATAGTATTCGAAGTAGATTCGAAATATTATTCACAAGTGCGAAGACAGTGCAGAAGAGAATGGATTGGTTCCAATTATGACAATCTAGATTTTGTCACGAGGTTAGGTTAGACCAAATCAGCTGTTAAATTCATCAGATACATTATAAACTGTACAGGACTTGTAAATTTCTTTTTCACCCGTGTGGATACGAAATAAGTACCGTATACGATAATAAAAGGAAAAATAACTACAGAAATTACAAATACTAAGAAATATCTATTTAGTAAAAACTGTGTGCTGTATGGGGGAGAAGATCTGTACACGTTTTGTGTTCAGAATCCTTCTAACATTTTAAATACAAATAATTGAAAGATTAATAAAAGTTTTAAAAATCAAACAAAATTATAATAAAATTTAAAAAAGCGCGAGATTAACAACATTAAAAAAAAATTCGTTTCCGAGTTGTAGAAAATATATTTGCATCGGTAAACGAACTGCAAGTTTGATTTTCTGCATTGCTAACAAAATAGTAACGCGTTTCCAGAGAAGAAATAATATTTATTAAGAAATTAAGATACAACTAAGAAATAAACTATGCTAACGCAAATCACCATACCACAAAGGATTAAAATGCCAAGGCGCCTCCAAGGACTCCGAAACTAAAATGAATGATAGAATATAAGTAATTAATCAGAGGTTCGCGTTTGTGCGCTTTGGTACCCAGCGTCATTCTCGCTCACAGCCTCTTGAATTGTTCTCAAATATACCGCGTTCAACTGATTCGCGGAGAAAATCGGAGAGAATGTACTCTAGAGTAAAATAACCCTCCACAAGCGTGGTGAAACCTTTATATTCTACTCGAGAGTAACTATTGTAGAGTATTGCTTATTCTGGTAACTAATCACAACTTTACTCGTCTGTTGGTGAAACCGGTCCTAAGTGCGTGAATGCAATTCTCTAGTGAAAAATAGAATATTAGTGAATTTTTTTACCATATTTGTATTTCGAAGGTACAATTAGCACAAGCGGAGATTCAGATGAGGGACCAGGGAATATTGCAACTCACCCACTCAACTCAACGCACACGCACGCACGTTTTAAGTTTATCAAATGATGAAAAGTTATTTGTCTTCCATGTATGTTAATGACACAATTTGGATACTGTTTTCTTTAGTTCCTCCTCCTGTACTATTTCCATAATATTACTCAGAAGTGGCAGTTGTTTGCCTGCTGTTTGTTATAATTCTTAATAGATGCGACTACCTCTATTCGTGGAAGAGTCTGAAACGTTTAGTAAAATAATAACAGTAATATGGTAAAACAATAAATAGGATGCGAGTAAATGAACTGTACGGGGATGCAATTGGACGATTTCGGGAAAGCTTTTAGTTGCTTGTAAGTGGGCACATACATTTCATGTCAGGCCATTCTGTTTCATTTTCCTGAGTGTGCCATTCAGTGCAGTGTGTGAAGAAATTGAACGTTGGCTGTTTAACGTTATCGCGTTTTCAAAATCTGTTTGCGAATTGTTAAGAGTTGTATGGTTTGTGACAAGTATTGGATCGTTGTATACAATCATAACTAGCAAGTTGTGTTAAAATGTAAGAGAAATTTATTTATCTAGTTAGAAGTAAATTTACATACATTTATCTTTGCCAGCAACTGCAAAGAGAGTAAATGGATAATTATTAATAATTTTCTGCATTTCAAAGCCACATTTGTCCCCCGTTCCATCGAAGCGAACTCGTGTGCATGGAAAACGGCCTGGATCGCACGCTCATCCAACACGAGTGTGACCCACAAGCCAGCTAGCTGCCTTCCGCCGCGGCAAAAGTGTAGCGTGCCGGCACCCACGTTCTGCATATCCCGCGAGGACGCGAGATAACTCCGACGCTCCACCCGCGCCGGCGTATCTGCGTCCCCGATTCAGAAATAGACACCTCCACCCGCGCGCCTGACGCAATTTCAAAAGTGGATGAGGTACTCCAGACGGCATCTGCGACGAGCTGTCGGTGCGTCGGCGCTCGCGGAGCCCTTCGTCGAAAGGCGCCGACGAGACGTCGTGCGAATCGTTGCCGGCGCTGCCAGGCGCCGCTGACGGCTTGTTGTGTGATAGGCAAAGGATATGACGCGTCTACGGGAAAACTTAATTTCCTGTTTTAAAAAGGATGTTCATTGATGTTGACTGAAGCAGATTTGTTTTGAAGGAAATATCAGATTCGCATATGCTTGCATTTCTTGGTTTTCGCTTCTATAATTAACATTGAAATTTCCATTCAATGTGTGTTAGTAATTTAATAATTACTACTTTTATGGAGCTAATAAAAAGGTGCAGTATTAATAATAGGTTATCAGAATGATGGAATTCGGGTGGAAATTAATAAGATTTAAACGCAATCTGCAGATAAGAATGAAGTAAGTTTCATTCTAATGAATGAACATGAAATTAACGTGCTGACGTTAGGTGTATTGGTTACACAGGAGCTTGATGCTCTTCAGCCTCCCACTCAATAAAAAAAAAATAAGTGAAAAAATCTCTCAAAATATCTTAAAACTCAGTTTTATGTTCTTTATATTAAAACTTTTAATGACTTTGTAAATTTTTTGTAACAAAATATTTTAATCCTAGGAATTGATATTAATGAAAAACTCTAATTAACAAGCGCATACAACAAGAACGAAAAAAAAAAAGGTACAAAATAAAATCCACTGACAATAAAATAATACTAGAATTGCTACTAGGCTTCTTGGAACAAAAGTACGAAAGAAACTGTGAATTACAAATTTGTTTCTGAACTTTACGTGTTACGCATTTGTTACTTTATGACCCAAACGACAAAAAAACTTTTGTTACCAGTAATTATTTGATTTTGAAATCTTGAAAGTGACAGGGTTTTTTCCTCGGACACTCCATGTATATACTGAATGTATTTCAGTTCAAGAGATGGTCAAATTCAAAATGTAGTTCTGTTCAGATACGAAAATATTTTACATGAGCTGAATTTGACAAAAGCACGAAAATATCAGAAGTAAGCGTAAATTATTCTTAGGGCCGTTTTATTGAAGACTTTTTTTGTTCAACCCTGTTTGGTTACCATTTGCCGGTCGGGATGCGATCGCTGGATATGCTTATATCGCAGCGTAAAACGGACGAATACGCGCGTGGTAGCGTGTTTAATAAAGACTGGCTGTTAACTTTGCTCCGACCGTATAGGTGGAGGAGGAGGAGGAGGCGGAGGCGCCGCGTTATAAAACGCTGTTGTCGGCGCCGCTGTGGGGCGCGGGGGTTATGCAAGGGGTTCGCGTTATGTAAAGGCGTTACGCGCGCGTGCGCGGGTCCTGGCTGTTGCCGCGACGTGCGGTGTGCTGTGCCACGCTGCGTGCGCGCGCCCGCCCGCGGGAGGAAGCGCCGCCGCCGAGCAACCACGAGATGGGTACGGGGGTGAAGAGATTGTGAGCGACCGACCTTCTGGGACGACAAAGTTCCTGCTAACATTTCTATAGTTTCCAGTAAATCCAAGTCTTTATCAAATCTCCACCTATTCACATATCTCGTCTACGTAGTGATTTAAAAAAAAATCCTCCCCCCCCCCCGTTTTTTAAGCCATGTTCCCACAGATTTCAGTAAGAGTATGTTCTACTTGTAGCAGAAGTCGTGCGTGACAACTTTGTCAATTGCAATTTTGCCATTCCAAAAGGTCGCAAAGCTCTAACACCTGCCCCTTATTACATCAAAACGTATTACTTGTGGTAGGTAAGGATTTCTTTTGCGAGACTGGAGTGCTGCTGATTAAGTGCTTAAAAATGTGAATTAATTGGCATCCTGGAAGTAACACAGGAAATAAAGAAAAACGTTTAATTTCTTGGTCAAAAGGGTTGAAATCTGTAATGTTTCTCGTGGATTTCAAAAGTGGTAGTTACTGTTAGTTGTTATAGTTACGCACGTAGGAAACATTGTATTGGTTTAATTTGTGGCTTTTTAGTATATTGTGGGGGGCATAGGTTTATGGGATTTATACGCTTTCTGATTGCAACATAAAAGGCGGCGCTCCAGTTGATCTCATCGATTGTGTAATGGGTGTAGAATTCCAGTTAAGGTAAATATGAAGGCGGAGTTACTTGCGTCTTGATTGATATTATAATTATTTTGGGAACCTATTCACCTTGAACTTGTCTTTATGCAGTGTACGAATATGAAAGTTCCAAATTTTCACTTTTAATGATAATACAAATTCATAGACATTGACTTTCTAGCGATAAAGACACAATACTGGAATTTCAGTGATAAACTGCAAATAAACAAAGCCGTAATAAACAAAACAGCAGTAAACAAAACAAATCCAGAGATCATTAATTTTCCCTAAATGACCGGCGATTGCAGAACATGCGTACTTCGTCACAATCTCTCGGTGAAGTCCACCGCCTTTCTGCAGTGGGGCTGGTGGTGTGCCGTCGCTCCCGGCCCCGCCCCGCCCCGCCCCGCCCCGCCTCATACGACACGCTTTACGACGGACGTGAGGGGGAGGGGCGGGTCGTTCTGTCATAACTCGTCGTTCCGACCAACTGGCGAGCGGCACATGCTGTCGGAGCAGGTGTTGGAGGTCCTGGGAGTTGGTTGATAGAAATGACGCGGCGTTTTCGTAACTTCGGTGTTTCTGAATGTGGGAGTGCTCTTGTCTGGCTGGGTCAGCTATTTTACGCTGCATAGATCCTATAATGATTTACGCTGTGGTCAGCCGTTTCCATGAACAGGTTATTATTAGTTTGACGAACACTGCATGAGCCCTCTTCCAAGGATTTCCTGGATATTGAGTAGTTTATGTTAGTTACGTATGCTTAGTATTTTGTGGTAGGTACTAATCGGGATGATTTGAGTGAAAACTCATTACTTGAGAACCTTCAAGATTTCAGTTTTTAATTAGCAATTAAGTTTGGAAGAACCCATTCAATTTATTCGATCGTTCATTGATAGCAGTTTCAAGAAATGAAACGTGCAAACTGCATGGTATAGTTTCTTAACCCTACAAGTAAAGTACATGCAATCGTAAAGTTAAGTTTATGCGAAGGCACATTGTTCACCTTGCTGTGCCTGTGAATGGGGGGGGGGGGGGTCTATTCGTCAAGCTCGTGGCTTTTACAACCTTTGCGTACTTGCAGACCAGAGTTGTGTGCAGGTAATGGAGATACCCATGATAAAACGTATTTGTTATGACTTATTCTAAGTAATGCAAATGTAATTTTAATTTCGTGTCTAGAATATTTCACTTCAATCGGTTTAGTGGGTTTAATCAACGAATTATTTAAGTGGCGTAAATCTTATTAAATCTTGCGTAACTGCGACTATTGAAATTTCAAATACAGTAGTAAAGAATATCTCCTGTAGTTGAACCTTTGGAGAATGTTTTGCAAATGAAATATACTTGTTTAGCATCGGCTGTTAATGATTTTACTTTTTTTAAAAACGTATTTCTTGCCGACATCACACTTTGGCATTTGATGTATACGCCAGTGGAGCAATTATTTCACTTAAAAATGACTGTTACCTCATTCGTTGCACCATTGTACGTTGATACTAGTGTTTTTGTTCGAGTGTAATAAGTTTGTTTAATCATGTTCTCATCCTACTTTTTAAAGTGAGCCATTCTGTACTAGACTTCAGAGACAAACGTATGTTTATTGCCGTTCATTTTCGAATATGAAGTTATACTTGTTGGTGAGTCAGTGGCACGAAAACGTGATTCCGGGAAGACAAGCAACATGTTTGTGTGCTAGCACTTAGGTGACACGAATAATCTTCCTTCAGTTTTCTGTGGGACGAGTAGACGTGAAGTGCAGAGCCACATATTAATATCAGACGATTAAGTTGTCACTGTTTTCTTGTGAAGAGGAGACTTCAACGCGTTTTCTTTATGAATTCAATATTCGTGATTCTCACCTTGAGATGTTGTCCATCTCTCTGTGATAAATCACTCAGGTTTTGGTTTCTTCTCAACACTTTTTCTATTTTATGTGATCCATAAGAAAGGAAAGCATTTTTTGCATGTGTATCCGTAATGTTACGTTGAGCATTATACGACTGAACGTGGAGTATCTAACATGTTCTTCGAGGAATCCAGGAAACCAGCTGAAAACTATATCGGTTGAGTCGTCATGAACACTAGGTTGCGTCAAACCTAAATCAATGTTTTTATTTGAACAGAGTATAAGATTGGGAGTGATGTGCATCGCGCCACAAATATATTGAATCGAGCAAACCGGTACCCGCGGGCATAAACAAGAGCGTGCGTCATCGGATTATTTCAGCCGCCGCGTTAGACGCTCGCTCACGGGGCGGCACATCCCGTCTCCCCCGCGCGCCCCGCGACGCCCGCGATATCCGGCGGCGGCGGCGTCTGCCGGGGCAGGTGGTGGTCCCGTTTGAACGCGGCCGCAGCGGTCTCCGCGCGCCGCGGGATTGGTCCGCCGGGCGAGAGGCGGCGAGCCATTGGCTAAGACGGTTGGGGCGCGCGTAAAAAGAGGGCCCCCTCCGCCAAGGCCACGCGTGCTGAGCGGAGCGGCCGCCTGCCCGCCCGGCGCGCCGGCTTCCCCGCTCGCTTCCCACCCGGTTTCCAGCGCGCCCGCCCTCCCTCTCTCCGGCCTCGCCTCTCGTCAGCCCTCCCGCCGCCGCCACCCAGCGAATTATACGAATTCGTCGTTCCGGCGGGCAGTTCCCTCCGCGTCGACGTCAGGAGAGGCCGTGCAGTCGCTCCCCGCATCCAGACGCAAGTCTCTGCTGCTGCAACAGCGGCCCGCCAGTGTGTGCCTAGACGCAGTAGGGGGAACAGCTTTTCTTGTTGACCACTCGTTCCTGCCGTTGTGTTGAACATCTGCTCCGAGGAGGCTTCAGAGTTTTCTTTTTCATCGGTTGCTGTAAACGGCCGCCAAGATGGTGTCTGGAAGCAAATTGGTAAGAAAGATTCATGTGGAGTTTATTACCTCCATTGGGAAGTATAGTGGGTTGTTTCATAGACGAGCCCTTGCAACCGTATGTGGGTAATATATTTTAGTTTTCTGTAACCTCGTTCGAAAGATTGACTACCGAAAGACAATGTTATGGTACGTATCGATCAGTGTTTCATTATCCCGTTGCCGGGAAGTGACACCGGTTATCCGATTTGTAAATGCTTTGACAGCTGTATTTATAAAGAATTTTTTGGTTTCGGTTTTGCGTTACCAGGTTGGTGGTGATTGTTTTTTCCTTCCTTTTTGAAGCCATTTTCCTGTCCATAGAATCGAATACCTTCAGAAGAACACCTGGGAGTGTTACGGTTTGAAAGTAGGAATAGGTATTATCGCCGCCACCGTAGCGTAGGCAGGCCGGCAACCCGTGCGGGCGAGAGGGCGCGGTGGGTCGCGTCTCGGGGCGCGCTTTGCGGGGCAGCCTGTGGCCGATAACCGTCGCTGCGGTGAGTCATCGCCGGCGACCGAAGGAAGCGGGCGCCCCCGCGTTGCCTCGCCCCGCCCCTCCGCGCCCGCCCTGCGCGCCACCGCCCTCGCCTCCGCCCGCCAACGGCCCTGCGCCTGCCGGCCACCTGTTGAATTTAGAAGCTTCTCTTTTTTGAAAATGTAATATGCCCGAGTGCCAAAGTGAGTCTCTGAAAAATGTAAATTTGAATTTTCTTTATGTTATACATAAATGAGAGCAAACGGGCGAAGTTGGACTGTGAGATTCTCAAACAAAAGCAAAATACTTTTGCTTCTTAAAATATCTTGTCCACGCCCTTTCAGGAAAATAAGTAATGTAACATTTACTATGCTATATAGTATTGTTTAGCTTTGATGCGCAAAGATCAGGATTTTTTTTATCAAATAATATATTTAGTATTTCAAGGCAAGTACGGGTATTCGCTTTATATAATCTTTCTTCAAAAAACGAGATTACGAAACAGCATGACTTAATGTTCTGTTTTTTGAATGTTTTTTTTAATATGGAATAAAACTGGTTTTTGTATGGGATGTCAGATAAGGTTTTCTGGTTAGAATATTATATTAAGCGCTGTGTCCGAAGCTTCTTCCAACTTTCGCATTCATTCTACTACGTATCAGTGCCTTCAGTTTTAGTTTGAATTTAGATGACAGTTGAATTTAGATTGACCCAATTCTATGTAGTTGCACTGTTGTCATTATTTGGCCGTTGCTATACCGATCTTCGAGGCGGAGATGTCCTTTAGAACACCTTTAAGGCACGAGCCTGACGGTGCGGTGACGAAGACGGTTTTTCAGGCGATGTCGTCAACGCTTGCGCTGCCTCCGTGCTTGCTTAGCCAACACGTGATTTTCCGTCGCGCGTGCTCCGAGGCGCTATTGTTACCGTGATGCTTTACGAAAAGTATTAGATACGGGCACGAATCTTTTGAAATTCTTGTTTCTTATGCGAGATGTTTCCAAGAGGCGTAGTTGAATGTCAATACGGTGTTGGTAGTGGAGCTTTGTATCTAGTTGGAAATCTTCCAGAGGTAGCAATGAGAACTGTGTTGAAATATTAATGGAAGAAAGCGTTAAAGCAGTGAAGATTGCTCGTCGTAGATACGGAGTTATTTTTAAATATTTCCGTGAAATGTCTTCGTGAATTAAAACGAAATGGTAATTCATATTTATAGTAAATATTACTGCCATCACTTCAATTTTTAAACGATACTCCTAAAGCGTATTCACTTCTCGAAAGTATTGAGTTCTCACAACATGACTTCGAAGTTTGGGTAGTGTTCACTCCTTATTCGTACTAGTCTCTATCGTTTCACTCTTAATCCCGAACGTTTATATTCAAATTCACTCTCGACATCAGGCGCGCATTTTTTTTCCTGCGAGCGGTTGGTAGCGGTGCTGCTCGGAGCTCTGCCGGTTCCCGCGGGGGCGGGGCGGGGCGTGGTGCGATAAGTGTGTGATGAATGGGAGGCGAATGCGCGGAACGCGGCTCGCGTCAGCACCGTTTCTGCGGAACCGGCCGGGCGGCCCGCACCTTCCCCGCCCGCGCGGCCCTATCACACTCGAGAGTTCATTAGGCGCGATAGAGCCCCACGCGACGCCCGGGAGCACCGGCTTTTTATTGTCTTATCGGCCCAGGCTCCGAGAGGCTGTTCCTGCGAGCTTTGTTCATTTTCCCTCCTCTCCGGTAACCCTGGAGAGGCGAGTTTATAAGTCATTGGGGACATGATTTAGCTTTTGCAACCAGGAAGGGCCTACCTGAAATAAAGTACTTATTTTAAACTTAATCCTAATTAAAAGTAATTTACATGGCCACTTTGGGCACTTTTAGTCAATGTAATATTTTATTAAATGTCGGACATCTTTTTCTGCGAGCGCCCATGGGCACATCACACGAGGATGCCCCCAGCCTACCCTCCCATCCGTCGGTTGAGTCTGGAGTATATTTTGAAACATAATTAAGGAATTTTTCTGAGCTATGGAATGCTTCTCGCTTATGGGTTCTAGAAGACATCCATTGAAGTCCTCCACCCCCTTCGTCCCGAATTTTAGGTGCAGAATCTTTCTGGCAACTGGTCATTAAATCAAATTTAAGTGTTCCAAGAACGTAAACTTGTACAAGCTATTGAAAAAGTAATTCATGATTCTTGGAAGAGGATTTTTCCTGTAGAGCGTATCAGAGGGAGCGCGCAGACGTAGCCAGATTTAAGATTGATACTTTTGTCTTCCTGTATCTTCGCAGGTGTCATAATAATTGATGAATTAATTGTGCCATGATTGATATCCCCAAATTCCCTATCTTAACATTTCTACAGTTCTCAAAGCTTAATTCTTGGTTTACGATGTAGTGTCGGCATAATTGGAGAGACCTTGGTGTAATATATAGTTTTATCAGGAAGTGATAATTCCGAGGAATTGGTAGAATACTGAAAGTAACGACAAATAAATTGACGCAAAATGTTTCTTGGTTCAGTTAATGAGGTTTATTTGTATTCTAGTAACGCCTGTGCCAATCATCCATCTCCTCATTCATTAATCAGACGAACAAACTTACTGGAAGATAAAAATAGGATTCAGGGTAGATGTGCCGTGTCGTAATTAGCTCACAGATGTTTGTGTTTTTTCGTAATATAATTATGATATTGAAGTATGTTGTCATTTATTCAATGCGTGTATTACGGGTTAGAAGTACAAACGCCAGTTTTATTTCCACGTAGTGAAAGTATTTATTAATTTACATTTAAGATTCTATTTGTACATTAATTACGAATCTCAATATTTTCTCTCTAGACGTTCATTTGGAAGAATGGACTTCGAAATTAAAATATCGATGATGGACGTCAGTATTCATTGATTTCCCAACACTCGTGCCGAATCGTATTGAGGTCAATGTAAAGAGCGCTGCGGTATAGTGCCCGGCCGGGACCGTCATCACTTCGGTGCCCCTCGTTCGTGATGAAGAACTTGATGAAATTTCCGACTAGTCCTCCAAGGCGAAACCTCGTTACGTGCCTGCCTGCTGTCTTTTTCCCGCGGGAACTTGTCGGGGGCCTTGGACCGTGCGCCGGCTACCGCGGCGGAGGCTACTGCGGGGGTGGACGCGCTGCGCTTGGGCGCTTTTTGCACTGTGGTGAGGTTGCCTCATCTCCCTCGCCCCGCCCCGCCCCGCCCCGCCCCTTAGCTTCATTGGCAGCTCGCCTACCCCTCGCGTTTTTTTTTTTCCTTCAGATTGTTAAGTTTGCGAAAGTCGTTTGTGAAATTAAAAGAGAAAAAATCCGAATCATGAAGGAATCCCGAATTATTAGAAACAAGCTGAATGTGGAGTGTTGGTGCTTTAAACAGTTCTAAAAATAGTTTCATATGCTGAAAATTTCGATTATGTAACAACTAAATAAAAATATAATTTAAACCTATAGTTTTCAACCTCGCGTAGAATGCATAAATTAATAGACAAAAATGAAATAAACAAATTACAAAAAAATGTGTAATTGTAGCTGTTGCCGGATGTTCCTTCGGGCTATGGCCACTACCCATTCCATTATTAGGTGTTCCAGAATGGAATCGAAACGCATCCAGGACACTTGTTCAGGCGGCTTATTAATGAAAATTTGTACATTTACTATATCCTATTCTAGTTATACCGTGCTATCCTTATGGATTTATATTAGAATATAATTTCCTAGTTGATGTTAGCCTATAGAATTGTTTAACTTTGTCGTACGTTTGACGTAACCAAATTATCCTACAAAACTATAATTTTCCAACGCGGTAACACTGATGATGAACCATTTCCTTCCGAGTGATCCAAGTCCGTCACATTTAGCTGTCATCAGAGCGGGATTGTGATTCGCGTGGGCGTTCTTGACATGGTGTAGATATCGAAGTAAATGTTCAAAGGTTGAGTCGAGGGAGAACGCGAGGCAGTCTTCTTGTGCATTTTATTCGCGTAGGGATTATGCTGTTTCTATGAGTAATAAACATCACGAACACGAATGGATTGTTAAATTTGGTCATTGGTCTTTCAAATAAGTTTTAGTACTTAATACTGTTATCATGTTCAAAAGTGCCCAACATCTAATAGCTTGCCTTAGCGAATACACACTAACAAATTCAGGAGATGAGCACAAAAGCTCGAAAAATATTTCATTATTATGCAGACAAAAACGTGCATTTAATGCAGATTTTATCGGAACCTTTGGGTTAGCCAACTTATGTAATAATAATAATAATAATAATAATAATAATAATAATAATAATAATAATAATAATAATAATAATAATAATAATAATAATAATAACGAACTAGTAATCAAATCACTTTGCTTTTGAAAATATTCAAAAACTTATTATTCTGCAATGTTAGTAAATCAATGAGTACTTTTAAAAACGTTTCCTTACATAATTAAGTTTTATATCATGTCTTATAAATCATGACTTAAAGATTCACATTATGCCGGAAAGGCAATAATTATAGTAATTCACAGCGTTTCACCACTCTTGAGTGCCTTGAAACCCGAAAAAACGGTGTTTTTCCCCGAATGTACTGAAAGAATCTGAACAGAAACAATGCCAATCCGCTTACCTTGTTACGAGGAATCAAAAAGCTATTGATATCTTCCGTAGGGTCGTAAATCGGTCAAAACGCTTTTTCGTTGCCTACGGTCACACGGACACGTGCAGGTTACTCGGTTGTTGTATGAAAATGGTGACAAATATACAACCTAGTTTAAATTACACAATAAGAAACTACTCTGAGTTTTTCAACCAAATGTCTACGTTGTGGTTAATTTAATTTAGGAAAGAAAATATTACTCCAATTTCAAACTTGAAAGCCGAAGAGCGCAATCTGAAAATCGTGCGCTCGTGTTTGAACGTCACTCGCTAGTCACTTGATTTTGATTTATGTTTACTCGTGGAGAAGTTTTGAAAGTTATGCTGCTGTCGGTGACAGCTTGACAAGGATTCTTAGTGAAGTTAATTTCGCTTCGTTGGTAACGTCAAAGTTCTTTCCCGAAGTTTCTCTGTACTATAAAGATCTAGTCGCTTTTCTCGTGGCACAACAAGAAAGCTTAGGAAACATGTCTTGTATAAAACGTCAGACTCGTATTTTATTTTCACATATAAATTATATCTGAAATTACAAATTACTATTCTTTGCCTAAAACGAATGAAATAGATTCACATGAAAACTAGTGTTTGCAGTGGATGGTAAGTTACTTACATAAAGTCAGACTCGTACAAAATAAATACCTCATAACAATTGCAATCTTAGTCTTTGGTTTTCCTGTAAAAGGTGAATTTTCATTAACAGAAAATGAAATCTTAGGCATAATGCTATCATAGCCTTTTAATTACGCATAAAGCTTCTTCGGTCGTGTTACGTCAACCTTTTCTCTCTGAGTGCCACCTGCCACAGATTGCACTGTAATGGTCAACATTGCAGGCGTAAAAGCTTTACTGCGTAAAAGCGTGATGGAACTACGTCCGAGACTTTTTCTACTTCTGAGAACATGATAGATTCTAATTACTAAACTCTCGTATTTTAGTAAGTCTTTTAATAGTTTTTTTATCGCATTAGTTTACAACAAATCACAAGAAAAACTATCGTATAGAGTTTCTTGGATTTCTGGATGCACATTTTTCTTGGTTCTCAACTCTAAACGTGATTCTCATTGAGGATTGTAAGGTCCTGCCTCTTACGTCGTCGTCCTTAGGTTTTTGTGAACAGTGGAATTTACCGCTCTCCCTGAAGTACATTCCTTGATGCAAGGTACTATAGACTTTAATTAATTCATGCCTTAAGAGTTCTTTGAAATTTGACCTTATGCATTATTTAAAATTACAAGGTGCATAAAATAAGACTGGTATTATATAAAAGAGAGCGAGGGCCATTAATCTTGCATGTAAGACTGGTCATGCATCCCGACCTGGGCTAAGATCAGTCTCTTCACTATTCAGATGACGCTGCACCCACGTTCTCTCCAGTCCAGACCCGCAGCTGTTGTAGCTATTTTTTCGGGTCAACTGGATGTGCCAGCGACGTGGGGGGAGGGGGGCTCGTTGGCCCAAGCGTATTCCGGTCGTGGCCACCTACGACGCGTCGCCGACAAGGCCGGGCGGATGGCGTTCTTGTAGAACAATGAGGGAGGCACGTGTTGGTGGAGAGGCCGAGGCAATGACCTAGTCAGATTTTGAGATTTTCCCCATAATGCCTATTAAGAAGTATCATGACATGCATATTGGAAATACCAGTTAATTTAATTTAGAAACTTTTGAGGAATTACATTAAGATTAAGGTCCTATGAAATGGCGATGGCGTTGCGTTTATAGTTCTACTGCAGTGCAATGAGCCAATGTCTTGTGGGGGTCCTGACTCGTGGGGTTTATAGGCTTTCTAAAAGTATCATGTAAAGCAATGCTCCATTTGACCTCATCAATTGTGTAATGGTGTGTAATTCCAGCTCAAGGTAAATCTGAATGCGGGCCTATGTGCATTTTGAATGTTACTGAAACATTTATGGATCCTATTCACGTCACTGCAAATGTGGAAAATCCCAGAAATGTCATTTTTAATGGTTTCACATATACTTAGCGATTATTACACAACTTTCTGAATGATCTTGCTACTTCATGAACTGCAGTATAAGGACGAAGTGATCGTAAAGAAAAGGAATGTTGCTTTATCAAGAAAAATATCAAACCAAAATTTAGAACTCTACGCAAGTGTCAAGTAACTCTACTTAGCGTTCAATTTCATCATCCCTAAGATTACACACTGAGAAATACTTGTTGTGACACACTGTCACGAAATATTCATTCCTGTTTGCTTCTCAAAGCAGGAACCTTCTCTCTATTTTGTCATCACACATTTGTATGTTAATCTTCGGGAGAAAAGGCACAATAGGTATTGAGAAATGACAGCTACGTCTAAATCTGTGTTGAGGCATTCCCAGACAATCGGAATATACTTTACACGTTGTTTCATAAAATTACTGAACGTGATTTATGGGGATATTGAAATTTTGTGCGAATGTATTGGCTAAATAATTTCAAAACAATTTTGGTAATTAGTTTTTAAATATTTTACGGTAGTATATTTTGTTTGCGGCGTAATTGAGAGAAACGATAGAATATTGTGAACTGAAATTTTGACAAGATGTCAGACTACCCTTTAGCATAACATCTTAATTCCAAATTCGCGGGTGGTTGAAGTGATCGCACTTTTAACGAGGACCTAAGAACGAGCAGAGACGTCTTTTTGATTTTTTTTTTTTCTAAATATTGTAGCATATGTCGGCTGGCATCGCTTTTTCGAGCATTGTCGATTGCCAGTGACTTGGGAATTATTGGGAATTTAGGGTTGTAAGTTACGCACCTTCCAAAGATAGTTTAAGAATGTCTAAATGAATTGTCTAGGACCTTTGCATCTTTAGAATATTCGTTGTAGTATTTAAGTGTTGCGATTTTGGGAAGGCATTGTCGCATACGCCTTTTCAAAATGGCATTGATTGACACTTTTGTGGTTCTCATTTTCCTTTGGTCTTTTCGCAGATGAACGTGCGCGTGACGACGATGGACGCGGAGCTGGAGTTCTCCATCCAGCAGACGACGACCGGCAAGCAACTCTTCGACCAAGTGGTGAAGACCATCGGCCTTCGGGAGGTGTGGTTCTTCGGCCTGCAGTACACAGACAGCAAGGGCGATCTCACCTGGATCAAACTCTACAAGAAGGTAGGCCCTCGTGTTCTGGCTAAGTGGATTCTTTGTCTCTGCTTTTCAGTCCCCTTCGCTTCATTCCTTCAAACGGCTTCCTCTGATTGCATACCTTTCCCGTTCTTGGGCTGGTGCTTGGGTTGCTGACATTTGTGTTGACTGCTAGCATGCGACTTCAGTCAGTATTGCATGGGTTGTGTGCTTTTTCCATGGGTTTAATCCCAGCTTTCAGTGCCAGTTTCCTATTTTCAGTATCCCTGTACAGTACTAGAAGGTTTAATTGTTTGTTAAAACTCTCCCGAGGTCTTTTATAAGTATTCTTAGAGTGGAAGTTTTACAGGTAATGCTCTTACCGAACTGTTATAAAAATAGATTTCATAGCAGAATACAACATTCGCATTCATTGGATGAGCATTGTAGGCAGTGTCGTACACCCTACGTCCATTATTGGGCGCTTAGAGATTTCAAATCCCGTTCTACGTATTGTACTGACTAGATTGTGCTGTCTAAAATTCGTCAGAAAGATAGTGTAATTGACTTAAAAACGATGAGCAATAAGTCTGTGTACTGAAAAACAAAAAAAATATGCCTAATGAACCGAGAGTAATAGCATGACTCCAATTGTTATTAACGAATGGTCCGCAAGGCCATGCTCCGGACCCGCCGTGTTATTGAATGGACCCCTTAAGAAAGCAGTACGTCCACAGCGCGCGAGGTTATACTTGTAGGTCACGCCACCAAATGTTTATGATCAATCGCGGAACGACCGTCTCGCGAGAGCGATTTCGTGGCCCGTCCCTAGAGGGCGCGCGTACTGCGCGGGGTCGGCTCGGGGTTTTCCCAGGACGCGCGTATTTTTGACCAGATCTCTCTGCGGTCGCTGGGGGAGGGAGGAGGAGGGGAAGATCCGCCCCCGCGTGGACGGGCCGGCCGGCGGCGCTGCTGGACCGCGAGCGGCGGATGCCGCTTTATATAGACCGCAGCGCGCGCGTCAATGGGGTTGCGGGTGGCTGGCTGGACGTCTCTAGCGCCCCCCCCCCCCCCGCCCAGACGTCCGTCCGGCGACCTTTTGCCCTTGCGCCTCTCGCTGCCTGCGGCGTCCGTCGCGTTTGATCGGAGTTTCCTCGAATGATGCGGTCACTGCGTTCGTTACTTAGGAGGGCATTTACGCTTAGGTGGTGTTCAGGACCCTGAAGGAATAAAATCGAAAGCTTAGTGAAGACCAGAGACGTGCGTGTTTAGACCAATGGTATCTAATTTTGTTGGCCTTGCGTTTTTTGTCAATCATTTAATTTCTGTTTTCAGTTGCTTTTTATCTCGTTAGTTCAATTCTCTCTTAATAACGCCAGTATTTTTTTTGTTCCATTTCTGCTATGTTTTTTGCTCCATTCAGGTCCTTGCTCCGAGACCTTTCAAGCAGTTGGTGTGTATGCTCCTTTCCTCCCACTTCTTCGTCCGTTTCCCTCTTTTTCTTTTACTCTTCGCCATCACCTCATTCGCAATCTGAGCCAGTCCCCGCCCTCTGCATTGCATTTGGTCTCCGTGTGGCGCATGTGCGTCGGTGACGCACGTGGCTGCCTGCGCCAGATGGTCCCTCCTTTCCTCTCCCCGCCCCGCCCCGCCCCGCCCCGCCCCGTCCCGCCCTGCCCAGCCTTCTCCTCGGAGACTTGTGCCGCTGGCGGCGCGGTGAGTGCGGCGAGTATCGGCGACGATGATGTCACGGGGCGGCGGATCCGTTGGGCAACGCCTGCGTGTTTGCAATAGCATCCGGGAGCGGAGCGGGGAAGGATGGAGCGGGCGGGTGGCGGGCGAAGAGGCGTAGCGGAGCGCGGGTGGCGGAGGCCGCGCGGGCACCCGCAGGACAAATGACTCACTCGGGACGCCGCGTCGCGTCGCGTCGCGTCGCGTCGCGTCGCGTCGCGTCGCGTCGCGTCGCGTCGCGCCGCGTCGCGCGGAGGCCGTGGGCGGCGCGGCAAACGCCTTGCGCGCGCGAGCACCCGCTCCGCTGCCTCCGCCGTCTGGCCCGCGATGGGTTTGTTTGCGAATGACTAATTCATCGTGTTGACCCGGGGTGATGGTGTGTGCGAAGCCAGTTGTGTGCGCACCGCCCCTAGACGAGCTCCTGGTAGGGGATCCCGGGGAACTTGTTCATAAGGTGGAGATGCTAGCAATCACGCTTTTTACCACTTTTCTCATGTCGCTGATGCGGGTCTCTGTAATTTGGGATCTTATTGTTCTAGTGAATGCAATGAAATGGTGTTGGTGTGAATGGAAAAGATGGGGAATTGTTTTGAACGCATGTTAACTCACCATATTACTTGTTGAAACTCTTCAGTATATTGCAGTAACCCTTTAGTTTGAGGTAGCGATAGTGTAGTTAATGAAAAGCGTGCGACGCAATTAGTGAAGGGAGTCGGGAAAGACAAGGTCGTCTATGATCGCCACGCAAGGTAAAGGCGAATGAGTGGAAGTATGAATCGTTCGTTCTCTGCGTGGATGACGCCTCCGATGACGTAATCCTTCGGTGACTCCGCGAGAAACGCGTTTACTACGTCAGAGGTTCGCCATGGAATGCGACCTTTTTGGCGTGGGTTTGATGACGTCCCCGGGGTACTTTCTTTCGCAAATGTGAGAAAGGGTACCTTTACGACAGTCACACGAAGTGGGTGATAAACAACTGAATTGTGCGCGTTATCTAGATGACAGACGTCTCCGACGGCTGCATGCAACGCGTCTGGGGAGGCGACGACATCCGGGAGATAAAAGTGAATCGCCAGGAAAGTACGAGGAACGGGCCGGTTTTCACTTTCTACGGTCAGCCGATTACTCTGTGGAGAGTTCGCGTGGCTTTCCTGCCAATCACCCGGCGCCAAGCGTCCTTGTCGCTGTTCCGCGTCTCGCCGCGCGTTCTCGCCAGAAATCACGTCGCGTCCGGGCACAGTCAGAAAAAAACGCACTCATCGGCGAACTTCTCCTGCCCTCTCTTGTCGGAGTGGCTTTCCACTCGCTTCCCTGACGTGATGCCGTTGGGTTATCTCCACGTTCAGATCTACTTTGCTTACACTTCACAGCTGTTCACGTCGCGAGTGCGTAACATGAGATTTTTTTTCCAGAAGCGGAGGATTCACTTTTATAGGTTCTTCAATGGGTTTGTAGGAGTTTTCTATGTTTATTTTGAATAAGTGGTGGACGCAAAAGGCCTGAATATCTCAAATTTATTCATAATAATTCGATTTACTTTAATTTGAGTTGGTTTGTTGTACGAACTTGAGCATTTTGTTGAACTTTCTTATCGGAAATCGTACGGAAAATACAGCATTTGTAATTAATTACCCGGATTGCGTGACATTTCTATTAATGGGGTCTTGAGTATGTACTCCATTCCCAGCCGAGGAAATCATGATGTCGGGGCAAAATCTTGCTTTAGGCTGACATTTCGTCAGTGAATATTTTAGAAAAATTCCTGTAGTTTTCCAAATTGAGAGGATTTTTTAAATTCCAGGTTACGCCATTTTGTATGGGACTGAAATGTCGACGAAATAATTCGTGCAGCTTTCAATCAAAAATATTTTGATAATCTATCATTTTCTCCTGTTCATTCCACCTGTAGAATTCTGCAATGTTGTTTATTACTAAAGACTTGAAAGTCTTTTGAGGTCTATTTATTACAACAGTATTATTTATTTCGTCGGCCTGTATTGTGCAAGGGGCCCTGATATATCGGGCACAGGGATCTCAGCCATTGTAGGCGCTTCTGGGCCGAGGACGGTTCGTCGCTACCTTACGTAGTGAAGTAGGTCGCGCAGTATCACCGTTGCCACATTTGTCTTGTGCTCAGCTGCGAGCTGTGGAGGATCTCTCTAAAGCATAACTAGGAACCCAGCTATTATTTTTAGTTTTCGTAGGATGCATTGCCGATGTCACATGGAATTTAGTAAAGCTGTTAAATGAAAAAAAAAAGTTCATTATTCACACTTGCGTTAAAAATCCAATTTGTGAATGATATTGAATATCAAATGAAGACCCTCATATTTGCGAAGATAATAAGTTAGTGAACTTGTACTAAATAGTTTACTTCGTTAATAAAACATAACTTTTTGGGTGGCAGTCGTTAATTAGCAAGTGAAGTGCACAACACACTGTGGGGTAAAGGAAATTGCCTAGAATTTAAGTGTAGCCTGGACTTGAAGCTGCCATCGAGTGGTTTTTATTGACGATTCGAAATTAGCAATTTTATATCTTAAAACAGTTTCTGTGGTAGAAAAATTAATTCAAAAATATTTTCAACAATTGTCAGAAAAGTGTCGGTGAAAGGTGCCGTCTTTGCGTCAATTCCGACTATTCCTTAGATCATATCAGCCTCAATGACCGTACCTCCAGAAATACGTCGCAGGAATCTCGTTTTGTCACGGCGAACGGCTGCGGCGCGGGGTATCAGCTGACCCACATCTGTCGCGAGGTCAAGAAACTGCGGGACTTGACCTTCGCCAAGCGTTGGAGGGCATTTCTTGGCCGAGCGCCGCCCACCTGTTGCACCGCGTAGGCGCGCGCGCGACGAGCTGCGTTGGGGGTCACGTGAGTCATGATGCAAGATCCATTCCTATTCGTGAGAATTGCATATGCTCTGAGCATTAGTCATATCTCGGCTTATGGTTCGCTCTCGATTCGCGCCTGCCTTTCTTAGCTGGGGTGACTGTCGAATTTACATTTTACGTTGTCACTGCTTAAAAGGGGGTTGAATGCGGAGCAAAGGTGTATGGGTAACTGAGAACAAGTGCTGACGTGAGAAGTTAGCGGCTAATAGGCTTGGTTAGCACTTGACGGTACTGTAAAAGCGTGAGTTTCTTTTAGAAGTGATGTAGGTCTGTGAACTGCATCATCATTAAACTAGTCTTGTGTGACGTTTTTCTATTTAATGTTCGCGTGACGGGAATAAAAAAAAGGCGGGATGTAGTAATATCAGCTTCAACAATTCCATGAAATTTTCTCTAATGCTATTGGCGGCTTGATTTTCTTTTAGTGCAGTGCGGCATATTCAAGAATTCGGATGATACAGAGAAAAGTGAAAGTAGTTCTTTACTACTGCGTAATCGTGGCCAGACGAATCCGTGATATTTGGATACATGACGCAAAGACCCATCGAAGCAATTTCATTCAGCAACAGTTTATTTTCACAGGACCTCTGGGGGTCTTCTTAAAACGTTTTCTGTTCGTGACGGGTTTCGCCTTCGCCGAATTGCGTGACGCGTGCCCACCGCCCAAAGAAACGTTGAATGGTTGGCGGACGATTCACACAGCGGGCTGTAGGGAGGGGGGGCGCGGAAAAATAAACGGCTGGGCGAGCGATGGGTCGAACACGGGGTCGAAACGGACCGAAGTGACAACGTAGGAAAATGGGAGGTAGTATGAACCTGGTATCTCAAAATTTCTTCAAATGCGCAGCTTAGCGATACTGAACTAATGAATACAAATGGAACGTAGCTGAGGTGATGCTTTTCAAACCGCAGCTATTTGCCCTTCATGCAGAGATAACGAAAGGTAAATCATATAAAAATTGCCTACTTTTTTGAAGTCGTTCAAAAACGATAGTACAAGACTCTTTAATATGTTTCATAGTAGAAAAACTGTCTGCTTGTGTAGTTTATGAACACACACCTTAGGCTTTTTTACGCCGACCTTATGTAATACAATATTAAAAAACGTGCAGCACGTGGACAAACGGAATCAACTTTTTTTTTTTTTAAATCTGTTGTCGAGATCGCAGACATGTCAGTGCCACAGTCCCTATCGTTTCGGCCCAGTGTGCGGCGGGGTAGGCTTGTGGGACGGCGGGGCGCGGCCAGCTGGGCGGCGCGGCACCGCTCAGCGGGATGTGCCTCCGGCGACTGATTCCTGGCAACATTGCGTTGATGCACGCCAACGCGAGATGGGCTCCATCACCTGCGCACCACCAGGCGAAAGGAAGAGTGGCAGAAGTAGGGAGGCCTGACGAAAGAGGAAGAATACGCTTTCAACTGGATGCCCCTAACCTGCATCGGAGGGAGTTTTATGTATTATATATGGAGGAAAGTCTTTATCCGTTCTTTGCTTCTGCGTTAGACTAATGTTTCAGTAATGCAGCAGTAATTTGTTACGCCACCGTCCCAATACTTAATTCAGGCTTCAGGATCTGTTTTCACGCTTTATTTAAATTAAAATAAAAGTTAAAAACGAGTGGAGGAGAAGCGCGATCTCTGGAAAGTTTATTGATCGTCGAAATCTCTTCTCTCCCCCTTTCACAATACTGCGATTTTCGCAGCTCTGCCTCTGGCAGGTGTCACCTGTTGGAGTTTCTTCCAATCGGAAGCTTGAACGTCGCCATAGTGACGTTCAAGCGCCCGATTGGGTAAAACTGTCAACACCTGATTACTGCCAGAGGTAGAATTGCATAAATCACAGTATATATAAGTTGAATTATAAATAAAGATGGCAATGTGCGTTTTTGGTTATATTGAACTATACGTTTTGGCCTTATCCTCAGTGTCCCACGTGAAGGTAACGATACCATGTCCCCCGAGAACATAAAGAAAGACTATGAAGGTGTAATGTGAGCTAAATTTTCGTTTCGTTAGTACATCCGCTTTCCGTATTTTCTTTGGCGGGCGGGCGGGCGGGCGTCGTCGGCGCGTCATGCGGCCTGTGCGCGCTCCGAGCGGCGCGGCGCGTCGCGTCGCGGCGCCCCACGGGAACGATGACATAAGCGCCCGCTGGCGCTCGGCCTTGGCACGGCCTGGTTCCGAACTGGACGCGCGCGGCGCGGCGCCGCGCCTCCCGGTTGCCCCTGGCGCGCCTGAGGCGGCCGGTGGGAGCTCGCGCCGACCGGATGGCGGCTGACGCGCTCGCGGACGGTGCGTGGGTGGTGGGCCGGACGGAGTTGGGGGATGCGCACGTGCGGGCGTATTTTTTTTAGATGGAACCGGATTCAGGATTAGTTTTCAGCAAGCGAGACAAATGCGATTACTACGTGACAATATGTACGTTCATGTTTTCGGAAATAATTACTATTTTATGAGCTAGGATCTAATGGTAGCTAGGAAACCCGTTGAGAGTTTCGTGAAATTGCCCCATCCTCCCAATTTCTCGACTCTCGTGCATCGTAAATTACTTACAGTTCCGGAGTCGAAATTAATTGTGCAAGTGACAAACGATAGGTATAATATGGCATATGTATTTGATTTTGTATATTTTACTTAATGTTTCTTGCAACTCATTCTAAGACCTTACTTGTTCGTCGAGATTAAAAACTATTATCCTGCAAAATATTATGATTAAAAATGAATGTGAACATGAACAGCTGGAGTGTCTTAGCGTTCGGTTGATATCGGTAGTCTGTTTTTTCCGCGTCGCGCGAACAGAATTTCAATCAATTCTCATAGCGACTTCGTGTAGGAAACAGGATTCGAGTGTGTGTCCTTGGCGAGGAAGGCCCCTCGCCAGACGTTTTTTATTTCATGACGCGTAAATCACTCACTTGGTACGTCAGGATGTTTTTAAGAGGCGGAAGGTAACATTCAATTTCGTTGATATGTGGCCCGGACAAACGCGTGTGCACTACCAGATCAATAGCACAGAATTTGGTCGTTCCTGCAAGAGACTGCAGTCGGAATGGAGGTTGGCGGTGAGAAGCGGTGCATCTGAACCGCCAGGTGCAAAGAACCAGGCCGCGCCATTCCCTAGGGCCCCAGGCGGCCGCCGCGCCGTCCTCAACCCCCACCACCTGCCGCGCCTCTTCGCTGAGGCAGCCGGTCCAGTGCGCCGGAAACAATGCGCTCCGCTGTGCAGGCAGCTGCTCGCCACGGGGAGGGAAATCGGGCTTGCAATACAAGTTGCAACGGTTGGTGTGGATAGTGTTTAAAGCTTTCAAACGTCGTAATGTAACATCCATTGCATTGCATTTTTACCCATCATTTCCACTCTCCCCTCCTAAAATGATGCATTATTGCTAAATAGGGTTTATATATCCAGTGGGCTATTGATTTGAGTTCATTGAAAATTACAGAAATGATTGGTCTCTATGTATCCAATGATCAAAAGTGATGAATGAACTGTATATTCTAAGAATGATGGTTCAAAGGATGGATTAAAAAATAATAAAAATAGATGTCTTGGGTTATCGCACACTACACATTCTTCCTTCAAGACATCAGCGCATAACACGTATATTGTCTGAATGGATAATATTGATTAAGCAACAGTGCTGGAGCTGTGGTAAATTTATAATTTCTGCATGCGAACAGCAGCAAACAGAAGTTTAATCAGCAGTCTTCAGTTAACATTCCGAATAGAGAGGATCAGGCTTAGGAGTTAGCTTCACGGGTGCGAAATGATGGCATTTTGTCGTGCGAGCTCCGACAACGCTTCGTGGAAGAGGGTCAGGGCGTCTGTGACGGGGCGGGGTGGGGATGGGACTCCACTCACGAGGCCCCCGTGTTTAATGAAGAGACGTCGTTATGGCGCGGCGCGATGCCTCCTGCGCGATACGCGACTGCCGTGGGAGCCTGGGCGCGGGCGCTGGCGCTGGCGCTGGCGTTGGCGCCACCGGCCGCTGCAGTTGACTGCGCGCGCACCTGCGCTTGCGGCCCACTAAGGAACCCCCGGGCACTGGCACTTCCAACGATAGAACGATTCTCCTCGTATTGGAGGAAGAGGTCTCGGGAGGAAAAGTAAACCGAATCAGCCTTGCAAAATCCACAAACTTATTATTTTAGGCAATTATATTAAATGTACAATCGATTTTTAAATTTTCCCGAATATAGTGCCAATTGGGTCTAAATTTACAGACGAACTGTTTATAATTTAATGAATAATTATGAATTATAGCCACGATATATTAGAAATGGCAAGGCCAGTATTTTCATATAATTCAAAATGTATCGGGTCGACTCCCTGATTGTAGTATAATTTTTGGAACAAGAATACAACTCGGTGTGAGGAATTCTAAACGTCTCGTTTAAATATTTATTACCTTTCCGTGATATTAACTTCCAAGGAATTTTCCGAGGAAAGGATCGATCGCAACCTGCACTGCCCGCGCGAGATGAAACTGGATCCTCGACGCTTGCCCTAAGTCCACCTGAGACGGCTCATGCATTTTAAAATATTCCTTGACGTCATTTGAGGAAGAAACAGGAGCGTTAAGTCCGAACAGGAAAGGTACGCTCAGTTTTATAATTGGAATGGGATCAAAGTCCTCCGGGGTCCCCATTGCGATTGCGATGTTTGCTCCCGTAGAAACAGGAGCTGCCGGTGCGCCGGCAAATAGGAAACTTCCTCGTCGGATGAGGCGGCCGGTGCGCGGGAACGGGCGGGCCGGCCGGCGCGCAGCATTTCGTAAGAGCGCGCGGGGTCGCCGGGTCAAGTCTCGTGTGCGGGTGATGGAGGGGGAGGGGGCGTGCTCAAGGCTGAGCGCCGCTCCGCGCGCATCCTTTTTGTGGGCTGCGCCCGCCCAGCCGCCCGCCCGACCTTTGCCACGCGGCCGCACCGCGAGGCTGCGCCAAGGTGTGGCGGAGACGCCTTCGCTCGATCGCGCCGGTGGCGTCGGTTTCTCTTGGCACAGCTGCTTGGTCTTGGTGGGTGCCCAAAAGACGATAGGTCGCGTTTGTGCGGGAAGACCAACTGGGTAGATTAAATGCAATCGGTGAAAGTTGGATACGAACAAATTTCCGTAAGATTGTGAATTTTCTTATTGCAGAACCCGGTGCAATGAAATCCCGCGGTTATCGGGTCTCTGTCATTTACGAAATTATTAAAACGGATTCCAGAGACTTGAGGAATATACGTATGTACTTGCGATAAGGGGTCTTTAAACTAGTGCACTGATAATCAATAATGTATAGTATAAACGTATTCGTAAATAACAGAATGTTCTGAAAGTGATTTTACCTGCGATGGTTCTTAGTGTTAGGCATTCGTTGGTTTTGTGCTTTTTGTCACTGCTTAACGTGACGTAAAATAATTTACTAATGGTTTGGGAGATGATCATTATCTAGCTACTTCTCTTTAGCAAGGAGAGTTTTCTCGCTGTATCAGATTGCGCGATTGCGGTGCTGTTCTCTGAAGAGAATGGAACTGGCAAGCTGCAGCTACTTGCGGTCTTGTTTGTGGGGGTCTGAATTGTCGGGTAGAAACCGCGAGAATGAAGCATCCCGCAGTTAACTTGGAATGTGAAGAAACCCGAAGTCGCTGACTTGTCTTTTTCATTGGAAGGAAGGTCTTTAACGCAATGGCTTGTCTCCCTTTTGCGGTGATATCCAGAGAGAGATTTTCTTAACTGCAGGAATCAGTACGCGGGTTCTGTCTATTGTAGTCTTAAAACTGACAATTCGAATTCGTTATTTCGGAGTTCGCTTTACATGCGAGTTTAAATTGTCCGACATATTAGGTTTCCGATAAGTCGTTATTGACGTGAAAAAATTACGATCGAAGTTGCTTTTGAATGGAAATCGCCAGCCTTCCTCGCATCTGCTCTAAGGAAATGGTGAGAGGCATATTCGCGCCCGGGAAGCAACAGGCGTCCACAGTGCGCCGCGTGTGACGGGCGCGCGGCAGGGCGGGGCAGCTCCGCGGGCAGTCAAGTATGCCATCGGCCAAGAGCTCTTCCCCCAACGGGACTCCCTCGCCCGAATTAACCCTGCGCGGAGCGGCCCATTTCCAGGGGAGGAGAAAGGAGCCACCGAGGAAGTTCGCATGATCCTTCTATGGAAGGCGGATTTTCTTTTAACGAACAGAAGGACTACGCGAAATAAAGGCTAATACATTATTATAAGGATCTCGAGAGTCAATGTTGCGTTTTACGAGACCTACAACATCCGATTCGCACAGCTTTCTGCATAGTTTGATAGTTCAGGGAACACATAAACGGCTATCCTCATTCGTCCCGTTTGCTCTATACCGGGAGGTGGCGGTGTTCCTTCTCCCGGTGCATTGTGGCCTTAGTGATGCTACATAATCCATTGACTTCTAATATTTTTTTATATTTAAATTTCCTTTGAAAGTGCAAGCAATCGTAATCGTTGCTGCATTATCTTATCCTAATGTCATATAATGAAATAGTGATAGCTGAAACTGGAGAAAAACACTGAAAGAAGCAATGCAGAGGCCCGTCGGTTTGTGATAATGAAAGTACGTCGAGCGTTTAACGCACGTATTAGTGAAAGCATCTGATAGTAGATTAGCGAGAATTGTTCCAAGGAGAAAACCTTTGTCCAGCTCATTTCTTCCGTTATCTACCTGGGCGCCGCCGATGTCCCCGCGCCTCCTTATCTTGGCGTCTCCGCGCAGGTGGGGGCAGCGGCGGCGGCTGCGGCTGCGCTGTTGCTTAAGCGGTCGCTCCGCGCCGCCCACGCCTCCGCGCCCGCCCGTCGCCGCGGAACGAAGGTCGCGCCGTGCACGAGATAACGCGCCGGTGGATTGAATACGCAGGAGACATAGTGGTTACCGCGCTCGCGTGTTCGGGAATTGAAATGGTAACAAGGCATGCACTTGGCACAATGAAAGTCCGCGATTACGGGAGTCAGTTCAATCTCAAGTTACGAGAATCTTGAAACGTGATTTTTGTAACTTTCAGATATCTCGAGGAGGTGAACAAAATTATTCAAATGATAAAACTAGTTTATTTTTAGTTCGGAATCTTCACTAGTGAAATAGATTAAGACAAGACACCACACGTGCTTTTATTTTTTTAATTTTAAATACTGATTCACCAGAATACTCTATCAATCGCGTCTCTCTGACTCCGAAAAAAACTTTTGGTTTACTTGAACGGCGGCGTACTAGTCAGGTTGGATTTGCGTTTCATCTTAACTTCTCGGCGCAAAGTCGAAGAGCCGTGCAGAGGCGCCGCGAGCGCGCCGCCGATCGGTGTGGAGCGGCCCTTGCTCTCTGTTTCCGAGAAGGGGGCGCGGCGTGGAGACGACGACCTGCGTGGCAGCGGCTGGGCGGCGGCGCGGCGCAGCGCAGCCATTGTTCGTCGCGAGTGCGGGCTTTCGCTCGGCGGCGTGTAGGCTCCCGGCGACCTGGATGCATACGCGGTCGACCTCGCGCGCCGCCGCCGCGGCCTTTCTGTGCTGCCTGCATGCCCGCCGCACCTCGTGGCGTCTGTCAATGTGCGCGGGGTGAGAGACTGGCGTTTAGGGGTGGCGGGCAGTTACTTCAAACGGGTTTTGGGGACGGAAAGGTTGGGTGATAGTTGAACTGCTGGGTGGCTGGGGAATGTGGCGTGGGAACGTTTAGACAAAAGCAGTTTTTGCTGACCAAAGGAGGGCGAATTGTTGTAGTAATTCATATGTTAAAGCAATTTTTTCCAAATTTTCTAAATTGATGCTAGAGTTTAAATATCGCTAGAAACTACAGTATTTTTTTTTAGAGTTTACTGAAAAGGAAAGATATCAACTGAGAATAGAATTGCTCTTCTTGCTACGGCCATAATCGTGATAGGGAAGAGGGCATGGTAATGTTTTCTTATACTACGATTCGCATTACTCTTCCATCCCACCAAAATGATTGGCCTGATTGACTTGTAGTTCCCCTAATAAGTGCATTAGGACAGTAGTAACGAAAATCACTCGGGTAATCCCATATCACTACTGCTCCTATGCGATGCTTCCCGCGTTGCTCTTAGGCGTTGGCGAACGTTGGCAAGGTCGCGTGCGTGGTGACATTGGACGGGCACGGACGGGCTGGCAAGCGGTGGGCGGCGCGCCGACCGGACCCGATCCTATCCGGCCCTGGCAGACGAGCGCGTGCAGCTGTGCGCGGGGGCGCCGCGGCGCAATGGGGTAGGGCAGGGACACCGCGCGGCGCTCGTCACGGTACGCGGGGCACGTCCTGCGCCTCAGCCTCCTCGGAAAAAGCGCTCGCGCCTAAATGACTCCGCGGCGACGTGATCATGCGCCCTTCGGCAGTTCAGGCTACGCAGTTCAGGCTACGCAGTTCAGGCTACGCAGTTCAGGCTACGCAGTTCAGGCTACGCAGTTCAGGCTACGCAGTTCAGGCTACGCAGTTCAGGCTACGCAGTTCAGGCTACGCAGTTCAGGCTACGCAGTTCAGGCTACGCAGTTCAGGCTACGCAGTTCAGGCTACGCAGTTCAGGCTACGCAGTTCAGGCTACGCAGTTCAGGCTACGCAGTTCAGGCTACGCAGTTCAGGCTACGCAGTTCAGGCTACGCAGTTCAGGCTACGCAGTTCAGGCTACGCAGTTCAGGCTACGCAGTTCAGGCTACGCAGTTCAGGCTACGCAGTTCAGGCTACGCAGTTCAGGCTACGCAGTTCAGGCTACGCAGTTCAGGCTACGCAGTTCAGGCTACGCAGTTCAGGCTACGCAGTTCAGGCTACGCAGTTCAGGCTACGCAGTTCAGGCTACGCAGTTCAGGCTACGCAGTTCAGGCTACGCAGTTCAGGCTACGCAGTTCAGGCTACGCAGTTCAGGCTACGCAGTTCAGGCTACGCAGTTCAGGCTACGCAGTTCAGGCTACGCAGTTCAGGCTACGCAGTTCAGGCTACGCAGTTCAGGCTACGCAGTTCAGGCTACGCAGTTCAGGCTACGCAGTTCAGGCTACGCAGTTCAGGCTACGCAGTTCAGGCTACGCAGTTCAGGCTACGCAGTTCAGGCTACGCAGTTCAGGCTACGCAGTTCAGGCTACGCAGTTCAGGCTACGCAGTTCAGGCTACGCAGTTCAGGCTACGCAGTTCAGGCTACGCAGTTCAGGCTACGCAGTTCAGGCTACGCAGTTCAGGCTACGCAGTTCAGGCTACGCAGTTCAGGCTACGCAGTTCAGGCTACGCAGTTCAGGCTACGCAGTTCAGGCTACGCAGTTCAGGCTACGCAGTTCAGGCTACGCAGTTCAGGCTACGCAGTTCAGGCTACGCAGTTCAGGCTACGCAGTTCAGGCTACGCAGTTCAGGCTACGCAGTTCAGGCTACGCAGTTGGGTGAAAAGAGTTCAGAACGTGATGCTATTCAGAATTGTCACGTGTATTATGCATCAATGCATTTAGTGAAGAATTCCACCTCGTAAAAAAGCCATGTATCTGTCTGTGGTTTCTGCCATTGAAGGACCTTTTATCTCGGGCGATTACTTTCCACTTACGTACACGTAAACTTAGAGAAACCTCGCATTTAATTAAAGATAAAGGTTGACTGTAAACCGGTGAGGTGTTCCATGCGCGTGTTTCCACTTCCGAGAGTACTGTTCATCATGTGGTGCTCCTTTAAATTGCCAAAATATGCACGAGTATAATTTCTTGATTCATAAGTGATTTTATCTGCTATTTGGTAGATGTCTAAACAATATAGGGATATGAGGCGGCAACTTAACGAAAACTCAATGTTGCAGACTGAGAATCCTCGTGAAGAGCAAGCTAAAGTAACTGGGGAAAAGTGGATACAATACGGCCTGGTCTGGGGCGTAATAAAATGTAATACGAAAACATTTTCTCATTCTTAACCTGGGCTCCCTCGCGATCCGCTTTGCCGATCAGCTGATCGCGCTACTTCTGCCCCCACCCCCGCGTTTTCGCTCGTCTCGCCCGGCCTCCCGTCTCGGGTTGTGGGCGGAGCTGCGGGGCGGGGCGGGGCGGGGCGGGGCGGGGCCGAGAGCGGATCTGGTGCCGCCGCCGCCACGTTCCGGAGCTGCTCGAGTCCGGTACGGGCCGCCGCCGCCGCCGCCGCCGCCCCTTGAGCTCGGCCGCATTCTTGGGGCGCGGCCGGTTAGCGGTGACTCCCTTCCTCTCCCTCCCCCTCTCCCCCTCCGATGATCGCGCCTCGCGCCTGCGCGGGACAGTGGTAGGCGCAGCGGTAAAGACTTTTGATATCTTCCAGAAAAATTGGGTGGGTAAAGGGAAATATGTCAGAATGGGCGTCATCGAAGATTTTCACCATTGTATGGGTAATCAGGTTTGTGATACGAAAAACTGGAAGCGAACGTACTTCTTTTTCTAGTAATTACTGTAGGGCTCTTGTTGGAAAGGATTAAGTTATGATTTGAATGGATGCCACTGTAATCTTGTTTTGTGTTGTACTCGCCATCATTGTGTAAAAGTAGTGTGATAAATTGGCATTTTTTTACGTTTAAAGAAAACATTACAAACTTCAAATGGTTTAAGCGATGCTAATGTTGATACATATTGAAATTGCGAAATTCACTAATACTGATAATTTTGATTCTGAATTGCTGCGATACAGTTCTCTCCTGCAATACAAGCTGTTGAATTGATTATTGGAGATGCCTCTCGGTAATCATGACTTATTAGTCGGAAACAATGAATAACCCAACTGACATCGCGGAATGCATAAATTGCTTCATTAAATCTTTAACGATAATAAAGGGAAACGATGAAACAGGATGTGGCACTATTTGGGAACGTGCGACTTCCCCACCAGGAGAAGACTTAAGCACCCATTCATCTATTGTTCTAGATCATTGTTGGCACACATTAGAGTGTACATATAAATGAAGGTAATTTTATCTTCGAGCGCGGAAACGGCTATTTACGTGAAACATTCCATTAATAAATTCGTTATGAGAAAAATGAGTCAAAATTAGAATTATAGCCTTTGAAGTGTTTCACAGCAGAGGTGAATTGGTCGGTGATTCAAAGAGTAAGAGCGCACGTATACGGCAGTGCTGATGCAAGAGAACTCATACCGGTTGCAGCAGCACTGGATTTTCTTAGTAATCAACACCACTTCGTTGTTAAATCAAGTGAGTGTTCGTGTGGCAGGAAACGTTTGATTCAGCCAGGACAAGGAACAGCAGAATTCTCCACCAGGTGGACGGCGACGGCGGGCTAGATTTCATTGTGAGAACATGGCAGCAACACTGAAAGTGGATATTTGTGCTGCAAGCGGGGGGGGGGGGACGCGTGGTTGGTACGTGTTCGCACGCTGGGAACCCCCTCGTGCTCCGCCGACCGGTCTGGCTCGGTAGGCCTAGGTCCTGGGAGGTGTTGGGAGGCGTTGTCCCTTGCGACGCCCTCGGCGCCGTTGGCGCGCGTCGCGGTTGCGCGCGAGAAACGGCCGGTTCGCTCCGCTCTCATCTCCTCCTCCTCTCCTCTCTCGGCTCCGCTCGCGCTGAACCCGCGCCGCCTCCGAGGGCGGCGTTGCCGCTTCCGCGCAGCCGCGCTTCCCGCCCTCGCAGCCGCCGCCCCCGCCGCCGCCCCGCGCCCTGCTCGCTATCCCCCTTATTTTCTCCTCGCGGAGGCTGCGGCCTCGATGCTCCACCTTGCATCCCCTTGACCGTTTCGATATGCTGGAGAGGAAAGATCACTCGGAATCATAGGCGTGCGGTGGGCGCGGGGGTGGGGTGAGGGGTTATTCCTTCCCCTTCGTCCGAAATTTCCTGATCCTTGATTCTAACACGAAATGCTTTGTTTGATGTCAAGAGATCTTGTGAAGTTTTCTATGTGAAAAATAAAAAAAAAATTAAAAAAATGTTTCGCTCATGATGAAACTTTGCATGTAAGGAAAAGGCTTTTGATGTTTGAAGAATTCATTTGATCTAGGACGTTACCATTTTAATTTCGACATGCATACGTGTGTGTTTTGACCATTGAGGTCATGATACATTTTATTACTCTCGGGAAGATTCTTTCAGTGGTAATATTATATTGAATTGGATTATACCGCATTCATTTCATTATACTAGAAGAGTTCACAACTGTTATTTTAAAAATATTTTTATTTTATTCAAACAAAACACTCGAGTCCAGGTTCCGAATCCTATCTAAATACGTTCCTGCGCTCTCGACGGCTGGTTAGTGGCCAGTCATCTTTTTCACATCTGTGGTTCGCAGGTGACCTGAGCGGTTTTTTATGCGTGGGCAGCTCGTGTGGAGAATACGTCGTGTTGACGGGTCCTTTCTTTCGCTACAGTGCTGTGCTTTTGTGCGCACACGACATCGTCAATTACTCTGGAGTTTCTCAGCGGAAATACGCAGCGTGACTTTCAGGGAAGCTCGTGCATCTGAGTCTCCCACAAACGGGGCACTTCCATCGCCGAGAAACGCTCTACACATGCGTGTACTTGTATATGACACTTTCGAACTTGAATAACAAAATCTTGGAATTTATAATACAGGATAGGCGCGTTCTGGAAAGCGTGGAAACCCGAGAAAAATCAGGGTATTTGTAGAAGAATCTTTAGAAGTCAGGGAAATATTGTGAAGTTATAAAACTAGTTATAATTCCTTAATAATAATAATAATAATAATAATAATAATAATAATAATAATAATAATGTTAATAATAGCGTTACGTTAAGAGTGAACTATAGAAGTGATGGGGTAAATTTGTATAGAATGGCAATGTGAAATCTTATTTAATGAATTGTTTTCAAATCCATAGATAGGCTACTATACCGTTACTCTATAAAGATGTGTAAACAAAAAAATGTTTTTTCTTTCTTTCTTTCTATTTGGAGCCGCGTGCGTGGGGAGAGAAGAAAGTTGCGCAGTGCGCGAAGTCGTAAGGGACTGCTCTGTGGAGAGCTGACACGGTTTCCTGTACGTGTGCAGACGTGCGTGCCGGAGCGCGGTGTGCGTGGACGCGCGCGGCGCACGCTTCCCATGCGTACGGCCCTCGCGCACGCAGGGCGGCGGTGGTGGAAGCTCCCGAAGGAAAGGGCCCCGCGGTGAGGAACTAGAGTATCGACGACGCATGTACTAGTAGATCGTTATTTTATTTCATATTGAAATTTTTTTTTGTTCCTCTCGCGTAGAAAAGTTTCAATTGCTGTGAATAATGCTTTTTAAAATACGTAAAACATATGTAAATATATTTTTAAAGTTTAAGATGTTAATTAACTGCTTTCCTATTTCATATTCCTTATCATAAAAATCACTATTTTGTAGAAGTTTAAAGTTGCCCACCTTTTTTCTTCAAGGTTTTAAAATAATGGCAGCAAGAACAGCGAACTGCTTTGTCACCAATAGTGGCATTGCGGAAAAAATAATTACTTCGCGTACAGGGTTCTGTTCTGCGTTCCGTATTATGCGAATGTACTGTTTTCGACCACGGATGTTTTCTCGTGCATTCGTGACTTCGCCCCGGCGATCGTGGGTTCAACTCCCTGGTGCGGAAAAAGTCGCATGCGCGTTGTGTGGCTACGCCCTCTTCTGGTAACGATCCAACCTGCCTGGAGCGCCAGCCGGGGGCCCGTTCGATTCCCGTCGGGCGCGGCGCTCCACGGGGCTCGCCCCGGAGAGCAGGTTTGAAGGGGCGCTCGGCTCCGAACCTCCGTGTCGCACCCACTCCTCGCTGCCTTTGCCCGATCACGAGGCCTGCTGAAAACGGCCCACTACCTGTAAGGATTGTGTATCATGGAGATATTATTTTATGTAATTCTGATGCTTGCAATGAGCAAGATTTAATTGTTGGTCAGGAAGCGAACCTATGGGTAGATTTGATTCTTTTCAATAAATTATTTTTTTTTTGAGGTTTCTTGAAACCGCGTTGGTTAGATATTTTCGGTTTTGCCTTAAAAGCTGGAAATCTTTGAATTCGGATTTCTGGGACAGTTGAATATCGGATTTTGTACTGGTGATCAGTGTTACGTCATGAACTTTGCTCCAGCATGTGCTGCGGTGGGCAGGTTGATCTTACTCTGACATAAATGGTCTTACTTCTCTTTTTGTGTAAGGTATCGCCTGAGTAGCTTGCCAGGAGCGCTGGAGATATCATCCTATTATGATCTTTAAATTTGAGAGCTTTCGAGTAATCAGAGTTTAGATTAATGTAAGAGTAAATGTAAGATATAATCCGCCTATTGAAAAATGACATGTTAGCGTCAGCTATTGTGATGTAGTTCAAATTTCATTAAAGAACATGCTTCAGGTACATGCTTCTTGGAAACGTATAACTAGCGAAACGGCAGCAGCAGTGAAGTTTTTGTCTCTGGAGTGCTCTCGCTTTTAGTGAGCTATAACTCCTCAGTTTCTCTTGGCCGACAGAGAGCAACCAGGAAAAGTGCTCCGCGTAGCGACAATAAAAGATCTTCTCTTCACGAAGAGTCGACAGCTGGTCGCTTGTTGTTCCCCAAATAACTGTAGTCGGTCCATAATAAATTGCTTCATTATCGACCCCATCACCTCTTGTGAGCACATGCCCTTGCCCCGAATCCTGCTCCTGCCCACGTAAATAGATCGTAGACGCTGTGCACAGCTTAGGTAGCTGCACCTCTCAGAGCGTAGTGAACATTGTTTGGGAGTGATAATTCAGTATGTCGTTATTCCATCGCATGCAAGCCCGAGAATGTGTTCTCGAGGATCGTGCGGATGCTGAAGAGGAACATATCGGAAGACGAAGACGACCTGGTAAGATTGTCCATTTCATTATTTGTCACGTAGTAGAGGCTGTAGGCGAATTAGCTTTCCGATCGCGGCTCAGTGGTCGAGGCGCCCTGACCATCGCATGGTGCAGCAGCAGCAGTTGTGACGCACTCGAGCCTGTGCCGCACCTAGTCTTGCTCACGCGCATGTCTGCTGTGTTTGCGCTTTGCGGGCAGCCGTGGAACCCTGCCAAGTGGTTGGCGCTCTCGACAATGTGGAGACCTTTCCCATTTAAAGAAGGATGAATTTTAATGCGTGATGCCTAGTAAACGGCAGACGTTCACGTTTAATTTAAAGGAAAGGAAGTTTTGCGGCGAGGGTATGATTTTTAGGGAAAAAGAGGAAGAAATATAAGAAACTCACAAACTTGTAATATTTGTAGGTGGGACAGATTGATTCTCAATTATTGTGTGCGCACTTTTAGTTAATCAACTTTTAAAACAATTGCATAGCCCGCAGGTGTGTGTAATGTGTGAGAATACATAAAAGAAATAAAACTTGAAGCTAAGGTTGTAAGATGTTGGAGCAAACTCTTTGTATTTGACTTAATTTATACTGGGTGCTTTCTGGGATGACGTCTTACACAAAAATTTAATGTTTTATGTTTCTTTTCGAATAAACATCAGGCCAACATAGCTGTTTTTTCTTACTAGGCCTTTTGGAGGATGGAGTGTGGCACCGAGCAGATTAACGTAGCTTGCAAGTAGAAATTCGTTCGAGGCGTTCTGGTAGGTGGCCTGCCCTTCACCTCGCCACAATAAAAAAGCGAGGGCCGATGTGTGAAAAAACTGAATGGTTTGCTTATCGCTGGGTGGCAGGTTGCTGACGGTTTTCCGTGTACTAGTACCTCCCGTGTAAGAAATTGGGAAGTTCCCGGTGCCGCCGCGTGTCACGTGGGTGATTCGCGCGCTGTTAGCGCGTCGCCGGGGTGGGGACGGAAGAAGCCACGTGGCGGCGACGTTTCGAGAAGTGCTCTTCTCTTCTCTGCTCCGCCCTGCACCGCCCCGCCCCTCCCATGCCCGCATCTCACCGCCCGCGGGAGCGCCTTGTGCGCGCGTTTCGTGGCTTCAAGTGGGAAGCGGCGGTTTGGGTGACGAACGAGTTTGCGACCGCGGGATGCCTTGCGTTCGTTCATTTTATAGCTCGATCTTGTGTGATCAGTATTAAGAGAGAATTCTGAAACTTGTGTGAATCACTTGGGTGTACATCGTTAAATGATTTCAGTACTACTGAATGATATTTAGTGTTGTCATAAGATGTAAATGATTCATGTTATGAAGTGGCTTGTCGAATCTTTCGATTTCCTGTTATGGAGAGTCTTCACGACTGTTCTGATAGTATTAAGTACTCATGAAGCCACATTAGAAAGTCGACTGCCTTAAACGGGTTATTTTTATGTTTTGAAAAAATAGAGAGAGAAAAGGGGGAAATATTTGTGCGTGACGCGGATAATTTTTCCCACTTGCTGTTATATTTTCTAGAGAAATTATGAGATTGAATTTTCCTTGTTACAGTGGTGTTAAATCGTTTCGTCATAGCGCAAAACCGGTTAGTTGAATCTCCCACAATCTATTACTATTGCCGACGTTCTTCGTGGGCAGGAAATGGAGATGGCTTGAGATTGTCCCGGGATCTGCTGGACGCGGGTGCGCGAAACAATGTCCTCAGGAGCTAATCCGCACCGCGCGGCACGGTGGGGCCAAATGCCAAAAAGCTGGTCAAAAGTCGAAAGCGTTGTACGATTTGACTGAAACTTTGTATTCAGAGGTTTATGATCATTCTAATTAATAATCTAATAAAAATTCCGAAAAACAAAATGGCGGACCAATATGGCGGATAAAATTATCAAAATTTTGTATTTTTAACACAAAATGATCATACTTATAAGTAAAAATGAGTTCATTCGGGTTTTTAAGGATGCTGATTAATAATCTTGAATGAAAATGCCAAAAAAACAAAATGGCGGACCAATATGGCGGACAAAATCATCATTTTCTTCATTTTTAACACAAAATGATCGTGTTTAAAATTAAAAATGAGTTCATTCGGGTTTATAAGCATGCTGATTAATAATATTAAATAAAAATGCATAAAAAAACAAAATGGCGGACCAATATGGCGGACAAAATTACCATAAGTTTGTATTTTTAACACAACATTATTATGTTTATAAGTAAAGAAGAGTTAGTTTGAATTTTTAAGGATGCTAATTAATAATCTTGAATGAAAATGCCAAAAAACAAAATGGCGGACCAAATCATCAATTTTTTCCACTTTTAACACGAAATGATCGTGTTTATAATTAAAAATGAGTTGATTTGGGTTTATAAGCATGCTGATTAATAAATATTGAATAAAAATGCTAAAAAAACAAAATGGTGGACCAATATGGCGAACAAAATCATCAAAAGTTTGTATTTCTACATGTTGCACGCGCTACGAAAATTTGTCACAGGCACTAAAACGGCAGCTACGGGCAGCTGTTTTTTTTGTGATTCTCACAGAGAATAACATTTCGAATAATGTCATGTTAAGTTTTTAGCCCCGCACGACGGTGCACATAGTTATTTTTCATTTTAAACACAAATTTTTGATTATAGCATTTTCATTTTTCGCCAACAATCAACGTTAATTATTACATTAACAAATTATTTTTAAAAAAATTAAGTATACATATTATGTTTCTACTTACTCTCAGGAATAGATTCCATTTTGTTTTATTGAATTCGGCCGACTGCACGCTTCTCTATCCTTCGAAACACAAAGGTTCTGAAAACACGTTTCACAGCTGACCGATATCGATCGCTCGAGGCCCAACTTTGAACTGATCTCTTACCTCAAGTATAAGAGAGAAACCGTTACTAATAGCGGAATTCAACGGCCCAAATACCAACCTATTGAAGTAGCAACGACAAAATCCCTATCTAGTAACTTTTTTTTTGGACTTTTGGCCAGCTTTTTGGCATTTGGCCCCACCGTGCGGCGTAGAGTTCGAGGTCGGTGGGGCGCCCCGTGGCGAAATACTTACGGTTGGGCCTCGGGAGCAAGTTGACCTTGCCGCAGCCTCTTCCGGCTTCCTTTAAAATCCAGGAAACTAGTCAGATTGCGGTTCTAGTTTTGTAATCTTGCGTTTTTCAGCTCGGTTCACCACATTCAAATCAATTACTTTTCCGCGCCGTTTGTGCCCGAGGAATCAATTGCTTCTTCGCGAATAAGTCTACTTCTGATAGCGTTTTTTTCAAAGTTGTTTTAGTGATTCTTAAACATATTTGAAATATCGTGTTATTAACTCTAATAAATATGTGATAATGCCGTGGTTCGTTATTCAATGGTTCTACCCTAACATTAATCTGATTCTCATGTAGCTTGCGCTACTTGTCCAATTGCTTTTAAATTTCATATCGGCGTGTACTAAGGCGTCCCCACGCCCTTCACCTCCGCGTACGCGGCCAGACCGCCTCGTCACCGAGGCGCTCGCCGGCCTTGGCCATGTTTTTGAAAGCGCCGCCAGCGACGGGCATGTAATTTGTTTTTCTCGACTCTCGCAATCAGAGACGTCTTCGAAGCGCTTGTCTCGTGTCTGTTCGGTACCGCACACTCGGTCCTCTTTGCCTCTGACCAGCTCTTCACGCTTTAGAAGTCTTTACCCAATAGGTGCTCGGTAGGAAGTAACTAAACTACACAGGTTTTTTTTTGCGAATGAAATGGCGAAGCTGGGATTTTTGGAGGCAGGATATAAAACTTGCTGAACTATTTTCGTAACACGTTTCAGTAATATTTGACGAATACAGCCATGCATCCGTGTCATTGCTTCTGATCGAAGATTCGTCACAATTTATTAGGGAAATGTCCAAAATGTGTTGGTGGATCCATTGATAAAAGATGCTCGTATACACTGAAAGGTTGTCAAATGGATTATCAGAGTTGTAAATAATTGGTACGATTTTTTCCTTTAAATGCTAGTCAATTTCATCGAGTTCACGATGTTCCGATTTTCATCAAATTTTATAATTCGATTATTAACTCGTCCACAAGCACCATCTACTTGCGCATAACTGGAATACGTCCCCCTGCGCTTTTCCTTATTTGGGGTCCTCCTTCGTCTGCTCTTGCAGCGAAGTGCGATTGAGCAACGGCGACGTCGTTTACGAGCTGCCTTGTCGGCAGGTGGGCATCTTCGCGCCTCCTCCCTCTCCCTGCCCCGCCGGCCGTCGTTCTGCGGCGATGCGCCCTTGACCTCGGCGGTGGCGGCGGCTGGTGCCCCACGACTGGGCGGCCGCGGCCCAGTTTCGCACCGCCCACGCGCCGCCGCTGCCGCTCTTCCCCCTCTCCTTTGCGAACCCCTCGCCGCGCTCCGCCCGGCCGACCGATACCAGGTCGTTCTTTTTTACCGTCGCGTCGCGGTGATCGTTCACCCGCGTGCCTTTCGCGGACTCATTTGCCAGTTCGCTGCGTGTACGCGCCGTGCCGCCAGCGATCGCTTGGACGCGTGCGAAGCGCGTGTCCAGCCCACCCCGGGCACGAGCGGCGCGCGCTGGGTCGCGCAAGGACGAATGAATGGGCGGCGCCGCGCCGCGCCGGAGGCGAGAATTTGTACGGTGCGGAGCTGTTTTGTAGGTCAACGTCCTCGCGCATTGGAATGCCCGTGCAACTGTCTCGTTAATCAAAGATAATTGTTCTGGCAATTCCATAGAACGATTACTTGTGAAAGCAGTTTTGTTGGAGAATTGAATTTTGGAACTTAATGTGGTGACTGTCCAATAGATTTTTCTTTTTACAGTACAAATAAATTTTCTTCTTAAATTCTTTAGATTCTCAAGTCAAAAGTATAGACAATTTTTGGTTACTTCTATGTAATGAATGCATGATGTTTAAGGAACAAATTTTCTACTTGTATAATAACTCTTAATCGCGGAGCGATTTGAATAAAAGTTTGTTAAAACCCAGTCATAATGAACTATTGCAGTGGAAATGCAGTAATTGATTTTTTATTTTTTTAAAGAAATTACGCATTGGGAGTAAAAACTGGGGAAAGTCGGGAGATCTGCCAGCGCTGCACTTGCCAGAGAAATGGACGGCGTGAGAGTTGGGAGTTAGTTTTCGTAGCAGCACTCAGGATTATTCGTGCAGATACGTTAATAGTCTTTGTCTCGTCTACCGGTTTTGCCAAGCTGTCAGCCAGCCGACGAAGCGTGGGGACAACTGCAATCGTTGGAGGGTTCGCGACGGCGGTTTCACTTTCTCACGTTTGCTCGTCAGGAATTTGACGAGAAACAGCGTGAAAATGGCTGAGACTGATAGATCAGGTTCTATCCTCCCACCCCCATCCTGTTTTTCATGACCCTGGAAGGAGCAATATTATCAATGTCAATTATGGTAAGTGAAGTTATTATTAAACTCTGTTAAGAATTAATAAAAATGTTAATAATGACGTAAAATGACACACACACACAGAGTTTTAAAGATAACAAAAATGTTTTTCCGCCCAACGTTACTTTCATATCTTCGAATTAATGATCTCGGGCTGTATCTCCTCAGTTTAAGTAGATAGAAATTCCGCAGTAACTGGATCTTTTGTAGAGATTAATACCGGATTGTGATCATCTTGCATTCTGTTCTAAGTTTGTTGAGCTTTTGTTTTGAAGTATTTTGAGTCTAATTTGCTTTCGATCCTCCCATTTGATTTGAAGAGCTGCATTCGTAGACCGTAAACATTTGTTCGTATATTTATTTAGTCGGCCAGAAAGAAAATGAATCCGGCCGATTCCGGAACTAACGATGTTTGTTTACATAAAGTTTAGCCTGTTTATTATCCCTCTGGTTCTCCAAGAGTTACTCCACTTGCATGCGAATGGCAAATTTGAGAACTAGCGTAACTGAAAAGTTTTCCCGCCATTATTTCTTGTCATGTAAATTCGTTTCGATAAGTCCATAGACGCGCAGTAAACGTTAACCAGTGTGACAGAAGAGACTGTACTCTTGTGTAGATGGTTGCGGCGATGCTGCTACTCCAGCCAGGTCGGTTATTTTTACGGCCAACTCGTACAGAGGTAATGGTTTGTTGGAAAATTGGGGAATTATGATATGCGGAGTTTCATTTACACTTTGTGTGAAAATCTTACGGTTTCATTTGCGAAGACGCGGATTAATTTCATTAAATGACATAATTTGTTGCTCGAAGAATTTTGTGAGCTCATTTGGAACATTATTTGAATTTTACCCTTATCAATTTAATGTGCTTCACTAGTTAAATTTTCCAAATCTATCTCTCGAAAATCTTGCAATGAAAGAAAGTTAAAATTCATTCACGCGTTCTCGAGGTTGTGAATGTCAGTTGTATACTAAATTAGTTAATGAAACGGTACTCCAATGTGAGAAGTTAGGAGTGAAGACGAAAATAAACGGGGTTTGTGGAAGTGTGCGCGGATGAATTGCCTGGCATGAATCGCAAATATTCCGGTAAATAAGCGAGTTTAGGGTGAGAGTAATGAGCTAGTCGGCGAGCGCCTGCGGGCGGCGCTTTTCCTCCGTGGTCGTGCGCCGTTTTTGCCGAGTGCGCTCTCGAATCGAATCGACGCGACGCGACGCGACGCGACGCGACGCGACGCGACGCGACGCGACGCGACGCGAGCCCGGCCGCAGGTGGCGCACAGTGGGCCGAAACGGCGCTAAAGCGCGCCTGCCAAGGTTTCCAGAATTTTTCTATACATTTTAAGCAACGATTTCAAAGAACATGTAATTCGAAATGTGTTCTTCCTAAATTAAAAAAAAAAAAACTTTATACTATTACTTTCAATTTTTGAAATATAACATGAAGTTATATTTTAGAAATATGGATAATATTTCGGAATGGATTTTTTTCTCCAGTTGGAAGAATGAACAATTTCAGTTTCGCACCTTAATGCACTTTGTCGCAAAATCTGGGGTATATTGAAACGATGAGCTCCATTTTACAAAGCTTTCATTATTTAATTTCATTATTCGTGAACTGAACAATGGCCGGACATTGAAAGTACCTGCTTTTGTCCCGAGATCTTGATTTCCTTTGCGCCCTTTTTTGCCTCATTTGGGAGCAGTGCTCGGGGGTCAGCGCGAATTGCGTTTGGCAAAGTACACGTGGCCCGGCGCGGCGTCCCCCTCGCCGTGCCTTCGGGCGCGCTTCAACAGCATTCTTCGGCTGCCTGCGCAGCCGCAGCCGCCACCGCGCCAGCTTTCTCGCGGCGTCTGCTCGCGCGGAGCTCCAGCCAGAGGATTCGATGCTGCGAGCGCGTGCCCCGGGTAGCGAACGGCGGCGTTCACCCGCGAGGCAGGCGGAATCGATAGGCGGAGTGCGGGGGCGGGGGCGTGGACTTGTTGGGAGGCGCCGGAACGTTCTAAGTAGTTTACGGTAGGAATGGATTATTGAACTGCGGCGTGGCCAGACATTTGTTTAAACGTAACTTAAGGTTGCTTCGTAATCATTTGAGCTTCATAAATTTTGTCCGATTTTTTATTGGATCTTTAATGGCGTTTTACTTTTGGTGTATCCAGAACACGAGGCGTTATTTCTGAAGTTTGGCGAAATTCGAATTTGCCACTATAATCTTTTCTCCAAATGTGTCCAGTTCTGAAATTTTGTTAGACTTACAAATAAGACATTGGATCCGATGATATGGAGTGTATTTTAAGATATTAAGCCACAGCGATGTTTTTATCTGCATTTTGATTAACTGTTTTTCCTTCAGAAGATTAGTCTAAATCTCGTTCCTGAAGAAAGTGCTCACGTGCAAACGTTTTCGTGGAATAGTAAATAATTGGGATAGTTTCGCGGTTAGATTTGATAACTTTAGTTCTAAATTATTCATTTTTGTTCGGCTTGCGTGGTAATCTTATCGTGTTCCATTGTTTTCTATTGTGGGAGGATTATCTCGCTGGGCGGTTCCTATATTTACGAAATATCTTATCTAAGTAGTTTCGTTATCCATTCGTGAAATATTTGAACTAACAGATGCAATGCTGAATGTCCGTGGAGGCTGCTTGCAGCAATAGGCGTTTGCGAAAAATACTAATAAAAAGGCTACAGGTTATTCATTGGACGCCGCGAATGATATTAGTGGCTTTTATTTAACGGGGAGCATCTCAGCTCATTAAGTTTTTGATTTCACTTGTAAGATCTTTGTTTATATAATTCTCATAATTATTTTCGAGAATCGTGTTACTACGCGAGGATGCTTTTCACTTCGTCAGCTCTCACACGTTTCTTAATTAGGTTTCTTGGTGCAATGCACCACTTTTATTCAGGAATGCACTCGAACACGAATTGCCGTGACTGCGGTGCAGTTGGCACTACGCCGCTCTGGCTCGCGTGAAATTCGCACCTGCCAAGGCTGCGGCTCAGCCAGCTGAAGTAGCGCGATGTCCGGCGTTCCACGTCGTGTACATCAGACTTTGCGACTGAAAACTAGATGCCTCCGGGGAGAAGTCAAAGTTATAAAACTTTCGTATGGTAGTATTAATGCTGCTTGAGGAACATCAGAAGTGGCTGCGTTGATGGCTACTCAGAATCTATCCGACTTTCAAAAGGCCTTTAATTAATTAATAATTTTAATAATATTAATAATCCTGCTTTAATCAAAGTTATTAATGTCGCAACCTATGTTTCTCAGAATTTTGATTCTACAAACTACAGTTAATTCCTATTGCGTTTAAATTTCGTGATTTCATTACGTTTCATGCTTTTCGGCTGAACATTTCCTCTTCTTAATTGCGGTTGAGTTTCGTTCTTGGTGCTAGTGTCTACAGCAGTATTCGCAATATTCTCCATTGTTGATTGGGAATCAGATCGTTTACTGGGACATCGTAATTTTGTAGCGGAAGCCCAATGGAGTCGTATTAAAATTAATCATGTACACGAACTCGCTGAAAAATGTAACCTTGGGTAATTCTCGCATGAAGTTGTTAATCGCCCTTGCCCAACGCAGCCCGCCTGAACGCCGGCTCGTCGGAAGATAGGCTTGGCAGCTCCTGTCGCCTGGTCAGTGCTCGTTTTGGTTGTCGCGACGCGCGCATTTGGTGGTTACATTTTCAACAGTCGGTGGGGTGGGTGTTGGCATCCGATGTTTGGCCCGCGCACAGTCTCATGGTCGCGTTGAAAAGTTTTACAGATAGGGGCGATTCATTCTATCCATGTTCATTGATATTTTTAATTAGTATATTCCTTTTGTTTATTGCGATGCCAGAAAAGTACTGAAAATATTACGCATGTGTGATTTTTCTTGATGTGGTATGTGTGTGTAGGCATATTACGCTTTGAATAAAGGCTCGTTATAAGTTCAAAGGATTAATGCAAGACTTTTACTTTGATTTAATTATGTTTTGTATGTGTGCTCAGTTTATCGTCGTTGACTTCGTCTCCGCATTGTTACAGTTTAAATTTTTCTTCGTGTTTAATTTTAAAGTCAAAAGTGGGACTACTAAAATATTGTCGACAATATTACGCAGCTAATCTTGTGGGTGTAAATTTGAACCGTCGAGCTCGGAGCATCCTTTATGATATCCTACTATTGGCCTTAAATTGTGGGCACTCCTCGCAGGTGACATCAGCACACTTTCATAAACGTAAATTCTGACAGCGCTTAACCACGTGCATTGAATTCAGCGTCCTTAGGTCGGTCGTATATTGTCCGACGAAATATTCATTCGTGCACGTTTTATAGCTCTGCTGGAACGAGATAAGGAGACCCCCTGCCTGCGACGCCACGCACGAGAAAACTGGAGTGTCGAGCATTTGCTAAGAGATGGCAGGAACGGCTTATTGACAAGGAATAAATATTTGCTAACAGCACATTTGCCGTTGCTGTTGACGTCCTGTCGCATGAAACGATAAGCCTCATTCAAACGATCGTTGCCCTTTGGCAAAATTTCTTGGAACTTAATTGTGAACTTCACGGGCTTGATGGCTTTCAAGGAAGTTACTTTCACATAAATCGTTCAGTGCACCAGTGCATTTGGTAAATAACGGACTTCTAAAAACTGAGGTCTCGTAACATGAAAACTCGTTTCCGTACTCTCTCATGGGACTCGAAACACGAAAATTATTCATATGCTTGGTTTTAATGTAGCACCTACGACAATCAAGTTGAAGAGTCACCTGCTAGTTACCTAACAGCAGACTCTTTATCTTTATAGATCGGATGGGGAGCAAGTTTCATACTATGTTGCACGTATAGCATTTCCAGGCCAAGATGCAAACCCGATTTTGCCAAAGATCTAGTGGAAGGTCGAAAATTCGTGTACTCTCGACTGGTGATTCTGGTGACGAAGCTCCAGGCGCGTGCATGTGTTTCTTGGAACGGAGAAAGTGCATGTGCCCGGCCTTTCCGCGACCGCTCGCCTCTTGTTCGTTCCACTGCGGATGAGGAAGGCTCGCGTAGGGGCTCGTGGTAATTCCGGCGTCCCGAGGCATCGCCATCGTCCCTATTTTATTCCCAACGGAGATGTGCAACGGACATCGTAACGCAAGCGTCATATTTGACAATTCAGAATCTTAAATACAGTGTTACTCGACTCGCACAATTGGAGTTGCGTTCTTTCGCCGTTTGATAATGCTTTAAACCGTGCGCGTGAAATAGGATCGCGTAAATCCCTTTCCGAAACGCCCTTTCTGCAATCGCGCCCGCCTGCTAGTTCCGTCTCGGCGCCTGCTTCCCCATTAGCGCCTGAGGAGACTCCGCCGAGCGCGTTGCATAACCGCTCCGGGACCCGCGCCCGAACTCCGCGCTCGCGCTGCTCCGACGGCGTAAGCGGAGACGAGCTTTGAGAAGTCTGTGTTTCTGCCTCCCCCCGGTGAGCAGGAGTGAGGGTCACGGATCATTTAAAGTTGTGCATTTCTGTAAGTTCAGAGTTGAGTCTATTCGAAAGCAGTAGTTACTCATCTTTATCAACGGTTAGTTAAGAAGCTAGCGCTAAGTAGCGTGCACGTCATTTTCTCGTGTCCTGTACTTTAAAAACCTTTTGTGTATTTTACTTACGAAAGAATCGTGTCTTTAAGTCGGTAGTTTTTTATTGCGAGCTATTTATAAAAAAATACATGCACTTGAGGCAACTGAAAATTGATGTATCGACTGAAAACCATGTTTGAGTTCTGTGCAAAAGGTTGGTAAAGTCTCTCGACACGAGGGAACCGCAGGCTCGTGTCCAGCGGTGCTTCGCTGCGTGTTATTGCGAGGAGCCCACAAAAGGTTTACGTGGGAGCGCCTTCCACTTTCTCATTGTGCGCCGTTATCGGTGGGACGCCTGGGAATAGAGGCAGCACTGTCGCCGCCGCCACGTCAAGCACGGGTTCCTTTTGTTGGGCCCGCCCGCGCTCCTGGCTGCTGCCGGCCCTGTCGCGTCGCGTCGCCTGTCCTGCAAATTTCATTTTGATGTCTCTGCTTTGGCGCTCCCAGCCACCGGCTGCATCTCGTCTTTGCTCGCTACACCATTTGACTTTTCTCCATCAAACGTTTTATATCCCCGTCCGTGGCCTTTGTACACCGTCCCATAGCTCTCGTTCGGTCGCTGTTCTTTGCTAGTCTCAGCGTCGTAACTTACCCTTTCTCTTCACGTTCATCCGAAGTGATCACTTTTAACCACAAAACCTAGTAGGAATACATGGAAAGCGAAATATTTGCTGCGGTGTTATTACTCGATAATTAAATACTCAGCTTTCCTAAGTGCATGTCATGTAAAGAGCTAACATTAAATGAAGTTCAGTTCAGAATTATGGGCGACTCATCCATCCATCCTTCACACAACGGTTTTTCGGCTACAAAATTGCACGTATCTCCGCCAGAGACGCCTGTACGAATCTTAATCGTCTTTGGAACAGCCCTGACGTGTGTGCGAAGTTACAGCTGAAAACAACCGTCAACACGAATTTTACGATTGATATTCGAAATCCTATTGTTGAGAGAGGAAAAGTAAAAATAGAGGCACGAAAGTTGTTACTTCAGTTGGCTAACCATAGTCTTGCATTCACGTGCAACAAGTAGTTTTGTAAAAGTTCAAAAGAATTATTTTTTCCTCCCGTGTGTTAGGCTCGGGAGATTCTCCATGCGTACTCGATCTCTGGCACACACCGCTTCGCTGCTATCTTCCAACCGGTGCCGCTGTCGCGTTGCGCCGTATTTTAAAACGGCGGACAGCGTTGTAAAAAGTTATCGGAGAGCGCCGCGCGGCGTAGACGCGTGTCCGTCGCTCGTGCGCTCGCGTGTAATGAGATTTGGGGCAAATGTTTATTCATGAGGGCGCCCCTCGAACGGCAATTGCATTCAATAAACCCAACGAGACGCGCCGCTGTCGGAGAAATTTCGCGCCGCTGGATAATTCGTTTCGTCGGAATGGCTGTGGAAATGGGGTGAAACGTGGGGTTCAATAGTTAGCGGAACGTGACGCTTAGGTTTCATAGGCCGTGTCAGGGAATGGGTCGCATTTCGGGAAAGCGAATTGGCGTGGTCGTGGCAGACTGCATTGCGAGCCTAAGAGCTTTGTTTGATGTTTTAATGAAGGGCGGAATTGCAAGTCTGAAGGTGTTTTGTGTCGTAGTTTTAACGATATTTACACTATTGTAAGCGATTTATTCACCCTTCACCTGAACACGAATCATTCTTTTTTAATGTCTTGATTTCTGGCGGGACGTAAATTAAGTTCGTGAATGGAATGAAAGTTTATTTTAATTTGAGTTAAGACCTTGTCAACCTTTTTAGGTGAAACATAAACCGGGCATGTAATTGCCAATCATTGAGCGGCCTTGACACTGTGTGGCGTAATTGGAGAAAGTGTGAAAGGATGAATTCTAGTATGGTCAAGTGGGTGCATCGAAGTGCGCTAAACCTTCCTGAAGGAATTGGCGAGGCTGAGATGTAAATCACACTCCATTACGGAAAACTTGTTCATAATCCGAAAAATGTTGGTTTCTTTCTACCTTTCCGTAGCCGAAGAATTCCATCCTTTCATATTACATCCTGTGACTGTACTCGTCGGCCAATAATTCATTTTGATCCGATATGGAACATTGTGAGAATGGTATGTGTGTACCTGGCGTTGCGATGTCTTGAATTCAAAATAGACTCGTGGCAGGGGCCTCAGGCGACTTTTGCCTTTTCGACGAGGCAATGTTCCAGACTCGGAGGGAATCCCGTCCCGTAGAGGGCCGTCGCGTCGCGTTTCTCTCGCGAAGAGCCGCTGGCAGCCACGCGACGTGGACGCTAGAAAGCGCATCGCATCGCGTTTGCGGCGTCGCGACGCTGGTCGCTCGGCGCCGTGGGCGCGCGACGCCAGACTGGCGCCGCGGCCGCCGCGGGGGATCGAAGAGAGCTCTTCTGGTGGCGCGCCCCGCTCCGCGCGCTCTGGCGCCGCGCCTCTTCCGAGCGGCTGCGGGCGCATTCCTCGCGGCGTTCCTTTCTCAGAGAGAGCGCCCTCAACCCTTCAGGGTTTTATATAGTCTGTGGAACCTGGAATACGAATTTCGTAAAAGTAAATTTTAACGTGTGAAGATATGTGCGCTTATTGAAACTGGAAAAAAGTTCGCTTTGCATAGTTTAACTACAAAAATGATTCGTTTGTAGTATACAAGAATGTATAAAATGTTTTTCACGAGGAGAATTTTAAATTTTCAAACAATGGATGATGCACTGCTAATTGCTACGATTGTTATAAGTCTCTCTACAGGATATGCCCGGGTATTTTTCCTCCATTTCTCACTTCGCCGTTTGATGTTCCATATGCCGGTGACCGCGATGATTCATCCCATTGTTCGTATCTGCTCTGCCTTAGATCGCTCCAACCCCGCCATCTCACGCCGCCCGCGATGCTGAAATCGCATCGGACACGCGACACGGTTGGAGAGAGTCATTGCGACGAGTAAGGCGGGGGCCAGTGAACTTCCCACAGACCATTGACCGCTGGTGGCCTAAATCACTGGCACCAAGATTCATAACGCCCGTAAACATAACGGCCTGTGCGAAAGACGCATTATGCACTCATTCATTCTTATGTAGGTTGCATTGCATTGCATAGGGTGAGTTGGGTGAGGGTGTGGCTTTCGTTAAATATTGGAGGATGTACATGGAAACATACAATTTAGTTAATTGCTGGTATAATTGGACGTAGTTGTTTGCTTTGTAAACAACATGCATTTCGTAATAAATAATTCTTCGTAATCTTCCCAAATCCATAACGCACAGGTATAATTAAATTAATTGGCGAATGTCGCGCGCATGTCTAACCCTGTGCCAAAGGAGCACTTTGGATTTCGTGCCGATGGAGGGCATTGAGGATTGGGCGCCATATTTGCACTTGCTAGTCTCTCCTGAGTGGGCGGCACTCGCCCCCGCTCGCGTCCTGCGCGTTGCGTCGGCGCGCCTCCCCAGCCGAGTGCGCCGGCGCCGCGCCGCGCCGGTGCGGAAAAACGTCGCTTTCTTTCCGTCTCGCCCGTCTGGCGACGGTCTGCCCCTTCCCGCAACCATTACGTTCGCTGCGACCCCCCCTCCCCCCTCGTTCAGTTTGTTTTTTCTGCGACCCTTGGTGAAGAGTGAGTTGGCATTCAGATTTTTTACGCGAGTGTTTGGAATAATCTTTCACCATTCAAAGTGCCTGTAGAGTCAGGAAAGATTTTGCTCGGAACAGAAAATCTGAAATGCTTGGACGTTTAAATAATTGCCTTTCCCTTCAATGGACTTTTTGCTAAATTAATGTTAAACGGAGGAACAATACTTTGTCGTCAGGTCACTGTTACTCTTATAATTCACTTTCAACTGAGTAACCGAAATTGACCGTGAAAAGCAAATTGTAAAAATTATGTTGAATATTGCTGTTATGTTCGAAGTATTCATGTACTTCCTGTCGTGATGTACCGATTTTGTTCGCTCGGTACAGTTCAGGAGTTTTTCACGCGCGGCTGCATTGCACGCCAGTAGCCCCGTCTTGCCGAGCGGCGGCGGCGACGGCGGCGGCGGCGCCAGCGCCTACCGAGCGGAGAAATCCACAGCAAAGCGGCGGCGGCCACAAAGCGCGGGCGATGACCCGCCGCTGACCCCGCCCGCCCCCCGATAAGCCTCTATCTGGAATTAATCACCCAGGCCCGGACGGTGATCCCTCTGGCATGCCGTAAATACTGTGGTAATCGCCGATAAAACGCTACTGTAATGATCCGATAATAGGCTTCGAATCACCGAACGTCGGGAAGGGGGAAATAAATTGGAAAGTGACGGAAGCGAGATGGTGTGCGATTTCACGGCCGTAATGAGATAGCGGAATGCCCATATTTCTCGGAATGGCGCCGCCGAGAGAAATTCAATTAGAGAATGTAAATTGTGTAGAAATTTCGGGATGGGAGAAAAACGCGATTCGTCGCGGCGTTCTTGGAGGCGCGTGTGCCGGGGTGGTGACGGAAGAGCGCGTTCACCGAGCGATAAAGGGGCTTTTGTGGGACCTCGTATCTCCGAAATGTGGAGCAGCCGGCGCGTCTTGCTTATCGCTCGATTTTGGGTGCCTCTATTTGTTGTACGGTTTAAATAGCTGAAGTCGTCATTCATTGCTCTACGTAATATGGTCCATTATTATTAATAAACGTGAGCTTTTGTATGTGTACTCGTGAATTAAATTCACGTGGGAATTATAGCATATATGCCCACATGATCTAGTAATTTATTACAAGTCGTATATTTCCTGAAACAGTTTTCGAGCGGGAGCAAGAGTTCTAATAAGATACTTTGGCCGTCGGTGCACTCGATGTCGCTTTCGTTAAAGTTTTTTGCCTGCGGGGGAGCGTCGCGTGCAACTGCGGTCTGCCGCAGACGGGTTGTTCGAAGCGATTGGTGGCGGTGCTGCCATCTTCAGGTAGCAGGATTCAGCATTTGTGATACTATGCAATTTCAGGAAAGAGTATGGGTTGGCACACTTTCGTAAACAAATAATAGGCTGAAGAGGCTTGATTTCTCTTTTTATCTCGTCGATGTTAATGTCTAATTCCTAGGTCCTGTGATGTACATGCTCAAAGAGAGACTATTACTATTTTATAATGACGCACCACATGTGTCAATTTTTAAGTGTCAGAATAAAAATGATTGGCATGCATAAAGTTGATGATTTCAAAAATGTCCATACGGCAGTCGGAACTGCTAGGATCCTCCTGATCATTCTCTTCATTTGTGTACCATCAAATGCGTTAAAGTTCTGCGGTTGACAAGAAATTTAAAATGTATTTTTACGAAGATTACGTAAATTTAATCAAATCAAACCAACCCTAACAAGATAAATCTAGTTATTTGATTATTTTCACAAAGATTTATGATAACATAAAATAGGTCAAGTTGTCTGTTCACGCTAGATTACTTCAACCAGTGGCCTGCAGCAACAAACGCTGCTGTCGAATGCGTGAAAAATGGGGTCCTGGGCTAGCAAAAATCGGCTATTCCGAAACGGCGCATGTGATTACTGAAATTTCATCAACGCGGGAAGTCAGCTGTGTCGCACTGAGCATTGTCTGTGGGTGGAGTGTGGGAGTTGTCAGAGGAGGCGGAATAACACCACCAAGTATTAGCAATTTTCAGTCAAAATCTACACTTTAATTGTTTTTGGATTTCCCCCCGGGGTTCCTAGGTATCTAACGAAACCAGTGACATTCCTTTCTTGGCCGCAGGCTGTTTAGTTTTCTGCCGATTTATTCCGTATTTTCGAAAAAAATATAGTCACGAGATGACAAGATGTGTTGCTCTCGTAAAATGTTCAATGGTTAATAGATAATTTACAAGAGTCGAATATATAGTATCGCAAGACTGGATAGTGTTTTGAAGTAGCTTCAACGACCATCAAACAATTGCATCATATTACTGTTACACGGTTATACTGTTACGTTGTGTGTTTTAAAGACCTCTTAGGAGGAAATAATTTAAAAAGCCAAGAACTACTGGAATCGTCTGACCATGAGCAGTCATAATTACATGAATACTTCTAGACTTCTTTATCATCGGATTGTTAAAACTGCTTGACGTCAGCATTTCTGATTATGTTAATTGGAACCTTCATGGAGTAAGACGTATTGTTAGCTTTTTTTATTTGAGAAAGAAACTAACTTTAAAGGTAAGAAATGTGTGATAGAGAACATGCATTCGTCATTGGGATTCGTCATTGAGACTGACGAGAAGGCAAACTATGAGAAGCAACTTTCGAAATTTGCTTTTAGTGTAATACTACAGTAGCTGTTCAGTACGATTCCTACGACGAAGAGGAAGAACTTTCAGTGATAGTGTGTAGAAAACTGTCCAACACAATGCAACTCTGAGATTTGTACACTTATATTTCATGACAGATTGACGGGGAAGACTGCAAATATGGTTAATCGTACGAGGGATGTTCAAAAGAACCTCTGCTTACGAACGCATGATGCATTCTTATATCATTTACTATCACATTTTCAAAATAATATTTCTCAGTTTCTACGATATTGTTAGATTTCTAGATAGCTTCAATTGGTACTTCGATGAAACTATCAGACGTAGGTAGGAGAGAGACAATTATCCATCTCACTGTGCTCTGGGGGAGTAAATCGTCCGGGCGGAGGCTGGGCGTGGAGTGGCGGGCCGCGCTCGGCCCAGCCTTCTCAGCCTTGCGCGCGCTGGAGGCGCGTAGCGGGCGGGCGGCGCGGTGGGGTTGGGGGAAACGCGCCGCTTGAATTGAATCAAGCGGACACGCGCTGCTCTGCGTCCGGACTTCCCGGAAGTTGATACAGCGTGCGCGCGGCCTCAGGGGGTCCCTGCAGCAGCCCAAGCGCTGGCATTCAGCCGCGGCAAGAAGGCCTCGAGGAGGTGTGGCCGCGAGTTGATGCCGCAAGCTAATTTTGCTATTGGAAAAATATCTAAATAAATTGTTAGCTAAATAAGAATTAAGCGGTTGCATCGATGTACAGTAGATTATATGAAGAAAATATTACTTGTTGTAGTAAAGAAACTGTACTGGAAATTCTTAGTTTTCTATCAAACTCGGTCATTTATGTACGCTAATTTCTGAAAAATATTTCAAGTACGTCTACTATATTAAATTTCGAACATGTCTCATGTTCCATAATGCCATGACCTTTTTTTGTGTGTATGTTTGTTATATGATTACCTTGTAAAATGCCTTGAACTTGCAACAGAAAAAAAGGGTTCCGGGTATTAAATTTCGTAATGAGGTTCCTAAGTTATCCACGGGGCAGAGGGTCCCTAAAACACTTTGCACTATCGGACTGTGCCGAGTGGGCGGGTGGGCGGGCGGGTGGTCCTGCGCAGCATCGGAGGCCCGTGAGAACGTCGCCGCCGCCGGCGCGCCGCAGGACGTCCGCCCCAAGGTCACCAGGCGGCGCAATGTGGCGCTGGCGGCGGCAGTTTCTTTTTTGCGCACCTCCGCCAACGCCCCCGCACGGCGGTGCGGAGGAGAGTGCTCCGCCCGATTCTGCTGGGGCCAGCGGTTCGAAGTGATGTTGCTTTGCTGCTGGCTGGCGGACTGGCGCTGTTTCGTACGTTGCAGCCTGTGTTCGTGCGATGTTCAACCGGATACTAGGTTCTAGCTTCTTAACCTTGTTACGCTGCAACTTAAAACGGAATGTATTGATGGTTGATTATGAAAATGGCAGCAAAAGTGATCGGGTTTTCTAAGAACTGCTCGTGTGATAGAAAATTAGGTGTCTGAATGTCAGATGTAGTATGTACATAAATGCAAGTAAAAGGGAGTCCCGGTGCTTCGAGTTTTAGAATGTGTGATGCGATTCGTGAGTAATTCCAAACGAGTTCTCGGAAAGACTGATCTCATACTGGAATGATAGGTTCTGAACTTCTGATTCAGATTCCAATTTGAAAAGAGCTTCCCGTCCGTAGATGAGAATGCAATGTTGATTGAGAGATTGAAAACTATAATTCAGCTTCTATCTTACTTTGAAGCATTTCGCCATAGACATTTTTCTTCGGGTAATTCCTATTTTTTTGAATTATTTCGGTAGCTTGTATACTTTCCGGTCCCATGCAATAAGGCGGTTCAGCACACTTTCTGAACGATCGGAGAGACGCAGGAAACGAGCGTGGGAGGGCCAGGTCCAGCTGCGCGGCTCTCCGACCTTGTTGCGACGGAAGTTGTTCCGCGCGCAACCTCCGACGCGGAGCTGGCAGCGCCAAGGGTACTCGGTCGCATCTGATGCGCCGTGGGAGTCTTACCAGAGCCTTCTTTTCGTTTCCTCTCGCGAGGGGGCAGATGAAAGATCAGCCGTCTGGAACGCGTGCCTTGTCGAAAAGATAAGTTGCGGAAGTGTGACTAGTGTCGATAGGCAATAGGACAATAGTATGAGCTTTTTTCCCCCTGAAATAGTTCACTTCTCAGCGTCAGGCCTGTGAGAATGAGAGCAGTCTAGTGATGTGAACTTAAAGGAAATTTTAGAATTTGACTGCTCCATTTTTCTAGCAAGTAACCATTAATTCTGTAATTTTGTTTATTTGAAATTGCTCTTATCGCAATGCATACTGCAGAAGCCGGTTTGAAAGTGACTTGCACACTCCTGTTTTATTTCATTGGCGTTTAAACGAGCTTTCAGTACATAAAAATGCCAGGGAGGTCGAGAGGTAAAGGTTTTCAGTTAACCTGTGGATCGAAATCTGATATTATTTTCCGCCTTATGTACTTAAATAGAGTGCTTCTGTGTATAGGAAATTGCTAGATCGTGTTTTTTCAATTATCTCTGAAAAGTTGGAGATTTCAATTTTTCGTGTCTAGTTAGTGAATACTGGAGCAGTTATGATCTTCGACGTCTTGTCGAGCGCGCGTTTCGAACCGTCGTCGTGGCGAACAGAAGAGCAGAGCGCAAAGGTCTCGTGGTCCGCCGCGAACCAAAAATTCCCAAGGACCTCTCCCAACCGAGCACCGCGCATGGGCGGCACGTGGGAGGGGCGGGCGGAAGCGCCAACAGGTGCCGTGGCGGGTCAGCGGGGCGCAGCGCCCGGGGGGGGATAGGCTGGCGGGGCCGATTCCACCTTACGCATTCCGTCCGCTGTCCCGCACCGCACCGCCACCGCCGCTTCGGGGTCCGTTACGCGCTGGACGGACGTCGCCGCCGGCTGCTAACGGCGCTTTGCTTTGCGCGCGCGTGGTGCGGCGCTGCGCTGCGTCGCGTCGCAGTGCGGTGCGGCGCCGCCTCCCGCGCCCCGCAGCAGACTCCACTGCTTCCGCCGTCGCGCCCGCTCAATACGACGCGACGCGACGCGTCGCGGCGCTTCGCCCGCCCCTCGATGCGCGTACGTCTCCGCACTCAATGGAGGCGATGCGTTCGTTCACGCCGGGGTGGCGCCGGCGCGTGAATGAACCGCGTCCATTCACCCCTCGCGGCGCGGCTGCCTGGTCAATAGAATGAGGCTGGGGAGAGGGTTGTTTAATCTGGCTCCGTGTAAAATACGTTCACTTTCGAAATCTTTGGGAAGTCTGATTTCAAATTCAGTGAAAAAGAAATCGTTCTGCTGTTAGGAGAACCGAATTTTCAGCACCACTGACTTCTGAATGGAGCCTGGTTTGCGAAAAATTATTCGTTCAACATAATGTACATTATAATCTTAAATGGAACATTTCAAAAATTGTAAAGTGCAATATTGAATATTGTGTTGTTAAAGTAGTTCCTTCCATTGGTCTTTTTCAGCATTAAAGCACGTGTATGATCGTCCATTCGTGTTATAAATCGCGTGTAAGTTGAGTGATTCATAATGCAATATGACGTGTACATTTTTTATTCGCTTATGGAACTGCTGTGAATCATGTTGGAGAAAATTTTTTCTCTGCTATTGTTCTGGACAAGCATCGTGGCTGTCTACAACGCGTTTACCATAATGCGAATAATATAACTGTCGTAGTTCGTACGAGCATGGTGTTTTTGTTCGCAGCTCATTGTATTTAGGAATAAAAATTGGCCAATTAAATTAAATAAACTGCCAGTATTTAGAAGAACTGAAATATTCCTGTCATTCTGACCCTTATCATAAGATGAAATGTTCATATTTCTCCATGCACCAGCGTTTACACGTTTTAAATATATTTGCCGCCGCACTTCCTACGTTCAGATGCCATGCTGGCTTATTTATCAAAGGAAATGACAAACAGCGTGGCTTGTGTGGTCGGGCTTTTCCCCCATACTGATTTTCACACTAGTCTTTCCCTCTCGCTGTTTTTCGAAGACGTATGATAGGAATGCGGTACACATCTTAAGGCAAGCTTCCCTAAATGTTTTGGCAGAGAACCAAACATCTTGGAAGAGCAAGGGACATAAATCTAAATTCTCACGTTTCGTGTACTTTGGTGAAAGCGCAAAGCACGTAGCCTAGACTCCCGTTATTTTATTTCTTACTAAAAGTACAGAATTGAAGATCCTCTCCCAGTTATCGATAATATCACCGGTCTAATTTGCATGTATTGAATAACTGAGAGCTTGGTGTATGTGCCCACGGCAAGAGAAAATGAATCGTAATACTGCGCTGCCACTAGCGGTTTTACAAATGCTTCTGAATGGCTGTGAATGCATCGACGTGATGTACCCTACCCCATCCATACGATCATGCTGACAGGAGGACCGCCGTAGCTCTTCCAACCATTACGATTGGAAGGCGGACCTACTACTGCGAAAACGTTCCGCGCGCGTCCTTGCGGCGAACTCTTCCTTCGGTGCTCGGGCATCAATGCGGCGTCTGCGTGGCGCCGGACTTCGGCCGGGCGACCTGCGACCCCACCCGGCCGCGTCGCCCGCCCGAGGGCCTGCGCTCGCAAGGCGGCGCGGCGGGTGTCGCGCTGTCGGTCTACGTAACACGTACCGTCCTTGCGCAGAAGTAAATTCGATTACTTGGGTTTTCAACCTAGTCCCAAACACCCAAACTGTTTTGAAGCAGAGAAACTGTGTCCGCAATATCGGACGTGCAGTTACATCGATGGCTGTGACCAGATAGTTTCAAGTCCAATTTTTTAACAGAATGAGATTTTCATTGTTTTGAATGGCTGTCTGCATGAATGTATAAAAATATGTAAATATTCCACTTCATGAGGCTGCAAAAGAAACCTATTCCATACTAACCCAGTACATACAAAAACTTCAAATGTCTCTTGAAAAAATGTAGTTAAATGGACTTGAAACAATCTGCTTCTCAGCAGTCGACATGCTGTTCTGCAGGTTGGTATCCCTGCACGTAGGCTTGTAGGTTTCAATTCCCATTCGCGGTTTCTGCCTGCAGGATGGCGCCTCCCACTTCGAACCCTCGCGTAGTGCTAACGCGCTAAGCTAACACATCGGCTGTCGCCCCGCGGTTCGCCCCGCTGCCTTTGTCGATTCGCCCCCGCCTTCTGCCCTTGCGGAGGCACTGTGGTCGCAACTCCCAGTGCAGTGGCTAGGATTTGCTTGCGATTTCTCCTGTAGGGAAGTTTTATTCGGGGGCTACTTTGTCGTTCTTGAGGTTTTCGTAAATTTTTCATTGCGTTGAATCAGAAGGCGATTTTTTATTATCGTCAAATTCCACGTGGGCTGTAGCCAACTAATTCTGACTCCTGAATTATTGGTGGTGATATGCCGTCTTGAACTATTACTAAGCAAGATATGTCGTAAAATGTACGTACACTCCCTCTTCGAAAGGTTTCAGATTAAGCGACTTGTGATGTTATTCCATAAAAATCCTTTCCGAAACCAACAAGACAAGTTATTTTTACGTGTCGTGATAGTTTCACAGCGTCAACCTCCGCGCACCTGCATTGCGGATATGGTATCTCTCTGCAGCGGATTCTGCGGGACTAGTATTTGCTGCATGCTTGTTTACCGTATCGGTAACGTTTATTTTAGCCTGTACAATCATGACTAATTGACGGAAACTTTGCAGGAATAAAAAGCGTGTCCCGAGTGTGTCACTGCGCAGTCGCCGCCCGCGCGGCGAATCGCCGCGCTCCGCCCGCGACCGCCCGCGACCGCCCGCCCACCCGCGCAAACAGCGCGTGTTTGCGCACTCGCGCGGAGCGCCGAGCGCGCGCTCCGGCGCCCACGCGGCTCGCGGCCTCGCAGCCCCGCCTGTCGATGGAAAGAGCATTTCATTGCTTTTCTTTTTCTTTCGTCGTACGCGGAAATACATTTGTAGGAAAATCAGGCGCTTCAATTCGTTTTTGGTCTCATAAAGTATTTATTTTATTTTATTTTTTATTATCTTCAGCGTATATTGGAACGTTTATTAACGTTTTGGTATCCTGGGATTGAGTTTCGTGGGTTCATTCGCAATTTGTATGATAGGCTAGACTCCCATTTATTCTTTAGATACAATTTGAGCACTTTGTCATGATTTCCATGTTTGGGCTTTGACAGTTATCGAAGGGCTTTTCCTTAAAGTTTAGATAAGAAAGGCAAATATTGATTTTAGTTGTGATCTGGCGATGTTTAATAGCACGTTTTTATTTAAACAATTGTACGTACATATGTTCATTGTAAGTTAATTTGCACGTATCTTTGAGGCATGTAGTTGCATTTTGTGAAATAAAATTAATATACAATATAGAAATTTGAAAAGAAAGGAAATGGGACTTATTGTGCCTACAGAAATGTCACCACCCATTTCATTTTATCAAAACCTTCACCGACGCTGAACTCGTGTCGATGCTCAGCTTTGCCAAACAATTGATGTCGGAAAGGTGGTGCTTGAGTAAGTTCCGTCAGAAGTGATGGATGCTTTACAAGCAAGCAGATGGTAATGACCATCATTAGGAAAGTTTGTCGACTTGTAGGGGCTGGACGTCCGTCGCCGCCCCTTGTCACCTCCTAATTGAACTCTCAGACCCTCGCCTCGACTGCCCCTTCAGAGCCTGCCTTGGCTTGCGGCGCAGTAGCTGCGCACGTTTAAACGCAATGTGGGAATTGTGGCACGCCAGCGTTGTATTAGCCACCATTCCACAATATTTAAATACATGCAGACTTTGGATTCTGAGATAGCTTTTTCTATTTCCGTGTAAAATTTAAAACGATTCTTATTATTGAAAAATTAACGTCTGTACCTTCAATGTTCATCCGTGCATTTTTTAAAATTATTTTTACTTAGTACACTATTATATCTTCCCGAGGTTTCGTGCGATGGGATTTTCGGACTGAAGATCAATGATTGGAGTTTGTTGCGTTTTGAACGGGAGAATAATTTGTAATGTAGGTGTCTTTGAGGGACACACTCCCAAAATCAAATAATTGCATAAAAGCTACTTCGGAGAAATGCATTTGGGCCGGAGTCAGGGCACTTGCAGATTCGTTGTCTGAGCGCCTGTCACTCCGGCGGCGGCACTTGTGCGATGGCCGCCGTCGATGACGTCAACGCCTCGAGTACCGCGGGATGGCAGTGCCGTCGCCTGCGAATAGCCAGACCCCGCTCCGCCCCGCCCCGCCTCGACCCGCCTCCGCAACCGCCCTCGCCTCCCGCGCCGCCCATTTCATGCGACGCTTGTGTGTGTGCGCGTGCGTATGTGTGTGTCCAGCATATCATCGGGAGTCTCGTCGCCTTCTGGGGGTGGTCGCCCGAATATTTTTCCTAAGCAAAGCATACTTCCAGAAAGCACTTGGATGTGCGAGAGTGAGTGAGAGTGATATCGTTACAAAAGCAGACTGATTTATTTCATCGTAAAGCCACTTCAACTGTGGAATATTCGATTTTTAGTTATGCGAGGAAACTGCAACTGTAACTGCTGCGAAGTGAATATTTACTACTTGGAGAATTAATTTGATCTATCTTCACTGAAGGAGGTAGAAATGAAATAACGAATTATCTTGAAAAGATTGTTTGAATCTGGAGAAAGGGCTATATTTTCGGGAGGCCTTACTTATATTTGGAAAGGACAACGGTGCCCCTATAATATCTTGCAGACTGTTTTTACACACCCTTTGGAAATCATAAGAGTATAACGTTTTTGTCAAACATTTAAAAAATTGTTTCAAAATCTTGCAACAATTAGGGCACGTCCATTCTGCAACTAGTCCTTTGAATATATTGTGACATTTCTATTTGACTTGTTTGTCTGTTACAGTCTAGTCTCGCTGGGAAATCCCAATCTTTTACCTCTGAATCATGAAAAGTTCTCTGGAATGTAAGAGTGTGTGTGACCTGTTATTTGAAGTAAAAAATGCCCCTCATCTTGTACACTCTCAGGTACTCATAATACATACCAGTGTTTAGTTCAAAATAATGTGCTCTTTAAGGTATTGTTTGCAATTGGACAATGTTGAGCTTTAGATGCGATCATGAACACGTTGGCAAATGCGAGGTGCTATAAGAAGCAAGTGACAACATTGCTCTGTCTGATTACTACGTCGCGGTGTAGATATCGACCCGGAAAACTAGTTCGTTTTTTAGATTATCCACAAGATATCAAACCACGCTTAATCTTCTAAACAATCATTACACGGCTTATGCCTTAATACTATTCTATAATTAATTGGATTATGAACCCTTATGACGCGTTTGCGTAACTAGTTGAAGGTTGTGCATTTATCAAACAATGACTTCAAAGTTACAAAAATGGAGCTAGTTCGTGGACAGCTGTCAGGCAGCAGATTTATCTCAGAAGTCAAACATTTATGAGTATTGAATATCTTGTGTAATGTGACTACACTGCTACAAATTTTAAAAAAACGATCAAATGTATTATTAAAATTATCTACAAATATCAACATATTTTAGCCATTATTCTCGTATGAACCTGTTAAACAGGGAATTTGTAGATGTTTATAATTTCGTATCAGAAAATTGTACGATTTTTCTTGCTGTAGTTATGATTAATCATTCTGACAGGACGAACTCCACAAACGCATAAGTACTCGCCCTCTTAAAAAACGTTGCGATAAGTTCGAAGACCGGCGCCCGTGAGCTTCCATTGGTGGCAGTTTTAGATTCGATACTAAGAAAACTAAAACCGATCTGTTATCGGCTACCAGTTCTCGCACGATGTCGTGTCGGCTTTATCGCCGTGGAAGGACAACTGCGAGGCTCGGGGGCTCCGCTGCCCTCTTGGCGCGTCGCGTCGCGACCCCGCTTGGGAGGGCGCGTGGGAGAAGCCGTACGCAGACGCTAAGCCGCCTGGGACAGCCGCGCTAGCTGCGGTGTGTCCCGAGTGCGTATACGCACTCTGGTCAGCTCGAGGCGGAATACCTTCGGAGTTACGCAGTCACGAAATGTTATAGCGATTCGCGGCAGACATTTTAGACTTGCACAGTTGTGAATAATTCGATGCTGTGCAGATGAAGGGAATTGTCATTTTTGTGAAGGTGTAGTTTTGTTGCCTAGGGTATGATACATGATAAAGTTTATACAACGTAAATGTACATTAAAAATGAAGTGGATATAATAGTTAAAAGATTCTTACAATGGTCACACGAAATTTTATTTAGTTTTCTTCAAACTCGCTTCCATGATTTAACTCCCTTTACCCTAACACTGCCTAATTGTGTGACTCGCTAACCAAATGACTGGCGCACGGCATATGTTCATCGATGTGGCATTTCTCGTAGCGATGTAAAGAGCGCCCGCCCGTTGGGGCGTGTGCCGCGAGCCCGGGCGGGACCGCGCTCCCATCCGTCACGTAGCGATGCGCCGCCTTTTTCGGGCGCGCCGGGGCAGCCACGAGATAAACGGTGCCGCATGTGGGAGCGCCCCGTCCCCGCCCCCGCCCGCACTCGCACTCTGCTCGCGTGACCTCCCGCGACCCCGCGGAGCTGTTCGTCGACTGCCCGTCCGCATCGGGCTCCCGCTGTGTTCGTTGTACGTCTCCATTGCACTTGCTTGACAAGATTACTGGCGTTTCACCGTGGACGATAGTGCTAAAAAATATCATTGGAGAACTACGGTTCGTTCCGAATTTGGTGACTCTCGTGAATTTTTCGAGGAAAATATAAAGGATGCATCATAGTCTTAAGAATCAATATTTGTGATTTAATTTATGAATAGTGGGATACCAGTAAAATTTCTTCAGTTCTAAAGTTTTGTTTCCTTTTAACGTAAAGTAATAAAATCAGTTCTCTACTACTACTTGGCACATCTCTTTAGAAATGCTAATTAGGCTAGCGTTGGAGAAACTGTTCTAATTACAAGACATTACTCGTACCCGTTGGATTTTGTTCAGTGTGAATTTTGTATGCATACGGATTATTCACTCGAAGTTACTAAAGGCGTCTCGTTTTAGTAAGTGTTCGTTTCGAGAAGATTGTAAAGACATTCCCGACATGCTCCTCCCCTCGCGCTTAACCAATTGGGTCGCGTGACGGTCGTGTGTGTGGAGCTGCGGCGTGCAGGCGCCGAGGGGCGCGGTGGAGCCGCTTCCCGGCAGTTGCGGCGGCGGGGCTTCCGGCGGCGCCGGGCCGGGCCGGGCGGGGCGGGGCCGCTGCGTCGCGCCGCGCTGTGCCCTTCCGATAGCGCCTCGCGCGACCTTTCCGCTGGCGCCGATGAATCGTTGCGTTGTGCGCCTCTCCCCGGCGCTTCTCACAGGCGCCGCCCCGCGACCCCTCGCCCACGGGCCACTGGACAAAGTCGCCGCCCTCGCTGGCCTGCAAGTTTCTTTCTTTACTCGTAAATCCGGGTTCGATGGGCTTCAAGAGAGCTCATTCCACGAGCCAAATCGGTGGGATAACTGATGTGTTTGCGTATTTTATTCTTTTATGACTTTGCCAACAGGCGTACTTTAATGCAGAAGAGCATTTCCTCACAATTTCGGCGCGTCACCTAAATTTCTTCACAGGAGAAAATATTTCCCTATTGTCGGTTTGTTGGATATATTTGGATGTATCCAAGTGCTGTTCACACGTATCATTTCATTCCAGGGACTTAAGAAATAATTTTAGTCATAAGAAAATCACCAAAATATTTTGATTTATTGCGTAATTGCTGTAACGGCGAAACTCTTCGAAAATTTGAGTTTTTATCTCAGAGTTCGGGCCATTTCTCGTTTATGGTCACACCAAACTGTCCTCATAGTCCCGCCGCGCTGAGCGACCGACGACGAGGACCAAAACCCGCGCGTTGGCGACAGTAATTAGCGGCAACCGAACACCTCGGATGGCCGGCGGCGATGACTGGGAGCGGTGCGGCGCGGCGGCGCGCGGTCTGCCATAGGTCACACTGACCCCACAGCGCGCAGCTGGGCTCTCATCGGCGAGCGCTTTCCCAGCGCAGCAGCGCCCGCGCACAAGCCCACTTGGGATGCGTCCAGGATGGCCCACGGCCCGCCAAGTTCCGTTCGTCCTCCCGACTGGGGAGGGGTCGATCGCCTGGAATACTGCTGTAGTGAGAACGTTTCTGTTCTGAGATTTCCCTCTTCTGCGTGAGTTCAGAATGAGCATTTTTAGTTACATCCCTTCGTTTCTTGTCGACAATTTCAGTTCAAGCGTAACCAGCCGGCGATTACTAAATATCGTCTGCCCGTTTCCAAAAGTAAAATTTTGTGCACGAAGTTTATGTAGTATTTAATGCAGGACTTTTTATGTTCTTTCCAACTTTTGGAAATTGGCGTGTCTTGATCAGATGAGATATTTGTAAAGCAGGAAATATAAGTACGGTTATCCGTACGAATACGTATGGAAAGAAGCTGGACCCTTTAAATATTCAACCTCCAGTAAATTATGGTACGTTTACTTGCAACTTTTTGATAAACAAATAGTTCTTTGTTATATTCGTATATTTGAGGAAATGACATTTTTCATCATTGCATCGTATGTGCTGAAAATTGTTTCCGCTGCAGAGTATATTCCCCTGGTGAGATGATGACCCGTTGAACTGCGACGTAAAACCGTGTGCCACGGCGAAATGATTTTGGGGTCGTTCACTTCAGTTATCCACTGACCGGTTTGAACGAGAACTGAAAACGTCAACCTGTTCCATAAAATAACTAGGTATCTTCAGACATTGTCTCCTACCGCGCGTCTATTTGGCTTCTGGTGTTCGGGTTTTCAAGAGCGGGATTGTGCCTAATTAGTGGTGAACTAAGGAGATTCATCTTCATAAGTGGAGAAGCAAATATCCATTCTCTCTCTTTTCAAATGCTTTGAAAGCTTGCTAGTAAATAAAAGTGAATATTTTATAGGGCACAAGCATGCATCCTGAAGCGGCAATCGAATTAAAAAGTATAAAAGTATACTTATGGCCATACTGATGATATTTGGGTCATCTACGTGAAATTAATATAGTGGTCTACTTCCGTACCTGTAGCAAAAGCTGGAAAACTGCCATTATTGCAAATATTTTCATAAATAGGAGTGAATGATTAATTTTCTGAAAGTAAGGTGAGCGTAACTACATGTAAATTTCGTAACTGGGGTCGTCCGCTGGCTTGTCTGGGGGTTGCGCGCCCCAAGGTCCGCAGGCGGATGTGTGAGCGCACCATAAAGTACCTGGCGCTATATCGGCGCGGCGCTCCTTTACAGCGCAGCGACGGGGGGGGGGGGGGGGGGGAGGGGTGTTGTAAAACGCGGCCGGGCACGAAGGCTCGCCACTGCCCTTGGAGGCAGAGCAATTCGGAATTGCTGCTTTGAATGCTTTTCCGAGAGCTCCGTGTCAACTTAGTATCATTTGAGGGAATGAATGCATCGTCGTCGACTATTGGGCGTTTACCGGCACAACTATATTCGTAGTTCGAGGGCGCCTACTGCCTTCAGACCCGCTGGTGTGTGTCGGTACCGTGTCGTTTACAGGCAACGACATGTCGGCGAGTAGCAGTCACTCCGCTCGTGACGTCGACGATTTTGTAATTTTATTGAGGGGGGGTTTGAGGGTGTTGTGCCATTGTTTGATTGAAGCAAACGAAAATGGCGGGTTTTAAATACAATACAGATACATTAATAGAATTAGTGAAATCTAAGCCATGGATTTGGCGTAAAACACATGAAAATAACCAAAACAAAATACTTCAGGACAAAAGTTGGCAGAAAGGTTTTGAATATTTTGAGGATAGATGTGAGCAATTATTCCACCTTAGTTTTTTGCATCTTTTTTAACAAATAGACCAAAACAGTTAAGCTCCGACCATGACGCTCTCGACGGCATCTATTATCCGCGCACATTTTCTTGAGCCCTCGATTCGCTAGTTGCGAGAGGAGTGGGGTGTTGGGTTATTTTCTCAAAAGGAATTTTATATTAAACTTGTAGTTTGATTTTCGATGCAAAATAGTCTCTCTTACACAGGAGATAACTTTTCTGGTTATCAGATTTGGTCTACAACGCTCGTTGCTTTTATTCTTAATTCAACTAATGTTGGTAAAGGAGTGGAGATAGATTTCGGAGGCTCAAGAAAACGTGCGCGTATAATACGTGCGCCGTACAGTGTCTCATGTGAAAATATCCTACAGATATCGTATCGATACTATGCTTAAATCGTGCCGGTATCGGTAAACGTAAAATTGCTCATTTAAGATTAAAAAAAGGGCGAAGTAAGGGTTAAACAAAATTTGAGCCTACATCAATATAACAAGAATGATAAGACACAAAAAAATATATAGTCAGTGGTACTCAGAGGAACAAAAAAGGACATCCTTGCTTCGAGGGTGGTATGATGTATTAATTTACAATGGGAATGCTTTTCCTCATTTGTTTATTTTTGATTTCATTTTATTGGTTTAAAATTTAATTATTAATCTTATCATGTTTTGGTAAGTTCTCTCCCTTGGTTCCCTTGGTAAGTTGGAGTTTTTTGTACTTGCTGTATATTTTTTATTTATACTTTTTTTTTCTACAATTTCATCAGAGTACTGTGTATTTTCATTTTTAAAACTTTCAATTTAAACAAGATCAACATTTGTTTTCATTAATATATTATAATGTGGTTAAGTCAGATGTGTTACCAAGTGTGGTTGCCTGATAACATTAAACAATTAAATTCAATACAAAAATTTAAGTCCTAAGTAAAATCTTTCTTGCTGCACAACTGTTTCTATATAATTAGAGACTATACGAAGCATCCAAAAGGAAAGTAATACTAATTTTAATAACATTTAGTGTATTATTTACCATTTGAAAAGAAACTCACAAAACTTTGCAAGCACTAGTAAAATGGTTTCAAGACAACAAACTCATCATAAACACCAGCAAGACAGTCTCTCTAAATTTCATGAATCCTCGATCTAAAGAAAAACTCTCACAGCATTTACTCATAAACAATAACCCTGTAATGGTATCTCATGAAACTACCTTCCTCGGACTAACAATTCAAGAAAACCTAAAATGGAACTCTCACATCTCAAATCTTAACAAGAAGCTCAGCAAATCTTGCTATGCCCTATACACCCTCAGGTCAAGCTCCAACATTGAGACACTTCGAACAATGTATTTTGCAAATGTGCACTCACACCTAAAATATGAAATAATATTCTGGGGAAATGCCCCTGAAAGCACTCACACATTTATTATCCAAAAGAGAATACTGCAAACAATGACCAGCACTCATAAGCTGGAGTCTTGCAAACCCTTGTTTAATAAACTAAGGATTCTTCCTCCACCATGCATGTACATATTTGAAATAGTGGTCTTCACAAAGAAAATTCTCATGGAAAACAGACACTTTTACTTTAAATTCTGATGTACATAACTACAACACCCGTCAAAAGGATAACCTACACGTTCCCCACTCTGAAACTACACTTTATCAAAAAAGTACCCTAATAGAGGGCATTACACTTTACAACAAACTAGGCAATGATATCAAAGAAATAAACACAATTCATACATTTAAAAGTAAATTGAAAGCTTTCCTGCTTAACAACATGTTCTACAGTGTAAAGGAATTTTCAAATTACAACATTTCCCTTAAAAAATATAAATAAATAAGAATTTCTTATCCCATTAGACTTTCTGTTTCGTGTGAACTGTTTCAAGCTGAAGCAAAGAAAAAAGAACTGCATATCACATCCTGTGAAATAGAAGGAGAATAAAAGAAGAAAAAAACTGGTCAAAACTTGCCTCCTCACCGTTTCAAGTTATAAATATAGAATGTACTACTATTGTTAAATTTGATGTAGTTGCAAACATAATTGATATGTATTATTAATGTAATTATTATTATTATTATTATTATTATTATTATTATTATTATTATTATTATTAATGTAATTATAATAAGTAGTAGCATTAAAATAACATATTGAAATGTTAATTATTAGCAGATTAATTTATCTGCTGTATAATATCTTAATCTAACTGTAACAAGTATTGTATTTCTAGGCCGATGACCCGACCTCGATCGGGTTTTGTTCAGTTTCCCTGGTCCTTTGAGCAAATGCTGAGATGGCCCCTTGTTTGCTCCTGAACAGTAATATAACTTCGCTCTCTCCACCCAAGGCATCATTTTGACTCGTCATACACGATTGTAATTGTATATGTGACTCAATAAATATTATTATTATTATTATTATTATTATTATTATTATTATTATTATTATTATTATTATTATTATTATTATTTGGATTGCATAATTCTAATATTAAATAACCTGGTTATTGACCTGCAACAAGTATTGTACTTAAGCGTCTGGGTCAATGACCTCCATTTTGATCTGTTTTTCATCCAGTTTCCCTGTTCCTTGAGCAAATACTGAGTGGCCCCTTGTTTTGCTTCTGGACATAAATGTTACTTCAAATTAACTTATTCCTATAGCCCGACACATAGTTTTTAACTATTGATGTAAATAAATTAATAATAAAAAGTTGGAAGGGGAGACAGGGTGTAAAGCAAATGATGGTGCTTTGTAGTGCTCTAGTTGTATAGTGCGCCAGGAAAGTCTCTTTGCACCGAGTTGCCAGAGACTCGGATTAAAATTTGCATTTATGTTGGTAGCAGCAAGATCACCGGGAAACAAGTGAAGGGAACAATAATTCCAGCAACTGTTATCATTGTTGTGACTACGCAATTTAGTTTTTAGAAGCTGCTGCTCATGCTACCAACATAATTGTCACTAACACTCTCATCAGCAAGGTGCCACTGCCGGGAGAATTTCCTGATGCACTGTATAATTTAGCAACAAAACAATTAATTGCCAGAGCGCTCCAACAATGACAGTGCACACAAACAATGGGCAATTGCAATTGGAGGCAATGCATGGAATAATTTGTCAGTTAAATGGTTAACAACTATAAAGCAAAAAAAAAAAAAAAAAAAAAAAAAAAAAAGAGAGAGATTCGTAATATTACAATAAGAATAAAAATCTTTTTAATGTTGACAGTGTGTTGGATTGTGATTAGGTTTGCCTCAAGCTTTTTTTATTCTTCTCCTTATTGAACATTTCCATTATCCATTGCAGAAATAATGTGCAATTGAAATTGAATGTTGTTCAATTTGTGTGCATGTTAACTCATTAATACTTATAACTTATTAATTTTGTCTGCCAAATATGCATGTGGTGAAACTGATAATATTTTGATTTTTCAATGCATGCCTCTCACATTTGTGTGGAGAACAGCCAGCCTTGATGTATGGGGTAAGTGTTGTCTTGTCCTTGTTGGGTTTTGCATGATGCTTGTTGGCTAAATGGTTTTGCATTGGAGGAATGAACTTCTGCTGTATGTATAAATGTTTAAAGAGAGAATCTTGCACAACACTCGAGTACTTTACAATTAAAAAAGTTTGATTTTGTTGATATTATTGAATGTATTGAATGAAGTGCTTCTTTTTATCTAGGTGATGAGCCAAGATGTAAAGAAGGAGAATCCTCTACAGTTCAAGTTCCGTGCCAAATTTTACCCTGAAGATGTTGCTGAAGAGCTTATTCAGGATATCACACTTAGGCTTTTTTATCTCCAGGTAATATTTTGTTATTTTATGATATATTAAAGTGATAAGAAACTATAATATAAAATTTTAGTATATTATATATTCTATTAAATGCCGATTCCCAACTGGAGTTTCATTTAAATTTCTTCTTGAATTATTTGAAATAATAAAATTATTTTCACAAACATTGAAATAAAATATTTGCAGTTGGACAATAATATATTTATATATTTTAGTTGTAGTGTTGGACTTTTTTGAATATAATTTATTTCTTACTTCTGGAAGAAAGAAATTTAATGACTTGAAATTAAAATGTATAATGTGATTGAAACACTATAAACAGAATTACGAATTGATTATCACACTTACATTGCTTATATTACTAATATAAATTATTAGCCTTAAATTGTAAGATAAATTATAAGAGATGTTGAGAAAATTAATAATATAATATATAAATGGTAAAAAGTAATAGCCATAATGGTAAAAAACATTTAAAAAAAGAAAGGAAAAACAAAAACAAAAAAACATTACTTCTAATTTGTTTAGGTGAAGAATTCCATCCTTTCTGATGAAATATATTGCCCTCCTGAAACGTCAGTTTTATTAGCATCGTATGCAGTCCAAGCCAGGCATGGTGACTACAACAAAGTTGTCCACACATCAGGTTTCTTAACAAATGATCGTCTGTTGCCTCAGCGGTAAGCAATATGTAGTATAAGTGTCGAATGGAATTAAAATGTTTTAATTTCTATTTGTTATTTTTTACTAGGGGAAAGTAAATCAATATTTTTATATTAGTATTTATTAATTCGTTATTCTTTAAATTAATTTCATGGTTAATCATTGGTGCTGTTTGTACTTTTTAATTAATGTCATTATAGAGTTAGTGTTCAATGACTCTTACTAAAAATTGTTAAATGGTGTGCTGCAAATGGTCTGCTTTGCTAACGATTTATTGTAGTTGTAATTTTATCATATTGTGTACATTTGTTACTAAAATTGTAAATTAATAAAAATGTTTTTTGATACTAAGTGGTGTTGCTTTCTAATAATAGTGACATTTGTGATAAGTGGTTATATATATTTATAAATCATGACTTACATTTGCAGTGTTATGGATCAGCATAAAATGTCAAGAGAGGAATGGGAACAAAGCATTACTACATGGTGGAATGAACATAAAGGAATGTTGCGGTAAAGTTAATTTTATTGATTTGTTTAAAGAAAAAACTCGTCACATGCATTCTTATTTATTGCTTTATTTTTATTATTCTATGTTATTTTACAGAGAAGATTCAATGATGGAATATTTGAAGATAGCTCAGGATTTGGAAATGTACGGAGTAAATTACTTTGAAATTCGCAACAAGAAAGGAACAGATCTTTGGCTTGGTGTAGATGCATTGGGTCTGAATATATATGAACAAGATGATAAGTAAGTTAATTTCATTTGCTTCATATGCCGGCATACTAGCAATTTTGAAAAGCAAGCTTTATGAATACTAACTTCTTGTGACACAATGTCATGATTACAGGCTTACACCCAAAATTGGTTTTCCATGGTCTGAGATACGTAATATCTCCTTCAACGATAGAAAATTTGTCATCAAACCTATTGATAAGAAAGCACCCGACTTTGTTTTCTTGGCTCCAAGAGTCCGTATTAACAAAAGAATCTTAGCCCTATGCATGGGCAACCATGAATTGTATATGAGGCGAAGGAAACCTGACACAATTGATGTTCAGCAAATGAAGGCACAAGCTCGAGAAGAAAAGATTGCAAAACAGCAACAGAGGTAAGATAATATGAAGTAAATAAGGTATTTTTTGAAAACTCCAAGAAAAGTGATAACTAGGACTTTTAAGGTGATAAAAAACAAATATTTTCTGTTTTTTATGTGATTACAATGTTAAAAATACATCTTAAAATGACAAAAATATTTCTTTATTATTCATATGAAAACCAGTTAATAAGACAGAGATCAGCTAAATACTTCAAAGTAAAACGTGACATCATTCTCATCGCTCAGCACTTTTTATCTGTGCAAACTGGTGATGCTTAAGAGCTACACTTATTATGAATGTATATTTGCCATAATCTACAATACTATTAGAAATGGCTCTCTGATGTTTTGACAGGTCGGGAACCGGGTACACTACTCAATCAGGGAAGCCACAATAACATGTGATGTATGCCCAACCACTGCGTAATTTCGCCATAATTCCAAAAACTCCTCAATGTTAAACCTGAAGATATTAAAAATATTAATTTACTCACATAAAATTTAGTGAAATGTGAAAGATTTGTTTATATGTAAATATTTACCCAACTTAAGCCAAATATTTACTAGGTGATATGCATTTTGGTGTTTGGAAACTGAGGTGCTACTTGAATTTCCACTGAATCTTGAATGCTCAGGATTAAGGGGGGAAATGTGTTTTGACCTAATAGTAATAGCCCTAATAATACATTTATGCTTCATACAGTATTGTGATACTGTTTGTAGTTTTTACCATTTCAGTTTTTTGAAAAATTAATATGCTTGGCAATCCATTCTGTCTACACTATTATCTGCCTAGATATGTATTAGAGATATTGTTAACAGAGGAATGACATTAGTTTTCCTAATGAGTTCTTCTTTTATTGTTGTTTATTTTTATTATAATTTATAATTTATTTAATTATAATTTATAATTTATTTTATTATAATTTATAATTTATTTTATTATAATTTATAATTTATTTTATTATAATTTATAATTTATTTTATTATAATTTATAATTTATTTTAATATAATTCCATTCCAGAGAAAAGTTGCAGTTAGAAATTGCAGCTAGAGAACGAGCAGAAAAGAAGCAGCAAGAATATGAAGAACGCTTACGCTCCATGCAAGAGGAAATGGAGAAACGCCAACATGATCTTCAGGAAGCACAAGACATGATTCGCCGTCTGGAGGAACAATTGAAACAATTACAACAAGCCAAGGAGGAGCTGGAGGTCCGACAGGGTGAATTACAGGTACGTTCACTTTGATGGTTAGTTAATGTTGTTAAATTAAGATTGGTACATTGGAAATGGTTATTCCTCTACACAAATTTATTAAAAAAATGTAATTTGGTTATAACATTTTTGTTACATTTTCCTAGGCAATGATGGAAAGATTGGAGGAAAGCAAGAATATGGAGGCTGCAGAGCGTGCTAAATTAGAAGAGGAGATCCGTAGTAAACAAGAAGAAGTAATGAGAATACAGACAGAAGTTGATCAAAAGGATGAAGAAACTAGGCGTCTTCAGGTAACTTGCTGAAATATATATTGTTTTACTGATACAGTAATTATATAATTTGAGTTCTGTTGGGAGGAGGGGATACATGTGTGACATTATTACAACAGATAGGACAAACTTCATTGTTCATATCAGGGATTTTTGTTCCTAGTGTAAATGATCTTCTGCGATTACCCATAAAAAACTAGGCTAAAAGTTACTTGTAAAATAACAAAACTTTATTTTTTCTGTAATTTTACTGTTAAATGTATTGAAATACTAATAATTTGATTTCTAAAGCTAGATATTTATTTTTGGATTTTTCTTCACCATTTTCGCCTTATGAGCTTGCCGTTTCCGCTGTCCACAGTTTTCAGTTGTCCCAGTCTCCTGGTTTGAGGCATCTATCCACAGCTTCCTGGATGTATTTTTCCCCTTTCTAAAACTGATCTTCCTCTTTGTCTCTCAAGTGGTTGCCATTTTTTGTGAACATCTATTTTCAAACATTCTCTGAACATGACCAAACCATTGAAGTGCTTTATTTTTCAAGGTCTTCACAACAGAGCAAATTATAAGCATCCTTCTTCATATTTCTTCATTTTGCACTGTCTCCCCGCGAGTAAATTGTAAGCATTGTGTCCTGTACTTCATTTCTATTGTTCTAAATCTTCTCTTGTGGCCACATTTCTGCTCCTTACAGGGATATATTTTCTACAACACAGTTAAAAATCTTTCTTTTGGCAGATGTTGCTATTCTATAATATGATGTGTAAAGCTGTGGTTGCTTTCTTCCTCATTACTCATGATTCAGTCTGTGATGCATGTACCAGTTGTTTATCAAAGATATTTAAAGGTGTTACAATTTTAATATTGTCACCATTCACATCTATATTTTTTATTGCTTGTCCAATGCACATACATTCAATTTTATTGAAATATATTTCTAATCCCCATTTATTGTATTCTATTATTCTCTGAGCTTATACACCATTTCCTCCTCATCTTGGGCAAAGATTATCTAGTCGTTGGCAAATAGAAGGGAGTGAAAAGTGTAATCTCCAATTTTTATTCCCATGCCAGAACAGTTCCTATACCAGTTATTTTAGCCTTGTTCTTGCTACACATTGAACAAAATAGGAGATAATAAATAGGAGATGCCTAAATGCACGGCAGCAATGGTATAATGGTTAGCGAATCTGACTATTATACCTAAGTTCGTGGGTTCAAAAGGGCGGGAGAAAAGGACTTTATGATCTTGTCTGATTTTCTAAGGATTGTGATGTGCTGAGAAAATTGTCTGCAATTCAGCTCTTTGCTAACTTCTTTATGAATGTATTGAAACAACTTTTGTCAAGAGACCTATCTTAGTTTTACACCAGTATCTGTTGTATGTTGTGCAATACAATCGTAGGCTCAAACTATGTTGCTTTTGCTGTTGAAGTAGACGTAAGTTGAAATATTCATATAATAATTAATCTTACTAATTATAAATTATTACTTAACTTTTTTAGTATATACACCATTTTATGTTATTACAAACTTCAAAGCTTCTTTGAAGTACAGAACTTCAAAATTTATTGTAATATTTTGAAGGGATTGAGCAGGTCAAGAAGCAAAATTCATTGCTTTGATTGTTTTAGGCGGAAGTCGAAGAAGCAAGACGGCTACAACAAGAGGTAAACCAGGCTCTTCTGGCAGAAATTGAGCTCTTCTAGCTTAATTTCTTGCCGCTTTTTGGAGAGAGTGAACCAGGCAAAAAACAAAATTAATTGCTTTGGTTGTTTTAGGCGGAAGTTGAAGAAGCAAGACGGAAACAAGAGGAAGTAAACCAGGCTCTTCTGGCAGCCACCACCACACCCCAGCACCATCATGTGGAGGAAAATGAGCATGATGAAGATGATGAGATGGTAAATGGTGATGTCAGCAGAGACTTGGCTACTGATGACAATATTGTTGATCCAGTTGAAGAAAGACGGACATTAGCTGAACGAAATGAGCGTTTATACGATCAGTTAAAGGTAAATATTTTGTAGTATTGATGTGACTTCTGGTGTCGAACTTCAATGAAATACTGTCTTCCCTGTGAACACGCATTGAAGATGTGTAGAAGATTCCATTTAAATATTGTGGAATGGATAGAGAATTTTATGTATTTGTACATAAAAGAATCCAATAATTTTGACCCCAAAAGTCAGAGGAGGGGGGGTAATTCAAACAATAGAATAAGAGATTAAATTCTGAAGGCTGTGATAAAACTTGAAAATTTAATTAGATACTAGATACATTTTTTGAGCAATGATGAAATGCGAGAGATAACTACTAACATTGGCTATATGAAATTTTTTGAAATTAATTTATTATTGGTTACTATTCACTTACGATTTGAAATTAAGAATTTATTTGTGAAGCATGGCCTGCCAAAATTTTATTTGTATCAAGAGAAGTAACTTGTGGAGAGGTCAGCTTTTCGGGAAAATTAAGGAAAGAAGGTATAATGAAATATGTAATTGCTTAGAAATAATGAACATTCAGGGAATATCATTCGATTCAAAATTTCTGTTAATCATAAAATAAAAGTAATAACAAAAACAATACATGTAGCTTCTAGCCCAATTTCCTCATATATTTGAGAAATGAATGAAAACTGTATTGCAAGATATGCAATGTTCCACGGCTCACTGTGCATAACTTCAAAAATTGAAAACATTTGATGTTGGTTAATCCAAATGGTTGTCATGAATAATGGAGCATTTAATTTGCTCAGTGACATTTAGTGTTCACAATTGTTGCTTGACTAATTCTGAAAAAGATTTGGTAGTGATTTTTCTCAGAGTAGATTGAGGTAATCTGTTTTGATCTTTACTGAAGAATGTATTTCATATCAGTTTAATCACATATTTGTTAATTCAGCATTAATTTTGTTTTAAAATGATGAATTATATTACTTATTTTAGAAATAGTTCACATTTTTTAATGTTGTCATGATCTTATTGATCAAATGTGTAGTTTCTTTTTGACTTAATGTAGTTCTAATTATGAATGAAAGTTTGATTTAGTTAACAGTAAGGACTGTCCTGTGTGCTTCAAATGGAAATTGTTACTTTTCATTTGATTGACCAATTAACCCTTCCTCTTTTGCAGGCATTGAAACAAGATTTGGCTCAGTCAAGAGATGAAACAAAAGAAACTGCTATGGACAAGATTCATCGTGAAAATGTTCGTCAAGGGCGAGATAAATATAAAACCCTGCGTGAAATTCGCAAAGGTAACACGAAGCGACGAGTAGACCAGTTTGAAAACATGTAATATGAAAATAGTTTTCCACTTCTGCTTTTGTGAGGAGCCAAGTGTTGTGGTTGGTTACACAGAAAAGTTCAGAAGTTAATGCCAGACTTTGTCTATATATTTGCATGAGTCATTTGTTAATTGGTTATCTAGATCAAAATATAAGGTTTCATTTTTGATATATGATAACTGAAGTGAAATTACTGTATTGTTAACAAATGACATTTTTATAGAAATATGCAAACATAAACATTACATGCAATCAGTGAAGTCCTAATGGCTTATTAAGTGGTGGCAGATGGCTCGGTGCATTAGCAAGAGAATGGTGTAATAGGAGTGGACATATCTTATATATTAATTGCAAATTGTGGCCTTGGTATGTTTAACTTAATGTCTTTTTCTATTGAAGAAGAAAGTGTTAAAGACTGTATGAAAGGTGTATTGGTTGATATTGTTAACTAGAGAAAATACAGGGCATTTTATGTAAATTTAAATACGTATTGATAAAAGTTATTGTTCAGCAAGAACTTTAGTTTGTACTGTTGAAACCTGATTGAATCAAGAAGTAAAATATTCTGCACAATACAAATGTGCAATTTCTGTTAAGTTGTGAAAGAATGATTTTTCTTCATTGCCCTGTTTTTTCTTTTGTTTTGATATTTTTGCTGGAAATCAGACTTCAAAAGTCATTGATGGTTTGGAAATGGTAACTTATGCAAGAAGTGCAGAAGGGGGAAGTACTGTTTATTTTTAATATTGAATGTATGCAAACTGCCAACTTAAGAATTCCCCCTTCTGAAATAATTCAATCTAATTTGATATACTCATCATTCACATATATTGCATAAGGGTCATCTTATCCATAGCATTCCAGATTATTTGATTCTCTTTCAAGACTTCATTTTTTTTGCCTGTAATAGGTACTGAGTTATGAAATTTTATATGTAGTATCTAATTATTCTGTAGTTCTTTCTGCTGCATTTATCTTGTTGCTTGTTTTTATGCATTTGTCCTGTTAATTACATAAAGAATATATTTTTGGATGCTTACAAAATAATCAGGTTAAACAGTGCCATCTACATCATTCTTCCAGGACTTCCATCTTACTATACTGTCCCATCACCTATGTAGGTAATACGAGTAATACTTATTGGTGCTTAAAATTGTACATAGATTTGCAGTCATGTTGGTGCAAAGAAGCAATTTCTTCCCTTTTCATTCATTATTCATTCACAAATAAACTCAACAACTTTGTTGATAATTGACTATTTCAATGAAGCAGTTATATAGGTATTTATATAAGTGGTTAAATCTTTATGAACAACCATGTTGCCTTGTAGAAGAACTTAAGGAATTGTCTAAAATAATGCTGCATACACCTTAAAATTCAAACAGTCCTTAGTATTGAAAAGAGCAGCATGTTGTGTTTGGAAAATTTTGAAAAAATATATTTATGATTAAACAAAATTTAGTTTGGGTGGTACATTGAGTGTAAATTTATAAATAAGAGATCTTGAGAATATTATTATTTTCAAAACATTTTCTGAGAATATTTCAGATGTGTAGCAATAGTGAACACTGAATTATTTTGAAATATATTGATATTCAATGTGTACATAAAAAAAGTGAAGAATAGTCATATATGCAGCTTATTTTGGACATTGTACATAGCAGTAAGGGATAGTTTGCTGTTATTGGTACTTACGTGAAGAAATGTTGATTGAAGTTTGCTCATGAAATTTTGGGAAGTAAAATGGAAAGGATTTAAACACATCAGGAAGATTGCAGTTGTGATCATTACTACTTTGTGCCAATAGTAGTAAACCTCAACCTTTGTGCCTGCTGTATATTGTCTCGTGAGGAGATTTTGATTTTGCATTTTGAAACTATAATTGTGTGCAGCAGGAGTCTGCCACTGTAAGATCAGCAATTCATACTTACCTGTTCCTGTTGAAAAGTTTGTTAACAAATGAAAATGCTAGTTTTATATTGGCTTCAACCATTATAAATAAGAACTATGATACTAAAGAATTTTGATCGACATCTTAGCAAGTAGTTCAATTCTGTTATCTTTTTTTGGTATGGGATTATATGTAGCACTATGAAAATAATACACCATCCCTGCAACTTTTAACATTTAGATTAAGCAGTGTCAATATTGGCCATTTGTACTAATTTCATGTGATTTTTGGAATTGTGGTTAAACTGTAATACAAAAGCAAAAAAGTGCAAAATTTACAGGAAAGAATAAGAGATTAGTTTTTTTATAGTACTTCCTGTATAGAGATAGGGATATTGAAAAATAAAGTATTTGATCTTAATGTTGTCCATTATTAGCCTGATATTATTCATATTTTCCTATGCCTCCCATATGCATCAAGAGCCCACAGGATTAGGAAAAGTGAATAACTTGAAAAATAGGGAAAAGTAATATGTTATTTCGCGGTCAGTATTTAATTTTGCGTGAAAACATCCCAAACGGTGTTTCTAAACGATAGGAAATCGTATAGGGATCTCCCATTTTTTAATGGTTGAACTAATGGTCATTAAGCAATGGTTCCAACGTAATCGCAGATTTCAGGTAAGTCATTTCAAGTGCCTCACAGTGTTTGTACTAAATTATTACAGTAGCGATTGAATTATATGTATTCTTACTGAAATTGGCTGTCTACCTTCGCCGGTGTTTCCGCGATCAACTTTGTCCTAACAGTTATTAAATTTTTAGGTTGGTAACAGCGTACGTGTCCCGCTAGTCATTTGTTTGCATCCTCCGGGTGCTCGCTCATGCTTCACAGAGTTGTCCGAGGTCGTTGACAGATTTGTTTTGAGTGTTTCGTAATTTTTCAAGTTATTAGTGAATTGATTGAGAGATACAGTGGGAAATATAAATGGCCGATAGTGATTGGAAAAAGAGAGTTGGTATAGAAATAAATTTTAGTCCTGAAAGTTCTGACGATGAAAGGTAAAATACCGGGCTGACGTTTTGTTGTGCAATCATTACCTCTACCTCTAATGAGAATGTGTTTACCACATTGGAATTTGTTTTAGAGGTTCTGTCAAGTCCGAATGCGAAGCGGACGGGAGTATGGATCGCCTGTCCCCGCGGTTTTTGGACAGTGCCGAGGGAAGTTTGGAAGGAATGCCTCTTACCGAAGAGGATTACTTGAATTTAATGACAGATGCATACGGAACAACTCCACCACGCGCTCGCATCCGCCGCAAAGAGCGTCGACATCGTGAAAAAGAAGAGCAAAGGTTCGTTACTGAGAATTTTAAGAAAAATTGTGATTACATAAGTGAATCGACATTCGTTGATTTGTGTGTAAGAACTCTGTCAATATATCTTGAAACATTTCTTTAAATCAAGTATTCCAAATAATTGTGAATGTATTGATTCGTATTGGCAGTGTAAATCTTTATTATGTAAAATAAGTACAATTTAGAATTAAACATTAAAATAATAATACAAAGAAGTCCCTGTAATATTTTTATAAAATTTGCATTTAATATCAATGTTTTCATTTTGTTCAGTGGTGTCAAAAAGTCCCCAAAAGTTTTTTACACAATGAGAACAAGAAGACGAAATACACTTGATAGTATTTACTTGGATGGTTTAATGGAAAAATGTGAAACCAATGAAACTTCACACTATGAAGAAGGTATGTGTTTTAGTAACTTACGTGTATGCTGCCTAGAATACAACCAAGCTCAATAAATGTCTCAAAAGGCTAAAATTAAGATAAATTTTATCTTATAAATCAAAACTTTGTTGTTAAATGGGAAGCATACATTTTGTACGTTATATTGTTTACAAATTGGTATGTATGTGTTAGTATGTTGTGAATTGGGCCTATTAATTTTCTACTTACAAAACTTGTAAAAAAAAAAATCTTTTGCAGGGAATTTTAATTTGTATAAATCATTTTCTTAACAAGTTACTCTGTAAAGTCCTTTATTTTGTTGGGTGAATTTTTTTTTTTCTCGTCAGATTATTATATATTAATTAAGAAACATTCAGATTATTATATATTAACTAAGGAATTATGAGATTGCATAATAATAGACCTATATTAATGCATAATTTCTTGTACTTCAATTCTCTTTAATGACTTGTTGTTGAAGGAAAGTGGTGTGTTGACTGAAAAGTTCTTTTTCTTAACCCACTTACACAAGTAAAAGATGAAGTCTTTGAATTTATGTCAATTGATGAATAACAATGTTTATGAATAAAGTAGGTTTTCATTTTCTTAATTTTTTTCATAATTATAAATATATTTTCAATGCTTATGTAAAAATGAGAATCATTATACATGCAAGAGGAAGAGGTGTTAGGTAAACATGACCTTGAAGGTGAAATCTTAGAAGACTGACTGGCTCTTATCTTCTCTGTTCGCACAGTAGATTTCTCTCTTGGTACCAACTGATGCTCTAGTCCAAAGGTGAATTCTTATGTATGATGAATACCTTGCTGTGAGAGTCCATTTTGTGTGAAATTTTTGCAGTATGTTGTTGAGAAATAATAATTTGAAGAGAAATGCAGGTGTTGTACATTGTATCTTGTATTCTGTTTATATTCCTGTGTAGTTTAATTTAGGCAATTATATGAAAGATCAACCTGTTTTTCAAGCTGAAAGTGCTTATTAAGAATTTATTTGACATTTAAAAATTAATAGAATGTAATCCAGCATTCCTTTTAGTTTTTAATTAACATATAGTAATCTTTATAATTTTTTGCTTTTGAAGGGGTTGGGTAAGTAACTCATTTTGGCAAAAAAAAAAAAAAAAGAGAGAGAGAGAGAGAGGGGGAGAGATATTACCATCTCTGTGGCCCTCAGCCTTGCAAGTTGACCCTGTAAGAAGTTTTAAATTTTGAAAAGAAATGGTTGAGAAATACAATAAAGTTTGCTACAGAATCGTTTTAGTTGTAGTTATGGGGTCTTATGTCTAGTTATATTATTGATGTCTTGTAACTTAATTTCAGTTTGAAGTGGTATATGACTATCTGCTTTTGAGCCCTTAATTTTAGAATAAAGATTTGTAAGTAACTGTGTATAATGGAAGTGAAATATGAATGAATTTAATGAAGTATTTTATTCCCTTTTTAGATCAGTATCTCACCGAGTCTAATAAGCGAACAAAAAGATCTATGAAATTACTTAGAGAGTCTGAAAGAGATATGAAACTTGAACAGGTGGGAGTTCGACATAATTCACAAGCTCCTACAGAGAATGAAGAAGAAGAAGAGAAGACAGAAAGTTTACCTGCTACACATCCACAACATGGCATCAAGGTACAACAGATGTGGTCTACTCCTTTGGCAATGGTACTTTGTCCAGTGTAATTTGAAGACACAGTAATGTCATTATCATGGTGTTAGACAAAAGTTCACTTTGCATGCAACAGAAAGTTTCAAAATGATGTTACTTTGTGTAGGTGGAATCATGCAACCGTTTCATGAGCTTGACTTCAAAACCAGTAGAATGCCAAAAAAAGATACTGCAGCGGAAAAAACTAGTTGCAGGTCAAGAAAATAGGTTAGAATTGTTCAATAAAATAGCTCATATAATTCGAACTGGTGCTGGAGAAAAGCAGTCTGACAAACTTCCTTGGAGGCAGGTTAGTTCATGATCTGTTGACCAGTGTCATCAATATATTTTTTCTGATTATTTTGCATTGCTATTTTCTTTGATAAGCAGAAAAGAAACAAAATTTTTCCAGGTTAAATGTATACATTGTATTTTTACTTACAATTTTGCAGCTCAGCCAAGAGGAGCATTTATGGCAGAATGAGTTAAAGGATTTAATCTGGCTAGAACTGCAAGCATGGCATGCTGATCGCACATTGACTGAGCAAGATGAATATTTGTGCAAGGCTCGAGAAAAAGTTGGAACTCTTCTTGATGATATTATGAATTACAAGTAAGTTATTACCATAATCAATTTCAGTTGAGAGTCGGACTGTCTTGTGAATGGAGACTCTGACTGTCTCGTTGCTTGTGGACTTGCATTCATCATGTTGGACTTGTTGTTGTGTTGCAATTATTGGTAATCTTTTGGATTAATAAACAGGCTTGGTATTAATCAGCATCAGTTGACTTCCTACTCTATTGTCTTATTTTATGGTGTGTTATGAATATCAATTTAGTTGGTATTTGACCATCTTTTTGTGTGTGTGTGTTTTATGATTTTTATTTACAGGTTTTTAATACTTCTTGAATAATACCTTATGTTTTTCTTCAATGAGTTAGCTTTTCAGAATCTGCTCTTGCTTGAGGAATTCTGATTACTTCTTATGAACTTCATCAACTTTCACTCTTTTCTAAAGTTTTGGAATAATTGTGTATTAAAGAACTGCCTTCCTGTTTGGAATTAACAGATTGTTGTATTTTTTTTCAGAAGGAGTCTGGAAAAGTTTATAGCAATGTCACATCGTTTGTTATATTTCTAGTATTATTTGGGTCATCTTTATGTTATTCATTTGTTTGAATTTTTATGGATGTTTTAGATGTCCATTGTAATTTATTTCCTTTCAGTATATCTCAGAGATTTTAGTTTCATATCTTTTGATAATTAATAAGTCAGTAGATTTTTTCTCCCTAGGTTCCTTAGAAATGCATTAGTGAAGACAGCACACACAGTTAAAAAACTTTCCTGGATTCTTCCTCCAAGTTGATGTTAAATGATGTTAATTAACATACTACCTTGCTTTTTAATTTCTCATATACGTACATATATTCAGAGTAATAAATGCAGTATGGAGAAAGTTATGTAATGCTGCGAAAAATCAATTTTGAGACATCAACAGAAATACATGTTTTGGGGTCCCTTGATACCAAAAATGTGTTTCCTTTCCAAACGTCTGTCTGTCTGTGTGTGAACACCACTAGTGCCTAAACCATGCGTTTTTCCTTAATTGAAGAATATATAGAAATATAGAAGAATATAGAGAGAAAAAATGTTCTTTTAATGAAACTAAGTTTTTTTATGCTGTATTATAGTAATCTGAGCACTGTGTCTCTCACTAAATTTATTTTTAAAATTATTTCTTTAGATTTTCTGGCGCCCCTTGCTTCCATATTAATAATATTGAATAACAGTGATTAATGAGCTCACTCACAAATCTTCTAGCAACATTTTGTAAAAGAGACAGAAAAAGAAAATGAGATGAAGTCTGGTGCCTTATTTAAATGAAATTTAATAATAGAAGTATTTACACAATATATAACGTATTTTAATGTAATGTATTTTCACTGTTTCTCAACAGGTTTCAATCCCACACCCCCTTATGCCCGCCTCAGCAGTTATCAGCTCAGAGCAGCGACAGTGGCTTTGAAGGCCACGAGGAATGTATGATGGGGGATGTTGGAGAGTGCTGTCCACAAACCGGCTGTCTCTCAATTTACTGCCACAGTTGTGTCGAAAACCAAATGTTAGCTTTGAAGGATGTGGAACAGTTATTGAGTAGATTGGAAAAGGCGGAGAGTTTATATCCATCAAGCAAAGCATTTGCTTTACATTTTCCCCTTTACAAATCACCCAATTTCATTGGTCGTGTGAAGGTAATTTACATTATTACAAAGCCTTTCCTTTTGTAATGGAAATGTGTTATATCATTCAATTCAAAATTTTATATTTACTTTTTAAAAATTTTCTTTTGTTATAGGCAATGTGCCTATGGTACAACATGACCAAACATCATCGATTGAAACTTCTAATTTTAGGGAAACATTTTACATTTCTACATTCAAAAAATTACAACTGGCCTGCATTAGGCGAAGAAGATTCTGGAATTGCCACTGACACATCTGCAGGCGATGTCTCTCCTCGTTTGTCTCGGTATTTGATTTTGTTTTTTAGCTAATACAATGAACTCTTAATTTTGAATTTTATGTGAACTCAAAACAATTAGAATTTGCAAAAACTTGAGTTTATAGACTCTAGGTTTTTTCAAAAATACTTTTCGTTTTTGATCATAGAAAGTAGTGGGTTTGTGATTTCTCTTCCTTAAATTGCCATGATTTGTTATTAAAGTTCAATTTCAATGAAAAACTAAGATAAAATAGGACAATCATAGTAATGTGGACAATGAGAACTTTTTAATACAATAATAACTGCAATTGAGAAAAGAAATTCTGAAGTTCTTAGCTAACTCCATCTTAAGAACTTTTCCTCTAAAACCATAGGTATATTCATATAAGTACATGGGAATTTCATCAGTGAAACAATAAAAAATAGCAGTTTCTATCAAACTTTTTAAACTTTTATTTTTATTCTAATCTGTTTTCATTGAGTGCATGAAATATTTTTTAAAAATTGGTGACAAGTGCAAAGGAGTTGAAAGTGTGTTCAGTAATGTAAATCGGTCATTGTTGTTTCTTCTTCTAAAACATTTATACTTGAGAATGTTAGTTAAGTGCAAGTTTGAAATTTTCTTGGAATTCACATTTATTTTCTTTGAAGTATATAAAAACCTGGTTCAGAATTATACATATTCTTAATTAAAAATCTGAAGGGTGGAAAATATATAGGAGTAATTTCGTATTCAGCAACAGCACACTTACAGGGTTCAGTGTTGATAGTTTCTTATAAATTGTCAAAAACTCTCATCAACCTCTAGCGTATTATGTATAGAGAGGATAACTTGTGGATCATCATAGTTCTCAACTTTTTAGCATGTAGAAATATGGGAAAGACTTAACTTCAACATTTTTTCACATTATTTTTCATAAAACCTTAAATTGTTCTCAAGTATTGGTCATATTTAAATTTACATGCTGTTCGCAGATAAGAGAAGGTATTGGTGGTAGATGGGTGTGTGAATATTTTATTAACAAGATGTGCAATTGTCTTTGCAGTAATCAGCATCTTTAAATAGTTTTTCCATCAAAGAGGATAGCCATCCTATTTGTAAACTCAGGGAGTAAAAGTTAAAAAAAAAAAAATCATAAGAAGTACAAACTGCATTGTCAATATTCAATTTCTGAAAACTCAGGTTCCAATCAATTGAGTTAAATAGGAGTTAATTAAATCATAATTCCCTTGAAAATTAAATTTAAGATCTCCACAGACATCAGAGTCCCCCTCAAAATGGGGACTGATTTCAAACAAACTGTAGTTGAGTGATCATCCATTGGATGAATACGATCATCAGTAGTTGGTTTACGAGTAAATTGAGATGAACTAAGGACTAGGTCTAGACATTATGATTAGTAAATACCAAATTATTTTGTTATAAATTTAAAAAAGTATGTTCAGCCATCACTGATGCTATACTCACTGTTGAGATAAGAGACAAGCAATTAGATTTAAAAGTTAAATTAGGATTGTTTTTGTTCCAAGTGATATTTGGTAGGTTCAAGTTGCCCAAAAAGTAAAACAAAGCATTTTCATAATCACTGCAAAGATAAGTCACATTATTAGAGAAATTCTGATAAGCATTTAAGGTAGGCCTCAGAGGAATATATATTGCTCCAAATATCAATTCAGCATCATTTATCAAAATAGACACATGAATGTTTTCAGTATTCCACAAGACTGCAGGAACTAATCTACTTTTTACTTAATCACAGACAGCAATTAACAATTAAGAACCCACCTCCCCCTGCAAATTTGCTTGTCAGTGCTCATCTTCAAAATGAAAAATATGGAAGCCATGAAAACCCTATTCATTACCACTGAATTCGCTATTGACTCAAGGTTCTACCAAAATAATAACATTAAAAGATTTGTAAATAACTTGTTTTATTTTAGTACAGATGGGCATTTTAATACATAAAACGTCAATCCAAAAGAGTTGAGATCATGGCTACTTTTAGTTTTTAATGTTTTTTTTTTTAAACATAAGTCATTATGTTTACTTTTAATGCATTGTGAATGGTTTTAATCAAGTTTGCTTTTATATTTTTAAGAATTTCGTCAAAATTTAGTTTTTATAAGTATAATAGAGGGTATACCTTTCACTTAACCAATCTACACATTTTGCTTGCTGTTCCTGTTGAGTTGAAGTTTTGTTCCCAGATGTCATGTTCCTAATGAATATCAGGCAAAGAATTTCTCTCATTTAAGACAGAATTTCATAGGTCTTCAGCAAGCAATCTCAAAATAAATAAGGCCTAATTTTTAGTGTTACATGTGAATTTTAGTGAGCAATGTTTCTCATTGTGATCCCACTCTAGTGCCTGAAATAGTAAAACAATCTTCAAGTCTCTGTGAGGAAGCATTGATTTGTATTAAGTGAGAGGCAGAATCTTTCTCCTGAGGAAAGTGCCAAATAGTGACATTTCTTGCTCTCAAAGTATGATCCATAAATTCATTAATAAATAGAATCTTATCAAGGATCAATTGAATGATAAGCACACCCTGATCAAATAACTGATAATCCCTTCAAGGCATGTTGTCTATTCTCCATATTAACCTGCTTAATTGTTGAATTGAGTTGTCCTTGTAATCCTTCAGCATATTTGAAAACATACAATGCATTTGTTCAATCAGTTACTATTATGAGCTTTCAAGTGGAGACGTTTTTGATTAACTGATGGGGAGGGGTGCTAAAGTTTTGTAGTATTGGTTATCACAACAGAGTTCAAGCATCCCTTTACAAAGAAATGCATTTCCCTTTGTGCTGCATGGATGAAAGTCAGAGAAACAGCCAGAGCATTTGGTGTTAGTGACATTCATTGCTAGTGTACTTTTCAACTTTGGCACATTTGATGTGACCTATCAAAGGCAACATGATTGGCAAATACCCTAGTCAGTATCTCATAAAACAAAGCTTTGAATCGTTACAAATTTAATGAGAGAATTGTGTGGCAGAGGCAAATACATATACAGTCTGCCAGGCATTTATCAAAAGCTATGTTACTGAAACAATGGTGAAGAATAACATTTCACTCATAAACAAAATATGTAGTTAAGAATAGTCACAGAAGCATCATTTATAGGTTAGGCACTTATTATGTCTGGGGTGGTGAATTATTATGTGCTTAATTTTAAGCAAATAATAATTCATCACAAACAGAAATCAACTAATGTACAAAGTGTACACTGGCCATGTGATGTGTTTCAAGTTTCATGAAATAAAGATAAGGAAATGAAATGCCAAAACACCATGTACTGTAAAGGCTCCCAAGTGATGTAGGATAATTTTATAATAATATTGAATGTTGTTTCTCATTTGTTGTATTTCGTGGGTATTGTTTTTATTTGGAATTTTAATATTTAGACAATTATGTACTAAGAAAATGTTGAATAGAATTTATTATTCATTCCTTAAATTACTTGTTTGTTTCAGGAATGATTCTATGTTAAAAGGAAAGTCATATTCTAAGAACAGAAAACGTGCAGTTCAGTTTGATACAGGTAGCACAACTAGCAGTCCATCAGATTCTAACAATTCAAACGCTTCACATGTGTCTGATGGAGTTGATGTCGCTGATTGTTTGGCCAATTGTTTCGATTCTCGACCTGTTTCGACTACAGCACCCACATGTTGTTTCTCCAAGAGTGATGTATCATGTGTAAATCCATTCCGGAAATATATAGAAGAAGTTCTTAAGACCAAAGGATTAAGAAAATCTTTGTATTTTTTGGAAAAACTTCATAATCACATACTAATTAAAGCTATGCTGTCACTGTCAAAGCCAGAAAAAACTCTAAGTCAGGATACTGAAACTTTAGATGTGGTAAGAGAATTATTCATTTCTCATTCTTCAATATATAATTTTCTTCTCAAATTGTGTATTGGTGACTATTTCCAGTGAAACATTACTTTTCCAGAATGCTAATGATTCTGTTAATACAATACAAGACTCAACCACTCCATTGGATTCCTCCCAAATTCATGATGAACAAGAAGAAGAACTTAAGCGTTATGGATTTTGGAGTGAAGTTGCACAATCTCTTCATTTGCCTTCTTATAGATCTGCATTTATATTTCTTGCACACATTCCACTTGATGTTGTATATGAGTTACTGCAAATGCGACTGGAACAAAAACCAGCTAATCCTTCAGTTCTATGTATCCGTCAGGTAAGCAGTATATTGTGGAAATTCGGTCATAATGGCTTAGAAAACTTACGCTTTAGAAAATCATATGAATCTTTGTGACTTTTCTATTTGTATTTTTTATTGTATTGTACATACAGTTTGAAACTAATAATGAAATTAGTGATTGTTTCTCCTTAAGTGGTGTTTTTCATTACTTTTGCTTTTTATAAAAATTTAAAGATTATAATCATGAGGTATTTGCAGTTAATGCGGGAACTGAAAGAAGGCCTGAGGATGGCAGCTTTGCACAGGGAAAGGTACCTCTCTCTAATTCGAACAACATTATGGGATGTGGATGAAGAATTACTGAAGAAATATGAAGATGTTTCTGGCTTTGATAGCACATGTGATGCTGTCTTAAATGTTAGTATAATACACTTAATTGTTGTACATTGTTATGGTAGTGTTTGTAGTTTTTTACTTTCTCATGTACATATGTATATACTGAGTAATATACGTAATGAGAGAGAAAGTTATGTAATGCTGCGGAAAATCAATTTCTAGATTTCAATGGAAATACACATTTTGGGGTCCCCTGGTACCGGAAATGTTTGTTTCAAAACTTCTGTCTGTCCGTCTGTGCACACCACTAGCGCCTAAACCATATGTAGGTTTTTTCCAAAATGGATTTTCCACGGTCAATATGACTTGACTCAAAGTGCTGTGATTTTGAAAAACATTCTTTGAAATTTGGGGGTACTTTAAAAGAAGCCCCAGGAACATTTTCAAAATTTTCTCAAAATAAGGCTCCAAATTTTTTCTTTAAATTTGTTGTAACAATAGAGTAAAATACACTTATAAAGGTGGCATAGATAAGATTTTCAAGGTTAACTCTGGATTTTTGAAAATTGCAAAAGTTAGAATTTTTTCCGCGTCTTCATACAACTACAAAATTGTAAAAATAGTGATGTTTCCTTCAAATGAAATTTGGTCTCCATATTTAGTTCTTTGAATAAGGTAATTTACATTTTTTTGAAACTTTTAATAGTTTTTGTATAATTATGAAATATGTGTAATATTTAAAAAAAATTGGTCAGGATAGTGCTAAATGTGTTCTATGAGATGATCTAAATGCCATTTTGCTCTATTCTTTTATTTTTTTGACTAGCCTTTCTCATTAATATTTACATTAGCAGCGATTTGTTCATATTATTGTGTTTACGAGTAAATATCTTTTAAATGGTGTCTTAAAAAGTTTTCATGCAAACTCATATCTTTTCTGTGAAATCGAGCTCAAAATTTCACATTTTTAGAAACGTTCCATCATTTTCTTGAAAACATCCAAATGTTTTCTTCAAACTTTTAATATAGATAGTGTTAATATCTGTAAGGCGATATCCAGCAATTTGTATACATTATTGCATTTGTGTCTGGAATTGCTTCAAATCATTTTAAATGAAGTTTTTCAAAAATCCAAAAGATTCTTGTGAAAAAGGGCTTCAAATTTTGAATTTATACTAGAGTTTAAACAATTTTTTCTTAAAAATGGCTCCAAGTTTTTCAATGAAAAGTTCCATACGCGATGAGATTTTACTCTTCTTTAATAATTTAAAAGTAATATTTCAGAATTATTATTAGGAAACCAAAAAATTGAGAAAGCTTCAAATAATGTATTTTGGATGGCAATAATGGCTGCTGGCAACAGGATGGGGCAAGACCATAAAGATAATCCACACCTTGGTTAGAAATTAGAAAATTTTGCTACGAGAAAGTCTGTGCTATTGTGTTGCACCACTAGTGTTAGTTGCTACTGGAAACTATTTTATAATACTTATTTTCTATTCTTTAATTTCTTCTTT